>JAGIQG010000008.1:89003717-89611411 GCA_024679065.1 Sphyrna mokarran | reverse complement strand
TTGTTGCAATTAAGCTATGCTTAAGATAACACAGTTTTGAACATGCCTATATTACTCATTTTTTTAAACTGCAACTGACTATATCGTCCAATTCACCTTGACATCACTTGGCCAATAACGCCAATTGGTTTTTGAAAGCGTCCATTAAACCTTCATTGATGAATACCAAATATCAAGCCTTGATTTGTGTGTATTGTTGATGAATATAATGATACAGAAGTTCAAAAAAATACACAATTATTTTATTAATCTGAATTACTACTACACAAACAGCAATCTTGAAATGCCTTCACAATTCTGTATTCATCTACATGAGCTTGTCTCAAGGGGCTGAACTCTCAAAATATAAAAGTTATAATGCCTGCTTTCTCTGAGAACTATAATTCAATAAGTCTGACAACACCAGGTTTAAGTCCAACCAATTTGCTTATTTACTATCAAATAAATCAGCTGGACTTAAACCTGATGCTGTCAGACTTCCTGCTGTCCAACGCCGGCATCTCCACATCATAACTAGAATTCAAACCATTTTTACTTCAAGTGTAATAGCCTTTAGTTCTCATGGTTAATTTTGTGACTTATTTCTAGGTACAACACCATTGACATCTCACATTAAACTAAGGTCCACATCTTTAATTAGGCCCTTCAGACATTCCAGCAAAAAAACTTTATGATCAATGTCAAGAATGGACACAAACTATTGTCAATTAACTTGATTTTTTATTAAGCAAATACTTATAGACAAGGTCCTTCTGTGCATTTACATCTTCTAATTTCTTACCATTTACGAAATACTCTGTATATCTGTTCCTTCAACCAAAATTGATTTCCTCGCATTATTTCACATTTTATACCATCTGCCATGTTTTTGCCCACTCAGCAAGTCTATCCAAATTTTCCTGTCACCACTTTTCACACATTTCCACCTAGCGTTGTATCATTCATGAATTGGAAATATTATATGTACTCTCCACATCCAAATCATTGATACTTATTGTTAATAGCTGGATAGTGATTCATGACATCAAGGATGGTATTTTACAGCTTCGCTCAGCCCAAAATCATAAAATCCCACTCAAGGACAACAGACCTTCCCATGCTCTGCCCCTTGCCAACTCTGATTCCTGTGGCAAGTAGGCCGGTAAAATTCCAGGCCAAAAGTCTACTGAAGTTTAGATTACACTACATAGCTTGGGCCTGTGGAGAGTTTGTTGATTTTATATACTTAGAGAAACTGTCATGAAATTGTTTGGATGAGAAAAACATGCTAAGAAAAGCCTAAACGATTGCACTGCTATAACACAAATTGCTTAATTGTGTAGTTTTTAACAGATTGTGCATTGAAAGACACTCTGCAACATTCATCCATTTAGACACCAAGGATATTCTCAATTTCAAAATTTATGATATTTTTAAAAAGTTCAAGAGTCACTTTGCACTAGTCAATCAGAATGGCATTCAACCAAATAAACGAACATTCTTAATTCAATGCAAATTTATATCAAATGTTCAACATCACAACTTCCAATGATCAAAATATGTCACTCTTATTCTAAAATAAAAACTGGCCATCTAACAGACATAATTCTCAAAATAAATTAGTGTTGCACATATTAGCATCAAGTTTTCACTTTTTAGATTATACACACAGATAAGCCCCACCGTTTCATTCACCCTGCCAGCTCAGCAAAATTAATTTCATGCCCAAGGAGAGAACAGAGAATCCTATTTCAGATCCTAGCTTTTTCCAAGCTTTCAGTGAGGTCCCCCTTACCTTGATAGGGCAGTTGAACAATGTTACTTTAACCAGACTGTAGTCTTTAACTAGCAAACGTAATGTATCCAAAAGAAGTGGAACAAGGAATTGCAGAAATGTAACATTCTTAGAATCATACAATCCCCCAGTGCAATATGAGGCCATTCGATCCATCAAGTCTGCACCAACCACAATCCCACCCAGCCTCATATTTACTGTGCTAGTCCCCCTGATTTGGCCAATTTAGAATGGCCAATCAACTTGGCCAATCTCTAGATTGTGGGAGGAAACCAGAGCAGCCGCAGGAAATCCACACAGGCACAGGGCGAACGTGCAAACTCCACACAGACGATGACCCAAGCCGGCAATCAAACCCGGATCCCTACGCTTGAGGCAGCAGTGCTAACCACTGTGCCATTATGCCAGCCCCAAAATTTGATATCCTCTCCAGCAGGGAATTGAATCAGATCTCCTGCGTGACAGGTGGGATACTAACCATTATACAGAGGACCAATTCCCTTTTAATGGTCGTTGAGCTTTAATCCTTATGATGACTGCTACAGTAGAATGTAACTGCTACATTAGACTATGATGCAAGTGACTTTTTTTTTAAACACAGTAAGAGTTAATTTTTCATTAAAAATGGACGAGGAAAGTTGGTTGATGTCACAGGCCTACGTATCGTAGCCAGCAGAAAAGCAATGCTGTTGATGCTGACTTTGAAGAAAGCTGCCCACAAAGATTTCACGATTGGTGTTGTGATTTCATCTTTTCTGACATTAGTCTGAATCTGACATCAAGTCAGAGGAAGCTCCTGATGTCCACAGTGATGTCATCAAGTAGACTGCACTGAAGTATACTCACAACAAGCAAACCAGGAAGTAAAACGCATTGAATATTTCCTTTTAATCAAAATGTTGCAGAGAGTAAAATAAATCCCAGACGTATACATGAGATTAGGGTAGAAGCTGGCAATATCATAAGCTTCCAAAATGCATTTTTAAATTATTTTAAATCAACATGGGGAAAGTGACAATACACAAATATGGAAATAAAATGAAAGTAAAGTTTATTTATTAGTCACAAGTGAGACTTATGTTAACACTGCAAATGAAGTTAGTGTGAAATTCCCCTAGTTGCCACACTCTGGCACCTGTTCAGGTCAAAGCACCAACCAGCACATCTTTCAGACTGTGGGAGGAAACCAGAGCACCTGGAGAAAACACACACACACACGGAGAACATTCAAACTCCATACAGACAGTCACTCAAGCCGGGGATCAAATCTCAGGCCCCTGGCACTGAGAGGCTCAAATGCTGATCAATGTCGCCGTGCTGCCTATAACTCTCAGGGCACTGAGTCTGTTCAACAGCAATTATCAGCTTAGCACTTCGTTGAAGCCCAGTTGTCCATCATTCAAAAAGGCATAAGTTGTTCAAACGTTTTTGAAGCAAAGGTTACAGCAGGTAAGAACATGATTTCATCAATTCAATGATCTCTACTTTCTTGCAATTTGTGGGAAACTTAACAAGGAACCTTATGGGAAACATAGAAATACTGACAGCAACTGATAGATTTTCAACTTCAATTGTGCCACGTGCTGACCCAGAAACTGCTGTCAGTTGGAGTGGTAATAATAACAGCAAGTGCTCCTGATTCTAGCACCATCACACTGCAAAACCTAATCACTGACACTGTTCAAGGGCTCCAAACTTTAACCAATGTGAAAATAAAAGATTGTTAAGTAACTATGAAGCAGTGATCAGGCCATGCAAATTTAAATAACTTAAAAGTTCCTAATCAAAGATCAGTGTAGAAAGTACAAACTGACCTAGAGCACAATTTGATCTGGGAGGATTACTCAGATGACCAAGTAAGGAGGAAAGCAGTCATTATTTTGAAGTCAATATTGCTTAGAATAGCCACAAATAATCTTTGTCACAATTTTTTTTTTATATACAGAACTACCTTATGTAGTGAGGGGAGTCTTCAGGACACTTTTTTCAAGACAGTGGTGTTCCTTTCAAGTATGGCACAGCCAAATGAAATCTTTAAAGTTTTTTCGTTCAGCCCTATTTCTTCTCACATTTAGCATCCAAGGCTACTTTTTAAATATGGTTGTTTATGGGAAGCTTATCTGCGAGGAAGCAAATATCAGGTGCATGGATCAATGCAGTACTCTTGTAACTACATAACTAAGTTCAGGACAAAAATATTTCAAAAAGAGCAGTCAGCATTTTCCACGAACACATCACAACAAACAGTTTACAGCAGGGAAAAAAACATTTTTATAGAGTACAAATGATAAAATTCCCAAAACAACTATTCCCAATTTTAGCTCATCTTATTTTGCCTTTTTAACTTCAAAAAACTCAACAGCAAAATTAAACAAAAAACATATATCAGTGTATAAGTCAAATATTTGAAGCTTCAAAAAATTTCTTCCAAAAATAGGGGTCACATTACAGGCAGAGTATAAAATGTGAATGACCAGTGTGGATGTAGATGGTTACCATTTTGAAATGTTAAAAAAACTTCTCTTCGTTGGTCACTATGCACAGTCTGCTGTTGGGCTTTAAATTCCCACAAGTCTTCTTGGTTGCTTCATCCTCTGCAGCAATTTATAAGGTGAAAATAACCAAAACATTTATCCCAAAGATGGAAAATTGAGCCCAACTCCTCATGCAAGTATCATGCAGAGGCACAGAGCCCGATTTTGGATGCCAAAATGTTTATGTGCTGAGTCAACTTATGAGCCACATTCCAATGTATGTATGTTTACATTTATCCATTCCAACAGCATTCATAAATGAGAAGTTGGCTATTTGAATTCGCTTGCAAACAAGTTTGTTTCATTCAATCACTACAATGCAGAAAAGCCCATTCAGCTCATCGAATCCACACTGATTCTTTCACAGATCATCTCATCCAAGACTTCCCACCTGCCCTATCCTTATTACCCCATATATTTACCATAGTTAAACCATCAAACCCATACGTCTTGGCCTACTAAGGGACAATTTATTTTGGCCAATCCATCTAACCTGCATATTTTTGGATTGTATGAGAAAACAAGAGGCCCCAGAAGCAACCCATGCAAGACATGGGGAGAACATGCAAACTCTAGACAAATTTTCACCCAAAGCTGGAATCAAACCTGAGTCCCTGTGAGGCAACAATGCTAACCACTATGCGACCATGGCATTAAAGCAGCCATGCAATCAGTAAATAAGAAAAACAGGCAGCTCAAAGTTTGATCTTCATGATATCAAGACCAAAGTATGTTCAAAGTATCATTTGGCAGATTACAGGTTTTCCATGACTTCGTGCTTTGAACATCAACTGCAACTCACTTTGCTTCGAACTTTTGGATAAAATAGTTATAGACAATAACATTGAGAAAAGTCGTGTGAAACTTAACTCCCAATATATTGAGGGGTGTTCTTGCATTTGTTGTGAAGACTAATCTATGCCTGCAACAACTTGTGCACTCCCATCCATGTAACTACAGTTGACCAAAAACAGCATGCATTATGGGTCTTTGTCTAAATGACAGGGACTGGCACATGGAGTCCCACAGACATTGATGTTGGAATCTCAACATGACTTAGATGAGACGAACGAAAACATTGCAGCTAAATTTTCAGATAGAGGTTTTGTATGTTATTTGTAACTTTATTTTTATTAATGTCACAAGTAGGCTTATACTAACACAACAATGAAGTTACTGTGAAAATCCCCAAGTCGTCACAGACCAGTAGCTGATCAAGTACACCAAGAGAGAATTTATCACAGTCAATGTACCTAACCAACACATCTTTCAGACCATGTGAAACCAGAGCACACAGAGGAAACTCACGCAAAAATGGGAAGAACATGCAGATCCCACAGTGACCCAAGCCAGGAATCAAACCCAGATCTCTGGCGCCATGAGACTGTGTTAATGAGAATGTGTTAACCACTGTGTCGCTTGGTGATGTTTCAAGTGCTCATGCAAATACTTTCAATGGTTGTAGGGTTTCCAGCCTCCACTGCCATCGCAGGAAGTGCATTCCAGATCCCCACCACCCTCCAAGAGAAAAAAGTTTTCTCAAAATTCTTTGAATCACTTGCCCCTTACCTTAAAACTATGCCCCTCAACCAAGGGGAACAGCTGCTTCCTATTCACCCTGCCCATACCACTCAATCTTATACACCTCAATCATACACTCACCTCTGCACTAAAGAAAACAATCCAAGCTTATCACGTATCTCCTTATAGCTCAAATGCTCCTGGTGCATCCCTTCAATATCCTCTCTAGTGCAATAACATCCTTCCTACTATGACATACCAGAACTGTACATAGCAGTCCAGCTGTGGCCCAATGTTTTGTACAGCTCCACCATTACCTCCTTACTGTTATACTCTATGCCACAATAATAAACCAAATGTCCCATATAACTTAACTATCCTATTCACCGGTTCTGCCACCTTCAGCGATCTGCAAGTAAATACCCTAAGATCTATCTTTTCTTCTGAGCTTCCCAGTGTCCTGTCATTTATTCAGTAATCCTTTATCTTGTTACTTGTTCCAAGTGTATTACCTCACCTGTTGGGATTAAATGTCATCTGCCACTCTTCTGCCCATCTGATCAACCTATATTTTCCCATAATCTACAACCTCCTCCTTCACTATTAACTACCCTACAATTGTAATGTCATCTGCAAACTTACTTATCAGACCCCCAGATTATCATCTATATTGTTCATGTATTACAAATAATACAAATCCCAGCACTGGACCTTGTAGTCGCCACTGAAGACCAACTTCCAGTCACTCAAACAGCCCTTTACCACCACCTTTTTGTCCTTTTATTTCGCCAGTTTTGGATCTCTCTCACCAAGTTTCCCCGAATTTCACACACTTCAACCTTCTCAGTCTCCAATGTGGGACCTTGTCAAGGACTTTACTAAAATCCATATAAACTCTCTGGGATCCAATGATCTAGGAATTTAAAACCCTCCCTCCTGCACCAACCCAAGCCACCCTTTCATTTGTTCTATTTTTCTATTTTCATACTCACTAGTACATGGCACCGGGATTAACCCAAAGATCACAACTTTTGAGGTTCTGCTTTTTAATCTACTGCCAGCTCCCTGAATTCTTGAAGCGAGACTTTAATTCTCACTTCATCTATATCATTGGTACCACTATGTACCATGACCTCTAACTCATTATCTTCCCCTTTCGGGGTGCCCTATAGCCGTTCAATGACATACTTGATCCTAGCATCAGAGAGGCAACACACCATCCTGGAATCACATCTTCAGATGCAGAAATATGCAACTGCTCCCCTTGACTAATGAATCCCCTATTACTATTGCCCTTCCTTTTGCTTGCCTCCATCCCTCTTGCCCTGCACAGTCAAGCCACTTGTGGTGCCAGAAGCTTAACTTTACACTACACTACCAGTCCCTTTATCAGCTTCCAAAATGGAATATTGCTCAGAATCTCAAAGGATCCCTGCCTTACCTACTTGTTCTTCCTGGAATACCTTTCTGCCTGGTTGATACCTGAAATGAACATGTTATCTTAAGAGGAAAGGTCAGACAGGCTGGGCTTGTTTCCATTGAAGTTTAAAAGAGTGACTGTTGAATTGACTGAAGCACATAAAATCCCGAATGTTCTTCACAAGTTGGACGTGGAAAGGACATGTTGTGGTTAAGTTCAGAACTACAGGGCACTGTTTTAAAATTAAGGGCTGCCTTTAAAGGACGTGTTGAGTAAGTATTCTGTGTTTCATGCTAGTTTCTTTACATTTGTAAGGTTCCTTCCATTTCACTAATTTAGTTTCTTACACAATACCAGATTTTATGACTTTTTTCAAACTATTAATCTTTTAAGAGACTCACTTCATGTCATAGCCCATCATAGACTATTTCCAGTTCTGGCAGAGGCTCACCAACCTTAACAGTGGAGGGAATTTAATGGCCCCACCCCTGTCAAGGTGTGAAGATGTGGTGTGGGGATCCCACAGCTGACCCACCTCTTACCAATTAAGTCTGGGCCAGGAAGACTTGCAGGTGTTTTCCCTGAAGCCGAATGAGGTCATTAAGTGGCCACTTCATTCAACAGCAGAAGATGGGGAACTCAGCCAGTAACCTTTGTTGGGTGTGACTGAAGCTTCTGGTGTGATACTAGTATACCTTTAAGAACTTCTTTTTAGTATCATATTCTCTGCAGCTATTAGCAGTTTTGGTTCTTCCCTTTGTTGCCAGGCTCTCTGTTAAGCATCATTTTATTGCTGCATCAAAGATTTAAATAGGGTTTTGTTTATTTTTATCGTAGGCTTCTGATACTTTTTGGGATCTAACCATAATCATAAGAGGGAAGACTAGTTGGCAGGTAATGTGTTTGACAGTTTTTTTTCATAGTGAATTCAAGGTTTCAGTTGCAGCGTGACTGCTAGCTACTCGTTTTGTTAGAAGCTGTCTTGGTTGTCAACAGAAAAGCAGTGTTTCTCTCTGTTCCTGGTATTGGAAATTCTACTGGCTGGAAACTAGGCTTTTTGCCCTCCTGCAGTGAAATGATCTGCTGTTGATGATGGGCTTGCCTGGAGTCTCTCTCTCTCTCCCCCCAGTGTTATGGGAAGCTATTCTGACTTCAAACTGGTCTGTGTGTACATCAAGAGGACTGCTACAAGTTATAAATCTGGGAATTCAAAGTTTCAATTCTTCGATCAAACGACTAAGTTCCAGCATCATGTGAGCTTTTGTATTTTCTGTGCTAAACCTGTGGCAAGGATTTTGTATAGGAAGTTTATTTATTTTGGAACATTTTGTAATGGTTAAGGGTTTTTTTGTTAAGGGTTAAACAATATCATGTCTTTTTTGTTTGTAAAATTTGTTTATTTTCTTTCTATACATGTTAGCTGTATTCTTCAATAAACTGTTTGATAAAATCTCTGTGGTAGATCAGTTGAAATCATACCTGAAGTGAAGCATCTCATGCTCAACCTAACCAAACTCAAAGTGCAAAACTTATGATCCAAACAGACTTCATAAAACATTTTGGAGTTTCCGACCTAAATTATAACACAAGAAAGGATCTCCTTCTCATGGGAACTTAGCGCCAAATGGAGGGCCCGAGCATCGAGAAAGATCCCTCTTCCAAGGCTGACCATCTTTGCTACCAATCTATCTCCCCACTTCCCAGTGGCCAGCAACTCACTTCTATCTGGGATCAATTAACAAACCTCATGACAAGACCGCTGCTGTATTAACAGTGGTCACGACTTCCAGTGATTGGCCAGCAATTCTCAGGGGTAGGATGTCTGCCTTAGTGGGAGCTTAATCGAAAGATAAATTCCAGATTGGAGTGAAATAAAAAGGGCGGCCTAATGTTGGGTAGTAGCTGAGCAGAAACTGATAGCTAAATTCTGCTCAATGAAAATGGCTTCAACTGGGATCTTGGACTCGTCACGTTCTCTGTAACCCTCACGACTTGCCTGGGCTTGCAAAATCTCACTAACTGTCCTGGCTGGAGACAATACACATCTCTTCAACCTGAACTTAATTTTCCCCGCTCACATTATCTGTACTTTTAAGACTTGATTACCTGTAAAGACTCGCATTCCAATTATTATTTTGCCTTTATATGCCCTGTTTGCAAACAGAACTCCCACTCACTTGATGAAGGAGCAGCATTCTGAAAGCTTATGATTTGTGCTACCAAATAAAACTATTGGACTTTAACCTAGTGTCATGGGACTTCGTATTCTGCTTAGTCCAGTCCAACACCAGCATCTCTACATCAGGCCTAATGTTGCCAAAGGAAGTCCCAGATTGGAATAAAGTAGCTCCGAGCCTCCTGGAGAAAAGCTGCAAAGATAAGTCTCGGATTGGACCTAAAGTCTTCGAGCCTCCTGGAAAAAAACTGATGCAGGGCACCTTCCAATTCCCCAACTAATGAGCAAGACCCATCTCCAACCTTGAGCCTGATTGTTAATGCGCGTTCACTCCACCAATGCTGTCTGACCAGCATTTATTTCTTTTTCAGATTTCCAGCATCTGCATTATTTTGCTTGTGCTAGTTTAGCTTTATCCCTGTTGATTACACAATGCCTTAGTCCAATAAAATGTGATAATAGTATTCTGTAAACTCATCTTCCAGATCAAAGAGTAAATTTCCTTACAATTATTGTATTGTCATTATTACAAACTCAATAATTTCTTGCTCTCTTTCTGTCCAACAGCATAACTAACATTCCCATCATTATCTTTTAACACTTGTTACTTCTAATATCTGCCCATAATGATTTTACTTCCTGACCTTCTGAGCCAAGATCCTTTCTCATTATTGCTCTTGCTTCATTTTTTTTTTTTTACAACCAGGCTACTCATCCTGATTTACAATTTTGACTTTTCAAAATAGTGTGTACCCTTGTAATATTATTTCCCAATCCTGGTCACTTTGTAATTATGTTTCTGTAATAGCAACTAGTCCAAAACATTTATCTCCCTTTGCCACCAGTTCATCTACCTTAATGCAAACGCTTCACGTGTTCAAATAAGCCTTGAATTTTATTTTTTACTATTTGCTTGGACCTTGTTCATTGATGAACTATTACACTGTCGGTAACAAAGAACACAAGACTTCCAATATGAATGACAAGTTCCAGAAGACAATAAAAATTGAATGTAGAAAAACAACTTGTATTTACATAATGCCTTTAACATACTAAAACTTCAAAAGCAGAATTACAAGACAAAATTTAACATCTAACAAACAAGTTATTAAGCACAGATGATCAAGATTTTAGTTAAATATATGTTTTATGGAGCATCCAAAACAGGCTTGTCCAACACAGGACCTACAGGCTATCAGGTCTAGGTAGGTCATGGACAAAATGTTCAAAATTTGCCTCCACATTTGCTATTGATAGAATCACTGGTGAACCAATCAGCAGGAAACCATGATTCGAGGAACTGCTTTCATTTAAAGCAAGGCCAGGACAATGGAGCACAATGTCAATGATGGTTAGGGAAGAAAGAGGTGTGTGCGTGAGTGAGTGATCATCAAAGTGGCAGCCTGGGATCTGAGAGAGAGGCGGAAAAACACAATTTGACCATTTCACATCTAATAGTCATCTTTCATTCTCTGATGATAATCTTTATTCTAATATTTATTTTAAAATTATCAATTTATTGCTTTACTTTTGCTCAGCAAGTTCTTTTCCTTCACAGTTCAACATTTTGTGTTTCCTGTTTAATGTTGCGCTCAGCATTTTTTCAAATTTGCTCATCAACCCCTTGAGGTTAAAAAAAATTACATGGCCTCTCATACAAAAAGATTAGAGAAATCTGGTCTAGGAAAGAGTGATAGAGAGACAGAAGTTTAGTAAGGGAAATCCAGAATTGAAAAAGCACTGCTGCCAAAGTTAGAGTAATTATAAGATGGGTGCTCAAGAGGGCAGAATTGGAACATGCAAATATCTCAGGGGGTTTTAGGGCAGAAGGAAATTAGAGAAAGGAAGGGGCAAGGCCACAAAGGGTTGAGAATTTTCAAACATAGGCATTATTTGAGAGTAAATATAAGTGAGCAAGTAAGCGGGTGAATGGGACTTGGTGCAAGTAAGGACACAGCAGCATCACTTTAGGTTTACAGAGAGTAGCAGATAAGCCAAAAGTACATTTGAACAGTTAAATCTAGAGGTAACTAAGGTGTGGATGAGGATTTCAACAGCACAAAGACGGGAAGGGTGAAGTTGAATGTATTTACACTAGGAGAATAGCTCCTCGAGCCTGCTCCACTATTCAATATGATGGTTTGTTTGACTGTAACCTCAACCCCATTCCTGCCTAATCTTTTAGCCCCTTGTTAATCAAGGATCTCTCTAGCTCTGCCTTTTGAGGAAAAGAATTTCTGAGACTCCCAACCATCTGAAAAAAATTTTTTTATCTGTCTTAAATGAACGACTCCCTGTTTTTAAACAATGATCACCAGCTCTAGAATTCTCCAACAAGAGGGAATATCCTCTCTACATCCATCTTGTTAACACCTCTCAGGATCTTCAAGGTTTCGATCAGGTCGTCTCTTGCTCTTCTGACTTCCTTTGGGTACAAATCTAACCTCTCCAACCTTTGATAAGACAACCCACCCACTAGTCTAACACATCTAGTGTGAACTTCTTCTAATGCATTTATATATTTCAGTACGGAGACCAATACTGTACACAATACTCCAGATGTAGTCTCATCAGTTTCCTGTATAAGCATTACTTCCCTACTTCTGTATTCAGTTATCATAAATAACTTTATTAGTTTTCTAATTACTTGCTGTACCTGGAGACAAAAAGCTCTGAAGAGTCATAAGCACTCAAAACATTAACTCTTTTTGCTCTCCTTATAGTTGTTGCCACATCTGCTGTGTTTTTACAACATTTCTGTTCTTGGTTCAGATTCCAGAATCCAGTGTTTTGCTTTTATTACTTCCTGCATGTTTTTCTTGGGATTTCCTTCTTTAGGCAGGTAAAGTCACACAAATATCAAAAAATCTATATACTGTTTTACATTTGTAAACTTGGAATCAACACAATAGTCCTTTATTCAGTATCCAAGAAACTTCGTAAATATGATGTTTTTGTTAATTTATTATAAATAAATCTATACTTAGTTTGCAAAATGAAGATTCTAACTTGATAGAAAGGTAACTTACTGGGGATGAATTTCCAGTTTTTAAATTCAAGCAATTAGCATTCTCCAGCATTCCTTGTTTTTGTTCTGCTAATTTCATGTTTCTTTTCCGCTTAAAAAGTGAATACTGAAAAACATCAGGATACTGATTTCCAAGGGTCCAATTATTCAAAAGAGGAATGCTGCAGCACAAAGCTAACCAACAGATAATGTATGATTTACTCATTTACACTACATAATTTAGTGATTCTCTTCCAGGCTAATGTACCTTCTCACATGATCATCTGTACTTTAATGAGACATAGACTGGGCGGATCCTTTGTATCTACATTAAAACTAAAGGATAGGTGTTTAATTCTCAAATTGGGCTGTTGGGGAGAATCAATCTTAAATGAAATCGAAGATAAAAACTCAAACAAAATATAACTCCAACTGATCGCAAAGCTAACAACTGGATATTAATGTGCAAATTCCAATTTTTACCCTTTTTACCAAAAGTTTTTCAATTCATATTTTTAAGGTTTTTGGGAGAGTAGCTTTAGGAAGCATTAAGGAAGCTTAAGCTTCTGTTCACCAGACTGCGTTTTTTCTGTGATGACCCAGACCCCCCTACCATTAACTGTTGGCTCCTTTATGGACGTCAGGTCCTGTTCTGGGTTTAAAACCCTCCCATTAACTAGCACTTCTGCAAATTTTCTCAATTTCTCACCTCCTTTCAAAACAATACTGTGCAAATTTATCTGGGCTTGGTGTGAAAAGGTTAGAAAAGAACAGCTGTCCAGCTGCAGAGGCAGCAGCAGCAAGGTCCAGGCCAGCACAAAGCTGAGTGTTGGCTTCCCTGGACCCAGCTCTCAGCCTCGTTACTGCATTTCCAATCACTTCCTCCCTGCTCAATGACCAAGAAGGGCCAGGAAGACATACTTAGTACTCACAGCTCTCTTTGGCCTGCTTCCAGCCACGACACCAGGTCTTATCCCCCTGCTTCTCTCAATGTGATCAGTAACGGCACAGCTGAAAATCTCCTGCACGGCAGCAGTAGGACTTACCAGAATAATTGTTCCAGCTCTTCCAATAACACACTTCCTTCATCCTGCCTTTGCTACTCCTCCAATCATCGGTTCTGTTTCTAAAGAAACAGCAAGGATGGGAGGGAGGGAATTGTGATTTGAGGAGTTTGAGCAACAAGCATCCACGAGATGAAATCTCTGAATTGAATAAAATTATTTACTCTCACCCAGGACTGCAACTGGCTGCAGTAAAATTGGCCAGGTTTCATGCACCTTACCATCAACAGTTTGTGCTTATGGGCAAGAGCAAGCATAGAATATTTCTTAATATTTGCAATCAAATTAGTATACTTAACCAATTCCATCATCTCTTTTGCCCCTGCCATGTCTTTTCTTTGCTTCACATGCCGCCCCATTCCAATATATTTTATCCTTCCCATACTAGCCTTGCCATCCCCTTCTTCTAATGCCATTCTATCCTTCCCATGCTACCTTTTCCCTCCCATGGCACCTCATCCTAAGCCATTCCAATCCAATGGCACCCCTCCAATGCCATCTCCACTCCCATCACATCCATCATTTCCATTTCATATCCTATCCTTCCCATACCATGTTTCAATGCCAGAGACATGAAAAACATTTACCATCAAATTAGTACATTTACTTCAACAATTCTTCTTTAAACACAGGATTTCTAGTTGTTTCTAGACACACAGAAACCCTACAGTGCAGGAGGCCATTCAGCCATCAAGTCTGCACCAACAACAATCCCACCCAAGCCTTAAGACCATAATCCCACAATTATGCTGCTAATCTCCCTAATTTATGAATACTGGGACACTAAGGGGCAATTTAGCATTACCAATGCATCTAACCCACATGTCTTCAGGATGTGAGGAAACCAGAGCACTTGGAGGAAACCTATGCAGACACAGGGAGAACATGCAAACTCTACATAAATATTGACCCAAGCCGGGAATCAAACCCTTTTTTTCACCAGAAGGCTTTTGACATTAAAATTCTTGCTCAAATAATGCCGTAAACTTGTTCATGCACAAATTCAGACTAGAAATATAATTACAAATTTTGTCAAAAGTCTGTCTTTGTGAATTGTTCATTACCATTGAATTTGAAAATCTAAACTGGAAACTGTTTACTTGCTAGTTGAAAAGGCAACTTTACATCTGACAGTCTCAATATGAAATTATTCAAGGAATAAACACTATTTCCTTGAAATCCTCCTGCTATAATTTTAGCACCCATTAAAGAAAGCAGTTTCTTAACTACCAATGTTGTTCCATTAAAAAATAATAAATGAAAACAGAAGCAGCTTAAAATAATCAGCAGGTCTGGCAGGAACCATGGAGTGCAAAACACAGTTGAGATGTTTCATCAAAACTTTTATCATGACCTGAAACATTCAACCATAACTTCTTTGAATTGGCAATCACATTGGACTGACACTCCACGCTCACTTACCAATGCCAAGTTTCTTCCATCCGGTCTCACACGATCTTCTGACTCAAGCCAGGCAAGATTCAGGCAGCACAGCTGTCACCAAAACAAAGGGTCGCATAATCCAGCAGGTAGCACAATGGTTGACATTGCTGCCTTAATGCCAGGACTTGGGTCCAATTCTCAACTTGTGTCACTGTGTGGAGTTTGCACATGCTTCGTGTATGCAAGCGTTTCCTCTGGGTGCTCTGGTTCCCTCCCATCTGGTTAGGTGTTTTGCCTTACTAAATTCTCCTTCAGCATACCCAAACAGGGGATTTTCATCTTCATTGCAGTGTTAACGTAAGCATACTAGCAACAATACTTGTGATGGCTAGATATAACACTTGGAGCAAATGGGATAAAAAGTTATGGGGGTGGAGATCAGAGTGTTAGGTCTGACATCAAGAGCAGTGGGAGAGGGGTGAAATCTGGGGGAAAAAGAGAAAAGGAGCCCCATTGGGGACCTCAGTATGGGTCTTTACAATAGTTCACAAAAGTTGAAAGAGATTCTTCTAAGGGTTATTCCTGGTATAATCCTCGAACTACCGCTATAACTACAACAGAACTATCCAAAGCTTGCAATTGAAAAAACATTTTCTGTGATTCACGGGTTAAGGCAATTGTCCAAACGAAGTCCACGCTCCTGGCCAGTTGCCATGCAAATGCTTAACTATGACATTCTGATTTATTATTGTCATACGTATTAGCATAGTGACATGTATTGCTTCTTGCACGCTATACAAAGCATACTGTTCATAAAGGAGGAAATGAGACACTACAGAACGTAGTATTACAGTCACAGCTAGGTGTAGAGAAAGATCAACTTAACGCAAAGTTGGTTCATTCAAAAGTCTGACAGCAATAGGGAAAAAGCCATTCTTAAGTCAGTTGGTACGTGACCTCAGACTTCTGGATCGTTTTCCCAATGGAAGAAGGGAGAATGTCATGTGCATGGGGTCCTTAATTATGATGGCTGCTTTGCCGATGCAGCAAGAACTGTAGACAGAATCAATGGATGGGAGGCAGGTTTATGTGATGGATTGAGCTACATTCATGACCTTTTGTAGTTTCTTGTGGCCTTATGCAGAGCAAGGGCCATAGCAAGTGAGATACAAGCAGAAAGAATGCTTTCCATGGTGCATCTGTAAAAGTTGGTGAGAGTCATAGCTGACATGCCAAATTTCCTTAGTCTTCTGAGAAAGTAGAGGCATTGGTGGGCTTTTGTAACTAGTGTTGGCATGGGGGGACCAGGACAGATGGTTGGTGATCTGGACACCTAAAAACGTGAAGCTCTCGACCCTTTCTACTTTGTCCCCATTGATGCAAACAGGGTCACGTTCTCCTCTACACTTCCCGAATTCAATGACATTCATTTTGTTGACATCAAGGGAGAGATTATTGTTACCGCACAGTTCACCAGATTCTCTATTTAATTCTTGTACTCTGTCTCATCATTGTTTGAAATCTGTCACACTACAGTGGTGTCATCAGCAAACTTGAAAATTGAACTGGAGGGGAATTTGGCTCCCCTGTCATAGGTGTATCAGGAGTATAAGGAGTATAGTAGAGGGCAGAGAACACAGCCTTGTGGGGCACCGGTGTCGAGATGATCCTGGAGGAGATGCTGCTCTCTATCCTGACTGATTGTGGTCTGAGAGTTAGGAAATTCAGGATTCAGTCACAGAGGGAGAAGCTGAGGCCCAAACCATAGAATTTGAAGATGAGTTTCTTGGAAATAGTAGTGTAGAAGCCTGAGTTGTAGTGAATAAATAGGAATCTGACATTTGATATTTGTTATCTAGTTTTTCCAGGGTTGCATGCAGGGCCAGGGAGATGGTATCTGCTGTAGACCTGTTGTTGCGGCAGTAAGAAAACTGTAGAGAATCCAGGTAGTCCAGGAAACTGGAACTGATTTGTGCCATGACTCACCTTTCAAAGCACTTCATGATGATGGATATCAGAGCCATTGGACAATAGGCTTGGTTTTAATTAAGTACCAAGATGATGGTCATTAAGTAGATAGGGATCTCAGATTGTTGTAAGGAAAGATTGAAGATATTTGCGAATATCTCCTACCAGCTGATCCACGTAGGATGAGCGCTTGCAGGATACTCCATCTGGGCTGATCTTCGAGAAAGCTGCTCCAACATCTACAATGGTGACCCCAGGTACAGATTCATCCAGGGCTTCCAGGATGGAGGGCATGCTCTCACTGACTTCTTGCTCAAAAAGGCTTGGAATGTATTGAACTCATCAGGGAGGCCTACATTGGAGCTAGCGATTTTACGTGCTTTCATCTTGTAGCCTGTTACGTCTTGTAGACCCTGCCATAGTTGAGAGTGTCAATGTGGGATTCCAGCTTGGTTCAGTACTGATTTTTGGCAACTTTGATGGATCTCCTTACATTATATCTGACTTTCTTATATAGGTCAGAGTCACCTGATTTGAATACCTTAGACCTGGACTTCAGCAATTAGTGGATATCCCTGTTCATCTGTAGTTTCTGGTTGGGGAACATGCAGATTTGCTTCTTTAGCACAGTCCTCTACATACTTACTAATAAATTACTGTAGTGGCATACTTGTTCAGGCTGGTCGCAGAGTTTTTGAATACTGATCAGTCCACTGACTCCAAGCAGTCCCAGAGGAGATGATCCCCTTTTTCTGAGAGATGCCCCAGCAAATCTTTGAGGTATCCTCTCAAACAGAAGCTGAGGAACTCAGACATCATGGCCCGAACTCCATCACCTTACCTTCATGGAATCCAAGCAGGTGAGGGTCTGACAACGGAAATCTCCATTGGCCTCAGGCAGGAAATACCACTCTCACTCGAGCAAGACAGTGAAATCCCACCCTATGGCTCTGCTGACTATTTCGAGCATTTGTAGTTTTTACTTCACACTTCCAGTATCAGTAGTATTTTGCTTTTTCTCGTTCCATCATTAAAATCCTTATTTAGGATTCAGATTTTATAGCTAAATTATAAGTGTGCCTCCTTAAAGTCTATGCAGTGGGTATGCACATTCCTATGGAGAAAAGGGTACAACTCTTAGCGTCCGTCTTTAGAATAAATCCGGATGTATTTTAATTCACTTGGAAGCTTTTCTAAAACTTTCATTCAAACCTAGCGAATTCTCGCTTTTAGCGCAAAGAATAGCTTTTGAATAATAAGTCATATTGAATATATTAATGTTTTCAATCAGAAATCAACAATTAGTCAGTAAAACAATTTTCCAGTCTTTCAGTTGAACCTCACAATTTTGCATCCTTTAGAATTTATACCTCAGGAATCTTTCCTTAAAAGAACAAATTATTTTAAAAAATTGGTATTGCTATGGTTCATGGGAATGGTGGATAAATACGCATCTCTTTCCCTACTCCCACTCCCTGCATCTTCCACAACTATAAACACAGCATTTTACTCTACGTGCCTTGTATCAGATGGAGGAAAAAATTGTTAAAAATCGATCACTCAGTACTCAAGTGTGGTAAAAGTTTTAAAATCAATTACCTACCACACAGATATGGAAGCTACATTATATAAACCCACTAACAGACACACCTTAAACAGACCAGTCATAGCACAGAAAGACAAAAACTATGTAGAATCACAGAGTGCAAAAGAGGCCCTTCAGCCTATCAACTCCACACCCAACATATTAGGAATACCTGAACTCCCACCGAATCCCATCTGCTAGCACTTGGCCCGTACCCTGAATGTTATGACATGCCAAGTACTCATTCAGGCAACCTGCTTCTACAATCCTCCAGACAATGGCAGACTGTGCAAATATAGAACAATTAGTATGGCTCCGATCAAGGGTGTACAAGATCGTATTATACATCTTGCTTGGGGTTCTACTAATTGCTTCTATCCTGTTCCATTGGCAAAAACAAAACTGATGAACATCTGAAAAAAATCAAGCTCTTCATTCTGTTCTTGACCAGTTTCCACTAAATTGGCTTTGTTTTATATCAACATAATCCAAGGAGGTTAGTGTGCCTGCATAATGTATCCAACTCCAGTTTCCTGAAGGGACAGTCCACCTAATTTTTACTGGGCAACAATCAAACAGTAATATGATCAACATTTAAAAAATGTAATCCTTCATACTCTGTATTCTGCAAGGGAATTTCCATTCAATACTGAATTACATCAACACCCATTATGAATAAGGATATTGCAGTTCAAAAAAATAAGTCTGGGCTATAATTCTGACTGACTGTTGGACACTGCAGAATAAAAATAAAAATTGTCCTGGAATTCCCTCTTGCTGAAGCTTAATAAAGTTTACATGGTTATTTGCCTAAACAGTCTCATATGATCGTCTGCATTTTCGGAACAAAAATAACTCTCATACTCTTGTTTATCCATCTACAACTGCCTCCTCAGTGACCAAGAATGTAGCAAAAAAATGTCATATCAATTTTTATTCTGCACCAGCCAGCTGCAGTTAGAATACAAGCCAATTTGTTTCAACTTACACATGCAGAGAGTAATACACAATAACAGGTATACAGTGACTACAATTTTGCAGTAAAATGATGGGCAGAATATGCCACAATTTGTAAATATTTTCCCAACCACATATGATATTGGCATATTTCTTCTCATGTGGTCAACACATTATTTCTTATGGCAAAGAGATCAGTCTCAACATTCTACAGTTGACTTTCATATCCAACTGGCCTCTGTTCTCTGCCTCAGGTTCTGGCTCTATTAGAGTGGACGCCTATGAGAAATATAGAGACGAGAACAGGGCAAGAGCCCAAACCATATAATGCTAAATACAATTTCTGCTGAGGAAAAATTAGAACCCATGGCAGAATATTAGTTTTCCCTCGTCAGAGGGGAGAATATATGGTGATGCGCCTGCAAGAAAAATAAAAATCCTTCAAATATGCAGTTTTATTTATTGAGCATAGCTGCACAACAGTTATGGATAGTGCATCTTTAAATAAAGATGCTCCTTTTGTCACTCCCTCTGTCTGATATTTTTTTATCCAAGTAATTTATGATCATTTCTATAGCTGCCACTCCCAAGATCCTTCTTCTCCATGACTCAGAAATGCAGATGACAGAGAGCCCGAAATTTCAATTTGCTGCACTCATGTTGAGAGCCCTGTGGTCCTAAAAGCTCCTACCTTTTTCATTCCTCTGTAAGGCACAGTACCCATTTGCCCATCTTGGGGTGGGCTTGTTAATGATAGCCTGGTTGAACCTAACTCCTTTTAGCACATTAGAATAGTACAAAATTTTTGCTGGTCTATTATATACTTCTCCACAGGCAGATCATACTTCCCCTTCCATTGGAGGAGAATGTAAGTCATGTCCTTTGCTTGACTACCTATAACTAAAAATGAAGTTTTACCATGCAAATTATTTAATTTGTAGATTGTGATTCTTTAATGTATCACAAATATACTTGAATTGCTACCAGAAAGATATAGGGTGGCAAGGTGGCATAGTGGTTAGCACTGCCACCACAGCATCAGGAACCCTGGTTCAATTTTGGCCTTGGATCACTGTCTGTGCGGAACTTTCATGTTCTCCCAGTGCCTGATTGGGTTTTCCCTGATGCTCCAATTTACTTCCACAATCCAAAGATGTGCGGGTTAGGTTAATTGGCCATGCTATATTGCCCCTTAGTATTAGGGGGACTATCAAGGTAAATATATAGGGTTATGGAGATACAGTGGGATTGTTGTTGGCGGGGCTTAATGAGCTGAATAATCTTCTTCTGCACTTGAGATTCTATGATGTCTGATATCCAACAATACTTATCAGAACGATACAGAGGGTTAAATTACACAGACAGATCATGACTTTCATTTCCTTTAATACAGAAGATTGAGGTGTGATCGAATTGAGGTATTTGGAATATTGAAAGATTTGATTGGATAGATAAACCAAAATACTTTCCTCTGGTGGAGGAATCAAGAGCAAAGGAATAAAACCATCAAGATTTTTTTCACACACGGGTAGTAAAAATTTGCGACTTTATCCCATCTTCACTCCATATCTCCAAAAGGCTGTGGATACAGACAGGTGCAAATTTCAAGACTGAAAGGGATGGATTAATAGGTACTGCTGGAGATGCTATCTAAATGCAGATTAGCCATGATCAAATTGAACAACTAAGCAGGCTTAAAGCACTTAATGGCCTACTGTTTATTTTCTTACTCTTCATTCCACATTCTTCCAAATGACAGTTCCTTAGTTCTTCACGCCAGCATTTGCGCTGCCCATTACTTCCCATTAATAAACCATGCTTTCTTCCTGCCACCAGCTTCTCCTCTATTCCAGCAACATCACCCCACATCCCCTACCCCACCAAAGCATCTCCCTGTTTCTATTCCTTTCCTCACTTCTTCACTATTCATTCTCCCTCCTCTCTAGGTCACTTAATTTAGCTGTCCAGTCACATCATCCAAGTGCTCCTTACAAAGTCATCCATTCGCTCTGTGACTATGTTTCATACTTGCATCCTTTTGGCAGGAAATCTTACAAAAAGAATCCTGCTTATTAGTGAAGGATATTAGAAGTAGGATTAGGTCCAGGTAACATTGGGGATCCAAAGCTAGTTTTCCCAGAAAACTATGAAACACTAATCAGGAAACTGTATGGTTGATGGTAGGCATACAGAAATATCTGTGGAATCTTTCAGCTATCACAACTTTTTTTTTGATATTAACATATAAATATATTATACTTAAGGACATTTTTCAAAAACTTCGCAAAGTAGTTCATATTCAAAAATCTGATTTGAAATGTTATGCAAGTAAATGTAGCATTAATTCTCCCCATAATAATGTCCCAAAGACAGCAACAATCTGTTGTTGATAAATAACCAATAGTTGAGAACAGTGGGCAAACACTATATTCCTAATTTAGCAAGCGTTGGGAGGTCTTTAACAAACCAGTAGACAAATGCTGAACTGTGTCAGTCTTCGTTCATGATGTGGAGATGCTGACGTTGGACTGGGGTAAGCACATTTCTTACGCTATGCAAGTGACTACACTTCAAAAGTGCTTAATTGTTTGGAAGGCCTGAGAGAGAGCTCCGAGGGAATTTTCGTTGAACACAACAGCAGCCAGGATTGCACTGGTATGACCTTGGCATTATTAACCATAAGAACTAACCAGCCAACTGTTTTATTCAAGGCTATGGGCTATGTGTTGGTAAATGGGATTAGGTAAGTTACTCCCCACGTGTCAGGGCAGACTTGAGGGGTTATCCTGTAATGCAACTAGACAGAGGCAATTTATTCACAATAAAGAGCTCGGCAGTGACCAGGGCCAATATCGCTTTAACACTATTGATTGCATTTGGCCAGTATGGGGATTGAATACACACAATCTTGGTGTTATTAGCACCACGCTCAAATCCAGGGAGCCCTGAAGAAAAATTCTATCTAACTTTTCAACCAAGGAACAACACCCCCTCATTAAATGGGCATCCTAAATGATTAGCTCAAATACAGCAGTGAGGCTTCAACCTACAACCTTCTGTACCAGCAGTGAAGGAGTTGCCAAACAAGTGAAGCTAATACTTCGCAACTTGATTTTGCAAAATCCTGAGACCTTGGGAAATAAAGTCAGAAATCTTGTTGTACAGCATTGCAAATTGTTTTCCAAATGTGCATCATTTAAAATCCCAGAACCTGTCAATTTCAAGTAAAGAACGAAGATCCCATAAGAGTGGGGGATTCCAGACGCTTGCAGCTATTCCAAAATTTATAGGGTTAACAATGAGTAATCCACAAGATCCTTTCCAGGTTCAAATATTTCATCTCCCATGATAGATAACTGTTAATGCAAATACCGCTCCGGGAGGAAGTGATGTTGCAGGTCAAAAGTTTTCACTCTCAAATACCCTTAGTTAAAAGGACATTTTGGCAACTAATGTCCTGTCTATCAGCAAATCATAGTAGCAACGTGCAAGTCCACATGTCAAATGAAGTGCATCTATTCATTGCAACAATTGTAGTCTGCCTCCAGCTGTCTGCAAAACAAAAGAAACAAACATAACCTCTCCACAGTTCCTGCTCCAATTCTTCTAAGAATGTTCACCTTCCCTTCCACCTCTTGTTGGCCAATTGCCAAGTGCCTGCTTTATCCTATGACAGGATCTTCGGCGACTAAGTGAGCCTAGAAAACTATGTCAGGCACTGCGGTCAATATCTGACTTCTCTTTTCCTATTCAAGAATATTTCAGTTATATTTTTATCCTTCCCGGAAACTTCGACTGCATTTCTCATTACAACAGGGACTACATTATAATGAAAAGAATTTAGAAAGATTCAGATGAGGTTAAATGAGTACTATATCTGAGTAGCACCAGATTGTAGCCTTTCATTTAACTAAATAATTTAATTGTTAAGAAATGACTCGTATGTTACCCCATACACATTTATTCTATATTTTGCTTTTTTAGGTTTCACAAGTTGTCCATCGTTCTTGGGTAACAGACCTAAAAACGTTATGCGTGTTATGACACTCAAGGCTATAGGCAAAGTGCTGGTAAATGGGATCAGATGGAATATGAGGTGCTTCTCACATCAATGCAGATTCAATGGGCAAACAGCCTCCTCTGCATTATACGATACTTCACATGCCGACAGTTTGAACAAAGGGAAATCATGGAGATAATTTACAGACTTATAATCAAATCAGTATCAAATATTCACGTACATAGTTTCCTTATTTTATTCCTTATTCACTTCAGTACACATGGAACTGCACTGTTCTCAAAAGCAACCAGACATAAAAGTTCAAAATATTACACTTCATCTTTTCCGTGTCAAAAGTGATTGAATACTAAGTATTTAACCGGTCTGTTTAATAGGAGCAGATGATTCAAAATTACTGCAGATATGCCAAAACAAAACAGCAAGTGAGAGCGACATTTTAACTGATTCTCGTATATCCACGAAATCACAATGGATTCTCCATTCCACAAGCAAAGCATATGCTCAGTGCTTGTTATGATGGCCACAGGGGAAAAACAGATCACCCTCAGGCCTCGTTGAATATGAGCTCCCCTATTAGGTGAGTGTAGGCTCATCCATTGGGGGGAGGGGCAATGAGGTTTAAAACCAGCTGGCTGCACTAAGGCTGGCAGTTGATAGACTCAGGACTGATCTGCACTCCATAGCTACTGAAATGATGCTCAAACATCACTGTAAATAAAACGATGATTGGTAGAGGAAGACTGACCTCAGTAGGATTATTACATTGGTGACAAGACAAGTACTTTTTTTTCTTCCCTCTGGATCATCTTTACTTGAGGCAAGTAATTCTCCTATACGAAACACGCCTTTTTTGGGAAACCTGAAGCCGAGAAATCCAGCATAGAAGACTGAGTCCAGCACAGAGTTACCTTTTTCAGACCAAAAGAGCTGAGGGACAAGATCCTGTTGATGGCATGTGGCGTCCCGAGCTTCAGTGTAATCAAAAGCCTCACCTATCCATATGTTTCTGACTCAAAAACATTAATGAACTGTGAACTAAGATAAAAGCTATTATGACGCTAAATCTTTTGATTCACTCCAACAATACCATTTTAACACAGTAGGGCAAGCCTTTGGGTAATCTGTCACTGAATTTCTGACCAGCCTGTGAGAATTGGCGGCGCACTATGAATTGGGGCCAAAATAAAAGTAAATTACTGCAGATGTTGGAATCTGAAAGCAAAAGAGAAAATGCTGGAAAATCTCAGCAGGTCTGACAGCATCTGTAAGGAGGGAAGAAAGTTTATGTTGAGTCCAGACGACCTTTTGTCTTGAACAACATATTGCATGATAGGCAAGTCTGTGGAATTAACCAGTCACTAGTACAAAAAATATTATTGGTGAAATCTAATTTGGAAGGCCATCAAGATAGCTCAATCGTTGGGGAATGCTGAAAAAGACACTCAAAATCTACCCAGAACATCAGGTAACAATGTTCTCCACTGAAGGGAGGGGCCTCCTGCAATGACAATCTTTCAACAGGGAAGGATGGTATCAATAAAATATCCCAGTATCTCAATGGAGCCTGGGACAAGAAAGTTAGGGACAGCCTTCATACTCCTAGAAAGCATAGTCCAGAAGGCTCTAGATACCAGACAGCAGACTACTGCAGAAGACCACAATCAAGGCTAAGATGAAGGGTCAGTCAAAATGCATCCAATTTCAAGAAAAAGCCAAGGCCAGTAACAGGACATACCTTGCAAATATGCCCACAATCAGGGACCATGCAATTAAATTGCATTTCCACAACAAAGGCTGTTCCCATAATGGTAAAATTGTTAGTAAATGGCCGACCATTAAAAGTGGAAGTGGAAATGGAGGCATTGGTCTCCATTACAGGAGAGCAGGCTTATAATTGCCTCTAGGCTGGTATTCAAATCCTGAACATAATGCACAAAGGTGAGACTGGCCACCTACATAGCGGATCCATTGCACATAAAAGGACACTGCAGTGTGCAGTGACCCAAGTAACTTATTGATTTGATTTATTGTCACACGTATTAGCATACAGTGAAAAGTATTGGTTCTTGTTCACTGTACAAACAAAACATACTGCTCAGAGAAGGAAATGAGAGCATGCAGGGTGTACTGTTACAGTCATAGCTAGGGTATAAAGATCAATCAACTTAATGTGAGGTTGATCCATTCAAAGGTCTGACGGCAGCACGGAGGAAGCTAGTCAGTACGTGACCTCACATCTTTCTTTTTCCCGATGGAAGAAAGTGCAAGAGAGAATGTCCAGAGTGCCTGGAGTCCTTCATTATACTGGCTGCTTTTCTGAGGTAGCAGAAAGTGTAGACAGTCAACGGATGGGAGGCTGGTTTGCATGATGGACTGTGCCACATTTATAACTTCTTTAGTAGTTTCTTGCTGTCTTGGGCACAGCAGGAGCCATACCAAGCTGTGATACAACTAGAAAGAATGCTTTCTATGGTGCATCTGTAAAAATTAGTATCAAAGAACAAAAAACAAAACAGCACGGGAAACAGGCCCTTCGGCCCAACGAGCCCACACCGCCACCCCGATGTTCCCACCTCTACCTGCGATCTCTGTCTATGTTTATAGATCTATGGATTAAAAACCAAATTTGAGACAATTTAGGGAGAATTTGTTTTGCCAATTAGCCTAAGAGCACATCTTTGGGATATGGGAGGAAACCGGAGCTCCCGGAGAAAACCCACGCAAGCACGGGGAGAATGCGCAAACTCCCACAGACACAGGCCCAAATCCATGTATCTGCACAGCACAGCGATAGTCACTGAGCTGTCGTGTTGCCCATCAAATGGTCCGGGTCAAGCGTACACTAACGACGTGAAGCACTAGGATACTCTCGAAAAAAATCCAAGAGCAGCCCTCTCACGACCCATCGCGTGTATGCCCCTTGGTAGACAACAAGGTGGACCAAAGCACCTGTAGGATAAAAACAAGCACATCAATATCATCATCTATTTACACACTTCCCAGGGACTCCCAAGGCTCATGATCCCTATTTTAAATCAGTTTTCTATACCCCTCCATTCCCATTCTGTTCATGTGCCCATCTAAGTATTTCTTAAATAACTCCAGAGTACCTGCCTCCACCACTTTACTTGGCAGCGCATTCCATACCCCCACCACCCTCTGTGTGAAAAAAACTCCCTCTAGCATCCAAATTATACCTTACCCCCCTCACCCTAAGCCCGTGACCCCTCGTGCTATTTGAGTCCATCCTAGGAAAAAGCTTAACCCTGTTTACTCTATCTATCCCCTTCAAAATCTTGTACACCTCTATCAGATCTCCTCTAAGTCTACGTCTTTCTAAGGAAAACAGTCCCAATTTGCCTAACCTCTCCTCGTAACTCAGACCTTCCATACCAGGCAGCGTCCTGGTAAACCTCCTCTGCACTCTCTCCAGAGTCTCCACGTCCTTCCGGTAGTAAGGTGACCAGAACTGGACGCAGTATTCCAAAAGAGGTCTAACCAACGTTTTATACAACTACAACATTAAAGCCAGCTCTTGTACTCTATACCCCTTCCTATAAAGGCTTACATATTATATGCTTTCTTCACAACCTTCTCCACTTGCTCTGCCACCTTCAGAAACTTGTTCATCTGCACCCCCAGGTCCCTCTGCGTTTCTATCGTAGCTGACATGCCAAATTTCCTTAGTCTTCTGAGAAAGTAGGAGGCATTATGGGCTTTCGTAACTATAGTGTTGGCATGGAGGAACCAGGACAGGTTGGCAGTGATCTGGACACCTAAAAACTTGAAGTTCTTGACCCTTTCTACTTTGTCCCCATTGATAAAGACAGGTGTATGTTCTCCTTTATGCTTCCTGAAGTCAATAACAATCTCCTTTGTTTTGCTGACATTGAGGGAGAGATTATTGTCATTGCACCAGTTCACCAGATTCTCTCTCATTCCTATACTCTTTGTCACCTTATGGGAAGAGTTTAACTCCAACACATCATTCTGAACTGACTGGAGATCGTTAGGCTGGACGCAGGTTATCTTTACAAAGTTATTGATAAGTACTTCAAAACCTGCCAAGGAGGGCTTGGGAAAATAAAGGGAGCCAAAGCTAAGATTTACGTCAGCCTCAATATTGTGCCCAAGTATGTTAAAGAGATCAATTCTATGCTCCCTATTTGAAAAGGCAGTCAGAACTAGAACACTGGGAAAAGGGTATAAAGCTGGGTATAATAAGACTCATACAGTTCGCAGAGGAGTCTGCACCTATTGTTCCCATTTCTGAGCCGAATAAGTCAGTTTGACATTGTGAAACCGCAAGCACGTGGTCAGTAGGTTTCTAAACTGGACAGGTATCCAATACTCGAGGTCGAAGACGTATATGTTGGTTAACTGGGGCCCAAACTTTTCAAAATTGGACATGAGCCATATGCATCTCCAACTTGAATTGGACAAGTTTTCTCAAAAGTACATAACAATTAACACGCACAAAGTACATTTGCCTGCTCTTTGGGGTCTTGTCTGAATGAGTCATTTTTCAATGGGCCATGGAGAAAATACTCCAAGGGTTACTTCAAGTAGTGGTGTGCCTGGACGGTGTCTTCAGAATGCAAATACCTAACAAACCTGGAAGAGGTCTTTTGGCAATTTTTAGAGGTCAAGGTATGCCTGAAAAGTGAAAAACGTGTCTTCAAAGCAAATGCTATAACCTACTGGGCGGGTGGATGAAAGGAACTGAAAGCTTTGCTGGGATTAGTGAATTATTACGGGAAATTTATTCCTAATTTAGCACCTTTGCTCGTCCCCTCCTGCAAGCTCTACTACGGAAATATCAAAAGTAGTCTTGCGGGACACCGTAGCTGGAGGCTTTCAACAGCGTTAAAACAGCAATCTTTCTTTTCTAATTACTGACTCCTTAAAGAACTTTATCTTGACATGCAACGTCTCCCCTTACAGGCACATCGCTGGAGAGATGGGAATGAGAAGCCTACTGCATAAGCATCTTGGACCCTCTCAGATGCCAAGCTAATGTATTCCCAGATTAAGAGGGATTGGCTGTTATCTTTGACGTAACAAAGCTCCATCAATGTGTGTAGAGTGGATGCTTTTTCATCAAGTCCCATTGCTGGGACTTTTTAAAAGATGACAAGGCAATTGCCTCCATCCAGATACAGCATTAGACTTTATCACTGACAGCTTATAAATACCTCCTAGAGCACTGTCTCAGGACCAGAAGCTGACGCCAATGAAATGAGTCATCTGCTGTCACCCTAAAGTCCAGCTTCACCATGAGTTGTGGACATGATAACCCTCAATTCTTTGGACATTTGCCAGTATCTGCAAGACAAATCAAGGACTGGACACAAAAGTCCTGTCTAAATTAAAAAAATCATAATGCTACATGGGGGATTTAGAGGACAGCTCAGATGAAATGAAACATTAGTGGATGAAGAAAGATAAGCTCAGTATGAAGTTGGCATCATCCTCTGGAATTCTAGCGTAGTTCTCCCTCACCCAGGATAGCACTGATACTTATAGATCCTTACGGAATTACACTATCAACACCCCAAGATTTCAAAACTGAAAATGCTAGCCAGGAGATACGTATAGTAGCCCATCTTTAACACTGACATCATCAACTTGCTTAAACAGTGCGAGTCATGCCAAGAGTCATTGAATATCATCTCTCATTTGGCAAGTGGAGGCTTGGCCAATACAAAAGTCTCAGGGATTTAAAACTATGTGGCTCCACTCAGAGCAATAGACCCAAGACTGCTCTGCACTTTGTAGCCATTGAATGGAGCTCAGATATCACTAACCAAAAGGATGATTGGTGACAGAAGACTGACCTGGCTAAGATTATTACAGTATAAAACATAATTATGCATTCACATCAATACAACATGGGACTCATGAGCTAGAGTGGGCCATGTGGCCCATTGAGCCTGCTCTACCATTCAATATCATCTTGGCTGATATGCTTGTGGTCTCAGCTCTGTTTTATGTCTGCACCTCATTAACAAAGAAGAACAAAGAACCTACGCCACCACCCTGATGTTCCCACCTCTACCCGTGATCCCTGTCTATGTTTATAGATCTATGGATTAAAAACCAAATTTGAGACAATTTAGGGAGAATTTGTTTTGCCAATTAGCCTAAGAGCACATCTTTGGGATGTGGGAGGAAACCGGAGCGCCCGGAGAAAACCCACGCAAGCACGAGGAGAATGCGCAAACTCCCACAGACACAGGCCCAAATCCATGTATCTGCACAGCACAGCGATGGTCACTGAACTGTCGTGTTGCCCATCAAATGGTCCAGGTCAAGCGTACACTAATGATGTGAAGCACTAGGATACTCTCAAAAAAAATCCAAGAGCAGCCCTCTCACGACCAATCGCGTGTATGCCCCTCGTTAGACAACAAGGTGGACCAAAGCACGTGTAGGATAAAAACAAGTACATCAATATCATCCATGTACACACTTCCCAGGGGCTCCCTAGGCTCATGATCACTATTTTAAATCAGTTTTCTATACCCTTCCATTCCCATTCTTTTCATGTGCCCATCTAAGTATCTCTTAAATGACTCGAGTACCTGCCTCCACCACTTGACTTGGCAGCACATTCCATACCCCTATCACCCTATGTGAAAAAACTCCCTCTAGCATCCAAATTATACCTTACCCCCTTCACCCTAAGCCCGTGACCCCTCGTGCTATTTGAGTCCATCCTAGAAGAAAGCTTAACCCTGTTTACTCTATCTATACCCCTCAATCTTGTACACCTCTATTAGATCTCCTCTAAGTCTACGTCTTTCTAAGGAAAACAGTCCCAATTTGCCTAACCTCTCCTCGTAACTCAGACCTTCCATACCAGGCAGCAACCTGGTAAACCTCCTCTGCACTCTCTCCAGGAGTCTCCACATCCTTCCGGTAGTAAGGCGACCAGAATTGGATGCAGTATTCCAAATGAGGTCTAACCAACATTTTATACAACTGCAACATTAAAGGCCAGCTCTTGTACTCTATACCCCTTCCTATAAAGGCTTACATATTATATGCTTTCTTCACAACCTTCTCCATTTGCTCTGCCACCTTCAGAGACTTGTTTACCTGCACCGCCAGGTCCCTCTGCATTTCTATACTCTTAATAGGTCTACCCTTTATCATATACCTCCCCCCCCACATTTTTTTCTCCTGAAATGCATCACCTCACATTTATCAGGATTAAATTCCATCTGCCATCTGTCTGCCCAAGCTACCAGCCTATGTCCTGCTGCATCGCTTGACAATGCTCCTCACTCTCCGCAAGTGCAGCCATCTTTGAATCGTCTGCAAACTTGCTGATCACTCCACTTACTCCCTCTTCCAAGTCATTCATATATATCAAATAGAAGAGGTCCCAGTACCGAGCCCTGCGGCACACCACTAGTGACCGACCTCCAGCTAGAAAAACACCCTTCTACTATTACTCTGTCTCCTTGTTAATCAAAATTCAAACTTAGCTTTGAATAAATTAAAGACCCAGCTTCCATTTCTTTCTGAGAAAGAGAGTGCCAAAGATTAACTATCTCACAGAAAAACATTTTCTTCATCTCTGTCAAAGAACATAAACCTCATTCTTAAAACTGAGTTCCCTGGTTATGCCACTCAGAATTGCATGTTGCTAATAATCACAACATAATTTTTCTTTTATTCGTGACATATGGGCGTCATTGGCTGGCCAGCATTATTGCCCATCCCTAGTTGTCTTTGGAGGGCAGTTGAGAGTCAATCACATTGCTGTGGCTCTGGAGTTACACGTAGGCCAGACTGAGTAAGGATGACAAATTTCCTTCCGTAAAGGACATTAGCGAACCAGCTAGGTTTTTCCGACAATCAACAATGGTTTCATGGTCCAGATTTTTTTTTTTTTTAAATCAATTTAAATTCCACCGTCTGCCACGGCAGGATTTGAACCCAGGTCCCTGAAACAGTAGCTGAGTATCTGGATCAATAGATAGCCTAATGATAATATCAATAAGCTATAAAGTCAACAACCGCATCATGCAACACACAAGGCGTTTTGATTTCCATAAATATTGTAGTTGGATGTAAAGATTTTCTTCAGCATCTTTGAAAAATTCTGGAAAAGACGCCAGACATGTCAAATCATAATTTAGATCAACAATAACTTAGAAAAGAAGGTCTGTGGTGAATAATATCAATGCAAGATAGTAAGGAGGAGTAAGTAAGCATAAGCCATTTCTCCCTGGCAAATGGGTCAATCGCTAGAGCAAAGAGATTTAATACAATAAGCAGAAGAATCAAAAAGGGCAGCATGGTGGCACAGCAGTTAGCATTACTGCCTTACAGATCCAGTGGACTTGGTTCAATTCTGGCCTCTGGTGAATGTGTGGAGTTTGCATGTTCTCCCCCATGTCTGTGTGGGTTTCCTCCAGGTGCTCCAGTTTCCTCCCATAGTTCAAAGATGCGTGTGTTAGGTTGACTGGCCATGAAATATTGCCCCTTAGTGTTAGGGGGTCTACTAGGGTAAAGTATGTGAAGTTAAATGGATATGGCCTGAATTTGTTATTGGTGCAGGCCCAATGGGCCAAATGGCCTCTTTCTGCACTGTAGGAATTTTAAGATTCTAAGAAGATGAGAACTTATTTTCAAATACAGCAGGTCTATGTCTTATGTTAAGATGATTTGGATGTACTGCCTTAAAAGGCATCAGAAGCAGACTCAACAATAATTTTCCAAATGGAATAGGTATAAGCGAGCATTGCTGCTTCTCAAAGCCAGGGACCCGGGTTCAATTCCCAGCTGTGTGGAGTTTGCACATTCTCCCTGTGTCTGCGTCAGTTTCCTCCCACAATCCAAAAGACGTGGTGGTTAGGTGGATTGGCCATACTAAATTTTCTCATGTACCCAAATAGGTGCCAGAGTGTGGCAACAAGGGGATTTTCACAGTAACCTCATTGCAGTGTTAATGTAAGCCTACTTGTGACACTAATAAATATAAACCTAAAAAAACACAAACTTGAAAATGATTTTTAAAGTTTAAACTTCATTGCAGTGTTAATCTAAGCCTATTTGTGACACGCTATAAATAAACTATAAACTTTAAAATGTATTATTCTGCTCAAATATCAAATTGAGAGTGGAATCAGATGATGAATGATTTCAAAAGGAAATTGTATGGACTCTTGAGGGAATTAGACTTGCAGGGCTACGGGAGAGATCAGAGAAATTTGGATCAAGCAGAAGAATAGGATTGATTGTTCTTTCTCTACAGAAGATCAGCTTGAACGAAGGACCAAATAACCTCCTTCCATGCTCAATGGTTCCACTTTCAAACCATTAATATACAATCCTGAGTGGGATAACCAGGTATTTAGCTAGGACTGACAGAAACATCATGTTTCACTCATCTTTCATGCCAAATCATGACTGTTTCCTCTTAGTTAACCAATCCTCTATCCATTTTACCCCAAAATCCATGAACACATCTTTTGCAGTAACTTTTTAGTGGCATCTTTATGCCTTTTGAAAATTCATACACACAACATTTACTGGTTCCCCTCTGTTTGTTATATCCTCAAAGAACTCAAATAAATTTGTTGGCATAATTTCATAAAACCATGTTAATTCTGTTTGATTGTATTTTAATTTTCTAAATATCCTGCTGCTATCTCCTTCATAATGGATTCCAGCATTTCCTGGTAACAGATGTTAAGGTAATTGGCCTATAATTTCCTGTTTCTCTCCTTTCTTGAATGGAGCATTACATTTTCAGTTCTTCCCTAGATTCCAGAAAGAATTTTGTAAGATTGCAACCAATGAAACCACTATTCAGAAATTTCCTTAAGGCCCTAGGATGCAGATAATAAGGTTCAAAGGGTCTTGTCTTTTTTAGTGCAATTAGTTTTCCTAGTATTTTTTCTGTTCAGTATAGCGACAATATATCGTTCCTTCATTTTGCTCCTTGATTTTAACTATTGTTAGGAGTTTTCCACTGTGTGCAGCAGAAAAATAAGTCGTCTTACTGTGTTTACCCCAGTCCAACACCAGCATCTCTACAGCAGAAAATACAATGAATAATATACAGTTATAGATGAAGGGTCAACATAAACCTGAAATGCTAAATGTTTCTTTCCACAGATGCTACCTGATCTCCTAGGTAGGATAGCATAAGAGTAGTAGTTTAACTAAAAATAAGGTGTCAGCCTGGTGAAGCTACAACTCAAAGAAAGAGACCCAAGTAATCCTACAACGTTTGTGTTCCTGCCACATGCAGCCATCAATATGCTATATAATTTAAACAATTGCTGGGAGAAGGAAGAGTACATGAACGTCCCCAAATTAAACGATGATCGAATGCAGTATAACATTGCAAAAATCAAAGCTGAAGTATTTTCATGACTGTCTGCAACCAGAAATGCCAAGCAGATGACCCATTTTGTCCTACATCTGAGATCATCACTATCTCCAATACTATACCTCAGCCAATTTGATTCAATCTGAGTTATATCAAAAAAAAAGTTCAACACATTGGATATAGCAAAGGCAATGGACCAAGGCAACATATCAGTTGTTCTACTGAAGGTTTGTGCTCTAGAAAAAGCTGAGAACTTAGCCAACTATTCCAACACAACTACAACATTGGCATCTACCCAAAGTGGAAAATTGTTGCAATGTGTCCTCTCCAAAGGAAACAGAACAAATCCAATCCAGTCAATTACTACCTCAGGCTACACTCAAAGTGATGGAAGGTGTCATTAACAATGTTGGTAAGCAACAATTGTTCACTTTCTCGGCTTAAATTCAACCAGAACCACTCAGCTCTGTCTATCCTCACCAGAGACTTGATCCACTCACAAATGGAAGAGCTGAACTCAAAAATTCAGGTGACATCAAGGCAGTATCGAACTGCCCTAATAAAACAGAAGTCAATAAATAGGACAAATTTCTCTGCGGGATGGGAGTTATACTGTGTACAACGAATGATGATTTTGGGCGGTGGAGCAAGTTCCTCAGTATAATGGCATTATCCCAAACATTTTCAGTTATTTCCTCAATGACCTTCCTTCCATCATAAGGTCAAAGCGGGGATTTTGCTTAAGGAATGCACAATGTTCAGTCCATAGAAACATAAAAGTAGGAATGTCATTTAGCCCTTCAAGCCTGCCCTGACAGTCATTTTGATCATAGTCGATCATCAAATTCAATAAGCTGAACCCACCTTCCCTCCATCTTGCTTTAGCAAGACTATATCTAATTTCTTCTTGATATCACACTATGTTTTGCTTTTAACTATTTCCCGTGGTCATGAATTCCATACATTCACCACTCTTTAGGTGACAAAATTTCTCCTCATTTGAAAGATTTACCCCTTATCCTCAAAGGATGACTCCTAGTTCTGAACTCCCTCACCACTGGGAACATTCATTCTGAATCTACCTTGTATAATCCTGTTAGAACTTTATATGCTTTGATCAGATCCCCCCTCACTCTTCTAAACTCCAATGAATATAATGTTAATTGACTTAACTCATATGACAGACCTGTCAGCCCTGAAGTCAGCCTGGTAAACTTTCACTGCACTCACTGTACAGCAAGGGCATCTTTCCTCAGGTATGGACATTAAAACTGCACATAGTACTACTTCAGGTGCACTCTCACCAACATCCATCTGAAGCTCCTCAGATATTGAAGATGCCCCAAGTTTGAGCTGATAAATGGCAAATAAAATTCTCATGACGTAATTGCTGGACAATGACTATCTTGAACCAAAGAGAATTTAATCATTTTCCCTTTAAAGTTAATGGCATTAGTATTGCTGAATTTCCCTCAACATCCTTGGGATCAACTCGACTACAAACTTAACTAGACCAGACATAAATACTGTGGCTACAAGAACACACCAGAAACTGGGTAACTCATCTTATAACACATAAATTCTTTTCACCAACAACAAAGATGCAAGTTAAGTTGATTATGGAATACTTTTTTTTGTAGAAGTGCAATTCCAACCACACAAAAAGTTTAACACCATCCAGGAAACAGCAGCCCACTTGACTTGCACTCTCTTTACCACATTAAATAATTCACTCCCTCCAATACTAGTGCACAGTAGCAGCAGCATGTACCAACTACAAAGTGCACTGCAGGTACACTCCAGGTCTTTCAATAGCCCCTTCCAAATTTATAATTTCTACCAACTCGGAGAAATGTAGCAAGCCAATATGAATTTCACTTCAAGTTATAGGCTACTCTGGCTTTGGACTATATCAGCATTCCTCCTTCATTACTGCACCAAAAATCCTAGAACACTCTCCCTAGCAACTTGTAGGACTATACACACCACATATTGAAGGTCCAAAAAGATCCATCTTCTCAATATCAGTTACAGCAAGGAAATAAATGCAGTCTTTCCCAACAATACCAAGTTTCCTTAAATCATAAAAAGAGAAGTACTGCAGGTGAGATATGAACATTTCCTCTTAGCTGACTGAAAAGTTTTATCTTCAGCGCAAAGGGTTGTCACTTTTCTGGCAATACATTAAAGACTTATCCTATCATAACACTTTTTTAAAACTCTAAGGCTGTTAATAATACTCCAGTAATACACGTGGGTCAGTTATAGTACGTTTTTTTTGTTGGTGAATTTTATTTTTAGAATAAACAGAACACACCTGTTTTGACACACAATGCCAGCATCAATCATAACCTTGTCAGGTACAACACATGTTAGATGTATAGTAAGAATCTCTGTTTGTACAGCGCTGGCAATATGCCTCTCACCAACCTTATCATAGTACTTCTAATGCACCAATACAAATGTTTCCAGTTCTGACTTCGCCAAATAAAATCCATTTAGATCTTATATAGTTGACTGGGGAATTGAATTTTTATCCCATCAGGAAGAACATTATTTGAGCTTAAATAACAGCAGGGGGAAAAAAAAAACAGAAATAGCCTGCTACCTCATTTCTAAAAGAACACATGCTGAGTGCTCTTGCCATTCAAAATATGGAATCTACGTTTTGACTGTGTATTAGTCAACCTATAACTGCTGCTAACACATTCAACATCCACAATCAAGAATGTAACCTATTTATAATCAGCAAATAATATTGCTGTGTCAATAGATAAAATATGAAACTCCCGTAAACATAGGAGATCATTATTTTAATTTCACAGCACGTTTTCTGAAGGGAATTCAACATTACAAGAACAATTCTTCTGAATTTGTGACCCTAGTATATCCTGTAATAGTTTCAATAATTATTTATTCCTATTTCATGGAGTATTAACATTCAACAGGAAAGAAAACAACTGCACAAACATTTTCACGTACCTTCACACCCTTTGTGTATTGTGAATGCGTTGTATGATAGTATCTTACTTTACTAAAAATGTATTTTTGTCTTTTCATTAATTGCAAACAATAAATCATTCAGCCATCTGTGCATATTTAACTACATTTTACAAGGACTAAAGAACAAAAATTAACACAACTATCTACTTATTGCAATAATAAAACCAATTATATGTTGAAAATAATTTAATTGACATTTATTAAAACCAAACGATACTTATACGATGATTCTTCATTCTATTCCAAGGCAAACTGATGTAACTTCATTACCAGCAAACCGGTGCCCTCCCAAATCCTGGTTAACTCGTAAATCATGATTTTTTTTCAAGCATACTAAGATCTTTGCATGGAAATAAACAGCCAGATATGGCAAACCAAAACTTGAATGGTGACAACATGCTGTCAAATAATGTTAAGTTTTTACAATCGTGCAACTGAGCCAGGACGTTCTTGCTAGTTCAACAGTATGAAAGTGTGGATGGCAGATCTCTTGCCTGACAACCTCCCCAGCACACAAACTGATGCACAGAACACTCAGTGGCCTTAACCATCAGTGAGATTCTCAATCATAACAGAATTCTGATGAAGTACTGAGTGCTTTTCAAATATTGAACTACTAACAGCATTACAACTAACTGCCAGAGCTTGTTTTTCTTTCTTGGCAATGGTCCATGCTCGTTGATCTTTATTGCCACCGTTCTGGGGATAGTTTTGAGATATTCTGAAAAAAAGTATCATGCCAATAGACAGTTGTTCATTATATTCTATACTTTCGATATCAGGTTATTATTCGTATTAGAGCAGTACCTTGACTTGGAAGTAATTGTCCACTGATAAGTTTTGGCAGAGAAGCTTTTTTTTTTCCCCCAGAAAAAGCACTGTTCATGTGTACTTAGTTTAAAACTTTCTATTAAAATTTGCATTTATCATTAACAAACTATAATATCCACAAGTGCTTCAAAGGGGTATTAACAAAATTTGCTATCAAGCCACATAGAGAAATATTCTAATAAGTATCCAAAAGCTTGATCAATTTGATAAATTTTAAAGGAGCAACTTAAAGGACAGACACCTAGAAGCACAGAGACCTTTAAAAGGAGGAAATTTCAGAATCTGAGGCCCAGGCAGCTACAGTCACAGCCACCAATGGTGGAACAATAAATCTGAGGATGCGTAAGAAGCCAGAATTAGCAGAATACAGTCATCTTGGCGGAAAACTGGAGGAAACTACATGCCACATGAAATTTATATACTGGACATAGATCATTCACAAGTTATAAAATTGGAACAAACATAGAATACATATCAAACCATTATTAATTCCATATTTAAAGTACCTTCATTTAATAGTACGCTCAGCACCAAATAGCGAAAAAAAATTTTGTCTGTCCCTCACATGCCATGCATCCCACACCATTCCTCTCTTCGATATTATCCCATCCAATTCCATTTTTCCCATGTCATTCCATCACATCTTTTCATCCTTTTAATACTAATCCTCCAAAAACATCTCCATCTTATGTTATTCCATCCTTCCTATGCTACTCTTCCGATTGCATCCCCCTCCCATTCCTCGTCCCAACTCATGCCATTCTTCCACACCACCAACCTTCCCATATCATTTTCATGCCACTTCATCATTCCTAAGCCATCCACATGCCAGTTCATTCTTCTGAAATCTTCCAGTCTTCCCATGCAACCTCACCAGTGCCCTCCCATTCTCTCTCTCCCTCACATAGCATCATCCTATGAAATGCCATTTTCTCATGCCATCCCTCCACATCAACTGCTTCCTCCCACCCCTCTAACCAACCCCATCACATGTTATGGTCCCTCCTATTCCTTGTCTATCTCTTGCCATTCCATCCTTCACATACAACCCTGCCATGCTTGCAGACTAACCTCACCCTCCACTTACCCTCTCTGAATCTTATTATTGGGAACAGTTGGCAATGCAACAATCATCTAAATGTCTCTGCTCCTCTCAGTCACTCTAACCTATCTCTATTTTCTGCATTCCATTCACTCAAGTCCAACCCCAATACTTACCAAATCCTCTGGCAAATACAACCGTTATTGTCTAGCATAGTGAATATCAAGTCATTGTGCCCATTATGATCACTGATCTCATATCTTCCAGAGATCTTTGTTCCATGGTGTTCAACCTCATTCCACAACCCTGACCAGCTCACTTCACCTCCTTCCCAAGATCATAAACAAAGCTGGCCCACCTGACCCATTGTTTCAGACTATTCCTGCCTTGTTGAGCTTATTGTTTACTTTATCTCCACTTCTCTTGCCTTTTCCTACCAACATCCATGAATCTTCTGATCAGCTCAACAGCTTCCAGTTTACAAGCCCTAACAATCTCTCTCTCACTGTGGACATGCAACACTTTCCATCCCCCACCAGGACCATCTCAAAAGTCTCCATTTCTCCCTTGGAGGCACAATCAGTTCCGATCCACCACTACCCTCCTCTGCATGGCTCAGCATGTTCTCACTTTGAAGAACCTCTTCAACTTCACACACTTCCTCTAAATAACAGGCTTTGCTGTGTGTGCCTGTATGAGTACCAGTTATGCCTGATTTTGAGAAATGTGGAAAATTCATTACTCGAAACTTTTATGAAGGAACATTTGATTCCTTCTGAGAGCATACGCTCAAACACTCAGAAGTAATTCACTTCATAAAGTGTGTCTGAGAAGGGATATCCGTGCTTCAGCAGCTTTTAATGGTTAAATCAAAATAACTACTTGAAACACTCAAAGCAAATAACATTATTTATTATTTATCTAAGTGAACTGGTTTTCTAAATTATTAACAAACTAAATAAAACACTATTTTAATGGAATGCTGTTTAAATAAATATAATTCACAATTACCAAAAAAAATAGAATTTTCAACCACTCAAAATACAATCAGGTTTGTCATCTTCTGGAATCTTCTGTCTCCTTTGCTGATTTCTTGTGCTTTCATTAATGAAACGAGGTTCTCTTTTAAAATATAAATGTGCTATGGCAGAAACAGGTGCTGTCTGGCTCTCTTCAGCTGAAGATGGCTTTTTTTTTTAAATCTGATGACATACCAAAATTCCCACAATAAGACTGGTTTTCAGGTTACCAAAATATCTACCATCTCCGTTGTCATTTTTTTTTTTTACAACCCTAGGATTAAATTCATCAGGTCCTATTGACTTGTCAACTTTTGGGTCTAATATCTTTCTCAATCCCTTCTCCTCAGCGATTGCAATTGTTTTAAGTTCCTCCCTCCTCTTCACCTCTTAACTTACAAGTATCTTTTCCAAGACAGGTGCAAAATACCCCTATTTTATTTTCTATTATTAATTCCCGAGGCTCACTCTCTAAGACCTTTACTTACATTATTTATTCTTTTCCTTTTTAAATACTTGCAGAAACTGAGTTTTTTTTAAATAATTTCCTTACATGCCCTAATTTGGCCATCCTTGTTACTTTTGTCATTCCTTTGTTTGTTTTTAAATTCTGTCCAATCTTTAGACATAAGTTTTAAATTGGGTACTATTGTTAACTTCCTTCATTAGCCACCAATGGTGCACTCGTCTCAATCTTCCACATCTTTGCTGAAAGTCATTAAATATAATTTTAAATGTCTGCCACTACATTTATACTGCAGTAAGTCCTCACACAGGTGTGCCAGGCATCAACCACCACATCAACCTGCTAACAGGTGGACCCCTTGACCAAACAAAACAGTTCAGGCAAAAATTGTGTATGCTAATATAGATGGTATCAAAATCATGCGACATCTAGATATCATCTGCCCGTTCTGCTATCAAAATTAAGACTAAAGGAAAAAAAAAAGCTTTCCACAATAGCAAAGTCAGAATAGATCCCTATTGGTACCGTTCATGAGAAATCAATAGCTATGTTGGTGCAGGATAAACATGGTTTTTTTTTAAAATAATATTTGTTCATCGGATAAGGACATCAATGACAAGGGCAGCATTTGTTGCTCACCCCGAGCTGCCCATAAGAAGATGGTATTTAGCCATTGCACCCATATGATATACAGACATTCACAGCATTGTTAGAAAGGGTGTTCCACGATTCTGGCCCTGCAACAATGAAGGAATAGCCTACAGTTCAAAGTCAAGATAGTGTGGAGGTTGGAGGGGATCTTGTAGCTGGTAGCATTCCCAAGCATTTTTATCTAGTCCTTCTAGGTGGTGGAAGTCACAGGTTCCAAAGATATTGTTGATAGTGCCTTGGTGAGTTGCTGCAGTGCCTTTGTAAATAGCACACATTGGCATCTCACAGTGGTAGCAATTAAATAGGTTGCACTGTCCGGGGTAATTTTACGCTTCGAGTGTTGTTGGAGCTGCAATCATCAAGGCAAGTCAAAAACATGACACTATTCTTGACTTGTGCCTTGCAAATGATTGACAGGCTTTGGGAGTGAGTAAGGGAGTTATTTGTCACAGGTTTGCTATCCTTTGACTTACTACAAAACCCTGATGCCGCTTTCCTCCAACAATACCCAATTTTGCAGGGGAATGATCACAGGGGGTTCTTGCACTAACTGCCTAATCTTATTACTCTGCCTGGTGGTCACCTATTCCCTTTCTGCCTGTGCAGTCTGAGCTTACAGTCTGACCACCTCTCTGTACATGCAATCCACAAAACACTGTTTCATGGATACTCCGCAGTCCTTCCAGCTGCCACTCCTGCTCCAAAACCCAGGCTTTCAGGAACTGCAGGAGACACTACTTGCACACTTGCAAGCCCCAGACACTGGAAATGTTCCCAATTTCCCACAAGGAGCACACCACTGTTCCTCTAAACTTCCTAGTGTCATACCATTCACCGAGTGCTCCCTTGTCTTGTTACTCTTTCCAAAGTGCATTATCTCAATTCTAAGCAATAAATTCCATCTGCCACTCATCAGCCCACTGGATCAACTCCGTCTGTATCTTCCAGCAACCTAACACGTCCTCACTGTTAACTATCCTTCCAATCTTCATGTCATCTGCAAACTTGCTAGTCTTCACCCAGATTTCTGGAACTCATTTCTGGAATACTGTAGACAATTCAAAAAAAGCTTCCCATTTTGATTTACTAAAACACATTCGGAGGTGGTAAATTAGTACGTAAATTTGAACTAAATTCACATCAAATCATTAGTAACATATTGAAGCAATTTAGGAAAATTATTTCTTATGCCCTTGATACTTAGAAAACAAAATGAATTCTAGAGAAAAAATTCTCAAGTGGCGATTTTATTTCTATCCAAACATTTATAGTAGTTGCCAAAATGCTTTCCATTCAAATATTTTCTTAATGCAGTTCACGGCATAGCAAATCTCACAGGTAAATTTATTCATTTAGATACTTTCACTGACATGTTGCCAGTTGCAGGTGGGAATCCAAGTAGTGCTGTATTTGTCACCAGGAGGTGCTCACACTTTCCAGGGAGATGACAAATGAATAGGAGAACACAGGCATCAGTGATTGATTCTCTCAATTCTTACTAATGACATTAGGCACAAGATCAAATTTGTGATCTGAGTAAAGATTTATGCAGATGCTTATATTCCTACAGATTTGACCATTTCGTCTATTATCATATTAGGTTTGTTGATCGCTGCTCTGCATTGGTTATACCAGAGCACTGCGCCAACTACAGACTCTATTGCTCCTTTTGGGTTAATGTTTCAAAAGGAATAGTTATATTGTTTTAAGTCAAGATAGTGTGTGGCAAGGAGAGGATCTTGCTACTTGATAGTTTCCACGTAGCTGCTGTTCTTGTCCTTCTAGGTGGTAGCCACCGCAGGTTTCAAAGGTGCTGCTGAAGGAGACTTGGGAGCTACTGCATTGCATCTTTTAGATGATGCACACTGCTGCCACCATACATCAGCGGTGAAAGAAATAAATATTTATGGTCATGGATCAATCAAGTAGGTTTGTCCTGGGTAGCACTGGGCTTCCTGAACATTGTTGCATTCAGAGGGTGCAGATAAGTGGGATGTCAGAACTCGAGGAGAATCAGGGGATACAAATGAGTGTAGTGGTCATCACTAAGGAGAAGGTTCTGGGGAAACAAAGAGCTGAAGGTGGATAAATCATCTGGACCAGATGGACTACACAAGAATTCTTGGAAATTGTGTGCTAACACCGTTGTTTAAAAAGGGAGGAAGGCAGCAGACAGGAAATTATAAGCCGGTTAGCCTGACTTTGGTCACTGGCAAGATTTGAGAGTCCATTATTAAAAATGAGATCACAGAGTACTTGGAACAGCATGATAAAATAGGTCAATAAGAGCTTCATCAGAGGAGATAACAAGAAAGTTAGATAAAAGGAGAATGAGTGAAAGTGATTTATTTAGATTTCCAGGAGACTGTTAAAAAAGCCCATGGTGTTAAGAGTAAAATCCTGACATCTATAGGGGATTGGCTGACTGACAAAAGACAAAGTGGGGATCATGGGGTCTTTTTCCAGGATGGCAGCCAGTGACTACTGGTGAGTGCTGGGACCACAACTTTTCACAATATACGTTAATGATTTGGAAGAAGGAACTGAAGACACTGCTGCCAAGTTTGCAGATAATACCAAAAAAGAGGGATAGATAGTATTGACAAAGCTAGGGGCTACAGAAGGACTCAGACAGGTTAGAAGAATGAGCAAAGAAGCAGCAGATGGAATACAATGTGGAAAAGTGAGAGATTATGCACTTTGGGAGGAGGAATAAAGGCACAGATTATTTTCTAAATGGGAAAATGCTTAGAAAATCAGAAACACAGTGGACTTGGGAGTCCTTGTTCAAGATTCTCTTAAACTTAACACGCAGTTCAGTTGGCAGTTAGGAAGGCAAATGCAATGATAGCATTCGTGCCAAGAGGGCTAGAATACAAGAGCAGGGATGTACTTCTAAGGCTTTATAAGGCTCTGGTCAGAACCTATTTGGAACAGGTCCAGAGGAGGTTCACAGGTTCAGAGGAGGTTCACAAGAATAATCCCTGAAATGAAGAGCTTGCCACATGAAGAAAGTTTGAGAATTCTGGATCTGTACTCTTTGGAATTCAGAAGGATGAGGGAGGGATCTTATTCAAATTTGCAGGATACTGCGAGGCCTGGATAGAGTGGACATGGAGAGGATGTTTCCACTGGTAGAACCAGAGAGCATAACTTTAGGCTAAAGGGACAATCCTTTAAAACAGAGATGAGGAGGAATTTCTTCAGCCAGGGAGTGATGAACCTGTGGAACTCTTTGCCGCAGACCAGGTCATTGAGTGAATTTAAGACAGAGATAAACAGGTTCTTTATTAATAAGAGGTTATGGGGAAAAGGCAGGAGAATGGAGATGAGAAAAAATTCGTCATGATTGAATGGTGGAGCAGACCCGATGGGGCGAGTGGCCTAATTGTGCTCCTATGTCTAATGGTCTTATTCAGCCCAGCATGTGGAGAATATCCAACTGTGGAAGTTAAAATCAGATTGAAGTTTCACAGCTTAGGAGCTAAGTTGTGTGGAAGCTAAACTGTCCAAATTAATAAGTTTTGTATCTTCTCTGTAACAGCTAGTGAAAAATGTTTATCAGCTTGTAAACTTTCAAAGCAGTCAGTAACTTCTTTCAGCATGAACAGGCTAATCAGGCATCATCTGAGTAGGCCCAATAGCATTCTGCTTTTCAGTCTTCACCAGAGGGTGAGCAAGGCCAGATTTTTCCGTAACAAAAACCAAAGGTAAGATATGGGATATGCTATGCAAATGAAGGATTAGCAGAAGTCAATTTTTCATCGAACGACAAAGGGCAAAAAGCCAGGATTTAATTGAATATATATGCAAATGAAGGATTAGAAAAATTGCTTGTTTCTGATTTGCCGTAATAATTGCTAAGTTGTACACAAGTCATTAAAAGTCCTAAACTGGATTATGCACTGTTTGTACTCAAGTTGACTCAGTATGCATAGGTTTGCTGGTACCCAAGATTTCTGACACAATCATACTCCTTACCTAATAGTTTAGGTTAGAGGGTCACTGGCCGGCGCAACATCGAGGGCCGAAGGGCCTGTACTGCACTGTAATGTTCTATGTTCTATGTAACCTGTGCCTTGTAGATGACATAAAGGCTTTAAGGTGGCAAGACGTATTGAATCTTACATAGTTGGCACATTTGCAATTAAATGAGACTTAAATTAACAGATTGACTACGTATAAAGTTTCATGATGAAAAGTCATAACTTATATATATTCTTGAGACAATTCATGAATTTTGGGATTTGCTGTTGGTTAAGTCTTAAAGTTGGCATGTGTAACTTCCAAATACTGTGATGTAGCTTTAGGAAACACATCGGTCCTTTGGGAGCAAAATTAAGTTACAACTAACATACATTTGGGCTCCAGCAAGTCTATCTTAGCAGTAAAAAGAAGCCAAAACTCACTGCTGATTGGCCAGGAAGGTGACTTGAAGGCAAGATGTTCCAAGGCCTTTGGTCAAAAATACAAGTTAGAAGAGATACCAAGGTTGCAAAGCTGATTGGTTACAAGACTGAGCTTGGGAATAGAACGTTCCACGGACCTCCTATTAAATTAAATCATTGTAGGAAGGCAGAAATGCTCTTCCCATTCGTTAAGAGTTGCAAATATTGGGTTGGCAGTCGTCAGTTATGTTAATCCAGGTGCACATCCTTGGGCAAAGTGTTGCAAAGCTTTCTGCAAAAAAAAAAAAGTGTTTAAAAATAGGGGTGCTTCACAGAAGTCTTTGTACTAGCTTTTATCACAGGATATTGATGGGGGTGTAGCATTTGTCAGCAGTGAAAGTTAATGGTAGAGCACTCACCAGGGCAGCATTTGCAAAGGACATTTCCAGTTGATCGATATGTGTCACAGATTGAGGGAGTTGCCATAATAACCCAGTCTCTTAATTAGTGACTAAAATATTTGCCACTGGGTTAAGGATTGCCATAAGAATCCAATGTTAGAAATCAGTGGATCCAGTATAAACAGGAGTACCAAGGATAAAACAATTGCTTTATTAAAAATTCAACAGAATACGTACAGCCCCTTAGCTACCAAGAGTTCATTCAAAATCCAGTTTGAGAGAATCAATAGTACGTTGTTAGTCATTACCACCAGAGGTAGAGAAGAAAGAACACTCAGATTCTGCGGGTATAATTCCAATCAACGTTTTCCACCTAACTCCTACCATTTTCAATTTTGCTGGAGCTCCTTCATGGTATATTTAGTCTAATACTGCTTTAATTTCAAAGTCAGCCAGTCATTCTCATCTTAACTCTTGAATTCCCTTTTGTCCATGGGCCAAAGGTGTAATGAAGTATGGAGCCTAGGGGGGACCACCAAGAGTGACTAAACTCATAACCAACGTTCACACAAGTGCAAAGTTAATCCACATCCAAATTGCTACACAATTTTACATCACTTGATCAACCTTTGCTTTAGCAATGAAACAAGACCAATAAGATTATCTCCAAAAGTTAAAATGAGAATAAAACAATAGACAAGTCATAAATAAGTAATGTGACAAATTAGCAAGTTAGAAAACACTGAACTGTAAGAAGAAGGGAACACAGAGTAATTCCAAGCTTGGCTGCTTTAATGTCCAGATAAAGAAATCATTTTGGATTAGAAACAGTGCCCAATACTTTGGGTCACAATACTAGAACTCCCTCCTTAACAGTAATATGGGTTTCCCGACACTGCGTGCAGCAGTTTAAGAAGGCAGTTCACCATTACCTTTGAAGACATTAGGAACAGACAATAAATGCTGGCTTAGCCAGCAAAGCTCACATCTCTTAAAATGAATTAAAAAATACTTTTCTACTATGTAGCAGCTCTAAAGATTAAACATTCAGCTTTTTATTTTAGCTCCTTTACACAAACATCAGGTGATTCTTAAAAACTAGCAAGTCAACATAATTAAGGAATTAAAGTCTTGCCTGTTTAAGACTTATTTTGGCTTTCTATATAAGGATATTACAGTAGCAACTTTTAGGTTAGAAAAGTTCAGATACAATAAATATATTAAAATGCAACCAATAAAAAAGATATTAAATAGCTGTATCTGCCATTTCAGTGTTTAGCAATATATCTCAAATTAACAGAAATGAAATCATCTGTAAAATGAGTTTGGGCAGTCCCCATTAAGTTCCTAGTAGGTGTCAGCCTAATTAGCAGTCCTTTCTTTGAGGATGAGGATAAGGCACAGTTTTGTTCCAGTAGAGTATAGGAAGCTTTGTTCAACAGCTAACTAACCTTATTTCTGGTCTGGGTGACTAAAATAGACACTACTTCTTTCTCAAACACTTGAGTATGAATATGCAGAAAGTCTTTTTTTTTAAATTAAAACAAGTAAAATAAATCACTTCCTTATTGAAATAAGTAGAGCCAGTAATTCTTAAAAATAATGATTTTGTGAATTTTTCAGATGCTAATCAAACATGCCGGTATTAAGTCCATATACTGACTCTTGAATTTGCAGGGACAATTTGTCAAGGGAAGGGGTCTCAAGAAGATAGTAAATGTAATGCCACTAAGCACATCTCAGACATTACTACCCAACTTCCTGGATTGCTTCGACCAACCAATATGCCCCAATTGTGGCTTCCGAGAAGTCAATAAGTCTCAATGCATTTAACCTACAAACCCTGAAGTGTTATACCAGATTCTTTATACATGGGGAAAGGGAGTTCTGAAAATACATCAGAACTACTGTTTCAGTTCAATCTGGATGGTGGCCACGTAGGTCACTCAAGCTGTTTTCTGCAAAATAACATGGGTGTACTGATGCACAAAACAAGTCACATACAAATAAAATTTGCAAGCAATATTGGTCTGAAATGGCTGCAGAGGTCTGTGACAGGATGGAAGGCAAGGAAAACTAAATGACAGAAGATTTTTACAGCCAAAAAAGTGGTAATGAATGTAGTGAAGGAATAAGAAACGTGTCCAGATGAAGCATAAGTGGATTCAAACTTATCTTGACTACACCCTCTCAAACCCCACTTCCTCCAAAGACACTACTCCATTCCCCCAGTTCCTCCATCACATCTGTTCAGATAATGCAACCTTCCATACTACCAACACTCCTGATATGTCTTCATTTTTATCTCAGCTGAGATATCCCCAAACCACTGTCTGATCTCATTCGTGCAGTTCTCATCCTTTCCCTTATCAGCCAGAATCATGATGATATTCCCCTTATCCTCATCCTCCAGTGCACCAGCCATCCTGTACCATTTTTACCTGTCCCAGCGTAAAACCACCACCAAACACATCTTCCTCTGCTCTTCCCTTGCAACATTCCTGAGGGACTATGGCAAGAGTTTTGTTTGATTGGAACATTTTAGATATATTTGCTAAGGGTTAAACATTATCTTGTTTTGTTTTTGTTTTTGTTTCTCAGCTACCACAAATACCACATCATCCCAGCTTCACTTTCTAATAGGATCTTTTCATGCAAGTGCAGGGAATATAACATATGATCTTTCACCTCCTTCCCTCTCACCATCCAATGTCCTTAATACCTTTCAAAAAGTGAAACAGTGATTCACTTCTATTTTTCTCAATTTAGTATGTCATATTCACTGCTCACTATGTAGTCCCCTCTACACCAGGATGACCAAATGCAGACTGGGGGAACACTTCTGTTCAGTTGATAAGCACAACCCAGAACTTCCTGTTGCTTTTCATGCTCCCACTCTGACCTTTCTGCCCAGATCCTACCAGTGTTCTGATGAAGTTCAAAACAAGCTTGAAGACCATCAGCACAGCTGGAATTCTTCCCAAAAAATTTGGGTTATCAAGACAAACTGCTGGAATTTACATGATTGCACGATTAAAAATTCTCAAAGGGCTCGATCCAGTGTTACATGAGCTTTAGTTTTTGCTGTGATGAACCTTTTAGAGGCTTTTGTCTATGGCAAGAATTTTGTTTGATTGGAACATTTTAGATATATTTGCTAAGGGTTATACGTTATCTTGGTTGTTTGTTTTTGTTTAGAATTGATAAAAATGTTTGCTAATTTTCTTTCCATACATGTTAACTGCATTCTTAAATAACCTTTGTTTGATAAAAGTTCCCTTGCAGGTTTAAGGTGCGAGGGGCAAGGTTTAAAGGAGATGCACGAAGCAAGTTGTTGTTTTTTTTTACATAGAGGGTGATGGGTGCCTGGAACTTGCTGCCGGGGTAGATAGTGGAAGCACATATGATGGTGAGTTTTAAGGAGTATTTGGACAAATACATGAATAGGATGGGAACAGGGGATATGGTCCCCAAAAGGATACCGGATTTTAGTTCAGTTGGGCAGCATGGTCGGTGCAGGCTTGGAAGGCCAAAGGGTCTGTTCCTGTGCTGTAATTTTTTTTTATATATATTCTTGCACTTTGTATGGAAAGCAAATTAGCAATAACATTTATCAATTACAAATAAAAACAAAGATAATATATAAGCCTTAACAAATATATTTAAAATGTTTCAATCAAAAACCTTTGCCAATAAACAAAACGCTCTAAATAGATACACTACTGCAAAGACTAAAGCTCACATAACTGGAACCGAGCCCTTTGGATGCAAAATTGAAAATTCTCCATCATTTAAGTTCAGGGGGGCGGGGGGCCAAATGAAGAACTGATGTCGCTGGAAAACCAACAATGGGAGATGCTATCAGGGAGGGATGCCAAGCATGAATACTATAGATCAGTCACCACTTTAATCTTGCAGCCTACTGCATTTGAAAAAAAATCACACCTTTCAAATCAGCACTCTACAGCCCTTCTAGAGTCACAACAAATTCAACTATCTCCTACAGTAATTTCTGCTGTCATCTTAGCACACTTATTTTTTGTCCCCTTCCCACCTCCACTGATTTAAAAATCTTCATTTCAAATGAAAAATCACGAATCTGAAATGTTAAGTCTGCTTTTCTCCACTGATTTTACCTGATCTGCTCAGCATTTCCAGCATGTTTTGTTTTTCTTTCATAAAACCACATTGCAATTAAGCAGGGTCACAGTCAATCTTATTTTCTAAAATTTTGTTTTTTTAACTACTTCCTTAACAATAGATTCCAACATTTTCCTCATGACAGCAATAGTCAAATTGATCTACAATTTCTTGCGTTGTCTCTCCTTTCTTAAAAGCAAGAGCATTACATTTGCCACTTTTAATTTGCTGGGACGTTCCCAAAATCTAGGGAATTTTAGAAAATTATAACCAATATATCCACTGTCCAGTCAGACACTTTTTTTTAAATGAATTTAGGATGAAGGCTTTTGCGTCCAGGAGACTTAAAAGCTTTTATTCTTTGCCAATATCCTTTCCCTGGTGATAATGATTCTCCCTTCCATTTGCCCCTTGACTTTCTAATGATTGTTGGAATTCATTTAATGTCTATTACCATGAAGATAACAACAAAATATTTGTCTTCGGTCTGCCTTTTTCTGGTTTTCCATCACTGATTCCATAATCTCATAACACCAACATAGAATCCCGACAGTGAGACAGAGGACATTTGGCTCATTAGACTTGCACCGACAACACTCCATCCAGGCTCTATCGCATAATCCCATGTATTTACTTGCTAATCTTGCTAACACTAAGGAGCAATATAGCATGGCCCAATCAACACAACATGCACATTTTTTGGACTGTGGGAGGAAACCAGAGCATCCAGAGGAAAATGGAGCACCCAGAAGAAACCCACACAGACAGGAGGAAAACGTGCAAACTCTACAACACAGCCATCCAAGATAGGAATTGAACCTGGGTCCCTGATGTTATGTGGCAGCAGTGCTAAAAATTTTCCTGATATCATTCCTTTTTATACTTGAAGCTCTATTTTTATACGATCATTCTTAATATATTTTCCCAATATTATTTTGAAACTATTCTTTGGTAGTTTCCCAAATAAAAACAAAAATTCTGGAAAAGTTCAGCCAGTGAGACAGTCAGTATCCGTGCTGATCTTGGTAAATCTTTGCTAGTTTCCAACATTTTTCTAATCTTCTGGCCTGCCACTGAACTTCACAACATAGTATCAAATTGAAAATGCACACAATCTTTAACTTCCTTAGCTAGCCGTGGACAGTTCATTGAGCAGTCTTAATCTCCTTAAAAGCCTGCTATTATATCACCTATTTTCCCAGCCCCTTCAGCCAGCTCTGAAGGTCATTAGAAGAATTCTATGCTGTTATTTGAATTATGTCCAAGAAGCCTCAAAATCCACCTGGATCTTTGAATCAGGCAGGAGGCCGGAGAACATCAACGCAGACAATATAGAGCTCCCTGAATGTTGCACTAAAGTGTCAATGAAGTGAGCTTGAACACACAGCATTCAATTGCCAAGATGCAATTGCTTTATTTAATGAGAGTTAAAAAAACAGAATACAATTAAAAATTCCACATTTAACTGAACAAAAGCTAAGTCTACTACCAATTGAAGGGAGATTAAGAGTGATATTATCTAAATTAAGTGATAAGACATTTAAAATTTGTCTCAGGATTGATCTACCCAACTACAAACAAATGTTTTACAACAAAATGCAGTGATGCAAATTCTGTTCTGTTTCATTGGTTGTGAAAAATTATATACCAAGATTATATTTTGGAAGCTTTATATAAGTTATTTCAAGACCTATATTCCTTTCGTAGCTTTGAATAAATCAAAAGGGAACATCTAAACTAAGTTACAGTTATTTGTGACGTTCACAAGATACACCAGTAATTACTCTGCCAGTCACCCAAATGTACCAGTGGGCACTGTACCTTCCTTGTCCACACATCGCAACAGGGAGGCAAGCACTTAAGTGATCCATCCCCCAAATCTTTCCTGGGCCACACCCATCCTGGATCAATACATGGTCACTTTGACTTTGCGAAAGAGAATGCCTCAGGAGGACAACAGGATAATTTGCTAGGTGAAGGAAGGTTCAGACGAGGGACAGGATAAGCATGCAAATTTCCAGCAATCAGCAGGAGAGAAGCACAAGTAAAACTAATATGTTCACTGCACACACGTGATCCATGCAAATGAAGTGCTCACTAATTTCCCCTAAAATTTCTATTAGTTACAAATTGCTGAAGGACACAGTCAAGCCTGATCCCAGTTTAACCAAATGGTTTGGGACCCAAGAGATTTTGGAACCAATATATCCAGATTGAATTCCTGCTAAATTCCAATCAACAAAACAATTATACTGAGTCTCTCCATAATAGGAGGACAAAATGCTCTCTCATACTTCAATAAACCACGTGCCATCTATGGAACTACTTTACAAGTTTAAAAATTACACTATTTAGCACTGTATGCAACTCTTTACAGCACATAAAATGTTCTACTGACTAGTCATTAACAAAAAAGTTAAACACTATAACTCTGATTTATTTCCATCCGATCTAAGTGCTTTTTTACCATGGAAACAAATAGCAGTTATTCTGATTTGTTATTGTCTAATGTAATTGCATAGAAGGAACGCAGTCGTGTGTCACAGAGGCACAGTTAACGATCTGGAAGCAATAAACAGTGTCCAAACATTGCTATCAGAACACTGTGGCATGTCCTAATGGCAATGGTCTTGGAAGCGAGATAATAATGCTTTAAAAGTTTACATTAAAACATGGAAAATGACAAGTCACTGTTGCGTATGTCTTGAAATACTCAATTAAGGCAAAAGGTTTGAACGGCAATATTTTACAATAATTAATGAATAAACATTACTGTAACCTTGTAGACACAGGAAATACCAACAATAGTTTCTCGCTAACAGGCTGCATTAACCCATGAATGACTAGGATTTTTTTTAATGGAATGACAATTTTTAACAATTTTAGGGAATATAAAATATTGAACAAGTTTCTGCTCAATTTTTACTTTGGATCATTTATAATACAGTTCACAAACAAAACATTATCAGTCTTTTTGCCTCAAAATGATATAAATGCATTCAATTTTAAAATAATCAACTGGATTATGAAATGATATCCATTCTAGTAAATGTTTACCTAACCAAATGTGAAGGTTAAGCACTTATAGATAAAATCTAAGTAGTGTTGCATTAATATGGTTCCAACAATGCTCTAAAATGCCCATGAACAACTTCACCAATAAAATATTTAACCATCCAACAAAAATTTCTTCAATTAACAAGATATTTACAAGACTTTATATCTTTCATGTATCTAAATATACAAAGAATATTTAAAATGAGAATAAACACCCTGAAATTATTTATCAAATTATTTACCATGTAGCACAGAGGACATTTGTTCCATTATGCCAGTTCTGGCTCTTTCAAAGAGTTGGGTCTTGGTGCCATTCCTTACAATACTTAAAACTTTTCATTGTCAATTTTCTGCTGAAAACCACAACTGTACCTCCTTCCATCACTCTTTCAGGTGACATTACAGATCACAGCACCTTGCTGTTTAAAATAACCTCTCTTTTAAAATCACCTCTCCTTCTGTCAAGAGTATATAATGTGTTCGCTGACTGTTAGCCCGCTTATCAGTGGAAACATTTTCTCATTGGGCATTCTATCAAACCCCACTTAAATTTGAATACTCTCATTAAATCTCCTTGAACATTCTATGCACTAATCTGAACAATGCCTTCTCCAATTTTACACCCAAGTGCCTCACCCCTGGTTCCATCCTAGAAAATTTCCTCAGTATCTTCTCCAAAGACACAAGATCTCTAAGGCAGAAATGGAATCTATTTGATTAAAAATTATTTAACAACAACAGTGATTTCAACTACCCCAAACTTAACTGGCTAAAAGGCAGAAGTAAAATAGATGAGAAAGGCAATTCCTGAAACGTGTGCAGGTTTGTTTTCTAACCCAATGAGGAAAAAAAAAAGGAAACTTGCACTGTTCGGCGTAATGATCAGAGCAGATCAGAATGGGAAACATTTAAGCTGTGTAATCATAAAATAATATTTGGGAAGATACAAACACAAGAAACTCAGATTAGCAAACAGAGTAAAAATTGAAAACCTTAGCTGTCAGTCAATCAATGCCCGAATTTCTTTTCGTATCACTGCAAAAAAAAAAATTAGTGACTACTAGTGACAAAGTGACAAAACAATTCCAATATCATTTTTGGGCCCAAATTTCTGTGGGAATAATGGAGGTCTCCGTATGAGCTCTCTCTTTCAGTTTTATTCATTTTTTTCCAAAATGGCCTCAGAGCAAGGTGACTTCTTGCAAGCTGTGCTCAGGATACCTTCTAATTCTATATTTTACTCTCATTACAAGATTCTAAAATTTCATTAACATTACATTCTGTAGTCTCTCAGTTCCTTCTCTATGATCTGTATGCTGTCTGTACAACGTGCAAAAAATACTTTTCACTATATGCTGATACATGTGACAATAATAAATTAAATAAAAAAATTAAAATTTCTCAGATTATTCAACGGATTTACTCAGGGGCTTATTATAACTTTATCCAGAATTGAATTGTTTTCAAAATATAGAACATCAGACCCAAAGCATTAATGATGTAACTGCCAAAAGTGGGATTGTGTGCAAAAATGGAATATGCAGAACTTTCACATGGTCCACAGAGGCCTAATTTCAACCAAGTAGCAACTGCATACTAAGATAGATCCAATACAATTCCCAAACTAAAATAGAAAAAACAGTTGTTACTTGAGATCTTTTCAAGCTATAAACTCCAAACAAGACAGAATAATCTAGTACTTGTGAATACTACGTCTCATTACTGGAGCTAAACTTGTTTACATCTTATGTTTTAAGAAAAAGAGGGTTAGTGGAAAGAATCCATTCAACAGCAAATACATTGCAGAAGAGAAAATCCACAAACAATAAGTCCAGGAAGGCAACCAGAAGCAACAAATACTTAAATGTTTTCAGGAATCAAACTGAATGCTACAATTCCCATTACATTTCACAATGCTGAAATATTATTAGAATTACGATCAAGTAGTCTACAATCTGTGTGTAGATGTGATCCATGAAATACTCTTCAAGGGAATTGCTTAACCCTGACTGCTTTTTAAATGTAAAGCTATTGGGAAATAAAATCTGTACTCCAGAATGCCATGGCACAATTTTTTTTAAAATTACCTTATATAGCTCAACCATTTGCCTAAGTCACAAAAGGGAATACATTCCACACAGTGAAATCTGGGGCAGCAATTTTCAAAAGGCAGGATTTCCTATCCTGTCAACTGAAGAGTCAGTGAAGAATGCGACCATACCAATCATGGCAACACTGCAGTAAGATCTCCTCCCCTCATTTAAGGAGGATGTTCCTACTCAAGCTACCAGCCAAATTGATAGTACTGGGACAACAGAGCTACCAGCCAATCACTTCAAGCAGGGACTGGGGGGAAGGAGGCAATTTTGAATCCTCTTTATCAAAGTATCTTATATTCAATGTGTACGCACTTTTTTTTTCAGTCTCCCATATGGGACCCTGTCAAAGGCTTTGCTAAAATTGCACTACCCAATTTGCGTGGTACGACCTCCCTCTGACCATCCCAATCAAATCTTGTCTCGCCAAGTAGAGACTGATTCTCTTCTTCAGAATTTTCCAATAGTTACTCTACCAGTGACGTGAGACTCAGTGGTCTGTAGTTCCTTGCCTTATTTCTGCAACCCACCTAAAATAATGTAACTACATTTGCTGTTCTTCAGCCTTCTGGCACCTCCCTTGTAGCTAGAGAGGAATTAAAATTTGGGACAGAGCCCCTGCAATCTCATCCGTTGTTTCCCACAGCAGTCTGGGGTAAAATTCATCTGGACATGGTGAACATCTCCAACATCTTGTTGCTTCTTATGTCAATTTGCTCAAGAACCTTGCACTCTCCCTCCGAGTTTTACAGCTGTATCCTCAACTCCCTTGGCTAAAGGCGGATATGAAGTATTCCATTCACTCTACTGATATCCTTTGGCTCCACACATGGATTGCTCCTTGATCCCTAATGGTACCACACTTTTCCTGCTTATCCTCTTCCCATTGACAGAAGATCTTAGGAGTTTCCCTATTTCTCCCAATCAGAACTTTCTTACATCCTGTCTTTTCTCTCCTAATTGTTTTCTTTAGCTCCACCTTGTACTCCACTAAAGCCTCCACTGAACTGCTCTCCTTGTACTTGTTAAATGTTTCACTTTTCCTTCACATTTCTGGCCATCCATGGTTCTCTGGGCTTGTTGCTCCTTCGTATTATCCTAGAAGTAACATGTAAGGCCTGTTCATCAGTGATCATTCCCACTTCTGATCTTATGGGGAAAGTTTGTCACTGATGAAGTTGAAGATAGTTACATCTACAACACTATGAAGAACTACAAGGCTCTTCTAGAATTGATTTCCAGCAACCACAATCCTCTTCCTTGTGATCCAGAAGCCTGGAGGTAAACAAGCCCAGTAAAATTACAAAATTCTCCCCATAGGGAGAAGGCCATTAAGAAGGACTTTTGCGATGACCTTTCTTAAGGCCACCAGCAGAGAAACTGCTCTGTAGTTACTGCAATCAGATTTGCCACCTTTACTGATGATGGTAACAATTACAGCATTACCATCTTCCAGATTGGAAAATTTGCACAAACAGTGCTTCTCCACCATGTTTTAGTGCTGCTGCAAGGATTCCATCTGCTCCTAACGTACTGTTTTTTTTCAGCTGTCAGATCACCGTTCTTACTTCCTGCCTGATTGGTGTTGTGCTGAGGTGATGGGGGATAGCATTACGCAGGATGAAATTGAGGACACTTAAGTTAAAGGCAGACTCTATGTTAAGATCTTCAAACTGCTCCACCACAGGGCCTGACTGCCTCTCTGCTGTTGGCCAGCTCCCACAGTGCCACAGCTGCCCCAAGACAGCCCCCAGGTGACACAGCTGCCTGGTCTCATAACAGTAAGAAACTTAAGTGATTAATATTAATAAAGGAAGCATTCTGGAGTTATCAATAGAACTAAACACTCAGAAGTTGCCTGGCCCAATGACTTGCACCAAAGTTCTAAAACATAGCTACAGTGATAGTTATGGGATTGATTGTGATCTTCCCTTTAATCCAAGTTTCGTGTCAATGGATTTAAAGGCAGCAAATGTAGCACTGATCAAGACAAGAGGAAGACAGAAAACAGAGAACTACAAGCCTGAGTTCTTGTAGGTCCAACCATCTACAGCTGCTTCATCAATGACTTTCCTCCCATCATAAGGTTAGATGAGATGATGCTTGCTGATGATCGCACAACACTGTCTTTTGCAACTCACCAGATACTGAAGTAATCATGTCCAAATGCAGCAGTATCTGGACAATATTCAGGGTTGGGCTGATAAGTGGTAAATGCCATTTGCACACACAAGTGCCAGACAATGACAATCCCCAACAACAGAGAATCTAACCATCACCCCTTGACATTCAATAGCAGTACCATTGCTAACACCATCTTGTGGATTACCATTGACTAGAAACTGAGCTGCACTAGTCATATAAATACTGTGGCTACGAGAGCAGGTCAGGGGCTAGGAATTGTGGCAAGTAACTCATCTTCTGACTCCCCAAAGCCCATCCACCATTTACAAGGCACAAGTCAGGAGTCTCCACTTGCTTGGATAAAGAAGTTACAACACTCAAGAAGCTTGACTCCATGCAAGACAAAGCAGCCCATTTGGCACTGTTAATACCTCCTTTATGATAAATTCCAGCATGCTAATGACAACTAGTGTCAGGCTTTTTGAAAATTCTGCAAACAGACATAGATAGGTCAATTGAGTGGGCAGAGACTACAGATGGAGTAGAAGAATGTGAGTTAATTCACTTTGGTAATAGAAAAATGGAACATCTTTTAAATGATGAGAAACTATTAAATGATTTGCGTGTCCTTGCACATGAAATACAAAGTTAAACAGAAAACAATTCAAAAGGCAACTGGATGTTGGCCTTTAATGGAAGGGACTGGAAAACAAGAGTAAGGAAGTCAGTTTGCAATGGCACCAGGATGTGATGAGAGGAGGACTGTGTAAAGTTCTGGTTTCCATACCCAAAGAAAGATGTACTCAACTGTACAGCTGGTGTAAATACTAGATTGATTCTTGAGATGAAACAGTTATACAGCAGATTGCGGAAAATGGGCCTCTAAGCACTGGAGTGTGCACAAGGGGGTTTCACTGAAACATCTAAGATTCTGAGACAACTTGACAGGCTAGATGTTAAGGATCTCTTTCCCCTGTCCAGTCCAGAGCAGAAGGCATATTTTGGACAAAGACAGTTATTTAAGACTAAAACATGGGAAAATTCTTCACTCAGCAGGTTATGGAAACTTGAAATGTGCTGTTTTCAGATGGTTGTGGATGAACGATTGAAACATTCAAAGGCTGAAATAGGTCACAACTTTGGAAATGGAGATGGTGGGTAGTGGTAATGTCATTGGACCAGTAATCCAGAAGCCCAAGCTAATATTCTGGGACATGGATTTGAATTGCATCACAGCAGTTGATGGAATTCAAATTCCATCACCAAAAGAGGGATATAGTAGGACTGTTTAACTATGGCTTTTTTCCCCCACAGGAAATTCGGTCCATACTTGACCAACAAGGAGCATGCATTCGGCAGGTGGTGCGAGGACAGCTCTTGGATGTTAATTCATGGGTTGCCTGATGCTTCATGTCGTAAATGAGTGCTTTATCTGGACCATCTGAAGGGCACCATGACAGCTCAGTGACTATCGCTGTAGCTGTGCAGACACTTGGAATTGGGCCGGTGTCTGCGGGAGTTTGCGCGTTCTCCCCGTGGTTGCGTGGGTTTTCTCCGGGCGCTCCGGTTTCCTCCCACATCCCAAAAATTCGCTCTTAGGCTGATTGGGAAACAAATTGTCCCTACATTGAGATTCTTCCATATTAGGAATAACCTAAAATTAGAATAGGATAATGGAATTGTTACTATATAGTTATGACGGCGGCACGGGCTCGTTGGGCCGAAGGGCCTGTTTCCCGTGCTGTGTTGCTCTAAACAAAAAAAATCTGGAATATAAAAGCTAGTCTAGAAATGATGACCATGAAACTAACATCAATTGTCATAAAACCCACTTGGTTCGCAGGGGCAACACAGTAGTTAGCACTGCTGCCTCAGTGCCAGGGATCCAGGTTTGATTCTTGGCTTGGGTTATTGTCTGTGTGGAGTTTCCACATTCTCCCAATTTCTGCATGCATTTCCTCTAGATGTTCCAGTTTCCTCCCACAGCCTGAAAGATGCGCTGGCTGTACTAAATTCTCCCTCAGTGACTAGGAGCTTTTCACACCAACTTAAATGCAATTCATGTAAGCCTACTTGTGACTAATAAATAACTTTAATTTTTTTAATATCCTCTAGGGAAGGAAATCTGCCATTCTGACCTGGTCTGGCCTACATATGACTCCAGACCCACAGCAATGTGATAAACTAGCAAGCCACTCAGTTCAAGGACAAATAAGGATGAGCAACAAATGATGGCCTTCCCAGCAACACCCACATTAAATGAAATTTTTTTAAAAATCTTTGGACTTAAGGAAATTAAGAGACGTTAGGATTGGGTGGGAAAGTGGAATTGAAAACAGCCACAATATCATTAAACAGGCTCCCGGAGCTTTATGGACAACTCCTGTCCTATTAGTCAGAAAGTCTAATTTCTGACTAAATTGTTCAATTCTATTGAATTTGATAAACAGCTATAGCTGCCTGAGATTTTTACTGTCATTAAGTTGCTTCAAACAGTAATTAGCAATTGTGAAGACGTATTGATCAGAATTCATCAAATTTGGCACAGGTTTACAGTGATATCTCTCGTTCAGCTGTATAACCAACAAATTGGGCCAAGCCCTATTTCAAAGAATTGGCATATAATCTATGTTTTTTTTATTATATATATACACACACACACCCTTCAGGCATATGTAGCACTTCAGGCTGATGGGTGATCTTAGAGAGAGGTCTATAAGATCAGCTAGATAGTCAATATCTTTTCCCAAAGATAGGGAAGTCTAAAGCTAGAGGACATAGGTTTAAAGAGGAGAGATACAAAAGTGGCCACAAGGACAATTTTTTTTTCACAAGAGGCTGCCAGAGGTATTAACTGAGGTCAGTACAATTTTGTATTTCTGAAAAGCATTTAGACAGTTACATGGGTAAGATGGGTATAAAAAGATATGGCCAAATGCAAGCAATTGGAACTGGCTTAGGGATTTTTTAAAAACAGGGTGACATGGACAAGTTGGCTGAAGAGCCTGCTCCCATGCTATAAACCTCTATGACAGTACTGAAACCAGATGGTCCCCAAAGATTGTGTGCAGACTTGCAGAAAGTTAGTGCAGTTACAGAAACAAACTCTTATTCTATCCCATGACTGGAGGACTGCATTGAGATGGTTAGACAATCTATCCTTATCTCTAAACTGGATTTACTCAAACGTCATTGATAGGTACCTTGAAGTATCCGACTTGACTTGTAATAAGATTCTCATATTGAATTGAGCTTCAACACTAATACCTTTCATCAAAATATTATTTCTATTCCAACACAGCTAGAAGCATAGGGTTAGATTCCCAGTCCAGCTGCAACGAATTCATGACCTTTCTCCCGGCCCTCCCCTTGATGGAGGTCGTGATGCTATGGGTTAGACCTGCCTTTGGGCAGAGAGCACAGGGGAAGAGGATAGCTAGAAGACTTGGGTCCTGTGAATACACTTAATTAATATACAGTAAATGGCAGAATCCTTAAGACTATTGATAGGCAAAGAGATCTGGGTGTACAGGACTCAGGTCACAAGGTGACAATACAGGTGGAAAAGTAGTCAAGATGACATACAGTATGCTTGCCTTCACCAGCCAGGGCATTGAGTTCAAAAACTGGGAAGTCGCATTCAGCTTTATAGAACCTTAGTTATGCCGCACTTGGAATACAGTATTCAATTCTAGTCGCCACATAACCAGAAGGACATGGAAGCTCTGAAGAGGGTACAGAAAAGATTTAGCAGGATGTTGCCTGTATGGAGGGCATTAACTACGAGAGGTTGGATAATTTTGGTTTGCTCTCACCAGAATGACGGAGGTTGAGGGCAACCAGATAGAAATCAAGATCATGAGTCATGGACAGAGTAGATAGTCAGAAACTTTTTCCCCCAGGGAGGAAGAGTCAATTACTAGGGAGCATAGGTTTAAAGTAGAAGGGCAACGTTTAAAGGAGATGTATGAGGCAGTTTTATTTTTAAAATAGAGGGCAATGGGTGCCTGGAACACATTGCCAGGGGAAGTAGTGGAAGCAGATACGTTAGTGACTTTTAAAGACATCTGGACAAATACATGAATAGGATGGGAACACAGGGATATAGTCCCCAGAAGGATAGGGATTTTAGTTCAGTCGAGCAGCATGGTCAGTACAGGCTTGGAGAGCTGAAGGGCCTGGTCTTATGCTGTAATTCTCTTTGTTCGTGTTCTTCATATGCTCAAAATTAATTGAAGAATAACCTAATTTCCAGTAATGAAATGCAAAGAGCTTACGTACTTACCAATTCTATTCCCTGTGGAAAAGGTGCATCATCCCAGTCTTTTTGTGGAAAACGCTGAATTATCTTCCCTGAACCTTCAACAGATCCTGAATACAAAAGAAATGAACACATCACTAAAAGCACGTTAGCACAATATCACTTAATAGGGAAAAACATGCTAATGAAATCATATTACTAAAACAAAAACCCTACTGTTTATAATCAAGACTAAAAAGTTCTACATCTTTATTAGTTCCCTAACAATCTACAATTCCATCATTCCTGACTAATAACTTCTCTATTTCTCATAGATGGTAAGAAAAAATTTAAATTAGTGATAATTGGTAGCAGCAAGATAACTTCAGCAAATGCAATGGCTAGTAGATTGCACAGAGTGGCAGAGCGGTTAGTATTGCTGCCTCACAGCACCAGGGACCTGGGTGATTCCAGCCTCAGGTAATCTGTATTTGCATATTCTCTCAATGTCTGCATGGGGTTTTATCTGGGTGCTTCAATTTCTTTCCACAGTCTAAAGATGTTCAGGTTAGGTTGACTGGCCATGCTAAATTGACCCTTAGTATCAAGGGCAGTAGTAGGGCAAACATGTGGGGTTACACATTTAGCCTAGGCGGAATTGCTGTCGATGCAGGCTCGATAAACTGAATGGCCTCCTTCTGCACTGTAGGGATTTTAATTGTTCACAGCAAATCAAATGTTATATTCTTGCAGGCAAGGCGCTTTGCTGTACAATTTTGAATAGAATATATAGCGATATACATCTACACAAATAATTTCAGAAATAATCTGCAAGAGATTGCCGCAAACGTTTTTTTGTTGGCTCCTGTAAACTTAAGAAAAATATTTATATTACCTACAAATAAATTAGTTCCTATCAGTACCACAGATAACTAATAAATCTAACAATGGAAGTACCTTAATGGCCCATTTGCTTTGTGTATTAGTTTTTAAACCAGAAACCCAAACATTAATAAAAATCTACTTAAAAAATTATTCACTAATTTTCATCTTTCCTTCTTCACAAAATACTTCTATATATTAACAGCTTGCCAAGGCTTTTCAACAAGTGTCAAAACCCACAATCATTAGCTGAGATAATGCAAAAGATGAACGGGAAGACAACCACCTCCAAATTCTCCTAAGCCACATACCACATTCGCTTAGTAATACACTTCTTTTTCTTCATTATTGCTCAAATCAATATCTTGGAATTCCCCTCCTAATTTACAGTGGGAGTACATTCACCACATAACTACAGCAGTTCGTTAAGATCCACCACCATCTCTCATAAGAAACCAAAGATGAGTAATAAATACCAGCTTTGCCAGTGACACCTACCCCAAAGAATGCACTTTTTATAAACAGGAATGTTCAGTTGTACTTGGGTGGGTCTTTGTTCGTGTGAATACTTTTTTCCCCCCCAAGTATGAAATAGTCTCTTCATTTCTTATACTGAAATGTAATAGTGCACACGTGCCAGTGTGGAAATTAACATATATATATTCTGACAGTAATGTTTTACTACAAAGTGTTGCAATCCCCAATTTGCCCCCCAAATTTGCTGTCACCCTCAAATTTAGAAATTGTGCTTTTCATTTGAGTCTAAATCATTGACATAAATTGTGAACAATAGTGGTCCCAGCACTGCGCCGCTAATACCATAAAGGCTAGATGTCACCAAGAAACAATAAATAATAATTAAGGACTGGAATTTAGGGCGGAAGTCAAGACTATGAAATGGAAAGGCCATTACAATATAGTTGAAAAGATCCATTTTTAAACTGGCCCGAATTCAAAAAGGTTTTATTTAATAATAAATTTGCAAAGTTTTGCCATCAGCTTGCAAAGGACTCATGCTAGATGCTATACTGTAAGAAACCAAAGACTCTGCATCATCTATGTCACACCAAGACTTTGGAAAATAGTGGCCAGAGCATTACTGCCATTCACACCAGCAAGATTTTCTTATCTCACTGCAGTGAGATTTGGCTAGGTACCAAATCACTCATCCTATCCGGACAGGATAGATATCCTGTCTGTGGGTATCTTGACAATTTTTTCCAGCTGATAGTGGAACTTGAACAGCACCTCTGGTGGATTTAGAGATGAGTCGGGTTTGAGCCCAAGTGTGGTGTATGAATCCTTGGCTTACCTGTTCTTGTTTTATCTGTGTCAAAATCTCTTTCTTTGGCTACATAGGCAATTACGGCACTTATTTTGAAAGTTCTGACTTAAAAAGGTGTGGAAATTATATTATCGTTTAGGTCTCCCTAATGGAAGGTATTCTGTTCTTTATGGGACAAGTTTGGTCACCTGTGCTCTGTTTTATCTGACCTCTTCCTATGAGTCTGTATAGTTCTGCTCTTTATCCTGTGTGTGAAAGTGTACAATGTAATGCCACATCTTGGGTTTGGGAGTTGTATCCTGATATTCCCCTCTTTTTGTTACATCCTTTTATTATTTGTGGTTTTTGGGGTGCTGTTTTAAGTTCCAATTAATTGTATTGGTTCATAGTGGCTCCCTTTTACTTTGTAGCTCAGTCTTATCCTATTGGCAAGGTTAGGCGCCATTGCGCCATGTAGCTTTATCATTTTATCCTGACATTCTGCACTCTGAGAAACATCCTTTATTATCCATACAAAGGAGTACAACGATTATTAACAATTACAATGATTTTAACAAATCGTCCTTCCTTTATATAAGTGGATAAATAATAATGCTATATTGTATCAACCCCGGAGAGTTTGTTGCATGTATGTAAAAACATTCAATAACTTTTTTTTTTAAATTGAACACTGCAAAAGGAGAAGAACCCAAATGCCAAGAGCTTACATAACTAATCAGTTCAAATACAGTGGTTCAGCCTTCTTCCAAAACAAAATTGGGGAAAAGCTGTACGTACAGACAAAAGAGACAACTGCTTTATCCTTGCATCCAATTTCTGCTGGATGTACTTTCTCACCCTCTGCAATGGAATGGATTCATGCATCAGTATTGTAAGTTGCCTTGTCTATAGTGCTGTCCAGGGGGGAGAGAGGAAGTAAGAGGTGAATCATGAGATGCCAGGCTCCTCACGAAAAAATCCCAGCTATTCTCTCTGCTTCATCTTCCTTTCTCACCACCCTAAAAAAATTTTCAAGTTAAGCAAGAGTTATAAGTCATAAAATTGAGTACTGTGGTGACTTACGTAAAAGTTATTATACAATTAATTGCACATTTGGATAAAGACAAAAAACAAGTTTCAATGATGCATTTCTGAAGGGAGTAATAAAAATGTTGAAATCCCCAAATCCTCACAAAAAGTCTGAAATTAGATGCAAGTCTGAAAAGCTATGTTCCAATTGAACGAAGGCTAACTTGTGTCAACAGATGAGATTTGAGCTCCAAAGCAGTAGCTCAATGCTCTGAGACACATTATTTCCTTACAGCACTTTCAAAAGAAATCAAGAGTTGCAAACAGCAAGGTCAGTTAAAGTCATTCCCAATCTAACAGATATCTGTAAAAATAACAAAATAAATTGGCACAAATATCAAGAATTTAACTGGTTGCAATGTTGTCAAAAATAGAATTCATGGCAATTACTTTCGAAATCAACATTTTTTGATCTTTCACCCATCGACTGTTGATTAAATTACCGTAAGTAACACATTTTATTTGCACATCTAAAACATTACTTCCAGCTTTGATCTCTGAATAGATTAGCTTTCTTCAAAAATTCGTTGGGTTATAATCTTGTCAGTGCTGTAAGAAATCTTGCATACAAATTATTTTTCAATTACTGTAGCATACAAGGCTTCTGTATTTTTCATATCACTTCAGAATAGAGCAATACAATCATAGTAGAAAGCCATCAGTGCAATCAAAGTGAAAAGAAAGCAGCTTTCACGTGGCTTAGGCCATTAAACGATAAATGAAGACAAATGCCATTAACCCAGTGACAGAACATCAATTAACGATCTCCCAATCTTCAGAGCGATATGCACAGCACCAAGATAGCCCTGCAATGCATCAGGTCAGCCCTCAAACAAGAACCCTACAACTTAAGTCTTGGCATGTCAAGAAACCCATGCCTCCAACAGGTTAGCCACCATCATATCCATGGATACAACCTCGCAATCAATCACTACATTCAAAGCATGGCTTGACCATAGAGGTAAAGAACACCTTTACAGAGCGCTCCCCAATTGAATACCAATGCAAGTAATAACAATAAAATAAAATCAACATCTCCTACACCACTGCTATTAAGATACAGAAGTTATACATCATTAACGTACATAGAGCCCCTAACTTGAAACGGCCAAAGTCATCACTCCCAAGCACACCATCCCAGACACTTGAATTGGCAATTTCAACAGTCACTACATTATGACAGATTATGAGATAAATAAGGCCAATGATAAAAGCCTAGCAGATTGGATGTCTCAAGACTGGCACTTTCACAAGGCCCAAAGACACCACAGTGGCTTGCAGCCACGGAATCAGAAAGAAGTCCAAAAACATGGCAGGCGCCATTGCTATGTGCTACATTAAAATCTGGCAAGCTGATCAATAACCCAACTAATTATAGGCCAACATCACTTCTGTGCATGACTTACAAACTCTTTACCCATAGAATGATACATTCAATCAGCCCTCTCCTCAAAGCAGTGATCCCTGAAGAAAAAAAAAAATGGGTTTCAAGTCTAAACAGATCCTGTGACCAAGTTCTTGCCCTCAACACACACAGGCAGTGTCCAAGGAAAATTCAAAACCAGTACAACCTTTGTCAATCTGCTCTCAGCCTATGGTACAGTGTGGATTAAAAGTCTAATGCTAAAACTCGCATAAAAAGGTCATCAATCCCCATCCCAAAGCATTATGCCTGCTTTGAATGATGTTGAGCAATATATAACTACATATCCCTCTTGGAAATATCAGCTCATTTTGAACCCTCAATAATGGACTGCCACAAGAACTATTATTGACACTGAGACTTTACAATATCTACATGAGCAACATGCTACTAACAAGCATAAGCGGACGATCTTGCTCGGGCAACACAAGTCACCATTTTCAACAACAAAGTCCACTTTCAACAGAGACTTCAACAATGGAATCAGCTAGCGTCGGTGGTGGTAGAAGCGAACTCGCTGGGGTCTTTTAAAAGACTTCTGGATGAGTATATGGGAACTAATGGGATAGAGGTTATAGATACGTCTATGGCTGGGTAGGTATAGATGTGATCGGCGCAACTCATGGACCGAACAGCTTGTTTGTGCTGTAGTGTTCTATCATGCATAAGTACTTCCCAGCATACAGACAAAACCACAGTCACCACATTTCAAACCTCTGCCTGAAGCCCTTCTGGACCCATGAACATAACTTCATGCAATGCAATTTCAACCCTGAAGCATGGGAAAAAGAGGAACGGTCTTCACAAGAAAACAGAACAAACATGAAGGACCAGACAGTACAGGTTCCTAGTTTCAGCCTCCCACAGACATCCCCAAACTACATTCGTGCAAACATACAGTCACCCAAAACTCACCATGAAACATGATGCCCAATTCAAATATATGGAGGTACTGCAGCCATGTACATTGCAGCTTCAGACATAATATCCTGGCTTGACCCTCGATGTAAAATTATAGTTGTTCTTCTCTACTGAGTCACAAGTAGGAAGATTGTTATAAACATCCATTATGTAATGAGTTTTTTGATAAATAGACATGGATACTGCACACATGTACCCAACTGTCGAAGACATGGATGTCTTCAGACTCTACAAACATTTTCTTTTTCATTGGGTAACAATGCAGTCCAACTTAATATGTACATACTTTCTTTACAGGCAGCATGGTGATACAATGGCTAGCACTGCTGCCTCATAGCACCAGGGACCTGGGTTTGATTTCTGGCTTCAGTCACTGTCTGTGCAGAGTTTGTATGTTCTCCCAGTGTCTGTATGGGTTTCCTCCAGGTGATCTCGTTTCCTCCCACAGTCCAAAAGGCATGATTAAGTGCAACCAAACAGGCGCCAGAGTGTGGTGACTACAGGATTTTCATAATAACTTCATTGCTGTGTTAATGGAAGCCTAATTGTGACACTAATAAATCAACTTTAAACTTCATCAGTTAGAATGAAGAGTTATTCAAAAATTGCTCCATCCAAAATTCTGACCAAATTGTAAAAGCACAAATTTATCAACTGTAATGGGTTCGTGAAAAAAGGATAATCAACAGTGTCTTGGAGAGACAGACAGGCAGACAAGTAGAGACAGTGCATTAATTCCAGTCTGCAGAGTGCAACAAAACCCGCATGAATTGGGTCACAATGGAATTTTCATTGCAACCTCATTCTCTTCAGATGTCAGATAATTATTTTGATATTTGTGATTCATGTTTCTCAAAATTCCTCAAAGTAAATTAATGGCATTCACATTCCAAATAAATAAGAAATGTATGTGTCCACGTGGGGTGGGGGGGGGGAATTGCTTTGTTCTAACGTACTTGCAACTATTACTTAGATTTGATGGCTCATGCAAGAAAACACATTTATCTGCATTTTATTTTGTAACTAACACATTTTAAATTGCCAATTCTTCACTGCATTTAAAAATACAAGATTAAACTTTTTTTTAAACTTGAGAAATCAAGTCAAGGTTCAAGGCTAGATGCAAGGAACAAATCTGATAAATTAGGGAACAGTAATCAATGGAAAGTTCAGAGAAATACTTATAAAAAGTAAACAGGGGAAATAATGCAGGGAAGTAAAGCACAAGAAATTGGGGTAGACAATATACTCGTTTGAGCCTGCTCCACCATTGAATAAGATCATGGCTGATCTTGATCTTCAACTCCACATTTCCACCCACTCTCCATATCTCATGATTCCCTGAAGAGACTAAAAATTATCTACCTATCTTTGCCCTAAGTTCAATGATTCAACATTTATGACTCTCTAGAGTAATGAACTCCAAAGATTTACAACACTGAGTGGAGTAGTTTCTCCTTAGCTCAGTGCAAAAGATTGACTCCTTATCGTGAGACTGTGCACAAAGTGTAGGATCCCCAACCAACAAAAAAAATAGCATCGACACTTTCAACCCCCTTCAGAATCTTGTGTCAATGAGGTTGCATCTCATTCTTCTAAAATCTCAGAACATACACCCAATTTAATCAGCCTCTCATCATACGACAAGCCTCATCATCCCCCATACAGCTTTGGTGAGAATACACTTGTAGTAGTGTGTACAGTTTAGGGCTTCATACCCAAAGAAGGATATATTTGCCATGGAGGCAGTGCATCATATCACTGAAACTGAAGTATGCACTTTAACTCCCACAACTGTTCACTATTTCAGAACTGATACATGGGCAAGAGAGTTGTCTATAAGATCAAATTGAATAGGCCTTAACACTATGGAGTTTAATTAGTCTAAGCTCACTAAGTCATGCAGAATTGCAAGAGGCTTGACAAGGTAGATGTTGAGAAACTATTTCCCCCACCCAGCTGAACAGTCAAGATCCAGGAGTCATGCTAAATGGTCAGCCATTTAAGACTGAGATGAGGAGAAATCATTTCACTCAGCTGGAAATCTTTGGATTAATCTGCTCCTGAGCACTGTGAATGCTCAAGTATGTTCAAGGCAGGGATTGGTAAGATTTTTGGATCCTAAGGGAAATCAAAGGATAATCAGGCGAAGTATAGTTGTGGATAAAGGATTAACCATGAATTTATTAAATGTTGGAGCAGGCTCAAGGGACCAAATGGTTTAGTAATGTTTCTATTTCTTATGTTACAATCACCTGGAGCATCAAGATAGTTCAGAGTAGAGAAAAGAAACAGGGAATTATCTTAAATCCCTCTCCCTTCCCCTCCACCCCACACCATCCTTTTTGCAACTTCCTATTGTTTCTCTCCTACCTTCCACACATTCCCCGAGCTCATTTTGCCCATGAAACCTACCCTCTTCTCTTTTGACCCAATTCCCAATCAACTACTGGCCACTCAACTGATCTTGCTCATCCCCATATTAGCTGAGATTACTGTTAACAATCTTCCCTCCTCAGGTACTATCCCCTCTTCTTCAAATCCAAGTTAAACCATCCCTTCTCTTAAAAAAAAACCAAATCTTGATCCTTCCCAACCTTGCATATTACCATACCATCTCTAATCCCCCTTTCAATTCCAGAATCTTTGAAATATGCTGCTGCATCCCAAATCCATGCTCATTTTACCCAGAATTCCAGGGTTGAACCTCTCCATCAAAATTTCCTTCCTTATCCCAGTACCAATATCATTCTTAGCAAAGTCACAGATGACATCCTGCACAATGGTAACAAATGTTAGTGTTTTTCATCCTGTTTGATACCATCCGCCCCCAACGCCTCTCCGAAATCCAGATAGGACTGTTAGGAATGGATTAACAGGTATACAATCATAGAAATCATAGAAACCCTACAGTACAGAAAAAAAAAGGCCATTCAGCCCTTTGAGACTGCGCCGGCCACAATCCTACCTCTGTATATTTACCCACTAATTCCTCTAACCTAAGCATCTCAGGACACTAAGAACATTTTTTTAGCATGGCCAATCAACCTAACCCACATATTTTTGGACTTCCAATTAATTCCAATTTGATGTCAATTATTCAGTACGGGTCACCTATAAAAAGGGGCCACAAGTGGCACTGAGTAGTGATAGAGAATTGTGTGTGGATTGGATCAAATAAATGAAGGTATTTTATGAAGCAGAACTCATGTCTCCTTTACTCTACAGCAACCAAGAGGGTCAAATAAGGACATTTCCTGTGTCTGTTTTTATCTATCCAGTCTTAGCTATAGAATTAGCTACAGCAGCATTTCTTCCCATTCCTACATCATTACCTCAAGTGTCCCCCAAGGATCAATCTTCGGTCCCCTCCTATTTTCCATAGCAAGTTGCCCATTAGTGATATCAACCAAAAGTTCAATTTACATATGCACAAAACAACAGCCATCTATACCTCCCTCATGTCTGTAAACTGTCACACTGTTTGCCTGACATTCAATACTGAACGAGAGGACATTTGCTTGAACTGAAAATTAGAAGGATCAAAGCCATTGTCTTCAGGTTTCTGCTACAAACTTCACTTCCTGTTCACTGCTCTCTCTGACAACTGAGGCTGAACAAAACTCTTCGTAATCTCAGAATCATACTTGACCCAAAAATGAGCACCTGACACATATCCATGATTGTCAATAACAATGACTCCATCATTCCCCAACTCAGCTCCCCAGAACCTCTCCCGAGTCTCAGCCACACAGAATCAAATAACAGCAAACAATAGAAAGGCTACAGCACAGGAGGAGATTGTTTGGCCCATCTTGTCCACGTCAGCCCCAAGACACCCAGGTACCCTTTCTAATCCCAATGGATGAGAAATGGGTGCTCTTGCAAATTAAAAGTTGTTTCAAGTGATGTTTCAGAGGGTTCAGTGTTAAGACCTTATTATTGTTATATATTAAGAATTTGGATGTAAACACGGGGGGTACAATTGGAAAATTTGCAGACAACACAAAGATTAGCCATGTTGTGGATTGTGTGGAGGATGGCTATAATCTGTAAAATAATATTGATGGGTTGGTGGAGTAGATAGTAAAGAGGCAGATCTTTTTAAACACAAGTGTGAAGTAATGTATTGGGGAGGTCAAACAGTTGTAGGGGATATACTAAGATTAAATGAGAGACCTTGTCTTGACTTGCAAATAAAAAAATTCCCTAAAGGCAGCAGTTCAAGTAGTCAAGGTTGTAAAGACGACATATGGAATGCTCTCCAAACTGGCAGAGGTATAGAATATATAAGTAAGGATATAATGTTGGAATTGTACAAGACACTGATGTGGCCACATCTGGAGAACTGTGTGTAGTTCTGGTCACCATATTACGGAAAGAGTGTCATTGCTCTGGAGAGAGTGCAGAGGAGGTTTACAAGAATGCTGCCAGGGCTAAAAAAGTATAGCTACAATGGGAGATTGGACATGTTGAGGTTATTTTCCTTGGAAAAAAGAAGGGTGACTTGCTAGAGTACATGAAATTGAGGGGAAGAGACAGACTGGACTCCACTGGATGATGGAGAATTCTAAAACTAGGGGACATAGATTCAAAGTAAGTGACAATAGACTTGGAGAGGACAAGAGGAAGTGTGACGGGTGTTTGCGAGGCAGAGACCCCAGATGCTTAAAAATTACCTGTATGTGCACTTTAAGTGCTGTAAGCTACAAGACTATGGGCCAGATACAGGAAGGTGGGATTAGAAAGAGGACCTGGGCATTCTGAGGCTGACATGAACAAGATGGGCTTCTGTGCTGTAACTTTTCTATCGTTCTATGGTTTGCTTCCTGGAGCCTGTGAACATCAACAGCCTTTCAATATGGCTGTCAGTATGCCAAATACTGATGAATATACAGTTAAATTGAAACCCCACAACTTTAAGTTCTGCCCATCTCCAGAATAACAGCCTACCATGGCTCGCCGAATGTTTTTAAATTATTGGCAGCTTTAACTACAAAAATAAAACTCTGGATTGAATTTTTGTAAACACCTGTGCCAATTTTCCAACTAAGTAAGTCAACCTGCTGTTTTACCTCTTAGTTTAAGTCAAACATGCTCCCAATCATTTCAGCATATTGGTCTTTAAGCTGCTTTATTTACATTTATCCCATTTAAACATTAATCTTCCCAATAATTAAAAAAATTCTAAAATATTATGAACCATGAACTAGGTATTTATTACACATCCTTCATAATCTTGACAACACCCAAAATTCTGCTGTCCATGTCCTAACCTGTGCCAAGTTCCACTGACCCATTACCCATGTTTGCTGACCTACATTGCCAACTAATTGGACCAATGCTTTGATTTTAAAACTTCCACCCTTGTTTTCAAAGCTCTCTATGGATCGCCTGTAATCTTCTCCAGCCTCATAACCCGAGACACCTATGCTTCTCGAATTATGGTCAGAATTATCCCAGATTATTAATCACTCCATCACTGCGGCCATGCTTTCAGCTGTCTCAGCCCCAAGTTCCCTCCCTGAACCTCTTCATCTCTATCTTTCTTTTTACTTTAAGACACTCCTTAAAATCCACATCTTTAACAAACCTTTGTGCATCTATCCTAATAAGTGCTTATGGGACTTGGTATCAAATTTCATTAATTGTTCCTGTGAACTGTTCCTTGTAATGGTTTACTATGTTAAAGGTTCTTTATGAATTAAAGTTCTTGTTGTTGTCACTAAGGTGTTGCCATATTCTGGAAAGAAAAAAAAAATCAATAAATGGACACTTCACAAATTAACTTTCTTCATGCTCAATTCTTACTGCACAATAGAATCATCCAGCTGTGCCTTGTGTTTTAAATAGTTGGCCATCAAGCACTACTTTGATTTTGAGCATTAGCAAAGTGAGAAATCAGTTACTTAACATCAAAGTGTTTACTCTGTAGTTAGTGTGAAACTTAAACAGCGCAAGGCTGCCTCCTTGAGATGTGTCTTGCACTTGGCAACTTTATTATTATATGGCAATTCTGAATCCACGCAATAAGATAGAAAGCATCATGCACTACTGAAATATAACTCAGTCAACAGAATCTGAAATGCATCATTTCCACGTTTAAACCAAAATATTTAATGATAGCAATTACATTGTCCCAAAATAATAATGCTGGAACAACCTCAACTGCTAACAGGGTTACAACAATAATTTACAATTCTACAGCACTAATGTAGTAAAACGTCCCTATACACTTCACAAGAACATCAGCAAAATTTTACACTAAGCCTCAGATGATGATTTTGCACAGGTAGCCAAAAGCTTAGTCCAAGTGGTAGGTTATAAGTGTCTTAAAAAGAGAAAAAAAGAGGAAAGAGTGAATTTCAACGTATTATTGGCCCTCTAATATTGCCTGAGAAAAAAAGTTACACTGACATAGTTCCCAAGTACTTATTTTCATTTTCCATAAGATATATGAATTGTTGCTCCAAATCAGCTTGATATTTATAGGTTAACAAATTTAGAATGCTCAATGCCTAATACATTAACTGCAAAATGTTTGCTTGCATCACTAGCCCTAGGATATTGAAAGCATACAGTTCTCCTACATAAGATTTTCTGACTTCCCATTTCCTTTCGCTTTCTTCTTGCCACAATAGTCTCGATTAGCACAAATGGATTAACTTCTGCTATGTAATTTTCAATCAGTTTCTTATAGTTAACCAAGAGTAAATAGATAATTCCACTTTCTTTCTTCCAACTTCAGTCTCTGCAAAAACCTTCAACATATCAGCATATACCCCAATTGCAGCATGACTGAGATCAGGAATTTGACAGAGAAGCAAACTCATGTTCAATTAATCCATGACACACTGTGATGATATTTTGCCCTACTACAATGTGTGTTAAAATGATTGAACAAAAAAGCAACCAGACAGCAAGTATGATTCTTGTGCTAGTATGCTCCATGGAGAAATGTTTTACTTCATGCAGAAGAGAACAATCTGCTTTTGTACACTTTTGAGAATCCAGTTTATAGCACCAGTTTCACAGGTGGACAAACCTTTTGAACTCAGTCATACACAACAATCTTTCAGCATTCCACAGCTGCAAGACATGGACAACCTTCAAGGACACCATTTTTTAAATACTATTGCACAGACTCATGAGGAACCTCCAATTTTTTTTCATCTTCCAACTTTCCAGGCTTCCTTCATAGTTTTGGTTGTGTGTCAAAAATAAATCTGCTTCACAATAAAGATTATGAAGGGAATAAATAAGATAGAAGCAGGGAAGTTTCCATTGGCAGATGAAAATTGAATTAGAGGACACAGCCTCAAATTAAGGAGCAGATTTGGGACTGAGTTGAAGAGGAACTCCTTAACACAAACGGTTGTGAATCTGTGGAATTCCCTGCCTAGTGAAGCAGTTGAGGCTACCTCATTGAATGCTTTTACAGCAAGGATAGATACATTTTTGGACAGTAAAGGAATTAAGAGTTATAGAGAGTGGATTGGTAAGGGGAGCTGGGTCCATGAAAAGATCAGCCATGATCTTACTGAATGGTGGAGCAGGCTCGAGGGGCCAGATGGCCAATTCCTGCTCCTAGTTCTTACATTCTTATGTTATACCTACGTCCCAATACAGTAGATTCTTGCAATCTTGTTCTGTATTCGAAATAAGATAGTTCTAAGTAGGTTACTTTAAGGCTTCTGTGCATGGAAGGGCAAAACGTGTAGTTAGTTCCATGCTGGATAAAGGTGTTGGCGTATATGGGGATTGGTTCAATTCCAACTGTGATTCTATTGGATAAAAGCAAATTACAGCAAATGCTGGAATCTGAAACCAGAAGAGAAAATGCTGGAAAATCTCAGCAGGTCTCACAGCATCTGTAAGGAGAGAAAACAGCTGAAGTTTCGAGGCCAGATGACCCTTTGTCTTGAACAACATACTGCAAGATAGGCGGGTCTGTGGAATTAATGAGGCAATCGTAAAAAAATATTATTGGCAGAATTCAATTTGGAAGGCCATCAAGATAGCTCTATTTTTGGGGAATGCAGAGAATTTGATCAAAAATTGCCATTTCAGAGACATGGTTGTATATGACTCAAGTTGGCAAATAAATACTCCAGCTACTTAATATTTTAAAAAGATAAGCAAAATTGAGAATGACTTAAGGACATTGATAAGAAAGGAACAGAATACACTGGTGAGAATAGTTTATAGGCTACACTGACATACTACTGAATGGAGTATTAAGCAAGAACTAAATTGGAGCATGTAACAAAATCAGTAACAAAGTTGAGTCCATATGATCCTTTGTCAAAGTTTTGATAAAGGGTTACGTGGATTCAGAATCTTACCTTTTTTTTCTCCTTACAGATGCTATCAGACCTGCTGAGATTTTCCAGCATTTTCTCTACTGGTTGTGATTCTATTGTGCTTGCACAGGGTTACAGCGTGAAGAACAAACAGTAGCAGTCATTGCTTAACAACTGAAACCCTTTTAAGGGCAGAAAATATTTTCAGTTTTAGCTGGATATACTGCAGTTGGAGACAGGGCACTCAGAAGTGAACATCATCCAACTCCAGGCTAAGCTAGATAAGACAAGGGTGTTGCAAAAATGTAGGCCTTTTAAGGAGCAAGTAACAATCCCGACAATCAGGGAATTGGGACAAAAACGATGTCTTAAAATGACTGAAGTGAACAGAGGCCAAGTTATAGACCAGAACAATTCAAAGAGTAAATTAGTGTTCTGAGTTAGAGAGACAATTGCTGTAACCATGAAGTGGGAGAGCAGAATTCATAAGTAAATGAAACATTTAATGCTGTTTTTACTTGAGTCTGGGAGGAAATCGAGTTAACACAATTGTGAACGGTTTGTACTGCAGTCAGGACAAAGGAATCCATAAAGCATTGGTGTAAAATCCTGGATGAATTCACTGTTAAAACAGGGGTGAAAGTTTTATTTACAGGTGTCATTTGAAAAACCTGGACTGGATTTAGGAATGCAAACCACTATGGGAAAGCGTAATTAGTACAGAAGATTTTAAAACAAGTTTTTGGGAATGGAGTTTGAAACTCTCATGTCGTAATCATCTGTGGATTTCTCCTCAGAATCCCCCCAAATAACAACTAGGGCTCACCACGGAGTACGTATGTCACAGTCATCTTAAAAAGGATTGTGTGTGTTAGTGAGACCATTATAGTTTAAGATGGTAACAGCATAAGAAATAGGAGCAGGAGCAGGCCATCTAGCCCCTCATTCATCTGCCCCGCCATTCAATAAGATCATGGTTGATGTGAAGTGAATCAGTTCCACTTTCCTGTTTTCTCCCCATAATCTTTAATTCCCTTGTCTAGCAAAAATTTATCTACCCCGTGACTTAAATATATTCAACAAGGTAGCCTCCACCACTTCAATGGGCAGAGAATTCCAGAGATTCACCACTCAGTGAAGAAGTTCCTCCTCAACTCCGTTCTAAACTACCACCCCCTTATTTTGGGGCTGTGCCCTCTACTTCTGCTATCCTTTCTAAGCAGAAAAAAATCTCTCTACCTCTACCCTATCCAGCCCTTCATTATCTTGCAAGTCTCTATAAGATTCCCCCCTCAGCCTTCTAAACTCTAACGAGTACAGACCCAGTCTATTCAATCTCTCCTTAAAAGCTAACATCCTCATCTCCGGTATCAGCCTGGTGAACCTTCTCTGTATTCCCTCCAAGGTCAATATATCCTTTTGCAAATATGGGAACCAAAACTGCACACAGTGCTCCAGTTGCAGCAAGACCTCCCTGCTTTTATATTCTATCCCCCTCGCTATAAAAGGCCAACATTCTATTCGCCTTCTTGACCTCTGCTGCACCTGCAGACTGGGTTTTTGCAATTGGTGCACAAGGACCCCCATGTCCCTTTGCACTGTAGCATACTGCAGCTTTTCAATCTTTAAATAATAATCCCTCCTACTATTATTTCTATTGAAATGGACAACCTCACATTTGCTAACATTATACTCTATCTGCCAGGTCCTCGCCCACTCACTCAGCCTATCCAGATCTCTCTGCAGACTTTCCGCACCTTCCACACAATTCACTTTTCCACTCATCTTCGTGACATCAGCAAATTTTGTTACCCTACTCTCAGCACCCTCCTCCAGATTGTTTATTTAAAATGGTAAACAGTTGAGGCCCAGCACCGATCCCTGCGATAGTCCACTAGTCAGCAACTGCCAACCAGAAAAGCACCCATTGATTCCAACTCTCTGCTTCCTGTTAGATAACCAATTTGCAATCCATGCCAACACTTTATCCCCAACTCCATATACCCTAACCTTCTGCAGCAGCCTTTTGTGAGGCACCTTATCGAATGCTTTCTGGAAGTCCAAAAACACCACATCTACCAGTTCCCCTCCGTCTATTACACTAGTCACATTCTCAGAAATCCAATAAATTCGTTAAACACGACTTCCCCTTCATGAATCTGTGCTGCATCTGCTTGATCAAACCGTTCTCTTCTAAATGTCTTGCTATTTCTTCTTTGATGATGGATTTTAGCATTTTTGTAACTATAGACGTTAAGCTAACCGGCCTATAATTCCCTGCCTTTTGTCTACTATGTTTTTTAAACAACGGCGTAACATTAGTCATTTTCCGATCCTCTGGCACTTCCCCAGAGTTCAGCAAATTTTGATAAATAATTACTAAGGCATCCACTATTAGTTCTGCCGTTTCTTTCAGAACCCTGGGATGCACTCCATCCGGTCCCAGGGACTTGTCTACCCGTTAGTCTACCAAGCACTACCTCTCTAGTGACAGTAATTGCATTAAGGACCTCATCTCCTACCAGCCCTTTAATATTCAGTAAGCTATTTGTGTCCTCCTCCCTGAAGGCCAACACAAAAAACTTATTTTACCAGGATGCTGCCTGGTATGGAAGGTATGATTTACGAGGAAAGATTAGGCAAATTGGGACTGTTTTCCTTAGAAAGGCGTAGACTTAGAAGAGATCTAAGAGAGGTGTACAAGATTATGAAGGGGATAGATAGAGTAAACAGGGTTAAGCTTTTTCCTAGGATGGACTCAAATAGCACGAGGGGGGTAAGGAATAATTTGGATGCTAGAGGGAGTTTTTCTCAGAGGGTGGTGGGGGTATGGAATGCACTGCCAAGTGGTGGAGGCAGGTACTCTGGAGTTATTTAAGAAATGCTTAGATGGGCACATGAACAGAATGGGAATGGAGGGCTATAGAAAACTGATTTAAAATAGGGATCATGAGCCTTGGGAGTCCCTGGGAAGTGTGTAAATAGATGATGATATTGATGTGCTTGTTTTTATCCTACAGGTGTTTTGGTCCACCTTGTTGTCTAACGAGGAGCATACACACGATGGGTCGTGAGAGGGCTGCTCTTGGATCTTTCTCAAGAGTATCCTAGTGCTTCGCGTCATTAGTCTACGCTTGACCTAAACCATTTGATAGGCAACATGACAGCTCAATGACTATCGCTGTGCTGTGCGGATACATGGATTTGAGCCTGTGTCTGTGGGAGTTTGCGCGGGTTTTCTCCGGGTGCTCCAGTTTCCTCCCACATCCCAAAGATGTGCTCTTAGGCTAATTGGCAGAACAAATTCTCCCTAAATTGTCTCAAATTTGGTTTTTAATCCATAGATCTATAAACATGGACAGGGATCGCAGGTAGAGGTGGGAACATTGGGGTGGCAGCGCAGGCTCGTTGGGTCAAAGGGCCTGTTTCCCGTGCTTTTTTTTGTTCTTCATTTAAAGCCTCAGCCATTTTCTCGTTACTCAGTGCTAAATTCCCCCCCTCTCATCCTCCAAGGGTCCAACATTCACCCTAGCCAGTCTCCTCCTCTTTATGTATTAGTAAAAGTTTTTACTTTTTTTTTATATTTAGATAGAGTATGAAGCTAAACTCTTTCTTTTCTTTATTGTTTTCTTATTCCAGCATGATGCTCTCCTCAGAGAAATTTCAGAATTTTTAATATTATCGTAGATTACAAAGATGTACTTTGTACTTTGCAGTAATATTAAAATCTGTGTCTTTTGTTAAGATAAGGGAGAGGCGTAAAGGAATATTGTATCATAGTCTAATTCATTCATGCTTAATTTTTTTTCCTGTTTAAAAAAGTAGCAGCCTGTGACCTTGGTTTTTCCACATTTTATAAAAAGAAAAATAAAATTTACGGTCTTGTGAGCCAGGATTCTATTCTGGAATCTTCCCATCCAGTTATATCATCAATTGGGATCGTGACAATTGCTAAATAAGGTTTCTACAAACAATAATTGAGGCCTGGATACTACAATCAATAATTTAATGCTGTCATTTAGGAGATGGCAAGACAGGTAGTCTGTAGAGAGAAAAGAAAAATCACAATAATTGAAAGCATTTATTCCTGCATTAAAAAGAAACACAACAGAACACAATTTCCATGCAATTAAGTTACCCAGAAACAATGAATTGACAATATTCAGCCTAACAAACATGAATGACATCATTCTGAAATTTCTCTGAGGATACCATTGTGCTGGAACATCATTAGCTTTAATTTTATGCCATCTACCATACAAGGTGGAACACTAAATACCTCATCTTCACATAACCAGTAATTCTTACCAGGATGGTTCTTAATCACCAATCTCGGCAACAATCTTGCTTGCTAACATAAAGTTCATTGGCATTTCATCCATATTTTACATTCTTCTCGATGACTGGTGACACAATTGTGGAATTTAATGATTTTGTCAAGTTCAGTGACAAACGCTGTGGATTTTTAATTTTCTGTTAGAGTGCTAAATTGGGCGTTTTCATGAATCTTGAGCATCATCCAACACAGGTCTTGAATTATGGAATTATCACTTTTCTTCACATCTTTGTGGGTGTAAAGTTGGATTGCAATCTCAAGTGATAATATGACCATTTTGCCAATGCTCATTAGCTGCAGAGAAAATTGGCACAATGGGTTTAAATTGAGCTGCGCACTTATTTTCTTTCTCAAAGATAATGAGAAACATCAACACATTAATCTTGTCAATTGGCCAGGAGATTGCCGCTGGAATGGGAGAAGGCCAAATCTAAGGCTTCCCAAGTGTACCTTTAAATTGATGAACCATGGTAATTATTAGGTGGTGTTAGCAATTCTTGAGTATGAAAATAGATAAGTCCCCTGGGTCGGATGGGATTTACTCGAGGATTTTCTGGGAGGCCAGGGGAGAGATTGCAGAGCCTTTGGCTTTGATCTTCACGTCGTAATTGGCTACAGGTATAGTATCAGAAGACTGGAGGATAGCAAATATTGTTCCCTTGCTCAAGAAAGGAATACAGACCATCCTGGGAATTATAGACCAGTGAGCCTCACTTCTGTTGTGGGCAAAATTTTGGAAAGAATTATAAGGGGTAGGATTTATAATCATCTCGAGAGAAATAAATTGATTAGGGATAGTCAACACGATTTTGTGAAGGGTAGGTCGTACCTCACAAACCTTAGTGTTTTTTGAAAAGGTGAACAAAGAGGTGGATAAGGGCAAGGCAGTTGACGTGGCATATATGGATTTTAGCAAAACATTTAATAAGGTTCCTCATGGTAGGCTACTGCAGAAAATGCAGATGCATGGGATTGAGGGTGATTCAGTAGTTTGGATCAGGAATTGGCTAGCTAATAGAAGACAGAGGGTGGTGGTTGATGGGAAATATTCAACCTGGAGTTCAGTTACAAGTGCTCAGGGATCTGTTTTGGGGCCACTGCTATTTGTCGTTTTTATAAATGACCTAAATGAGGGTGTAGAAGGATGAGTTAGTAAATTTGCTGACGACAAAGTCGGAGGAGCTCTAGACAGTGGGGGCGGATGTTACAGTTTGCAGAGGGACATAGATAAGCTACACAGCTGGGCTGAGAGGTGGCAAATGGAGTTTAATATGGAAAAGTGTGAGGAGATTCACTTTGGTAAAAGAGTAACAGGAGTACAGAACATAGGGCTAATGGAAGGACCCTTGATAGTGTTGACAAGCAGAGAGATCTCAGTATACATGTGCATAGATCCCTGAAAGTTGCCAACCAATCTTGGTTGATAAGATTGTTAAGAAGGCATACAGTGTGTTAGCTTTTATTGGCAAACGGACTGAATTTCAGAGCCGTGAGGTCACGTTGCAACTGTACAAAACCCTGGTGCAGTCGCACTTGGAGTATTGCTTACAATTCTAGTTGCTGTATTATAAGAAAGATGTGGAGGCATTGGAAAGGGTGTAGAGGATTCTTAACAGGATGTTGCTTGGTATTGTGGGAAGGTCTTAAGGAAAGGCTGAGGGAATTGAGGTTATTTTCGTTAGAGAGAAGGCGGTTAAGAGATGATCTTATTGAGGCATACAAGATGATCAGAGGATCAGACAGGGTGAATAATGACAACCTTTTTCCTCAGATGGTGATGACTAACACAAGTAGACAGCTTTAAATTAAGGGGTGGTAATTATAGGATAAACGTCAAAGGCAGGTTCTTTACTCAGAAGGTGGCAAGGGTATGGAATGCCCTGCCTGCAGCAGTTGTGGACTCGCCAACTTTAAGGGCGTTCAAGTGGTCATTGGATAGGCATATAGATAACATTGGAATAGTTTAGGTTAGAGAGTCATTGGGTTCCACTGGTTGGCGCAACATTGAGAGCCGAAGAGCCTGTAGTGCACTGTAATGTTCTATTAAGTAATTAATCATAACACTGATTTATCCTGAAAAACTACGGTCAACTTCTACATGAGATGTATAAAAAAAAATTCTTCTTTTAGGACCAAATATCATGAGACTGACTTTTGCACGAGTATTTGCAATATTTTCTTGTATCTATCACACCAAACCCCTTTACCATTTTTAATGCCTTGATGAGATCTTCTGAACTTAAGGGAATACAATCTGTTAATGCAATCTGTCTTGTTTCCTTTAACCCTTGGTATCATTTCTACTGAATATGCATTGCATCTTTTCCAACTCCAATTTTACTTCCTGAGGTTCAGCATTCAAAACTGAAAGCACTAATCCAGATGGACTCAGAACAATAATTTGTACATCTTTTCCTCATTTTTGTGTTCTAACCACCATCAGATAAAGTCCAACATTCCATTTGCTTTTCTGATTTGTACCTGTGCACTAGCCTTCGAATAAGTCATGTGCACTGGCACTTAAATTCCTCTGATCCCAGTTTCACATCAATCAGAGCATATTCTCATCTGTCTCACGTCATTCAGAAAATGGATCTGAGACTGGTCAGAATAAAGTGGCTGAACTTGCAGTTCTTCACAATCAATTCCACCAAACATAGTTTCACTTAGTCCAAGTAACTTTGTAAACTTCTCTTGCTATTAACATATTTTATTACATCTTATCTTCAAAATGTGATTATAGAGGAAGGAATCAGGACTGCTCTAAGTTAATATACACATATGATAAGAAATTAATCCTTGACTGACACCACTTGACACATCATGCTACTCAAAATACACCTGCCCTGTCTTCTATCTCCTAATTTATTACTGATCCTTATGACTTTCAGGATAATCTCCAACTCAATGCATGAATATTTTTCATAATATCCTCATGTGAACTTTATCAAACATCTTCCAGAGGTCAATTTAGACAATATCCATAGACATTCTTCTATCGTCAATGTTAGTAACCTCAAAAAATTCAGCTAGATTAGTGACCTGTCCTTTACAGATCCACAATGACAATATCCAAAAGATTCTTAACCAACGCTCATTTTGTTTGATGATAGATTTGTGCAACATCTCCTCAAAATGATGTTAAAGTCTATAGTTACCTCAATACTTCTCCCTCTCAAAAAATAGTAATTTGAAATTTTACAATGCAAAAAAGTATAATCCCCGAATGCAGAAGGCTTCAGAAAATTCTGCCTCCTGTTTCAGGTGAAAACACTTCCAGTTTCTTTAAATAGCCAGTTCTTTTTTATTTGACATATTTTTAAGATCCCCTCTTATTCAGTCTTTGTTCTCCATTGTGAATACAGACGGGAAGAGTTTGCCAACCCTACATTATATTAAAGTGAAGATTGTAGCCTTATAATGTGCATACTCCAGGTTATTTTGCTCATAATATTAATGAAAACTATTCTGAAAAAATTATTTTCCCATCTCTTACCTTTAGTTTCTTGCTGCTCCTAATAGCTCTTCCATCAATTGAATTTCCACCTGAGTCTTGGATTTGTGCCTCTGACTCAACTGTATAATTTCAATAGGAAGTGGTGACTTTCAGAGAAACTCAAATAATCCTGACAAAAGTCAAATCTTGCAAGCTCATGTCTATAGAATCCCACCTCAATTTTGTCTAATCAGCCATGTTTAAAGATATTTAAATGGGTTAGACTGCATCTGAAGTACGATGAACAATTCTGAACACCGCACCTTACAAAGGACATAATGGTCCTGAAAGGAATACAGCTTTTGTTTACTCAAATGATATCTGGACACTAATGATTAAGTTACGAAGAAAGGCCCCATCAACTAAGGCTGCATTCCCTGGAATTTAGAAGATTGGGGGCTGATTTCATCAAAGCTTTCAAGATTGCTGTTATATTCCCAATACTCAATTGCTGAAGAAAGAAACTAGAGCCAATCTTTACTTGATACCCATTTATTTAGAGTAAATCACTACAGGTACATACCTTCTAGCATGGCTCAATTTGTTGGGAAAACATTTGTTCAGTTTTTCTGGTCACCCCACAGAGTTTCTGTCAGTAGCAGGAGGTAGTGCATCATTGACTGGAGACAAGATCTTCTGATTCCGTCACAATCAATGGCATTTACTTCTGGTCCCACCCCCACACCACCGGAAAATGTGCAACAGAATTCACCGGCAGCAGGACCAGAAGTTCTTGCATGATGAAGAGCTAGAAGTCATACTAAATTGGTATGATAGTACTTTTCACTGTTGACCCTGCTAGCGTTTGTATGGTCAATAAGAGGGAATGACATTTCCACAGACCAGTCATGCCTAAATGACCCCTTCACCTGAATGTTGTCTTTGTTTAAAGGTAGCCTGAACTTGGAAATTCATGTGTATTGGGAATTCCATATTAGGTGCTAAGCCTATCCGCAACAGCTTATTTTAAAAATATATTGATTTATTTTTGGATATTTTCCTCCCATCACCTTTGTTGATTGCCACAGAGAACTTTAAACCAGGATTGCTGAAATGCAATTTATGTCAGTGTCTTCACAATTAACTCTAAAGATATTTGGAGCTTTGGATGCTACCAACTTATTAATTTTGACTCAGGCTTTGGAGAATGATGTGAAATCTCTTAAACATTTCAACAATGATAGTCTGAAATTTGTTACAATCCTCTTAACTTTCTTTTCCCACTATTGGCACATGGCATGCTTTAGATAAAGGTGGCTGCCAAGACTCTAAGAATATCCAAGAGCTAACTTTCTGCACGCTCAAGAGCAACTTTGTTCCTGATTTCCCCATGTACAGTTATTTGGTGACTTAGAAAAAAAAGAGTATTTTTTATAGAGTCCAGACATATACCCGGATGAAACCCAAACTTCATAAGGCAAATGCAATCAATGGATATATCTGCAGAATCAGAGTATAGTCACAAAGGAGGCAGACATAGCCTAATGTGTCTATGATGGCCCCAATTATTTTGCTGAGCAGAAACTGATAGCCAAGTTGTGCACACAAGGACAGTCTCAACTTGGATCTTGGGTTCATGGCACACTATCTGTAACCCCCACAATTTGCCTGGACTTGCAAAATCTCACTAAGTGTCTTGGCTGGAGACATACACATCTCTTTAACTTGTGCTTAACTGTCTCTCCATTCACATTGACTGTACCTTTAAGACTTGATTACCTATACAGACCTGCATTGCAACCATTACTTCGTCAATTGAGTTTGTGCCTATATATGCCCCGTTTGTGAACACGGGTCCTCATTCGCCCGAAGGAGTGACCCGCCAAAAGCTAGTGCTTCCAACTAAACCTGTTGGACTTTAATCTGGGTATTGAGACTTCTTATTGTGCTTACACCACTCCAATGCTGACATCTTCACATCATCCCAACTATTTTCCCAGTGTCATGCAATTATTTTCTCGACAAGTGCTTATACAATTCCTTTTTGAAAGCTATAGTTCTATCTGCTCCCAATCTCTCAGGCAGTGCATTCCTGATCATAACTATTTGCAGCACAACAGATTTCTTGCTTTCTGTTTTGCCACTTTAAATCAATGTCTGCTGATTCTCAACCCTTTCAGCAACGTGTTTTCCTTTCTCTGCCTAATAGATAATAAATTTTGAATACTTCTATCAAATCTTCTATTAACTCTCTCATCTCCAAAGAGAACAATCCAGCTTCTCCAACTTATGCACACTATTGAAGCCCCTCATCCCTGGAAGCATCCTTGCCAATCTTTTCTGCACTCTCTCCAAGGCTTTCACATCTCTCCTGAAATGCAGTATCTAGAACTGGACACATTATTCCAGTTGAGGCCAAACCAGTGTCCTCCAAAATATTTATCATAATTTTGTTTTTGTATTCCATACCTGTATATAAAGTCTAGTAGGCCACATGCCTTTTTAACCACATAATCTATCACACCTCTTCAACAATTAGTGTACCTATACACTCAGGTTTCTCTGTCTCTGCAATCTCTCCTGAATCGTACGCTCTGTGTTATATTGCCTCTTCCATCCAACCAAAATGGTAAACTTCAATCTTTTTTCTGGTAAAGTTAATTTGACACATTTGCCATTCCAAATATGGACACTTTCCAACAAGGGCTACTGGATGACGATAAGGATTTCACATCACCCTTTCTGCCCCATTACCTATTGTTGTTCGTCCATCATCATCGATTGAGGACTTCAACACCATTAGTCATTGTGTCCAAAGATGACTGATCAGGCCAATTCAGGCATGGATTGTCCTAGCACATATTGGACAGACTTGTGTAGGCACTATAGTTGTTGCACTGGTGGTTCTGGATTTGTATGGTTCGTGCTTAAGTTGTACTTCAGCAATATACCTTGCTTCATAAGCTTGACAGTCTTTGTGGATGAGACAGCACCAGGTAGGGTGGTTTTCTGCCAGCATTTCCCAGGTGGTTGTGTCTATGTCAAGCAACTTGAGTGCATCTCTGAAAACTTTCTTCTGCCCTTCATGCTAGCGTCTTCCAGCAGAGAGTTCCCCAAAAAAGGAGCTGTTTGGATAAGCGCTCATCTGACATACCAATGACGTGACCCACCCACTGGGTCTGCATTCTCATAAGCGGTGTGGGGGCTGATGGTAGACTTGCTCTAAAGAGAACTTCAGCATCTGGCACTTTTGCCATCTGATGCGTAATATTCTGTGAAGACAAAAGATTGGCAAGGATGCTTCCAGGGATGAGGGGCTTCAATAGTGTGCATAAGTTGGAGAAGCTGGATTGTTCTCTTTGGAGATGAGAGAGTTAATAGAAGATTTGATAGTAGTATTCAAAATTTATTATCTGTTAGACAGAGAAAGGAAAACACGTTGCTGAAAGGGTTGAGAATCAGCAGACATTGATTTAAAGTGGCAAAACAGAAAGCAAGAAATCTGTTGTGCTGCAAATAGTTATGATCAGGAATGCACTGCTTGAGAGATTGGGAGTAGATAGAACTATAGCTTTCAAAGAGGAATTGTATAAGCACTTGATGAGAAAATAATTGCATGACACTGGGAAAATAGTTGGGATGATGCGAAGATGTCAGCATTGGAGTGGTGTAAACACAATAAGAAGTCTCAATACCCAGATTAAAGTCCAACAGGTTTAGTTGGAAGCACTAGCTTTTGGCGGGTCACTCCTTCAGGCGAGTGACGACTTGTGTTCACAAACGGGGCATATATAGGCACAAAATCAATTTACAAAATAATGGTTGCAATGCAGGTCTCTATAGACAATCAAGTCAATGTGAATGATTGAGCTGCCTTGTATGACTTCAATACACAATCCACATTTCACAGGCACACAGCAGGATAGAGTATCGTGCTGCTGTAGACTTCCAGTTTTGTTGCTGGGCTGATCCCCTGACATTCCCATACAGTGGAACGCCATCTACTGAAATCAGAATTTGCCTTTGCTATTCTGCAGTTAATTTCTGTATCAACAGTCACTGCTTGGGAGAGGGTGTTGCCATGATAAGTGAACTGGTCCACTGCCCTTTGATTGTGATTATGGGTTCTGTGTACAGTGCATGACTTCGGTCTTAGTCCAAAATCATCACAAGCCATGGAAAATTTGTCCATACTGACTTGCATCTCTGGCTTTGTACCAATAAACAGGGTGCAGTCATCAGCAAAGAGGAAATCTCTCAGAACAGTCTCTTTCACTTTGGTAATAGCTTGAAGTCTCTTCGAGCTGAAGAAGCTTCCCAACCACACTGTACTTGAGGCTGATTTCAGTAACACCGTTCTGGATGGCATCATTCAGCATGGCAGTAAACATCATACTGAACAGTGTGGATACAAGCATACACTGGTGACTGGGAATGCCTCAGGATTCTCCGGCATCATGGAACTGGCATATCAAGTGAATGAATTTGGGGGTGGGGGACAGCTTAACTTTGTTATGATCGTCCACAAGCCTTGTCGACTTAGTTCTGAAGGTTTCACAAGGTCAACAAAGGTTGTGTAGAGCTCACTATTCTGCTCCTGACACTTCTCCTGAAGTTGGAGTGCAGCAAAAATCATGTCAATAGTCCCACGACCTTTGCGGAAGCCACCGTGACTCTGGAAGCAGGCCTACATCCAGATGAGCGACCAGATGATTTAGCAAGAGAACAGCAAGATTCCTTGGTGATTGTCGCATACTTGCCAATTGCCCTTCCTCTTGTAGGGGGTGTACGATAGAAGCATCTTTGGAGACCCTGAGGAACGGATCCTTGCTTCCAAAAGGACTGGAACAACTCAGTCAGCTTCTCGATAAGTACAGGACCAACAGCTTTGTAGATCTGTGGGTATGGCATCTGACCCTGAGGCTTTGCCACTGGGACTACCAGTAGGTCATCTATGGCGCTGTTGATCAACCTGGGAAATCCTGTCTATTGCCTCATCGTTAATAAATGACGGTCAGTTGAGGACAAAGTGTTCAGCCTATCTCTGCAGGATCTGAGCCTTCTCTGTAATGAGAGTTGTACCATCTGTACTCAGGAGGGGGAAACTCCCAAGAAATTGAGGTCTGTAGAGAGAGAGGGCTTCATGGAATCATTAAGTTGTTTCTGTCACTATATCCCTGTCTTTCAACTGCCTTGGCACTCAGTTAGGCATTCTGCATTTTACGCAATTTATTCTGGACTGTCTTACGAGCACTGGTAAAAGCATTTTTCTTGGTAGCTGATAAAGGGTCATTCTGACAGACCCGAAGAAGATGGTGCTTTTCAACAAGTAGAGCCTGCATCTACTTTTTATCAAATCAATCATGCTGCTTGCGGTGGAGGGCCCAAGCATCTTCAACATAAGAAACAGAAGCAGACTGGACCAGTGAGCCTGCATTTCAATATGCTCACTGCTTCAACTCCACTTCCCAGTCTGCTCCCCAAGAGACAACAATCTACTTCAATCTTGAATATACTGAACGATGGAGCATCCACAGCTGTCTGAGGTAGAGAATTTCAGAACATATACAACCCTTTCAATAAGAATTTTTTCATTATAGTCTTAAATGATCAACACCTTATCCTGAAACTTTGCTCAATTCTAGATTCTTTAGTCGAGGGAAACAAGCTCTTTAAGCATCTATGTTTTCAAGCCGCTTCAGGAGCTTGTACATTTCAACGGGATCACATCTCATCTTTGTAAACTCAATTCAAATACCAGATTTACTCAGCCTTTCATAGCATTCTCATTCCAATCAATTAAGTAAACCTTCAATATATTGCCTCCAGGGCAAGAATATGTTTGCTTAAAATAATGGAGACCAAAACTGTACACAATATTCTAGGTCTGGTCTCACTAAAAACCCTACAAAGGGCAACTAGAGCAAGATTTCTTTATCCATGGATTCCAATCCCCTTTCGATGTCAGCCAACATACCATTTGCCATCTTGTTTGCTGTGCCTGCATGCTAACTTTGTGCATCTTTTACAAGCACACCCTCGTGTCTCTGAATACCAATATTTAAATGTTTTACATTTTAAAAACTATTTAACACTAATGAATAATCTCTCACTTGCCCAACTTAGTGTCCGCTAACTCGTTGCCTACTCAATTAACATGAGTAGATCAGCAAGAATATTCACAAACATCTTTAACCACTCCCTACACCGAACTGAGATCCCTACTTGTTGGAAGAAGACAATTACCTTCCCTGTACCAAATAAAAACCAGGCAGCATGCCTTAATGACTATCGCTCAGTGACTCTGACGCCCATCGTTATGAAGTACACGGACCAGTTCCAGCCTCCTGTACAGTTCACCAATTTTTTTTTTTAAGCAACACAGCACGGGAAACAGGCCCTTCGGCCCAACGAGCCCGCGCCGCCGTCATACTATATAGTAGCAAATACATTATCCTATTTTAATATTCCTATATAATAATATATATATTATTCCTAATATGGAAAATTTTCACCATAGGGACAATTTGTTTCCCAATCAGCCTAAGAGCGAATTTTTGGGTTGTGGGAGGAAACCGGAGTGCCCGGAGAAAACCCACGCAACCACGGGGAGAACGCGCAAACTCCCGCAGACACCGGCCCAATTCCAAGTGTCTGCACAGCCACATCGATAGTCTCTGAGCTGTCATGGTGCCCTTCAGATAGTCCACATAAAGCACTCATTTACGACATGAGGTACCAGGCAACCCATGAATCAACATCCAAGAGCTGTACCCGCACCACCTGCCGAATGCATGCTCAAATTATGGACCGAATTACCTGTGGAAAAAAGCCGTAGTTAAACAGTCCTAATATATCCCTCTATCTGCATACCGCTCATGTGGCTGTCCAAGAGACCCTTAAACAGCCCCAGCGTGCCTGCTCCCACCACCTTACTCGGCAGTGCATTCCACACCCCCACTACCCTTTGTGTGAAAAACTGCCCTCTAATATTCGTCCTATACATAGCCCCCCTCACCCTATGGCCATGACCCCTCGTCCTATCCATTTCTAAAGGTGGAAAAAGTTTACCTCCATTTACTCTATCTATACCCCTTATAATCTTATACACCTCTATGAGATCCCCTCTAAGCCGACGTCTTTCAAGGGAAAACAACCCCAGTCTATCTAATCGTTCCTCATAAGACAGTCCTTCCATACCAGGCAGCATCCTGGTAAACCTCCTCTGCACTCTCTCCAAGGACTCCACATCCTTCCGATAGTACGGAGACCAGAACTGGGCGCAGTATTCCAAGTGAGGCCTAACCAAAGTTGTATACAACTGCAACATCAAACTCCTACTCTTGTATTCTATACCCTTTTCTATGAAAGCTAACATACTATACGCCTTCTTTATCACCTTCTCCACCTGTGAGGACACCTTCAGAGACTTGTGAACCTGCACCCCCAAGTCTCTCTGCGTCTCTATGCTCCGTATAGTTTTACCTTTTATCCTATAACTCTCTTCTACATTTTTCCAGCCAAAATGCATCACCTCGCATTTATCCGGATTAAATTCCATTTGCCATCTATCTGCCCAGTCTACCAACCTGTCTATGTCCTGTTGTATTGCCTGACACTGCTCTTCTGTACCCGCCAATCCAAGCATCTTGGTGTCATCAGCAAATTTGCTGATCTCACCACCTACCCCTACTTCCAAGTCGTTTATGTAGACCACAAATAGAAGAGGACCTAGTACTGAGCCTTGTGGCACTCCACTAGTGACAGGCTTCCAGCCGGAAAAAGAGCCTTCCACTACTACCCTCTGTCTCCTCCTCCCGAGCCAGTTCTCGACCCATCTACATACCCGACCCTGTATCCCATGCGCCTTCACCTTCTCTATCAGTCTACCATGAGGAACCTTGTCAAACGCCTTACTGAAATCCATGTAGACGACATCAACAGCCTGTCCTTCATCAACTGTTTTTGTCACTTCTTCAAAAAATTCCACCAGATTCGTAAGACAAGACTTCCCCTTGACGAAGCCATGCTGCGTATCCCTGATCAGATCGCAGCGCTCCAGATGCTCATACATCCTGTCCCTAAGGATTCTCTCCATTAGCTTACCTATAACTGAAGTCAAGCTCACCGGCCTATAGTTCCCTGGGTGATCCCTCTGACCTTTTTTAAACAACGGTACTACGTTTGCTATCCTCCAGTCCTCTGGGACCTCACCTGTGTCCAAGGAAGAGACAAAGATTTGCGTCAGAGGCCCAGCCAAGTCTTCCCTCAACTCCCTTAGCAGCCTGGGGTAAATGCCATCAGGCCCCGGAGCTTTATATGTCTTTAAGCTGCCTAACAGCCCCAACACCTCTTTCCTCGTAATCCTTATTTCCCTCAACCAATCCTCAACTTTGTCAACATCAGGCACAGACATCTGTCCAGTCTCCTGCGTGAATACCGACGCAAAGTATTCATTCAGGATCTCCCCCATTCCCTCAGGCTCTAAGCATAGATCCCCTCCTCTGTCCCTAAGAGGTCCAATCTTGCCTCTAACCATCCTTTTGCTCCTTACATAGGTGTAAAATGCCTTTGGATTTTCCTTTATCCTACCTGCCAGAGCCACCTCGTGGCCCCTTTTTGCCTTTCTAATACCCCTTTTAAGATCCCGTCTACACTCTCTATAAGCTTCCAGCGCTGTCTCAGTCCCTAGTTGCCTAGATCTAATGTAAGCCTCTCGCTTTTTCTTGATCAAGTCCTCAATCTCCCTGGTAAGCCAAGGTTCTCTAATCCTACCTTTCCCATCCTTCCTCCTTGCCGGCACGTATCTTTCCTGCAGAGAGTTTAGTTTTCCCTTGAAAGACTCCCACATGTACCTCGTCGACCTGCCCTCAAAAAGCTTATCCCAGTCGGTATCTTTAAGATCTTGCCTAATCTGGCCGTATCTAGCCCTCCCCCAGTTAAATACCCTCCCTTTTGGGCCAGTCTCGTCCTTTTCCATTAATATCCTAAAGCAGACAGAGTTGTGATCACTATTTGACACCTGCTCTCCTACCTCGACGTCAACCACCTGGCCTGGCTCATTCCCCAGAGCCAAATCCAGTATAGCCCCCTCTCTAGTCGGGCCATCCACATACTGCTCCAAGGACCCTTCCAAAACACACTGTACAAATTCCTCCCCATCCACTCCTACAGCCCTGGGCACACTCCAATCTACTCCAGGAAAATTGAAATCTCCCACTACTACCACCCTATTTTTCCTACACTTATCTAAAATGTCCCTGCATATCCCTTCTTCCGCGGCCCGCGGGCTGTTGGGCGGTCTGTAGTAAACACCCAACAGAGTAACCACTCCCTTCCTATTCCTCAACTCCACCCATAGAGACTCAATTCCTAAATCATCCATACCTCCCTCCCTCTGCACTGCTATGACGTTGTCCTTAACTAATAAAGCCACTCCCCCGCCTCTCCTCACACCAACTCTGTCACACCTAAAACACTTATACCCTGGAATATTCAATTGCCAGTCTTGCCCCTCCTTCAACCACGTCTCGGTCACCGCCACCACTTCTAAACTCCTCGTGAACATTATTGCCTTCAGTTCATCTGTTTTGCCAGTCACACTCCTCGCATTAAAACACATGCACTGAAGACCCTCAGCTCTCGGATATTCCTTTCTACCTACTGGTGTTACTCTATCATCCCTCTCTCTCCCACTTCCAGTTCCCGCTGTCTCCCCACCCTCCCTATTAGTTTAAACACTTCTGAAACACTCCAGCTAACCTCCCAGCTAAAATATGTGTTCCCCTCCCAGTCAACTGCTCCCTATCCCTCGTGAATAGGTGAGCCTCCCTCCTGAAGACTTCCCAATGATCATTTTTTGCCACAGCAGATGCCATCACCCTGGCCCAACACTAAACCCTGGAACAGCTGGATAATAAAAATACTTTACATCAGACTGCTTTTTACTGACTACAGCTTAGCCTTCAATACAAGTTATTTCAACAAAACTCTGGTTTAGGACTCAACTTCTCCCTCTGCAACTGGATTCTAGACTTCCTAACCCACAGACTGCAATCAATAAGGATAGCTAACAACTCCACCTCAACAAGTATCCTCAACACCCACGTCCTCAGCTCCTTACTATATTCCTTATTACACCTACAACTATGTGACCAAATTCCATTCCAACTTCATTTTGCTGATGATATCATCATAGTGGATCAGAGCTCAAAACGAACAACGATAAGGTAGAAAGTGATAGAGAATCTGGTGAGTTGGTGTGATGACAATAGTCTCTTCTTCAGGTGTCAGTAAAGCAAAGGAGATAGTCAGCAAATTCCAGAAGCTTAGTGGAGGATATGCCCCTTTCTACATCAACAGGGGTGAAATGGAAATTGTCGAGAGCTTCAAATTTTTAGGTGTTCAGATCACCACCTACTGATCCCGATCTCTCCATGCCAATAGTTATAGTTAAGAAAACCCACCAATCCCTTTCTTTCTCAACAGGCTAAGAAAACTCAGCATGTTCACTACAACTCTCACTAACTTTTGCAGATGAACCATAGAAAGCTTCCTTTCTGGATGTATCACAGCTTGGTATGGCTGCATGACCACAAGAAATTACAAAAGGTTGTGAATGTAATCCAGTCCATCACTTAAACCAGCCTCCCAAATGTTGACTCTGTCTACACTTCACACTGTCTCGGAGAAGTAGCCAACATGATCAAGGATCCCTCGCACTCCACAAATACTCTCTTCCACTTTCTTCCATCTGTAAAAACATACAAAAGCCTGAAGTCACATCCTAACCTACTCAAGAACAGTTTCTTCCCTGCTGCCATCAGGCTTTTGAATGGACCTACCTCACGTTAAGTTGACTTTTCTCTACACCCTAGCTATGACTGTAACACTACATTCTGTACCCTCTCCTTTCCTTCTCCTCTATGTACTCTATGAGACAATACACTTTACATAGCGCACAAGAAAATACTTTTCACAGTATACCAATACATCTGACAATAATCAAATTGAACTCTTTACAGCCAGTGTCCTTTTCAGTATTATATTCCACCTAGTTTGTTTTGTCAGCAAACATGGATATATTCATTCTTGATCTCTGTCTGTCTGTGAAAGTTGCTAATATAGATTGTAAATAACTCAGCCAGCATTGATCCTTGCAGCATTTCACTAGTTATAACCTGCCAATTTCAAAATACCTAAACATCCCCACTTTTTGTTTTTGGTCCATTAAATGCTCCACATACTATCCCATGTCTTTGAGCTTTTGCTTTGTATACTAAGTTTTTATATGGCATTATTAAGCATTCTTGGGTTTCCAAAAGTATTCAATGTACTGGTTTGTTTCTTTATCCCATTAGTTAATTCAATGCAATCACAGCAAGAATTTCTAGCACTGTAAAACAATCACAAATCAACTAAGACACATTAATAGGCCTCAGCTCAAAAACAGTCAACAAAAACCGAATCAGGACTTGTAACTAAAAACATCTGCTATTAATAATAGAATAATGAGCTTAAAAGTTTGCAGATAAACAATTGTATGCACAAAAACATTGACTATATAACCCGGAATAAAATGCTAATGTAATCATTTAAGTGGTGAAGCATGTTGCTATATAGGTGAGGCAGAGTTTGAAGTTGTTTTGGCAAGAGATTCAACCACAATCGTTGTACTGCAGAAACTGTACATTCCAAGGCATTGAACAATCTCTAAAAAGAACAACTTCACATAATTTCCTCTAGTAGGCTGGATAAAGACAAATCTGCACATAATTTAATCTTCTAAATCTAGAAGAATTAAATTTAATAGACTTGTCAGGTACCTAATGCATTCCAATTTAAGAAAATATTTCTCAACTTGACAAATTAAATCATTAGATGGCATTTTTATCATATAAAGCTAAAGCTTAGGTCAAAGGTTTTACCTTTCTAATGCTGTATTGCAAATCGGGAGGCAAGTGTTAAAATAATTTGAATAGAATATCATGCTACATGCTAAAACATAATTGTTCAATTAGAAGAACGATCGATTTCTACTATAAATATAACTAGAGCTTTCTGCCCTTAGCTCTCATACCGATTATGAGCTAGTGCTAAGGATGCTCAGTACCTATCACCATTACAAATACTGGTGGCTAAATGGCCCACACTTTGCACCCAAATACTGATAATCTCGTCATTATTCCTGCTGCACAGTTGATCCTTAGCGTAGGGAAATTTGAAGACCTCAAAAATTGAGGAAAAGGAAGTCATTAATGGTGTTGGTGGTGAGAAACCAGATGTTGCAGGCTTCACATTGGAGTTGGGGAAATCAGAGGGCTCAGACTTCATCTCTGAAGTGGATCAGAGATCATAGGCTTCATGGTCAAGTTGGGCGATCAGGTGCCAAGCCTCACACTAGGGGGAAATCACAGGTTGGAAAGTAATCAGATATCACTCTGGGGAGACAACCAGGGAGGTCTCCCAGCTATAGATGGGAAGGTGGGTGTATGAGAGAGTGAGATCTGAGGGCAGCACTGGGGGGGGGGGGGGGGGGGGGGGGGGGGGGGGGGGGGGATATATGGGACAGATGAGGTGGGGGGGGGGGGGTGCACAATTTGAGACTAATCAGGCTAGCTTCCTGCTCCACATTCTGGCTCCAGCCAAAGTCAGAAATATGTTCGTTGGAGGCAGATTTGGAAACAGATTTCTCAAACTTAAACACTCAATCCCCAAACTCATCTTTTGTTCTAAAAAAAATTGCTAAACTCCTCCCCATGGCCCCATGACTTACTGAGGATTCTTTCTCCTGATCAGGTGATAAAACACATTGTTTAAATTGACCACATACATTCCAAATATCCAGAAGGTACCTGTTGTTTTAGACGAGATGGTCACAAGTAATTACTCAGACACTCACGAACAGAATGTGGAAAACTATAAAAACTTAAGGAACAATATGCTGCTTCTTTGCCGCTGATTGTGAAATCCAGGTCAAAAGTTTAATAGCTGCGAATCTGAAATGCACGAGGAGAAACATACAAATAGCAGGAGGCCATTCAATGCATTCTGTTCTGCCATTCAATGAGACCACGACTACTGTGGCCTAACAATATATATCTGTACTTGGCCCATATCCCTTAATGGCTTTACTTAATCAAAATTTCTCTTTGAGATTTGAAGATAGCATCAAGTGCTCGAAACCTCTACCACGCTTGTGTGTAGAATGCTTCTCAATAGCTTTCCTGAACAGTCTGGCCTTAATTTTTAGATTACGCTTCCTAGTTCTAGAATCTCAAACCAATGGAAATAGCTTGTTAGCTACCCTGGCTTCTCCTGTTCCTATCTTGACGATTTTGAGACTTCCTTAATATCCTCAAAGGTTCAATTGAGACATGCACATCATGTAACATGCTCTGAAGCTTGGAATTTTTTTTTTAAAATATAGGTGTAAAGATAAGCGTATTTTATTAGTACTATCAAGCAGCTTTAAGCCTCAGCAAAACCAGCGATTTTCTTTAAAAATCCAACTGTCAGGAGTGTGATCAACCACATACCTACCAACTTCTGCTCAGAACATTTTCATGAAATGAGGATATGACTCGGGAGGTGAATAGGAAAAACAAAAGTACTCGAAATGACCTGAATTAATTCACAAAGCTGATGTGTAATGCAGAACAGAACTCTCTCTGCAATTCATTTTAAAAAGTTGATATTCGTGCAAAACAGTTAATGCATTTACCAGGCATCATTAATACACCAAAACATTGTGAAATGAATTTTCATGAGAAAGAAAACAAGTGTAAAGAGAGAATGCACTGGATAAGTAGACAAAAGCATGGTTCAAAAGTTTTAGAAGTTGGGGACACATCAGGAAAAATCATTTCAAAAGATAACAGTACCATCAATATAAACTAGGAGCGGCACAGTAGTTAATACAGCTGCTTCATAGCGCCAGGAACCCACGTTCAACTCCTGGCTTGCATCACTCTCTGCAACTCTGCATGTTCTCTCAGTGTTTGCCTGGGTTTCCTCAGGTACCCTGGTTTCTTTCCGCAGTCTGAAAGAGGTGCTGATTAGATCCATTAGCCATGCCAAATTCTCCTTCAGTGTACCAGAACAGTTGCCAGAGTGTGGTGACGAGAGATTTTCCCAATAACTTCGTTGGGATGTAAGTCTACTTGTGACAATAATAAATAAATTTAAACTTTGGGGGCCCAATAAAATTAAAGCTGATGACCCTTGCCAATAGAAATAAATTTGTTATTTCAAACAGAATTTGAAATGATAATACACGTATATATACAAACAATCCGTTAGTACAGAATTCAAATATTACTGAAAAGAGACATGTTGCCGAAAGTTTGCATCTTGCAGTCATCCTGATAAGTTCTCCATTGTTTTGTCCGTGATAAAGTTTCAGCCAGAATCAACATACCAACCAAATCAGCACCTTTTTCTCCTGTAGAACAAACTGTATTAAGTGTTTAAGATTTTGCATTTTTGCACCTGTTCTGATAAGTATATAAAAAGTTCTGGCATCATGTCTCTCTTTTCAGCAATATACACATGTTATAACACCACTGCATAGTTTTCCACAGCACATGCTTGTGATTGGCTAGCACGTTTATGTTTATCAGTATAAATGTGCTTACAATGCAGGGCTTTGGAATATATTATCAAAGCCCAGGGTTAGATGAAGATATGAATATCAACAGCCCTGCTAAGTTGCAGAGTAGCCTAAGCTACCTTTACAAACTTTTGTAGGATCCTGGGCAGCATTGTTTATTTTTAGCTCCATTATTGTCTTGAGAAGTTGGAATTGTGCAGTGTGGAAAGAGCTCAAGCTACAATTAGCCTCCAGATAGCATATAGTTCAAACATTTCACCCACAAATTTGTTGGAGAAGAGTTGTACTTTGCCACTGGTGGAGAGCATATTTTTGCAATTAAGAGTAGTTAAGAATAGCTTACGCACTGAGGACGGACATACCTTCCAGTAGATTCAAGCACAAATCCAAATCTGCAAATAGGAAACTAAATCATGCTGATTACAGCTTATTACCCTCACCACAGAGCAGCTGAATTTAGGGACGTGATCAGAATACTCAATATACCTTCCAGCAGGCAATCCAGAAGAGCATGGAATTTGTGGAGTAAAGCATACTTCTCATCTTGAAAATGTCCCTCATGCATTCTGTTCAATGGGTAGTTCTGGAATTATTCTTCAATGCTTCTCTCCATTGTTTCTCAGGTAACTATTCCCAAATATGCTGGTCAAATGTCAATTTTTGAACTAACATTTGACCAGCATGCAAACATTGTGCAGAGTTGGAAATTTGTTCTCAGAGTTTTGTTGGGGATTAGAAGTATGATTTAACAGAGTTGGCTTGTTTTTGTAATATACTGGTCAACCCAAGAGAAAGCATTTAATTTGAATACAATAATTATTCAAAGTAATAACCTGACATCCATTAAAAAGCTAGCTGAATACAGCTATACTCTCCATGCAAAGTTCAGAATTTACCTGTGGTGAAGGCAGCTGAATGTGTTTTTGGCTCCAGAAAGGAGTTGCTAAGTAAATCCTGAAGACTATTCAAATCTATCGTTAGACTGAGAGCATCACTGCCATTATGAAGATACTTCAAGGCCATTATTAGTCTACTTCAGTGTTCTATGAAGGGAATCTCAGATTTGGGTGCATCCCAAATTCCAAACTGTTTTGTTGTATGGTTAAGGTTTAGACAAGATTCGGTTTCCCAAAAGTATGTTGGTCGAGACAACTATTTATTCACAGCAAGTATTTAAGCTTTCGACTACCACAAAGATCGGACCTTCATCAGGATGTTACTTACTTCTCAGATATGCAAACTGACATTATTACTTCAACAATCACGTTCGTTCCTGATGTCAACCTTTTACATCAGCCAGTACTTCCCAGAGATTGGGCAAGTCTTCTTGCTTCGGAAACAGACTTGCATTTCTGGTGTCTCACTTGCCAATAGGAATGTGGAGATTCAACTAGCAAGATTTTAAGTCCCAAGAGTCATACCCAACTTGAAAAGGTTAACTGTTTCTATCTCACAGATGATGCTTAACAATGAGAGTTTTTCCACCATTTGTTATTATTTCAGATGTCCAGCATCCACTCTTAGTCCCAGCCCAACAGTTAAGAATTAAACTATGACAGTTAACATGTGAACCAATTAGAAACAGTACACTCATTTTTATTGGGTTTATGCTCTCAAGGTGATAAAACTTAAATGATACTGTTTAAACCTCAGGTGTCACAAATAGATCCACACTAATATTGCAATGAAGTTATTCTGAAAATTCCCCACTATGGCACCCGTTCAGGTACGCTGAGGGAGAATTGACCATGGCCAATACACCAAACCAACACACTCTGTTTGGGCAGTGAGAGGAAACCAGAACACCTGAAGGAAACCCACACAGACAGAAAACATGCAGACTCCACACAGATACTGACCCAAGCAGTGGGTTAGGCCTGGATCCCTGGTGTGTGATGCTTCAGTGCTAATCACTATGCCGCTGTGTGAGAGAAGGATTACAAGAACAGACAGACTCGGGGTGCATATTTGTAAAGCTTTGAAGTAGGACAAGCTGATATGGCAGTCAGGAAAGCGATGGCATTAGTGGTTTTGCAAATACTGGGGCTGAATACAAAAATTAAAACGTTACAAATGTCTAGTTAGACCTCAGCTAAGCAATTTAGTCACCCCATTTTAGGAAGGATGTCAAGGGCCTAAAGACAATACAAAAGGAGGTTTACCAAGATGGCATCAGAGATAAATGGAGTTTAATTATGTGAAGACAACCAAAAAATAAAATGCTGGAAAATTTCAGCAGGTCTAGTAGCATCTATAAGGAGAGAAGAGAGCTGATGTTTTGAGTCTAAATGACCCCTTGTCAAAGCTAAAAGGCAAAGAAAGTAGGAGATATTTATACTGCAGGGTGAGGAAATGAAAGATGAGTCATAGGCACAGAAACAGGGGGAAGACTGCTAGAGGCTGTCCACAGAGAATAAAGGACGTGAATGGCCAAACAGCAGAGAAGCTAAAGTGACACAGTAAGTTGTGACGGATGAAAATGTAGTGGCGAACAAAGGGATCAAGTTGGGATAGAGCAAATTATTTGAAGTTGTTGAATTCCACGTTGAGAATGGAAGGTTATAAAGTCCTAGCCAGAAGATGAGATGCTATTCCTCCAGTTTTGAGCCTCTCTTGAACACTGCAGCAGGCCAAGGACAGATACGTGGGCATGGAAGCACAATTGTGTGTTAAAACTGCATTCAACCGGAAGGTCAGGGTCCTGATTGCTGAGCATCTTTGATCTGTGCGCAAAACGATCACCCTTCTTCTCTCCGAAATAGAAGAGATCACATTGGGAAAAGCAAATGCAATATAGCAAATTGAACAAGATGCAATTGAACCACTGCTTAACCTTTAGTTACGTGAAGAAATTGAAGTTAGGATTGCTCTCCTTAGAGTACAGTAAATTAAGAGATGCTATGGAGATATTCAACATGAGGGATACTACTTCCTCTAAAAAGTAGTTTGGTAACCAGAGGTCGTACATTTAAAATAATTGGCAAATCAAGCAGAAGGAAATGAGGATCAAATTTCTTCAGAGAGGTGTTAATTTCTGGTGTCTAAGACCTGAAAAGTCAATGAAAACAAACACTAACAGTTTTTAAAACAGCAAGTGGACATATACTTGATGAGAACTACGGTTACGTAGGTTTAATTTGGACCATTCTTGCAAACAGATAGCCAGGCATCATTAGATTCTACGTTTTGAAGGAATCATCTACACATGGTTCGACACAGAAGAACATCACTCCAGATTTTGCAAAAAATATTAATTTCAATAGTTCAACAGAATATTGTTGTCTTTTATTTTTTGTTTTTGCACTACAGCCTCTGAAGATTCACACTCCATTTCAATTTTTGAAGTCTTAGTTTTTATTAAGATCAAACATGATGCTTTGTTTCTGGAGCCCAGGCTTTTCACCAGGTATAATAATTTGAGGAATAATCAGAGAACCCACACCCACGATTTCAAATGATATTAAGGAGGTAAAGTAAATTGGAGTATAAACACAAGTCACTAAAAGGACAAAACAGAATATAGCACGTTGAGGTCAATGTATCAAAAGTTTGAGCTCATCTATGCTGCATTTGAAAAAGATTAAGTGGAATATTTCATTTATGAAGAGAAACTAGAACTGTGGAAGAGTAAAAGAGATTTAAATGCAAATACACACAACTCGTTGGAAGCTAGTGCACAAGAACTAATTAAAAAGGCTAACAGAACCAAGAATGCTGAAATTCAAAAGCTGAACAATGATTTTTACCATACCTTGTAAAAACCCATAGTAGTTTTCATTTCTGGACATGAAATCTCAGGAAATGTATACTAGCCTTCAACAAAATACAGCACAGATTCACCAGAAAGATCGAAAGCTTTAAAGGAATAAATTACAATGGATTGGTTGCACGAATGTATTTCTTTGCGATTAAACAGTTGAGTTGATCTAAACACGGTATTTGAAATCATAAATCCAAAGAGGATATAGAGCGGATAATTAAGGGAATCCAGAACAAAAGCGCATTACCCTAAAATTAGAGTTGAGTCATTCAGGAGTGAAATCAAGAAGCACTTTTCAAACAAACAGTTGTGGAAAACTAAAATTCACCAGCTCAAAAGATTTTGGATACTGGGTCAATTGAAATTTTAGGCTGACATTGATTAAGTTGGAAATTATGAAATATGAAACAAGATGAATAACTGGAGTTAAACCATACGTCAGATTGTGATCTGGTTCAATGGCAGAACAGGCTCAAGACATTGAATGGTTTACGTAGAAGGGAGGTGAGCCAGGAATCTGTTGGTTAATAGTTAATTAAAGCCAAGCAACTCACGAAACAAATGATGGGAAATTGATCAACTCAGAAGTGTGACTATTAAGAGAGGCAATAGTAGGAAAACCACACAAAAGGTTCTGGCAGGAGGAACCACGAAAGCAACTGATGCAGACAATATGATAAGATTGTAATAGATTCAATTACTTAAAACAAGATTATAATTGAACCACTTAGTTGAAACCAGTTTGAGAAATATGCAGTTCATCATGTAGGTAAAGAGCATAAATATTGAGTTCAGTGCTTGGGAACAAGAACCCACAATCAATACTTGAACAGAGTCCTGAGTCAGGGATTTTAAGAGCGATCACCTTGGTCAAAGACGGATCATATATCATGCCAATAGTAAGATCGGTACGTTCTACTATTCATAAAGCTTACAGGTTTTGTTCCCTTAAGCCCTCATTGTGAGGATTAATAGTGCTTAATAATATTGTGCCACTCATTGCTGTGAATATTTACTGCAGTTTCACGTTGGCTTCTCTCACTTAGTCAGGAGTTCATATAACACTTGCACTTAACCCTAAGTTTATTTTTAATATTAATATAACTCAAATTATTTGTGAGCACAGTAAAAACTCAACACTAGGTTAAAATCCAACAGGTTTATTTGGGATCATAAGTTTTCAGAGCGTTGCTCTTTCATCAGGTCAGTGGAGATAGGTTCACAAATAAAGCATATACTGACAAAGACACAATTACAAGGTAATCACAGATTATAACACGACCAACAGTTGGAATGCGCATATTTACAGGTAATCAAGTCTTTACAGGTACAAACAATGTGCATGTGCCACTCACCTGATGAAGGAGCAACACTCCAAAAGATTGCGATTCCAAATAAACCTGTTGGATTTTAACTTGGTATTGTGAGACTGCTTACTATGCCCACCTCATTTCTATGCCAGCATCCCCATGTCATAATTTTTGTGAGGGCATGACATGAAAGTCATAAATCCTTACAATCAAGCCAACAGGAAGAACAATGAAGGTCTTAATTAACAAAGCAAACCTTTCCAGAGGATGAAATGCTATGAATTAATACTTATACTACTTGTATAAGCTCCCAGCAATGGGAATCTAAAATTTTATCGTAAATTTCTCAATGAGTATTCTTTTCACAAGTTATTTAAAATGTACTGCATTAAAATGCTTCACAATGTAATGCAGAAAATGTTGCAGCACAATTGAACTCATGAGATCTTCGAATATAGACATTATAGTAGGATAATGATATCCAACAGTACGATAAGCAGAGTGACACAGATTCAACAAGTTATACGGTTAATACAACAGTCACACATGCATAACTAAAACCATACACAGGCTGATAAAAAAAATTCTTCATCCAGCAACAGATAAAGTTGAAACATAGATTCAGTTACACCGCTGATAGCAGAATATTCACTGCATACATTCAGCAAAATATTGGGGTGCCTTTGACTACACTGGCATTTTTCCCATAAACCCTGCAAGGTGAATGGGATATTAAACAGAATAGAAAATTTCAATCAGCAAATATGTCCTTTTACCCCACAACCAGATCAGTTTTAAAATTCTAAATCATCCCTCTACAATTCCAATTATAATGCCAAGCCAGGTCAGGAGCTGCCACTTCAAACAAATCATTTGCTGACACTTGCTCCCAGAGTGAAATTGGGTAAAAAGTGTGTGTTACACAGTATGTAAATTAACAAATGATCTTATTATAGGAAGATCCAGCTCAGGAGACAACTTGGCCAATGATGATCGAGTTGGTTTTTTTTGAAAGCGCTATCCCCTTACTGTAGCCCGCTAAAAACTTTTTCCATTTGAATATTACCCAATTTTCTTTTGGCAACCATTATCAAACCAACTTCCTCAACATTCTTTTTAGGCACTGCAATCCACATCCCAACAGCTCTCAGTGCAAAACGGTTTCCTTATGTTCTTCTGCTAGCACCCTCTTCCTCTGGCAATCGACCCTTCTGCCACTGGAAATAATTTCTGACTTACTCTATCAAAACATTCATGATCTTGAACATCTACATCAAATCTCCTCTTAACCTCAGGAAAATAATCTCAGCTTCTCCAGTCTCTCTACACCACTGAAGTCCATCATCTAAACAAAATTCAATAAACTTGGAGAGTTTGCTGGGCGAATGGGAATAGCTTTCCCAAAGTTCTGAAACATTCATTATGGGATCAATGGCCTCTTTCTGTGACTGTACAATTATTAGTACTATCCTTTCAAATCTCTTTTGCGCCCTCTTCAGGAGCTCGGCATCCTTCTTGGAGTGTCACTCAGAACTGAGCACAATACACCAACAAGGCCTTAAGAATGTTTTCTAACGATATAGCATAACTTTTTTTTTAAAAAAAACTTTATTCACTATTAGCAAAGTGAAGATCCAATGTGCATTTTTAGCAACCTTCTCAATTTGTCTAGTCACCTTCAGATATATGCATTTAAAATCTCTTTCTACACCCCATTTAGAATCATGTCCAGTCCATACCTATGCAATTCATTGTTCCTATCAATATGTTTCACTTCATACTTCTGCACTAAATTTTATCTACCACGTGTCTGCCATTTCCCCAGTCTACATCCTACTGAAGTCCTTTATTACCCATTTCATTTTTTTTAATGACTTGAGTTTCATATCATCCAAACAGCTTTGGAAACATGCCTTGTACACTAAATCTGCTTTAGTAATATACAAAGGCCAATGGTCCTAATACTGAGCTTTGAGGAACACCACCATTCACCTCATAATCCAAAAACCAACCATTCACCACTACTCTGCTTTCTGTCTTTAGCCAATTTCATATCCAAGCAGCCACTAATTTATAACCTTTAACGTGTCTAAAAAAATCTATGGTACCTTATTAAATGGACTTCCAAAAGACATTCAAACAAATTATTTGCACTATACTTTTTACCTTTTGATTTGCATTTATATAGCACCTTTTTTCAACCTCAGGACTTCCCAAAACTCTACGCTAATGAAATGGTAATAACCACATGATTTGTTTTTATGGTCTTGATTGAGAGGCAAGTATTGGTCAGGACACTGCGGATAACTCACCAAGCCTTCTTCAAAGTAGTGCAATAGGAACTTTTACATTCACCTTAAAACAGAAGGCAAAGCCTTGCTTTAAACGCTGTGCCCCAGTTTCTCATTATGGATGTTGGACGATTATGATTACCGTGTAGTTGTCAGGTCAACTCCTGAAATTTCTACCTTTACTTTCCTCAACAGTCAAGGATGTATTCCATCCAGTCCAATTAACTTGGATAGCCAACAGTCTTTTAAGTATCTTCTCTTTTACTTATTTTTATCATAAAGAAAAAAAGAAAGAGTAAACAATACAGTCCCTTGGGCCAACTCAGTCATTCAATATGAACATGGCTGATCTTCAACTTCAACTCTGCTTTCTTTCTGCGCCCCATAGTCCTCAATTCTCCAAGACACCAAACATCTATTTATCTCAGTTTACATATATTCAAGAAATATAGCATATCCACTTACCTTAAATCATGAGGCTGTGGCCAGCAAGAGGAAACAGTGTGATTTACTGGATAGACTCTGAGACATTCAGGATCTTTCCACAAAAATCACTATTTTTTGATATTTAGAAGATGGGTTAAATTTATGTCTTTATGATAAAAGGCTAAGTACCAGGACAAATCTAAATGAACCTTTGCTCCATTACCTCCAGTTCAAGTATATCCATCCTAAAGAATGGAGACAAATACTGTACATAGTAGACTGTGGCCTCACTGGAGAATTGATACTGATCTCCTTATTCTTTTATTCTTATACTTGTACAATAAAGACCATGTCATTTCATGCAGTCTTCATTCTCCTTTTAAAAGTATATCTGGATCTCTCTATACATTAACATTTATAATATTTGTATGAGTTATAGGACGGATATCAGAGGTAGGTTCTTTACTCAAAGAGTGATTAGGGAGTGGAATGCCCTGCCTGCAGCTGTTGTAGATGCGCCAAGTTTGGTGGCGGTTAAGAGGGTAGTTGATAAGTATATGGATGAGAAGGGAATGGTTTAGTTAGGAGGGGCATTGCTTTTTATTTTGGTCGGCACAACATCGAGGGCCGAAGGGCCTGTTCTGTGCTGTATTGTTCTATGTTCTATAAGTCTTGCATCTTTTTAAACATATTATATTTTCTTATAACAAGTGAATAACTTCCCACTTCCACCTACCATTATGTTGTCCATTCATTTCTTTTCATCTCTCTATTTCTTACTAGCCTCTGAGGGTCTTCCACAAAGCTGTCAACAAAAAGGCGGCAGAGTGGCATTGTGTTAGCACTACTGCCTCTCAGCGCTAAGGATCTGGGTTCAATTCCAGCCTTAGATGACTGTATAGAGTTTGCATGTTCTCCCCATATCTGCATGGGTTTTCTCCAGGTGCTCCAGTTTCTTCCCACACTCCAAAGATATGCAAGTTATGTTGATTGACCATGCTAAATTGCCCTTCAGTATCAAGTTGATCTGCGTAAAAACATGGGGTTATGGAGGTAAGACCCAGGTGGGATTGTTGTTGGTGTAGGCTTGATGAGCTGAAGAGCCTTCTCTGCTATTAGAAGGCTATGAGTTTGCATACGTTACTCTGTCTCTTTTCTCCAAATCATTAATTTGGATAGCCAAGGAGACACTATTCCTATTTGGAGATCCCAAAACTATAAGTTATAAATATAAGATAGTCATCATTAAACCAGGAGAAGTATCTTTAGCCAGAGTGGCAAGAATGTGAAATGTAGCAACAGAAGGAAATGAGGCAAACAATGCTAATGCAGTTAAGGAAAATCAAATAAGCAGATTAGGGGAAAGGAATATAAAGTTATGCTGATGGGGTTAGATGAAGTAGTGGGAGCAGTGAGCTGAATAACCTGTTCCAAACACAAAGTTGCATTGCAAAAGATACACTTTCACGTCTTTAACATGGCTTTGACAAAGGGTCATCTGGACTCGAGACATCAGCTCTTTTCTCTCCTCAAAGATGCTGCCAGACCTGCTGAGATTTTCTAGCATTTTTTCTTTTGGTTTCAGATTCCAGTATCCACAGTAATTTGCTTTAATCCAGTCTTTAACATGACTTCCCTCTCACTAAAAAGTATATCTCCAAAAAGTGGAGAAATGGCATAAACATTTTAAAATATTAATTGTTTAAAAGATTACTTTCTCAACCTTATCCTATTTCTGCAAATAAGAAAGTGTTTATTTATTGCACACAAGTTACAAACTCACTTACCATATAAACCCTTTATTCAACATGCTGAGCAGCACAAAATGGAAACTACGAACTCAAGAACAAAGCTACAACTGTTACAATCTGATTGTATCTAAATGCTTCTCGGTCTACTCAGCATAATGGGAAAGAGGAGAAATATATAAATCATTTTAGGCCAATCTGAACACAACAAAAAGGAGGTGGATTTATGATGCTACTTGCATTTCAGTTGGTTCCAGGTGCTAATCAAATTACTTGCCCTTTGAATGAGTAATTTTAGGTTAAGACCACCAAAGCCAATCAAACAAAGCTGTCGATTTAATTGCAGGCAGATGTTAAAAGTGAATGGACCAGTTCATCAGGAGATTATTGTTTACACCTGATTTAGTGTACTGAAAAAAAATCAGTTAACACCTTAATTATCCACCTGTGAGAAGAAATTGTTTGATTAGCAAATAAGTATTATTTCACATCAAAGCAAAAACAAACTCAATTGAGAAGTCCACATGTATTCTCTCCTTCCCATTGCCCACACCTCCTAAGTTTAAAAAAAACTGCATATATAGAGTGACCTCCAATTAAATATTTCAGAAGAGATTCAAATCAAAAAGTGATAACAAAGACTTCTGACTCTATAGCAGCAAGTTTCTTGCAATTATTACTTCTGTGTCTAGTTGTGCAGTTATTAGCTTTCACCACAAAAAGGTCCACAACCAACAAATCAGTTCATTCAGTGTCCATGGATACTGCCTGACCTGGATTTTTCTAATTCTAACTACTTCTTCCCTTTTCTAATTTATTTTATTGTTAATTCCTTGATTTATTATTACGGTTTTGTGGGTTGTCAGTACTACAAGTCTCTCCATAGAGAGCACGAAGCAACCAAAGGGATTAAAAAAGGTTAAGGAGCCATGACACAAGTTTTCGTGACGTCACTGGTTACCACAAAACGGACTTGCAATACAATCGGCTCCTGAAAACCATATTGCATGTCAAAACATTGTTAGTTAGAACCAATTTTTACCTGAGGTAAAATGGAGATGGATTCATGTCCTTCAGGTTTTTGGTGTATCTACATGGCAGCACCAGGTGGTGGTAAACCACTAGTCTAAAGTTATTTGTCAGCCAACAAATCATTTTAAAGGACTAAACAAGACAGATCGGGCTTCGCGTGATGCTGGTGTATTCAGAGCTCTCATGTTCTTAGTGTAAAGTGTCTATCTGAATGAGACACCTCAAAACCAATACAAGTTGCCGCTTCCATTCCACTGCTGCCTGTTGATCTATCATAGTCATGGTGTAGAGATGCTGGCGTTGGACTGGGGTAAACTCAGTAAAGTTTTATGTAAAACTTTACTGTGTTGATCTATCATCCAGTCTCTGCTCCAGACCTCTGCCAAATTTATACAAGAAAATCTGAATGAATTTCTGTTTTACCAAGCAACCCAAACAATATAAAAGATGTGCGCTGCATAATTTCACAATATTGGAACCAGTGTTGTAAAGCCACAACAGGGTGCAAATTTATAAAAATCTGAAATGCCATTTAGCAGAATATGAATGTCATAGACTAATAGATTGCCCACATTCTATTAGCCTCTTGATTATTTTCCACATCAGGTTATGATCACAGAAACCTATAGTGCAGAAACAGACCATTAGGCTCATTGAGTCTGCACTGAGCACAATCCCACCCAAGCCCTACTCTCATATCCCCAAACATTTACCCACTAATCCCTCTAGCCTCCACATCTCAGGACACTAAGGGGCAATTAACCAAACTCAACATCTTTGGTCAGTGGAAGGAAACCCGAGCACCCAAAGGAAAGCCACGCAGACACGAGGACAGAGTGTGCAAACTCCACACAGACAGTGACCTAAGACAGAAATCGAACCCAGGTCCCTGGAGCTGTGAAGCAGCAGTGCTAACCACTGTGCTACCACACCGCCCCTGATATTTTCACAATTTCTGTATCTGGAACTCTTTTGAACACTTTACTTCAATAATATCTCTCTGAACCACTTTTCTTTCTAGACTGTAAAATTCATCAACCTAGTTGTCTTTATCTGCACATTTTGCAGTATACAACATTTTCTTTTGCTTTTTGGTCAAGATTTTGTCCTGTGTTTGTCTTCTGCCGTCGGAGGTTGTTGAGGCAAACTCACTGGGGTCTTTTAAAAGACTTCTGGAAGAGTATATGGAAAAGAATAGGATAGGGGGTTATAGATAGGCCTGTGGATCGGTAGATGTGATCGGCGCAACTCATGGACCGAATGGCCTGTTTGTGCTGTATTGTTCTATGTTCTGAGGAGGTCGGCGCGGTTTTTCGCTGTGGAGACTAAATTCACACCTCAATATGCCAATATCTTTCTTTATGCAAAGGTTCAAACAAGACCTCTTCACCACACAGGACCTTCTCAGAAGACAAACACGGGACACAGCAAACAGAATGTCCAGAGTGAAGAAGCTATGACATCTTCTCCGGAGCCTTCAACGTCATTGATGAAGGCAAACATCTCCCAAGGCCGTGTCCACACACACTGCTTGCCATCAAACAATCCTAAACCTCAAACAGACAACTGTCCACAGCAAACTACCCAGCCTTCAAGAGAACAGTGACCACGACACCACACGACCCTGCCACAGCAATCTCTGCAAGATATGTCATCAGCTCATGTGAGAGCACCATCCACTAGGTACATGGTACATACTCTTGTAACTCAATCAATGTTGTCTACATAATATGCTGCAGGAAAGGACGTCCTGAGTCATGGTACATTGGGGAGATCATGCAGACACTACAACAATGGATGAATGAACACTGCTCGACAATCACCAGACAGGTGTGTTCCCTTTTGGTCAGAGAACACTTCAGCAGTCACGGGCATTCAGCTTTTGATCTTCAGGTAAGCATTCTCCATGGCAGCCTTCACAACACACAACTATACAGAATCGCTGAGCAGAAACTGATAGCCAAGTTCCGCACATATGAGGGTGGCCTCAAATGGCATCTTGGGTTCATGTCCCACTCTCCTAACCCCCATGACTTGCTTGGGCTTGCAAAATCTCACTAACTGTCCTGTCTAGAAACAATACACATACCTTCAACCTGTGCTTAATCCTCTCTTCACTCATTACAGATAATCAATTCTTAAAAGGTACAGATAAAGACACATATTCCAACCATTATCTTGTAAATTGAGTTTGTCTGTATAGGCCCTGTTTGTGAACACAACTCCTCACTCACCTGAAGAAGCCTGAGACTCCGAAATAAACCTGCCAAATAAACCTGTTGGATTTTAACCTGGTGTTGTGAGACTTCTTATTCGTGACAGAAGATGGTTACAGAAGGTTGTTTTTCAAATTGGAGACCTGTGAATGTCAGGGATCAGAACTGGGTCTTTGGATGAGAATTTAAGAGGCATGGTTAGTCAGATTGCAGATGATACTGAGATTGGTGGCAAAGTGAAGAAGATCATTTAGGATTGCAACAGGATTTTGATCAGTGAGCTGATGGAGTTTAATTTAGATAAGTGTGAGGTGATGCATTTTGGTTGATCGAACCAGAGTAAAGCTTACTCAGTTAACGGTAGCGTGTTATAGGACAAAGATTCATATCTCCTTGAAAGTGGAGTCACAGGTAGACAGGATGGTGAAGGCAGCATTCGGCATGCTTGGTTTCATTGGTCAGAACACTGAATACAGGAGTTGAGACATCTTGAAGTTCTACAAGACATTGGAAAGGCCACACATGGAATACCATGTACACTTCTGGTCACCCATTATAAATAAAATTATTAAACAATGAAGAATTCAAAAAAAAGGTTAACTAGGATGCTCCTGGTACATGATGGTTTGAATTATGAAGGACAGGCTTTATAGACTGGGAGCCCCCCCCCCCCCCATAAGGGACTTAGAGGTGATCCTATTGAGGTCTACAAAATAATGAGGCATATAGATAGCTAAATAGTCAACATCTTTTCCCAAAGATAGGAGAGTCTAAAACTAGATGGCATAGGTTTATAGTGAGAAAGAGACAAAAGGGTCCAGGGGCAATTTTTTCAGAGGGTGGTGAGTGTAATCCTGGAATGAGCAATACAGGCAGGTACAATTTTGTCTTTTAAAAACATTTAGACAATTACTTAGGTAAGATGGAATCAAAGGATTATGGGTCAAATGCAGGCAACTGGGATGACAAGCTTAGGCGGTTAAAAAAAAGTGGCAAAAGCAAGTTGGGCCGAAGGGCCTGTTTCCATGCTGTAAACCTCTATGACTCTATAAAATCCTGGCTAAGTTTTTGTGACTGGGAGCCAAGATGCGTCAAGAAAATTCTTGTTTGATTGAAGCAATTGCAGACAGATACAGCAGGGTCCAGTTTTGAGTGGTGGCTTCGCCTACACTTCAAAATGATGGCCGCCGTTGAATGAAGTTGTGAATGACTGTCTCAACACATTGTCAGCATCAGCAGTCTGTGCCATTGATGAACTACAAGATATCCTATGGTTGAAGCAGGAAGAGAATGCTGTCAGTTAAGAGGGCAGTTTCCTCGGTAGGGGCTCAATTTTAGTCCTTGGAAATTCTGCTGCATGATATGTGGAACATCCTAACTGATATAGTGAGATGAGGCCAGAGGAGTATCCACATGACTGAGCTTGGGATAACTGGCTAACTTACTACCACACTCTTGATTTGAGGGCTGAGAGTTTAATGCAGCACACTGTATGGTCTTTGAGGCCTAGCATTGGTGGAAGACTTCAACAACTAGTGTTATGTTGTCTTGCCTTCTATGTTCATCAATAAGGACTGGAGACGACCAGACACAATAGTCTTCACCACCCACCAGGCATTCAGTATGTTGACCGGCAGAGTTGCAAAGGCTTCAGTGAAATTCTGGATGGATTCTGAATGTTACTCAACAATTCTGTAATGGTTTTTGCCTTTTCAAACTCTGGATGGTTATTATTTTCCTGAAGTTCTTCATTAACACTGAACTTTGATCCCTTATGCTTATGTTCTTGATTTCATGATATTGTCATATTTTATCCTGACAACAGATATGAGAACATGAGCATTTGTCACTGTTATCCTGTTACACTGCAAAAGTCAAGATTTGATTAACTCCTGTTAAGATTTGATTAACAGGAGTTAATCAGATTTTATAACATCAAACAACTGAAATACAAAAAAAATCTTAAGTTGATACGAGAGATTTTCTCCCCTGCTGTGAGGATTTACAGGGCCCTAGCCATTACCTCCACTTGCCCATCTCCCTTAATGGCGCTGGTCATTTTAACTATAATTATAATGAAGGATACCAGGTAAAAAAGTCCATCACTATCTGTGCCAGGATTATAAATCAAGAAGATGAATAATTGCACAGCTTTAGTATCATGAAACTATACACCACGTTCCTTAGAAACAAGAAATACATTGAGATGCTTTCCACTAAGGGTAAATGGATGTCTCTGAATTTATCAGGGTAACAAGTAAACATCTGCTACCATGCTCACTCATAGAATTGATGTGATAAATCATATAAAAGGATCAATTAAGAGATGAAATTGCAGGGGATACATTCATGGATTAACTGAACTGCAGAATATGACTCTAAACAGGATAATAAGCAAAATTCATCTTAGAGCTCTGTTACAGAGGATTGTCCCATCAATATGAAAAAGCACAGAACAGGATTAACACAAAGGTATAACTACAGGGAGTACCGTCAAGGATCTTGACTTAACAGGAGTTGATTCTCTAAGATGAATTTTGCTTATTATCCTGTTTAGAGTCATATTCTGCAGTTCAGTTAATCCATGAATGTATCCCCTGCAATTTCATCTCTTAATTGATCCTTTTATATGATTTATCACATCAATTCTATGGCAATTCTATGAGTGAGCATGGTAGCAGATGTTTACTTGTTACCCTGATAAATTCAGAGACATCCATTTACCCTTAGTGGAAAGCATCTCAATGTATTTCTTGTTTCTAAGGAACGTGGTGTATAGTTCCGTGATACTAAAGCTGTGCAATTATTCATCTTCTTGATTTATAATCCTGGCACAGATAGTGATGGACTTTTTTACCTGGTATCCTTCATTATAATTATAGTTAAAATGACCAGCGCCATTAAGGGAGATGGGCAAGTGGAGGTAATGGCTAGGGCCCTGTAAATCCTCACAGCAGGGGAGAAAATCTCTCGTATCAACTTAAGATTTTTTTGTATTTCAGTTGTTTGATGTTATAAAATCTCTGATTAACTCCTGTTATCATAGAACTCTACAGTGTAGATGGGACCCATTCAGCCCGAAGCTACACTAACTCTTTGACAGAACTTACACAGACTCTATCCACATAGCCCATGCATTTATCGCGCTAATACTCCTAAACTACACATTCTGGAACATTTATGGGGCAATTTAGCATAGCCAATCCACCTAACTTGCACATTTTTGGACTGAGAAGAAACTGCAGCACCTGGAGGGAACCTACATAGACACGGGAGAACATGCAAACGCTATACACAGTCACCCAAGGCTGGAATCAAACTTGGATCCCTCACACTTTGATGCAGCAGTGCTAATCACTGTGTCGCCTTCATTATGGTACAGACAGACCAGATAGCCTGGGAAAAGACACTAACGTATTGTTGGTGCCACCAAGGTGTTCAGAACGAGGGAAATATCCTTTGGTGCATGCACTAATGTGGTGTGAAAATCCTTTGTGGTTTGGTGGTCACATGGCTGGAGCTATCCCTGGGATTTCATGCATGTAGCTATTGAGCTTGGAAATAAACAAACTTTGTTGGAAGTCCTTGATGTTGGTGGTTTGTGGAATACAAAATAATCTACATGAGGTCAGGGGTTGGCAGTTTGGCACAAGGACTTCACTGCATCAGCACATTTGTCTTTGATGAAAATGCTGCAGACAGTCCCAGGAGGAGTGGCAGATTTACTGTGGTGTTGCACTCTTTGATAAGTCAATTAAGGTACTGGCTTTTACCTTATTAATGGCCAGAGGCCACTGAAAAATTTAAGTAATTTGTCTGCCAGAGGAAATAGAAGACCCCAGGTTGGAATCAGCCAGATAGACAGCCAAGTAATCACTGTACTAGCCCATGTACGTAGACATGGAATGGGAAACCTCCAGCTACATACCATGCAATGCATTCAAGTCGCATCAAGCAAAAGAACCGCTGCATCCTCATGAAGTCCAGATTTCCCAGAACATTCATAGCAGCTAATGTTTTTGAGTAGAATGGTAAGCAACACAAACTTTGTTAATTCGTATTCCGGTGGTTTGAATTCAACTACCCAAACATAAGTGAAACGGGGGGGGAAAAAAAAAAAATCAAGCTTAAGAAACATGCATCCCATACAGACAACAGTTGCCAATTCTTCTCCACCAAATTTCACAACTTTCGTGTGCAGGTGGAACTTTAAGCAAATTACATGCAGCCCCCTATATCCACAGGGAAACAGTCTGATGGAACAGGCAGTTTGCTGAACCAAGAGCCTTTTTGAGAAACGTCAATGAGATTGCACAGACTATTAAATTCACTCCTCAGCTTGTGAAATCTATTGTTAGAGCTTCTAGGTAGCATTAAAACTGATAAATCTCCAGGGCCTGATGGCATTTATCCCAGGCTGCTTAGGGAAGCGCAAGGTGAAATTGCTGGGCCTCTGACGCAAAACTTTGTCTCTTCCCTGGACACAGGTGAGGTCCCAGAGGATTGGAGAATAGCTAATGTTGTACCGTTGTTTAAAAAGGGTAGTAGGGATAACCCTGGAAATTATAGGCCGGTGAGTTTGACGTCAGTGGTGGGGAAGCTGTTGGAGGAGATTCTTAGAGATAGGACGTATAGGCACTTAGAGCGTTGCAATCTGATTAGGGATACGCAGCATGGATTTGTTAAGGGGAGGTCGTGCCTTACAAATCTGGTAGAATGTTTTGAGGAAGTGACGAAAACGGTGGACGAAGGGCGAGCCGTTGATGTTGTCTATATGGATTCTAGTAAGGCGTTTGACAAAGTCCCTCATGGGAGGTTAGTTGAGAAGGTCAAGGCTAATGGGATACAAGGACAAGTAGCTAGATGGATAAGTAACTGGCTTGGTAATAGGAGACAGAGAGTAATAGCGGGTGTTTCTCTAGCTGGAGGTCGGTCACTAGTGGTGTGCCACAGGGCTCGGTACTGGGACCTCTTCTACTTGTAATATATATAAATGACTTGGAAGAGGGAGTAAGTGGAGTGATCAGCAAGTTTGCAGACGATACAAAGATGGCTGGACTTGCGGATAGTGAGGAGCATTGTCAGGCGATGCAGCAGGACATAGATATTCTGGTAGCTTGGGCAGACAGATGGCAGATGGAATTCAATCCTGATAAATGTGAGGTGATGCATTTCGGGAGAAAGAATGTAGGGGGGAAGTATATGATTAAGAGTATAGAAATGCAGAGGGACCTGGGGGTGCAGGTGAACAAGTCTCTGAAGGTAGCAGAGCAAGTGGAGAAGGTTGTGAAGAAAGCATATAGTATGTTAGCCTTAATAGGAAGGGATATAGAGTACAAGAGCTGGCCTTTAATGTTGCAGTTGTATAAAACGTTGGTTAGACCTCATTTGGAATACTGCATCCAGTTCTGGTCACCCTACTACCGGAAAGACGTGGAGACTCCTGGAGAGAGTGCAGAGAAGGTTTACCAGGATGCTGCCTGGTATGGAACGTCTGAGTTATGAGGACAGGTTAGGCAAATCGGGACTGTTTTCCTTAGAAAGACGTAGACTTGGAGGAGATCTAATAGAGGTGTACAAGATTATGAGGGGTATAGATAGAGTAAACAGGGTTAAGCTCTTTCCTAGGATGGACTCGAATGGCACAAGGTCACGGGCTTAGGGTGAGGGGGGTAAGGAATAATTTGGATGCTAGAGGGAGTTTTTTCACACAGAGGGTGGTGGGGGTATGAAATGCGCTGCCAAGTAAAGTGGTGGCAGCGGCAGGCACTCTGGAGTTATTTAAGAAATACTCAGATGGGCACATGAACAGAATGGGAATGGAGGGGTATAGAAAACTGATTTAACATAGGGATCATGAGCCTTGGGAGTCCCTGGGAAGTGTGTAAATAGATGATGATATTGATGTACTTGTTTTTATCCTACAGGTGCTTTGGTCCACCTTGTTGTCTAACGAGGGGCATACACGCGATGGGTCGTGAGAGGGCTGCTCTTGGATTTTTTTTTTTGAGAGTATCCTAGTGCTTCACGTCGTTAGTGTACGCTTGACCTGGACCACTTGATGGGCAACACGACAGCTCAGTGACTATTGCTGTGCTGTGCAGATACATGGATTTGGGCCTGTGTCTGTGGGAGTTTGCGCATTCTCACCGTGCTTGCGTGGGTTTTCTCCGGGTGCTCCGGTTTCCTCCCACATCCCAAAGATGTGCTCTTAGGCTAATTGGCGAAACAAATTCTCCCTAAATTGTCTCAAATTTGGTTTTTAATCCATAGATCTATAAACATGGACAGGGATCGCGGGAAGAGGTGGGAACATCGGGGTGGTGGCGCGGGCTCGTTGGGCCAAAGGGCCTGTTACCCATGCTGTTTTGTTCTTTGTACTAGAGCTGCCCTCATTAGCATAACGATTCCTACTCCAAGGCTCTGCTGCAACCAACATGAGTAAAGTTCTCCTGCAATGCAGATTGAAAAACAAAATGCACTATGATTAAGATGTCATTGACTCAGCCCTCTAACCCTAGGTTAGAGAGTTAGGATTCAGCCTGCACATGACCACGACCAGTTGATTTTTGATTTGGCACACATATTGCAATACAGTGAAAAGATGATGGTACACGATAATGCTTCAAACAGCTATATTCACAATCACCATCACTTTCTCATCAACAGATAACACACCATTTCAGTCATCATTTCTATGGCACCAGCCCATATGCAGACTCATACAAATGCCAACACAGCTATTTCTGCGCCTGATATGGGGTGACACAGTAGTTAGCACTACTGCCTCTCAGTATCAGGGACCTGGATTCAATACCTGGTTTGATATTGGGCAACGGGAATCATTTTAAAAGGTAGGAAGACTGTTTGTGTTTAGCTGGATATATCAAAGCTGATAGTATGTGCGGAGACAGAATAGAGCCAACGTTTTGAGTCTGGATGAACCTTTGTCAGAACAAGGACAAAGAAAATCAGAAAAGATTTATACTAGGAGGGTGAGGGGGCACAAAGAACAAAGGGAATGTAAATGTATATGAAGAAGATTAACATGGATGCTAAAAGTGTCCATTAAATGATAAGAATGTAGGTGAAACATTGGCTCTATTCTCCCTTCACAGATGCTGTCAGACCTGAGATTTTCCAGCATTTTTTGTTTAAGAGGAGATGTTGTTCAAAATATTCAAGTTCTTTAAGGATCTAGGAATTGAATGATAATGGTGGGTCAGAATATACTGTAACAAAAAATACAACACTTACAATTTTTGACTGCCCACATTTCCTATGTTACATCATTAACTGATTTCAAAGAAGTATTTATTTGGCTGTAAAGAACTTTGAGACATAGGGCGATAGTGAAACAAATGCTCTGTATAAATGCAAGGTTCTCTTTATTTTAATTGCACTTTCTCCTTCACTTGATTACGCTTCAATTTTTAGTTTCACTTCTGTAACTTTAAAGTTAAAGTCAATAGACAAAGTGTGACAAAATGAGAAGGTGCGTGGCAGGGAATTTAAAATTATTCTGCAGGGGTCCACAAAAATTAGTTTGCCAGCAGACAAGGCATACAGTTAAAAAGGGCAATAAAACATTCAACTATGCTGCAAGGAGACATTTATTTACTTCCCAAGAATCCTTGTCTATTTAATCGTTTTGGAAAGGTAATTGTTGATGAGAGAAGACCAGGTGTTTTTGAAAATAGTAGTTTTGTAGCATTATCACAATAGCTCTAAAATAAGATAATGTCTACACTAGTAACAAGTATAGGAGCCTCAAAGCCAAATTAAAAACCTAGGCTCCTGATAAAGGTTAGGCATTAAAGGGACAAAATTTATACTTTTCAGAAGGAGTTGCACTATACTATAATTAAGCTGTACTTATTAATGCAATTTACGTTTCTACTCATTTGTTGGAAGCTATATATATTTTTTTACCATCTGACTGATTTTAATCATCTGACTGAGGAAATAAGCCAAAGTATTTAAGTCTATTTACAAGATTTGCTAGCAGTTATTTTTGGTAAAAAATGTTCCAAAATTGATATGTGGAAGTATTCATTTCTCCAAAATATGGTACCCATAACCAGCACCAAGTTCACCCATCACCCCTATGCTCAGGACAGTAGCAAGAACTTGGGTTCAATTCCTGGCTTGGGTCACTGTCTGTGTGTAGTTTGTACATTCTCCCTGTGTCTGTATGGGTTTCCTCCAGATGCTCCGGTTTCCTCCCACAATCCAAAGATGCGCAGATTAGGTTGATTGGCTATGCTAAATTGCTCCTTAGTATCCCAAAGTGACTAGCTTAGAGGAATTAGCGGGTAAATATGTAGGAATACAGGGATAAGGCCTGCATGGGATTGTGGTTGGTGCAGACTCAAATGGGCTGAATTGCCTCTTTCTGCATTGTAGTGTTTCTATTATTCTACACTGGCTCCTCATGTGATAATAGATTGAACTTAAAATTATCATCCTATATTCGAAAGGCTTACCACTCCTCTATCTTTGTAATTTCTTCCAACCCTACAACTTTTCCAAGACCTCTGTGCACTTTCAATTGTTGGTTTAAATTCCACTTCCAGAACATACTATAGTTGATAATGCTAAGATATCATATTGCTCCTAATGTATTATTTGAATAATCCAGTCATTTTTCATAAATTTGTCATCATTGATGGCTGGAATATGGGAACTAGGAAGGAGATCCATGTTGTAGAATTTAAGAGTAAGTCCCAACAGTTCAAGAGATTAAGTCCTTCCAAAATAAAAATTTGCCATATAATTTGAGGAATTCCCATTTCCTAACCAACATTCAGCCTTCAATCAATGCCACTGAAAAAGATTACGCTTCATTTTCCTTGTGCAGCCTTACTGCGATCAAATTAACTGCCATGTTTGTTCAAAAATCAATGACTCGAAAAAGTAATTCACTGGCTATAAAGTATTTTGACAGATATAGAAGAAATCAGGATTTTAAAGGCATTTGCTGTCAGATTTAAAGTCAGAAGTATCTAGTATTGAATTTTTTGACTTTTACCTTAAATTTTTAAGGTAAAATTGCTAATTTCAGTTAGACCACACATTTTCTGTCACATGCAAATAGTTTTTCTATTGTTCCCTAAATTGCAACTGATTTTAAAAATAGTTTCTCCTGAAGCATGACAACAAAATTGTTATTGACAGCTGTGATGATCAAAAAAATACTAGATGCAATGACGCTGTTCATGGTAATTCACAGAGCAGACACTGCTTTGTAATAACAAGCACTTTGCATGAAATTTCAATTCTGAATCAACATTATGCTTTAGAGTACCAGTGTTCTGCACCTTTCCCAACCTGTCTAACAGAGGGTGTTTGCCAACCAGTTGTTACAGCTGCTCATACAAGTTCTACTTACAAATTAATCCAAGCATTAGTTTTAAAAACTGTCAGTACATGGGAGAACCTGCCAATTATAGTAACTACCTGAAAACCCACTTCAAACACTAAACAGGTTGACACACAGAACACAGCTTTTTGAAAACCTTATGAATAGAAATAAACAGAAAATGCTGTGAAGAGCAGGGTACCCATGGAAAGAGAAACAGAGACAACATTTTAACACTATGACCTTTTATCAGATGCTGTCAGACATGCTGAATATTTCCAACATTTTCAATTTCTACTTCAAGCTTCCAGCAACTGCAGTACTTTGCTTTTGATTAAAAATGGAGCTTAGCAATAACTTTTTCAACTGTCACTTTATGCAAGTCTCGGATTAATTTGTTCATTTTTTGCATGTCCCTCACAGAAGGTTTACCTTCCTCCATAGAAGGACAGGAACACACATGCAGAAAGCAGTAGGCCATTTAGCCCCTCAAGCCTGTTCCACTATGGCTGAATTGCAAACCCAGATCATCATTATGGCTGAGTTGCAAGCTTCTACCATTCTATGTCTAGACGAATTTTATAAATTCAGTCCTCAAAAGTCTGTACAGTCTGCTGGATATTCACAAGGACAACAGCAAAGCCTGATGGTTAAAACAGTTAATTCTGGATCAGGCTAGAGATTGTGGAAGCAGCAACAGAATGTGCAGCCATGGAACCAGCATGGGAATTGACTGGGCAGTGGTTGTTGCTATGCCTGGAACAGTGATTGAATACAAATCCCTATATCGTGTTCTTAAGAGAATTACAACCCCTGACAGCAGCATGACTCTTCAGCATTCATGACCAAAATGAGTGATTGGTTAGTGCATGTTCTGGGAGTACATGACTGGAAGCATGATCGTTACCAGCAACACCTGTATCAGAAGGAGATATTCAGAGACAAAGGCAGCAGTAACCCAGTATCAATCACTTGCAGAAAAATTGGCAAGACCTTGGGTCTGGGACTCAGAGTTCGGCACAAAGCCCTATTGGGAGGGAATTTGATAGAGACCTCTGGTGAGACGAACTTAAATCCAAGTCATGAGTTTGGATATATGAAGTTTTGTCACCTTTTGAATACTTTCTGTATAACAAAGTAGATCAGAGGTTAATTACTTTTTATATAAAAAAGTCAGAGGGTGAATACTTTGTCTATAAAGTTAATACCTGGTGTACTAAAGTTTTGCACTAATATGATACTTCTGTAGTAACTTAGTAGATTACAATAAAGGAGTTTTGTTGTACAATAATTCGAATCTAAGTATCTTTATCCATGGTGTCAGCTGACCTGACTTACAGGACAACACCTGGCTCTAATTTGTAGACTATAGCCTCTAGCCTAAGCTCTAGACAGCTTAAATCTCTTTTTTCCTCTAGCTACTCTGTTGCTTTCAATACCTAAAAAAAAAGCTTTATTAAAATCATCCTTTAATCTTTTAAATCTAGGCAATACAATCCTAATAATCCCTCCTTATATTTTAACATGTGGGGTTTATTCTTTGACATTTTCCATTAATTGGGGAAAGGCATGTTATATTATTTTGCTGTATCTCAATCTCCACAACTCACTGTTTTCCTAGCCTCTCTTGGTCACATGTGCTCACCCTCATTATATTTTTCTCCACTGCTCTCTTGTCCATTGTCACCTTTGCTCTGTGAAAATAAGTATGTATAAGCAAGTGCAAGTCATTGCTCATTGTAAATCAAAAAAATGTTGTTTTATAAGGATAGCAGCATTATACAATATTTAATCTATCATCTTTCAAACCTGTAGTGTTCCCTGAAGGCCGTATGGTATAACTTGCCTGCATTTTTGAAATTATACTTGGTAATTTACAAGCCAACATACTAAGTTACTTCTTCAACATAAAGTTTATTATAAAGAAATCAGCTCACTTAATTTTCCTAGATTACATTTCAAAAGTAGTTCATTAGCTACAAATGCTTTGGGATGTTCTGAAATCATTAAAAACACTAGTGTATATCAATCCAGTTTTTTTTATTTACCTATTGCATTGGTTAAATAATGCCTAGTACTTACGAATTTTGAGTACAAATAACAAACAAAATTGTTTTAGATTAACAACAGAACAAAGTGTGCTATCCAAAATATTATTACATTGCTCCTAATGTATTATTTGAGTAATTTGGGTCATTTTTCACTGGCTTCTCATCATTGATGGCTGGAATATAGGAACTAGGAAGGAGGGCCAGGTTGTAGGACTTAATCTCTTGAACTTAAGGGGCTTAAGGGCAAGTCCTTCCAAAATAAAAATCTGCCACAAAAAAAAATGAACTGCCAGCTTGTGTGTAGGCGGTCACTATTTTGAAGTGTCATCAACATCTGACATAGCGGATGTGTCTTAAAAGCCCACAAATCTTTTCTACACAGCACATCAACTGCTTGATTCCTTGCATCCAGTTAGAAGTTACAGATAACTGATTGACTTCCTTGCTGAGAAGAACGTATTGGGATAAAGAGGAATGTAGAACAAGAAACAAAATAGATCAGCCACGACCTTGTCAAATGGTGGTGCGAGCTTGAGGGGCTGAATGGCCTGCTCCTATCCAGTATAGCATGGTTGGCATATGCTCAAAGTATATGCAAAACATGATTTGAGGCTGATTTACAGTCACACACTTAAAATCACAGAAGGTTGGTTTACAGGTGCAGTAGGTAATTCAGAAGGCAGATGGAATTTTGTCCTTCATTGCGAAAAACTTTAAAAACAGGGAGGTTATGGTGCAGTTATACGAGGTGCTGGTGAGACCACACCTGGGGTACGGTGTATAGTTTTGGTCTTCTTACTTGAGAAAGGATATACTGGCACTGAGGGTGCAGAGGAGATTCACTGGGTTGATTCTGGAGTTGTGAGAGGGTTGGCTAATGAGATCAGACGCTGTAGATTGGGACTACACTCATTGGAATTCAGAAAAATGAGGGAATATCTTATAGAAACATACAAGATTATGAAGGGAATAGATAAGATTAAAGCAAGGAGGTTGTTTTCACTGGAGGGTGAAACTAGATTAAGCAGCATTGTCTCACAATAAAGGGAGAGCAAATTTAGGACTGAGTTCTGGAAGAATTTCTTCACCCAAAGGATTGTGAACCTGTGGAATTCCCTGCCTTGTGAAGCAGTTGAGGCAACCTCATTGAATGCTTTTAAGGCAAGCTCAGATACATTTTTGAACAATAAAGAAATGAAGGGTTATGGTGAGCGGGCAGGTAGAGGAGCAGAGTCCACATTAAGATCAGCCATAATCTTATTGAATGGTGGAGCAGACTCGAGACCAAATGACTTATTCCTGCTCCTATTTACGTTCTCACTTGTGAGGTTAATTAAGCTTTCAGAATTTAATCTCTTTTTTTCCAGAAAGCTTATGGAAAAATCAAAACAGCTATCAAAGGTTCCTTTATCATAGAAATCTGAAAGGTTAGGAAATTCTACTAACTGGACTTGCAAAGATTTCATACTGGTGAGTTTTGCAAATTGCACATGCTCAATTGCAGTTGTTAATCAAAATATTTGGTCAATGGTTCGGAGACCGGACAAATAGAGAGTATTTTTTAAATGGAGGGGGATTGGGAAATGTTGAACTTCAAAAGGACTTGGGTATCCTTGTTCATGAGTTATTGAAAGCTAACATACAGGTACCGTAACAATTAAGGGGGCTGGGCTTGGGAGTTTAGAAGAGTGAGGGATAACTTAATTCAGGATCGTGTTGTTCTGAGAAGGTGGACTTAGAAAGGAAGTTTCCTTCATGGACAAGTCCAGAACAAGAGATCACTCATTTAAGATGGAGACGAGGAGAAATTCTTGCTTTCAAAATGTTGTACAACTTTGGAACTCTCTGCCTCAGAAGACAGTGGAAGGAGAGAGCAAAGTTAGGCAAGGGAATCAAAAGATTACAAGGGATTGATAAGAACATAGAATTCGAAACACAAACCAGATTAGCCATGATCTTTTCCACTGGAAGAGGTGGCTCAAGGGGGAGTGAAATGCCTACTTCTGTTTTTTTTATATGTAAGCAAGCGTGTATGTAAAATCAGCAGTGGACAAAGTCAAAACCAAGATAAATATAACACCAAGTAATTTTAAATATGAAAGTCATTGTTAGTTTTAAATTAAGTATGAAAAAGAATTAAGTACCAACATGATAGATACAACTTCTAACTACTTTATCTAGAATCTAGGAACACAGAACCAGGACTTTCAGTTTGATCTATACTAGTGTTTTTCTCCACAAGCCATCTAATTTAATCCAACTTCTTATTTTTCAAGCAATGCGCTAGTAATTTATTTTTACAGTTTCTTTCCCCACACAAAAGACAAAAACTTATTTATGCAGCAATTGATTTGGATCTATAATGCACAGCCTAAATGTGGTAGAGGCAGATTTCACAAAAGATTTAGATCATTACCTGAAGAGGAAAAAACTTGCAGGATTATAGGGAAAAAGGCAGGAGAATGGCACTAGGTACATTACTCTTGCAGAGAGCTAGCATTGATACGACAGGCCAAATTTTTCCAGGGTGTAATCATTCTGATTCTATTATTTAAATAGTCTAGTTTTGTGATAAATTCACAAATTCTCTGTATAAAAAACTCAGTAAGCTCCCCTCTGTGCCATTCTTTTCCTTCTCAAGATGAATAGCGATAGTTTTTTTTTAAACACACTGATTATGAAGATTTCCATCAGGAAATTCTACTTTTCTGAACTCCAGTAAAATAAAAATGCCTCCAAATCTTTTTCCTCAGTTATAACTTCCTAACTGTTGCACTATTTCCACTGCCTTTTTATGCGTTCTATAATGGGATATCCAACATGTCTGCAGACAATATCCTAACTAAGATCAAAGTCTTATACAGATACATTAGCTTTAAATACAAATTCAAAATTGTAGGTTTTTTTCTGGCTTTTGGTTATTCATTCATAGGATATGGCTAGGCTAGCTGGACTTCCATTTATTGCCCCTCCCTAATCTCCCTTGAGAAGCTGCTTTCCTCAAACTGCTGTTGCCATGCAGTATAATTATACCCACATGGCCAGTAGGGAGCGACAATAAAGGAACAGCAATATATTTCCAAATCAAAATAGTAATGTGTTTGTTTCCTTTGGTTCCTCTAGATGAGTGTTTTCTGGTGTTTGCTTTATTCTGCAGTGTTGTTGGAGCATGAAGGCAAGTAGACAATATTCCATCACACTCCTGACAGAGTGATGGTAGACTGCCTTTGGTCAGATAGTCAGGCGAGTTATTACCACAGAGTTTCTACCTCCTTACGTCCACTTGTAGCCATAGTATTCGTATGGCTAGTTCAGTTTCTGGTCAATGGCAATCTCCAGGATGTTAATAGTGAGGGATTCAGCAATGGTAATGCTCTCAAATGTAAAGAGGTGATGGTTAGGTTCTCTAGTTGGAAACATTCATTGCCTGATACTTGTATGATCTGAGTGGCACTCATCACGTGTCAACCCAAACCCAGATACTGTCCAAGTTTGGTTACATTTGGACATGAACTGTTCCAGTATCCGAGGAGTTAAAGCACACAGGATTGCCAGCAGTGTCTTGAGATGGATACAAAGCTGGTTAGCAGATAGGAAGCAAATGTTGGAATAAATGCATCTTTTCCCATTTGGCAGTGACTAGTGGAGTACTGCAGGTATCTGTGCTAGGATCCCAACTGTTCACATTGTACGTTAAATGATCAGGACATGGGAACTAAAATGTACTGTCTCCAAATTTGCAAAGTTGGGTGCGACAGCAAGCTGTGAGGAAGATGCAGAAATGCTGCAGTCTGATTTGGACAGATTGAACAAGTAAGCATATGCATGGCAGATGCAGGATAATGTGGATATATGTGAGGCCATCCACTTCAATAGCAAAAATAGGATGGCAGATTTGAATGGATGTAAATGGACAGAGATTGATATTCAGCAAGATCTTGGTATCCTCATGCAACATAGTTGCTGAAAGCCAGCATGCAGGTACAGCAGGCAGTAAAGGTAAAGGGTATGTTGGCCTTCAGAGCAAGAGGATTTGAGTGTAGGAACAGGGATGTTTTATTGCAATTCTATGGGGTATTGGTGAAGCCACACCTAGAGTATTGTATTTAGTTTCATATTCTTACCTGAAGAAGAATGTTCTTGTTATCTAAATGGAGGACAGCAAAGGTTATCCAGCTGATTCCTGGTGTGAGGAAAGACTAAGGCCGGTTAAGTTTACATTCATTGGTGTTCACAAGAGGAGGGGATCTCATAAGAACTTAAAATTCTAACAGGATTGAATATGGTAGATTCAGAAAGAACAATGGGGAAGTTCAGAATTAGGGTTCACAGAGGAGGAACTTCTGCACCTAGGAAAATGGTGACTCTAAAATTTAATGCCACAGAAAGTAGATGAGGCCAAAATGTTTGATTTCCAGAAGGAATAGATATAGCTCTTGGGCTAAAAGGTATCAAAGGATATGGGAGTGGGTTGACAAGAGATTACAAATCTAAAACATCAATTCTATTTCTCTGTCCACAAATGCTAAAAGGGTCTCAGTATTTCCAGCATTTTTGTTTAGATGTCAGATGCCTAGCATCCGCCTTTCACATGACTTAAAATGAACAAAATGCATTTAAATTTTCCACTGACATTTCCCTATTTGTCCCTGTCCAAATGCTTGATTCATGTATGTTTTCTACATTAAAACTCTTCTGGAACCTGTTTAATCTTAGATTCAAGCATGTTTATTTGCATGATTGGAAATGATTGTAAAGTACTAAACAAAAATTCATATTATACATTCATTGCATTGTAGACAATTTATCCAGTTCCATTTACATGTAAATTGTGTTTCACAAAATATTTACAGTAAACACTGGCATGAACCTATTAAATAATGGCACTGGGGATAATATATTGGCATGGATTGAGAACTGATTAGCAGACAAGATGAGGAGATGCCGGTGCTGGACTGGGGTAAACACAATAAGAAGTCTCACAACAACAGGTCAAAGTCCAACAGGTTTATTTAGTAGGAAACGCCATTAGCTTTCAGGGTTTGCCCCTTCGTCAGGTGAGTGGGAGTAGTGATCAGAACTCCCACTTACCTAACAAAGCGGCAAACCCCAAAAGCTAACACAAGACAGAAAACAGGGTAAGAATAAATTGATCTTTTGAAGTGGAAGGCAGTGACTCATGAGGTCCCACAGGGATGAGTGTTTGGGCCCTAGCTATTCACAATATACAATGATCTGGGTGAGAGAAGCAAAAAGTGTTTCCAAGTTTGCTGATGACAGAAAACTTGTGCAAATGAGTGGTGAGGAGGATGTTAAGAGACTTCAACATGATGTAGACAAGTTGAATGAGTGGACAAATACGTAACAGATGCAGTATAATGTGGATAAATGTGAAGTTATCCATATCAGGCAGAGAAGCAGAAAGGCAAAGTATTATCTAAATGGTGAAAAATGGGAAAATGTTGACAAAGAAACCTGGGTATCCTTATACACTAGTCACTAAAAGCAAGCAGGTATACTACCAAATTATTTCTCTGTTCCTTTGTCCTATTTAAACACAACCTCCAAGGATTATCTGGCCTCTTCATTCTTCTGACCAAAATATTTGGGATTTCAGGGCCAAATCAGAATTGGACAGCTGATCAGGCAAATCCAGCCACTTATCTACATACTAGCAAGGCTCTGACTTTTGATCCACTTTGCAGAAGGACTCCCTCAGTGCAGCAGTCCTCAGACAGTAGTAACAAGAATCAACATAGACAGCACCCTGTTTTTACAGCACTAGTTGCCATATTCTACAAGTAGTTAAAAGTTCCCAAACTTCTCAGAGCAGGTGGGCAGGCAGGCAGGCACATATGAGAGAAGTAGGTGGGTTGCATGGCTAAGTAGGTGAAGAGGTCGAGGTTTGTTGATTGCATAGTTATCAAAGAGTCAGATTATGATTTTTCTGTCTAAAATTTCCTTGGTTAGTATTTAGGCAATTAATTCAGGACTGTCCAACGTCTCCAACTTCAGCTCAAGTGAGAAGACATTTTCAGGAGAAATTCCCAGAGAACACAGGAATTTCCCATCAGAAGTTCAAATTTCTTGATAATTCCCATGACATCAGCGCGTGGGAACTTCCACAAGGTTCTGATGATCTGCAGACCAGAAAAATCTGGTCATCATCTTACACAGTTAAATTAATTTACCAATTATGCACTCACTCTCACCAACATTCTACAATCCAGAATCAACACACCAAACTTAAATTAACAGTTCCAAAAATGTTTTCCCTGCTCACTATCCTAGGCCCAAACACTTCTTTCAGGTGAAGCAGTGCTTCACGAGCACCACCTTCAAATCTATTCCATTCACTATTCCCAATGCAGTCCATTCTACATCAGGGACACCAAACACAGTCTGGGTGACTATTCTGCACCACAAGCAGGACACAGACTTTCCCGTCACTTGCCACTTAAGTACACCACTCTGGTCTTTTATCCTTACCATCAGTTATTGGTTACTTTTTTAAAGTAGACAGTTAATTTTCCCAGAATTAGCTGACGACAAGAGTTAACATAATGGTGACGTAGCAATCAATCCCTGGATTGCTCTTCAAATCTTAGACCTGCATACAAATCAATGAAAAATTATTCTATCCACTTTACAACAATCAGCAAGGAAACCACTGGAACCAAGCCACAGATGTAATCTAGCACCAAATTTACCACAGTGCCCAAGTCTGGTCAAAGAAACAACATTCACTAAGCCACATGAAAAGGGTATACATCTGGTAAATCTATCCAAACATATTTGCCTTTGCACAGAAGTTACATTTCCCTGAATTAGAAGATTTCAAAATAATTCAAGCAGTGAGTTGACATCAACCAGTTCTGCCATTTCAACGTGAAAAATAAATTTAAATCATCATGGATGTTTTCATATCCATGCACATGTTTGGATGTGGTGGTAAAATTGATGCCATAAATATTCCCCCGCTCCCCCCCAACATATTCTTTGATCCCTTTAGCCCCAAGAGTGAAATCTAATAACTTCTTGAAATCACACAATATTGGCCTCAACTACCTTTTAGTTGTAAATTTCACAGATTCACCACTCAGTGAAGAAATTTCTCCCCCACCTCCTAAGAAGAGTTACCTCCTATCCTTAAACTATGACCCCTGGTTCTGAAGTCACCCATCATCGGCAACATTCTTTCTGAATCCATCCTGTCTACTCCTGCTAGAATTTTATAAGTTATGAGATCCCCTCTCACTCTTCTAAACTTTAAGAAATATAATCCTAACCAATATGGTCTCTCCTCATATGACAGTCCTACCATCTCAGGAATCAGCCTGGTAAATCTTTGCTGCACTCCCTCTATAGCAAGAGCATCCTTCCTCAGGTAAGGACATCAAAACTGCATCTGAGAGACAAGACTTGCCAGAGTTAACTTAGAGAGACTGTTACTCCCATTTAATAAATGGAGTTTAGAAGTACGCCAAAGAGGAAGTAGCTAACAACTTTGTCAACAATATTGGGTCAAACAGAACTGTGCTGAACCATGACAATGGAACTGGTGGTAATGGGATGGAATTTTTGGCAAGGACTGGAACTATGGCTTTGCTTCCCCTGATATTCGAGAGGAAGATGGCATAACTCTTCCATGATGACACTGAACTGGGCAGACTGGCAGCATGGAGGCTATTACAGTATTGAAAAAGATGGCAAAACCAGGTGTCAAAAGGATAAGCTGACACCATAGGGCAAATTTTCCCATTCCACCTGTCACTGAATTCATAGCAGGCAACAGGCAGACTATAGAAGGATCTGTTGACCTTTGGCGGGATTATCTTGTTTAAAAGCAGCACGAAAATCCTGCTCTGTATATTCAAATAACAAAACACAGAAGCCTGGATAAGTGCAGCTCCCACAACATTTAGGAAGTTCAACAATATCCATGTATTGCAGCCCGCTTAACAGACATTCCATTCATCACCTTGAACATTCAATCCATATACCACAGGTATACATCACGCATAGCAGAAACTTGCCCTGTCTCTTTCAATATCACTTTCCAAACGAGTGATCTCTCTTACCTAGAAGGACAACTGATATATGGAAACATCACCACAGACAAGCTCCCCTGAAAGCCTTACACTATCCCAACTTGGAATTATATTGCATTTCCTCAGTAGTCTCCAAGTCAAAAACTTGGAACTCCCTTCCTAACAGCACTATAGGTATCATGTATATGATGCGGGAACTGCAGCAGTCCAAGAAGATAGCTCAGCACCAGGGCAATTGGGATTGGGCAATGTATTCTGGCCTTGCCAATCATGTTCACTTCTCATCAGTGAATAAAAATTTAAAACAGGATACACATTCCAGAGGTGATGACGTGAATAATCGATGAGGGAATACTTGGAACGCACTGCTTGTTTCTGAATAAGAATTGAGTTTGAGGAAAGATCATTGTGTTAGCATTGAAGATGAGCAGGTGCACATTAAGACAACCAATCTTTGGACCATGTCTTAAATGTGTGAGGAAACGTGCGAGAACCATAAATGGGAAGACAAAGTAGTGAATGGAAAGTTTTCAGTTGTATGCTAAAGTCACCATGGAAAGAAGTTAACTGGTCCCAGGAGATCAAGGGAGAACATCTCAGTGAGGTGCAAGGAATGGCAAGGCAGCTCAATAGACCTGAGACAGTAGCTCACTGGTGGCAGAATGCTACCACCATAGCAATTTGAGCAGATAGGAGAACATATAGTCAAATGAGCAATTTAGATGTGGGAGTAAGAAATCACTACCCTTAAGCTACATCACACACGTAATCGCAATATCAATAGTGACTTGTGAATGATGAAAAGCTGGTTTACAAATCAGTCAACATTTTGGAGAAATAGTTAAAGCAGTGAATACGTTCAGCTGACTCAAACTTGTATCAAGTGTACAGGAAGCTTGCATTTCAAAGAGTTGTACAATTTTATTGATATTACTGAGGTGCACAAACTGCAATTTCCTTTAGGACCTTAGCAATAGTTCAGATGGTAGCACTCTTGCAATTTATTTCACTTCACAGAATTATGCACAAAGGTGTGGACTAAAAGGGCACCGTACTAAGTGCCATCTTTCAGATGAGACTTTAAACTGAGCACTTGTCTACTCTCTCAGGTGATGTAAAAGATACTTTTTACTATTTAAAAGGTTACTGTCGAAGAGTTTCTCTGCTGCCATTTCTACTACTTACCCCTCAAGTCAACATGTCTAAACAAAACAGATCTGTTATTTGGTCATCACCTCAGGGCTATTTGTAAGTGCTTGCAAATTAATTGTGTTTTTCCTACATTACAACAGTGGCAATGCTTTAAAAGGAATTAATTAGCTGATTGGATACATCCAGAATCTGTAAGAGCACTACACAAAAATGCACTTTTTTTCCCAGTGTCCACCTAATGTTGGTGTCAGATATTGACAACTGAAGAGAATCAAACCAAGATGTAAAGATCTGGCAGAGATTAAGGGCTGTATTTTACAGATCCAAGTATTCACATATCTAAAACATGACGCAAAGCAAAATTGTTTTCTATCAACCAACAAACAACCTATACTTCTTGTCATGCCATATTAAGTACAGTCCTCTGAACAATCTTTAAGTCCAACACTATCATGTTTCACTGGATCATAGTTTACCAACTTTGATACAAATAAAAACAGGAAATGCTGAAATACTCAGCTGGGTCATGCAGCAACTATGGAAAAAAAGTTAACATTCAGGTCAATAATTTAACTGGAAAAAGTTGGAGATGTAATTTGCTTTAAGTATAGAGATGGGGAAATGTGCAGTGGAAAAAAAGAAAGTCATTTATCCTCTTTTTCCTTCTATCCTATCACAGGGATTCTTCCCTTTCCCTGCTACTTGCATTTAAGTACTGACACACCACTGATATGTAATTTCTGACAAAAAGGTCATTGACTTGAAAAGTTAACTATCTTTCTTCAGTGATGGTGCCTTATCTGCTGAATATATCCATTATTTTCTACTTATTCAGATTTCAAACATCAAAATACTTTGCTTTTGTAAGATAATTTTTGGATGGTTAAAAACAGCATTGTTGAACATGATTTTAAATATTGTTATGAGTTACTGATAACTTACACCATTAACAAATATAAGATCAGATTGAATCTAATATTTCAAATGTAGCATGGGGACTGATTTTAGAAAGACAATTTAATTCATATACAGTAAACAATCACTGGCCTCCCCACTTACTTGTTGTGAATTTATTTAGCAGCATTTTGTTAATCTTGCAGTGGCAAAACCAGGTGCATTTTTTTAATTCGTTCATGGGATATGGATGTCAGTAGAAAAACCAGCATTTATTGCCAATCCATAATTGCTTCAGGAAGGTAATGGTATCTTCACCTACAGTGTTGTTAGGGAGCTTCAGGATACTAATTCAGGTTACAATGGTTTATAGCTTGGAAGGAACTTGCAGGTGGCATTCCAATGTGTATTCCATCCTTGTTCTTTTAGTAGTTGAGGCCAGAGGTTGGACTATGCCAAAATAGAGCCTTAACAGATTGCTGCAGTGCCTTACGCATATTATATACTGCTGCCACTGCAAAGTGGTGGGAAGAAATAAATGTTTAGGGTGGTGGATGGGATGCCTTTCAAGCAGTATGCTTTGTCCTGAATCACATCAAACTTCTTCAGTGTTGATGAATCCAAGCAAATTAAATATATTTTATCACAATTTTGACTTGTGCCTTGTAGATGGTGGGCACAGTTTGGAGAGTCATGAAATGAGTTACTCACTGCAGAGTTCCAGCCTCTGACGTGCTGTTATAGTCACAATATTTATAAATCCGGTCCAGTTCAGTTTCATTAGTAAGCCCTAAAATGTTGATGGTGGAGATTCAATAATGTCAAAACATGTTTAGATTCTCTCTTGTTAGAGATGTTCAAAACTGTAGTCTGACACGAATGTTAGGTGTCACTTATGTAAGGGAATCTATTTTTGTTTTTAGATGTAATTTGGATGCTTTTAGGTAGACTCAAAACAGAGACTGACCTTAAAAATTTAACTAAAAAGAAAGCAAAAAAAGACCCCTTGAAAAGAAACATAACTTTCCAGCTTAAGGGAAATCAGAAGCAAGCTGAGGTTGAGAAAACTGAAACTAAAAACTTTGGTGAAATATATAAAAAGGATACTGATCAGTCCAAACCGTGTACTAGCATTTGTTCAGCCCACTGAAGCAGGACACAGGCTGAAGACTCAGGGAGAGGAGACTAGGCTAGAAGTGAGCATAAGCAAGAAGAGAACAGGAGTGGAACCTATGCCATCCAAACCAAGGTTCTGAAGATGGTAAAGACCATAACTATAAAATTCAGGTGGTTGTACATTGCTGTTGGCTGGGAATCAGAGTTGCTCCTAAAAAGATCAGGGCCAAAATCCATCAGAAAGAAAAACAGTTTCATCACTACAATCTGAATGAACTGCTGGGTCAACTTGTAAAATCTATGTTAGTTGTAAGTGTCATTTACTGTGCAGTTTATGTTTGACCAGTAGTTGCCCATTAATTCATGTTTAATTCATTAATTCTGGAAGATAGAGTACATAGTTAGAGCATTCAGTGTTTGTTTTGTTAATGCTTGTATAGTTAAAAAAAAAATTTTTAAACTATGGAAACTTATTACTTTAATCTTTTAGCAAATAGCTGGGATTTTGTATTTCTTCTATTTTTAAAAAAAAGTACTGGTCTCATCTTTGATAGTACAGTTTTGAATGTCTAACCATGACAATTGTAGTCCAGATCTTGCTGCACATGTACTGAATCCTATACATTCAGCAAGAAACATCCCACTTCTGACCTTATGATGAAGGGTAGTTAATTGATGAAGCAACTGAAAATGGTTGGTCCCAGAACATTTATCCTGAGGAATCCTGCTCTTGGATTGAGATGAGTGGTCTCCAACAACCACAACCATTTTCCTTTGGCTGCAGAGCTTTCCCAGAATTCCATTACTTGCCAAGGTTCCTTAATGTTACCATTATGTTGTTAGTCACTTTCACTTCTGAAATTCAGCTTGCATCCATGTTTGAACCAAGATTGTAATGTCAGGAGCCGAGTACCCTCACAGAACTCACTGAGCATAAGACAGCAGGTTATCATTGTACAAGAATCGCTTGATAACATGGCCAACAATCACTGCTGATGGTCAAGAGGAGGCTGACGGGGTGGGAAACTGAAGAGATTGGACTTTTACTGCTTTTTATGAAAAAGACATATTTAGATCATTTTTCACATTGTCAGATAAGTGCCCATGTTGAAGATGTAATAGAACAGCTTGCTAAGGACATAGCTAATTCTGGGATGTGAGAGTTTTTCAGGTTAAGTCACTACATCTGTCCTGAATCAATCCCAGTCAGCATATCAAATGTGTTACACACAAAAGTTCATCAAATCCATACAAGGAAAGAAACTATTCAGCTCATTGAGTCTGCATGACTCTCTGACAGAATATCTCAACTAAACCCTCTCCTCCATATATTTACCATGGCTAATCCATCCAACTGGCATATCTTGAGAGACTAAAGGATAATTTATCATAGCCAATCCACCTAACCTGAACATCTTTGGACAGTGGGAGGAGACCAGAGGAAACCACAAAACACAGGGAGAACATGCAAACGCCAGACAGAAAGTTACCCAAGACCAGAATTGAACCCAGGTCCGTAGTGGTCAGCCACCATGCCAATAAAGTTAAGGCATTATCTCCAGAATGATTGTGAGATGACCACCTCTACCAATACTGTAATGGGCAGAAGCATTTGCCAAAATAAATTAATGAAAACCAGATAAAGCAAGTTGTTCCCTGCTGTTGCTTCTTTCAGCACCAACCACAGCCCCAAGTCCAGCAGATGTGTCCTTCAGCACTCAGTCATAAAAAAAATGTATTAAAAACATAACTAGGAGCAGAAGTAAGCCATCTGATCCCTTGAGTCTTCTTCAGCATTCAGTATCATGGCTGATCTTTTTGTGGACTCAGCTCCTTTTACCTGCCCATTCATCATAACCCTTCATTCCTTTACTGTTCAAAAATATACGCTTGCCTTAAAACCAATGAGGTAGCCACAACTGCCTCACTGGACAGGGAATTCATAGATTCACAATGCTTTGCGTGAAGAAGTTCTTCCTCAACTCAGTCCTAAATCTGCTCTCCCTTATATTGAGGTCGTATCCCTTAGTTCTAGTTTCACCTGCTAGTAGAAACATCCACCCTACTTCGATCTTATCTATTCCCTTCACAATCTTATGTTGCTATAAGATCTCCCCTCATTCTTCTGAATGCTAGTGAGTATAGTCCCAAGCTACTCAGTCTATCCTAATAAGCCAACTTTCTTAACTCCAGAATCAACCTTGTGAATTTCCTCTGCACCCCCTCCAGTGCCAGTATATCCGGATAAATGCGAGGTGATGCATTTTGGCCGGAAAAATGTAGAAGAGAGTTATAGGATAAAAGGTAAAACTATTCGGAGTATAGAGACGCAGAGAGACTTGGGGGTGCAGGTTCACAAGTCTCTGAAGGTGTCTTCACAGGTGGAGAAGGTGATAAAGAAAGCGTATAGTATGTTAGCTTTCATAGAAAAGGGTATAGAATACAAGAGTAGGAGTTTGATGTTGCAATTGTACAGAACGTTGGTTAGGCCTCACTTGGAATACTGCGTCCAGTTCTGGTCGCCGTACTATCGGAAGGATGTGGAGCCCTTGGAGAGAGTGCAGAGGAGGTTTACCAGGATGCTGCCTGGTATGGAAGGACTGTCTTATGAGGAACGATTAAATAGACTGGGGTTGTTTTCCCTTGAAAGACGTCGGCTTAGAGGGGATCTAATAGAGGTGTATAAGATTATAAGGGGTATAGATAGAGTAAATGGTGGTAAACTTTTTCCACCTTCAGAAATGGATAGGACGAGGGGTCATGGCCTTAGGGTGAGGGGGGCTATGTATAAGACGAATATTAGAGGGCAGTTTTTCACACAAAGGGTAGTGGGGGTGTGGAATGCACTGCCGAGTAAGGTGGTGGGAGCAGGCATGCTAGGGCTGTTTAAGGGTCTCTTGGACAGCCACATGAGCGTTATGCAGATAGAGGAATATAGTAGGCCTCTAACTATGGCTTTTTTTCCCCCCACAGGTAATTCGGTCCATACTTGACCAACAAGGAGCATGCATTCGGCAGGTGGTGCGAGGACAGCTCTTGGATGTTGATTCATGGGTTGCCTGGTGCTTCATGTCGTAAATGAGTGCTTTATCTGGACCATCTGAAGGGCACCATGACAGCTCAGTGACTATCGCTGTAGCTGTGCAGACACTTGGAATTGGGCCAGTGTCTGCGGGAGTTTGCGCGTTCTCCCCGTGGTTGCGTGGGTTTTCTCCGGGCACTCTGGTTTCCTCCCACATCCCAAAAAATTCGCTCTTAGGCTGATTGGGAAACACATTGTCCCTACATTGAGACTCTTCCATATTAGGAATAACCTAAAATTAGAATAGGATAGTGGAATTGTTACTATATAGTTATGACGGCGGCGCGGGCTCGTTGGGCCAAAGGGCCTGTTTCCCGTGCTGTGTTGCTCTAATCTCTAATCCTTTCTCAAGTAAGGAGACCAAAACTGTACATAGTACTCCAGGTCTGGCCTCATCACCATCTTATACAATTGCAACATAATCTCCCTGTCTTCAAACTCCATCCCTCTAACAAAGAGGGCAAATGGAAGTTTGTCCTTCATAATTACCTGCAAAACCAACTTTTTGTAATTAATGCATAAGGACATCCCTCTGCACAGCAGCATGCTGCATTTATTTTACCATTTAAATAATAGTCCATTTTGCTGTTGTTTCTACTAAAGTGGAAAATCCCACATTTACCAACATCGTACTCCATCTGCCAGACCCTTACCCACTCAGACTATTTATATCCCTTTGCAGACTCAGTGTCCTCTTCATAATTTGCTCTGCCTCTCACCTTAGTGCATTTTGACACACTACACTTGGTCCCCAATTCCAAATCAATATAAATGGTAAACAATTGCAGTCCTGACACTGATCTGAGGCACACCACTAGTCACTGACGGCCAATCAGAAAAACATCCATTTGTGCCCACTTTTTGTTTTCTGTTAGTTAACCAACCCTCTATCCATGCTAATACATTACCCATAACACTATGTGCCTTTATCTTATGCAGCAGCCTTTGCGGCAACACCTTATCAAATGTCTTCTGGAAATCCAGATACACCACATCCACAAGTTCCCATCGTTACATGTGTGGTGGGCATTCTCAAAGAATTCAAATTAGTCAGACATGATCTACTCTTCATGAATCCATGCTGTGTCTTTCCAACAGGACAATTTATGTCCAGATTTTTGCTATTACTTCCTTGATAATGAATTCAAGAACCTTCCACATTACAGAAGTTAAGTTAACTGGCCTATAGTTACCCACCTTTTGTCTACTTCCTTTTTTTTTTAAAATAAAAAACAGAGCCATCACATTTGCTGTTTTCCAATCTAGTGGAACCACCCCAGTCAGTCTGCAGTGGTACCAAGCCACACTTGGTAATGGACACTGAAGTCCCTCAATTACCCAGTGTATGACTTTGCTGTCCTCATTTATTCTGCTAACTGTTTTCAACATGGAGGAGCACTAATTCATCAGCTGAAAAACTGCAACAGGTGTTAATTAAACAAGAGGTTTCCTTGCCCACATGTGACCTGATGATACCCGAGTCCGAAGTCAATGTTGAAGACATCCAGGGCCGCATCGTTCCATGAGTATATCAATGCACCCCCTACCTCTGCTGAATCAGTCATGCTGGTGGAACAGGCCATACCCAGGAATGGTGATGCCAGTGTCTGGAACACTTACTATTAGGAATGATTCCATAAGTATGACTATTTCAGGCTGCTCTCTAAACTTTAGCACAAGGCCCCAGGTACTTTGTTATTCCTAATGCTTAGGTTGATGATTATGGGCAAATTATAATAGAGTAAAATCTCATATACAGTTCTTTTGGGTCATAACTGTAGAATTGAGAAACTTCTGTTTTTGAGCAGTGTTGGTTTAAAGAATTCATATCAAAAGCAGCTATAATCATTTTCAAATTTACAATTAACTGCATAGTACAAATTATTCTGTACATAAAAGAACAAATCAAGTTCACAAATCATAGTACAGAAGGAATACCCATTTCTCTTGCATAAACTTTTCTAATCTCTTAATCAGCTAAATACATTTAAAATAACATCACATTTGATAGATAATTTTCTGTCAGTTCTGTCACCTCCAAGATAGATTTCACAACCAAATACCAGTCATCTCCCATAAAGCATCTGAAAAAGGCAGTGGTCAATAATGTGGGGAAGTTTTCCATCCACCTTTTAAGGAATTTCACAGTAACTGCATTGCAGTGTTAATGTAAGCCTTGTGATAAATATATAAACTTTACATTTTTCCCCATCCCATCATTTCTCAAAGTCAGATGTTGTCCAAAAAAAGAGAGTCATGGATTGCAAATAGATGAGGAAATTAAATTCAGAAATTCTCTGACTCAAAGTTTTAAAGGAAACTAACTTAATTCATTTATCATATATTTGAGAGTTATTTACATTCATGAATAACTACTTGGTTCCTTTCAACTGGCTGTAATAAAAGGTTCCATAGTCTGCAAATAATACTTGTAGTAAGTTCTCATGTCAAAAAGCTTAGAATCTCTTCAACAATAGGATATAAAGCAGGGTAACCAACTGAATTTTAAATGTCATCACATAATTCCTTGCAGCCATTTTTAATCAGCTGGTTGTAGCAAACATTTTCACATTAAACTTCAAAAGGTTAAGACTGCATTTCCCATTCAATTTAAAACAAAACTACTTACAACATATTGTGACGTATTTCACTATGAAGGTCAATGCTATAATTAAAATTGAGACTAACACAAAAGAAAATAGATAAATTAATGATTTTGCTCAACAGACGTCTGCTGGATATCCAAAGAAAATAAAGCTAACATTTTAACTTATGTTTGTTTCAGTATACAATTTCTGGCAACATTAAGAGATAAAAAATAAATAATGATTCCCTGAAATCTGAAACAATTCTTGAGTGCTGTTGAAGTGTCCAAGTTTACCTAACTTTCTCTTTCAGATACTGACAACCCCAGGCATTGCCAATACTTCTGTTTCTAATCAATGAAATTAACATTTTGTGAATTATGTTTTCAAAGAGTATGGCTTCATGTATCTGACAAATTGTAATATTTCAGACAAAAGGTTAAGATTGAAAGCATTATATTTATGCACTGAATAGTTTTTTTTAAAGCAATGTACAATATATCATCCTAAGCTCTATGTAGATTGATCTATCATGTATTTAACATGATGTTGAGATACTGGAGTTGAACTGGGCTGAGCACAGTAAGAAGTCTCACATCAGGTTAAAGTCCAACAGCTTTATGTGGAATCATGCATTTTTGAAGTGCTGACCTCTCATCAGGTGAAGAATGAAGGAGCAGTACTGCAAAAGCTTATGATTCCAAATAAACTTGTTGGACTTTAACCTGGTGTTGTGAAACTTCTTACTGTATTGAACAGGTTGCTCCATTCACAGGAAGATTGCTATGTCAGTATGGAATTCTAGCAGCTGGTTTTGTAATCATTAGATGTCAGTAAAATGACAGTGCCTTTGGCTTGGTACAATTTGAGGGGTGGGGAGAACACGAACACTCTTTAGACGTTCCAGTGTCATTTCTTGAAGGTAAACATAAATCACAAACTTTTGAATTTTTTTGATCATGTAACTTCTTTCTCTGCCATTTACTTTATATAATTGAATTATTTTTATTGTATGCAGCACTAAAACCAATAACATTTTACTAGTTTGAATGATCTTTCATTAGAGCTCTGATTGCAGACTTGAAATGATAATTCTGTTCATAGAAACCCTACAGTGCAAGAGGCCATTTGGCCCACCAACTCTGCACTGTCTCTCCGACAAAGTACCTCATCCTGGCCCTATCCCTATAACCCCACATATCTATCCTGCTCATCCCCCTAACATACAAGCCTTGGACACTAGGGGCAATTAACCATAGGCAATGCTCCTAACCTACACTTCTTTGGACATTCGGGACAATTTGGCATGGCCAATCATGGTCTAACCTACACATCCACAGGGCAGCAACGTTAACTACTGCACCATCCTTGTCCTCTCTCCACAGATATTACGAGATGCTGAGATTTTCCAGCATTTCCTATTGTTATTTCATGTTCCAGCGTCCACAGCAATTTGCTTTTAACATTTTACAGGCAATATTCTCTAGTAATATTCCATTATTAAGAAAAAATAAGGATTGCTCAAGGCACTGACGCATTTACAAAAATAAACATGCGGCTGGCTCTCCAAAGTCCCTCTGTGTACGTCAATAATTAGTCTCTCAAAACAAGACAACAGATTGTTTCTTTCTGTTTCGAAGGGCTCAATTACCAAATAATTACAAACAAAATTGTACCATAAGTAATAGACAGAAAAGGTCAGGGGCAGTTTACATTAGTCACTTTCACCAGCTTGTAATTTAATAACAAAGAAGTTTAGTTTCCACCCTCTTCCCACTGGAACAGCTCAGCTGCTCTGCAGGCAATCACGGCCTAAAGGACTCTCACCAACCGAAACGATGGATACATATGCTTAACGACGTCTCTTAAAAATTTCCGATCTCTTCTTTTTCCACTCACCCGCCTTTTCTGGGTCGTAACCGACGACCACGAAATAATCGGCCAATCTCGCCATTTCGCGTGAATTTCAGAGCTGGAAACAGAGGAGGATCTCAACATTTTCCTCCCTGGGAAAGCTCAGCCATCTTTAACCCCCCCCCCTCAGGCAGCGCAGTGCGCGTGCGCCCACAGGCCTGACCCTGATTGGGCGGCGGCCGTGGCTCCCCGGACAGCGCGAGAGAAACAATCAGAGGGAGCAGCAGCAATGAAGAGTAATGTAGGGAGGAGAGCTACAACTATACTGCCAACTGTAGAGGGAAGAGATACAACTATGCTGCAACTGTGGGGGGAGAAATACAACTGTGTTGCAACTGTGGGAGAGAGATACAACTCTATTGCAGCTCTAGGGTGAAGAGATACAACTGTGCTCAACTGTAAAGAGGAGAGCTACAACTGTGCTGCAACTGTAGGGGGAAGAGATACAACAGTGCTTCAACTGTGGGGAGAGAGATACAACACTGCTGCAACTGTGGGGAGAGAGATACAACTGTGCTGCAATTGTGGGAAGAGAGATGCAACTGTGCTGCAACTTGGAGAGAGATGCAACTACGGAGAGAGAGATACAACTGTGCTGCAACTGTGGAGAGAGAGATGCAACTGTGCTGCAACTGTGGAGAGAGAGAGATGCAACTGTGCTGCAACTGTGGAGAGAGAGAGATGCAACTGTGCTGCAACTGTGGAGAGAGAGAGATGCAACTGTGCTGCAACTGTGGAGAGAGAGAGATGCAACTGTGTTGCAACTGTGGAGAGAGAGATGCAACTGTGTTGCAACTGTGGAGAGAGAGATGCAACTGTGGAGAGAGAGATGCAACTGTGGAGAGAGAGATGCGACTGTGGAGAGAGAGATGCAACTGTGCTGCAACTGTGGAGAGAGAGATGCGACTGTGGAGAGAGAGATGCAACTGTGCTGCAACTGTGGAGAGAGAGATGCAACTGTGCTGCAACTGTGGAGAGAGAGAGATGCAACTGTGTTGCAACTGTGGAGAGAGAGATGCAACTGTGTTGCAACTGTGGAGAGAGAGATGCAACTGTGGAGAGAGAGATGCAACTGTGGAGAGAGAGATGCGACTGTGGAGAGAGAGATGCAACTGTGCTGCAACTGTGGAGAGAGAGATGCGACTGTGGAGAGAGAGATGCAACTGTGCTGCAACTGTGGAGAGAGAGATGCAACTGTGGAGAGAGAGATGCAACTGTGTTGCAACTGTGGAGAGAGAGATGCAACTGTGCTGCAACTGTGGAGAGAGAGATGCAACTGTGCTGCAACTGTGGAGAGAGAGATGCAACTGTGTTGCAACTGTGGAGAGAGAGATGCAACTGTGGAGAGAGAGATGCAACTGTGTTGCAACTGTGGAGAGAGAGATGCAACTGTGGAGAGAGAGATGCAACTGTGCTGCAACTGTTGGGGGAAAGATACAACTGCTGCAACTGTTGGTGGAAAAGATACAACTGTGCTGCAACTGTGGGGGGGGAGAAAGATGCAACTGTGCCACAACTGTAAGGAGGAGTGGTACAACTGTGCCGCAACTGTAGGGGTGAGCGGTACAACTGTGCTGCAACTATGGGGAGAGAGATACACTGTGCTGCAACTGTGGGGGTGGAGAGAGATGCAACTGTGCTGCAACAATAGGGGGAAGAGATGCAACTGTCTGCTGCAACTGTGAGGAGAGAGATGCAACTGTCTGCTGCAACTGTGGGGAGAGAGATGCAACTGTCTGCTGCAACTGTGGGGAGAGAGATGCAACTGTCTGCTGCAACTGTGCGGAGAGAGATGCAACTGTCTGCTGCAACTGTGGGGAGAGAGATGCAACTGTCTGCTGCAACTGTGCGGAGAGAGATGCAACTGTAGGGGGGAAGATGCAACTGTGGGGGGAGAGGTGCAATTGTCTGCTGCAACTGTAGGGGGAGAGACGCAACGGTGCTGCAATTGTGGGGGGAAGAGGTGCAACTGTGCTGCAACTGTAGGGGGGAGATACAACTGTGCTGCGACTGTGAGGCGAGGGATACAACTGTGCTGCGACTGTAAGGGGGAGAGAGATACAATATGCGGCGACTGTAGTGGGAGGGAGAGAGAGACAACTGTGCGGCCACTGTAGTGGGGGAGAGACATAACTGTGCTGCGACTGTACTGGGGAGAGACGCAACTGCCTGCACAGCACCACCCCCAACCCCGCCCCGGCCCCGTCCCCGTCCCCCGCAGCATTTTAGACGGTTGAAAGCAGCATATTATTGCGATGTCTGCAAATGGACACAGACGCTGTTGGAAGTGGTTATCCGGGCTCATGGTCTGCAGCAATTCGGATCCTGCAGTTCCACAGTAATGGGATCGACAGATTAAAGTACACCGAAAATCTGCAATTCAGAGCATAGAACCCGAATCCCAGCAGCAGACAGATGATTTTCGGAAAAATCAAACATTGCAAGTGGAAGAATGTTTTAAAAGAAAAGCAAAATCTGTGCCTTAAAACGCAAAAGGTAATTTAAAACATAACAGATAAACTGATACAGTGTTCCAACTCCGACGATATATGATAGATGCACTGCGTGCGGCTCAGACGACGCATCTTAAACTCGACTCAGCAATTTAAGAAACAAAAACAGAAAAAGAGAGGACAGAATCTGTGGAAAGAATAGATTAAAATTTCCAGTTTAACTCCTGCATCAGTTGTGAATAAAGGTCTACGTGAGAAACAATTAAGTCATTTGTTCTTTCTGCGGATGTTGACTGAATTGCTAAGTGCTTAGAACATTTTTGTTTATATTTCACATTTCTTTAAATTGTAGAATATAAACAAACAACTAGTAGTTTGATTACATGCTGACTTTCAACTTGGGTGTGACAGAATCACTGCTGAGACCCAAAATTTCACAACTAAGCACATCTACCTAAAAGAGCTTGTACAAGAGGATTAGAGTGATATCAAGTATAAAATCTAAGAGAAAATGACGAACCTTAATAAAATGTTAAGACCTCAATTAGGGTATGGGTATATAGTATTGTAGGATTTTGAGACTTTAGAAAGAGCACATCATACTAAGAAGTTGCTGATATGAAAAAATAGAAACCTGTAAAATGGCTTTTAGAATGACTGCTACAACAATACAGAATACAGGACAAATAATACAAATATTTAGAATTGTGAAAGAGTGAGATATAGACACAGAAAAAGATCTAAGGCTCTGGATTACACTCCCAATATCAGAATCATAGAAGAGTTGCAATGCAGAATGAGACCATTCAGCTCATCATTGTCTATGCTGCCTCACTCCAAGAGCAACTTAATTTTGCCCATTCACTTGCCTTTTCCCCATGACTCTGCAATTTTCTTTCCATGTAAGTACCCAATTTTGTTGAAAATCTCGATGGAAATAGAAACTCAGTTGACTTTGATGGCTTTTCTGTATTAATAGATCAAAAAAAGGTTTTGGAGGAATGTTAAAATTGGATGGGTTTGCTCAGCTGGAGAATAAATGCCATAATGGACTGTTGTTTGCCACATTGCTTGTTTCCATTTTGTAATTTCTTTACTAGATTTGATGCAGTATCTACATGGTCCAAATTTTAAAAAATATAATCCCAAGAAATTTCCCTGAAGAGAATGTGTTGTAAACTAAATATTCAATTAAAATAAAGAGGAATATAATGAATGTAATATACAGTCAATTCAGAGAAATTTGCTTATTTTCCAGTGTGTCAAAATCACTTGAAATGACAAACTGAAATCTCCATCAATCTTTCAATTGCAAAAAAAAATTACATTTTCAATAAATTACTTTTTCTTAGATAGTTTAAAAAAAACTTCTGTTAACTGCAGTAATCAATTATGTGTGAGCCGAGTATAATAAAAAAACAATGAATCATATTGTTATCTTGAGACATGTATGGTATTGCCAATTTGTTTTCAAAGTCTTTTGAAGAAATTTAAAGCCTCGCAGAATGAGCATGAACACGTTTCTGTTTCAATTCAGAAACCAGCTGATGAATGCTGGGAAACAAACATCACACTCTCAGAATACACAGGTATATTTGGTAATCCTCCAACTGCCTGGGGGCAGGAACATCTAGTTGACCTGGTACATTTTGGTTTAGCTAAAGGCTATGAAATAATAAGGCATTCAAAGACTAATCACAATTCAATAGATAATTACATTATTCTGAAATAAATAGTCTCTTAGAATATTGTGCAATTTCTCGTTTTAGACATCAAAAATTTCAAATATAAAAACGATTTTTTTGTTATTCATTCATGGACATCACAGGTAAGACCAAGATTTATTTCCCATCCCCAATAGAGAATGTGAGGGTGAGTCGTTTCCTGAACCACTTAAGTATGTGTAGTGAAGATACTCCCATAAGTTCTTAGTTTATTTATTAGTGTCATAAGTAGTGTTACATTAACACTGTAATGAAGTTACTGTGAAAATCCTTTAGTCACCACACTCCGGCACCTGTTTTGGTACACTGAGGGAGAATTTAATATAGCCAATGCACCTAACTAGCACATTTTTTAGATATGTGGGAAGAAACCAGAGCCCCAGAGGAAACCCACGCAGTCACGGGGAGAACACGGAGACTCTGCAGACACCATGACCTAAGCCGGGAGTCAAAGCCAGGTCCTTGATGTTGTGAGGCACTAATGCCAACCATGCTGCCCTGCAGCAACAGTGTTGTTAGGTATGAAATTCCAGGAATTTTATCCAACATTGACAAAGAAATGGCAATATCTTTCCATATAAAAATGGATATGACTTGATGAACATGTTCTTATGCAGCAGCTGCCATTTTCCTAATTGATCATCAAGGTTTGGGGGGTGGGGGTGATGTCAAAGAAGCCTTACTACAGTGCATGTTACAGAGAGTAATGCAGCCATAGTACATCAGAGGTGGAGGAAGCAAATGCTTATTCTTATAGAAACATATAAGATTATGAAGGGAATAGATAAGATAGAAGCAGGGAAGTTGTTTCCACTGGCAGGTGAAACTAGAACTAGGGGCCATAGCTCAAAATAAGGGGAAGCAGATTTAGGACTGGGTTGAAGAGGAATTTCTTCACACAAAGGATTGTGAATCTGTGGAATTCTGTGTCCAGTGAAGCAGTTGAGACGACCTCATTGAATGTTTTTAAGGCAAGGATAGATACATTTTTGAACAATAAAGGAGTTAAGGGTTATGGTGATCGGGTGGGTAAGTGGAGCTGAGTCCACAAAAAAATCAGCAATGACCTTATTGAATGGTGGAGCAGGCTCTAGGGACCAGATGACCTACTGCTCCTAGTTCTTATGTTCTTAAGGTGATGGACTGGGGGCTGATTGAGCCGGGTTCTTTATCCTGGGTGGCACCAAACTTCTTGAACATTATTAGAGATCAACACAAGTGAAAATTAGTCCATCATACATCAGACTTAGTCTAGAAATGGTGGAAAGACTTTGGAAAATCAGGAGGTGATACTTCTCACAGAATACCCAGACTATGACCTTTTGTAGCCACAGTATATATTCTTAATTAAGCAAAAAATATCAATAAATTAAACAAAAATCAATAAATGAAAATGGGTGGAAGCCTTTGAAGGGACATATCTCCTATTTATAGTCTTTTAGCCATAATGTAGACTCATCTTTTAATAAAACAATAATTAATAGATTAAACAAAAATTACACGGGTGAAATTGCATCAACTGCCATGGTAAGATTTGAACCCAAATCTCCAGAGCAGTAATTTCTCAGTTATTAGCCCAATAACTGTATCATTTCACTTGTGGTTGAAGAGAACACATGGACCACCCTGACAAAGACATAAGGTGCAAAGTGCGCCACTGGTGAATAGGTGTATACATACGGTAGGTCCAATTAGGTTGCTGGTCAATGGTGTTGATGATGGGGGATCCAGCAATGGTGTTGCCATTGAATGTTACTTGCTTTTTATCAGCCCAAGTCTGAATGTTGTCCAGATCTTATGATATGCAAGCATAAACTGCTTCATTATCTGAGGAGTTACAAATACAACTGATACACTAAAATCATCAGTGAACATCTCCATTTTTGACCTGAGGAACAAAAGAAGACTATTCATGAAACATTGAGCCTGCAAAACTCCTATAATGATGCCCTAGAACTGAGATGATTGGCCTCCAAACGCCTGCAGCCAGTAAACTGCTTTTCCTTTGATTTCTGTTGACTTTCATCTTTACTCAGGCTCTTTGATGCCACAATCACCCAACTGCTGCTTTGATGTCAAGGCAATCATTCTCAACACCAAATATTGTTTGATTTTTCTTTTCACAAGCATTTTAAGCAACTGCGTTTTATCCTTTCATTGCCACATTTTTCTCGTTGGCCATTTAGGAGTGGTTATTTTGCAAGCTTTCTCACCACTTACTCCTAGCATATATCCATCATTATGAAGTGTTTCAAAAGGTTAGTCATAAGATAAATCAATTCCAGCCTCCCACGTTTTCTGGATCCACTACAGTTGCCTTTTGCCACAACAGGTCCACAGCAGATACCATCTCCCTGGCCATCTGAACTCAACCCTGGAACACCTAGATAACAAGGATACTTATTTCAGACTTCTATTTATTGACTACAGCTCAGCCTTTAATGCATTATTCTCACAAAACTCATCTCCAAACGCCATATGCTGGAGCTTGGCTCCTCCCACTGCAGCGGGATCCTAGACTTGCTAACCCACAGACTGCAACCATAAAGATAAGCAAGAACAACACTTCCATAATCACCCTCAACATCAGTTCATCACAAGGCTGTGTCCTCAGCCCCTTACTATACTCCTTTTACACCCATGACTATGTGGCCAAATTCCCCTCCAATTTGATTTTCAAGTTTGCTGATGACACTACCATAGTGTGGTGGATCTCAAACAATGATGAGATGGAGTACAGGAATGAGATGGAAAATTTGGTAAACTGGTGCAATGACAATAATCTCTCACTCAATGTCAACAAACAAAGGAGTAATGATGTGGAGATGCCAGTGCTGGACTGGGGTAAACACAATAAGAAGTCTCACAACACCAGGTTAGAGTCCAACCAACTTATTTGATGGTAAACTCACAAGCTTTCAGGGTTTGCCCCTTCATCAGGTGAATGGAGAGTTCTGGTCTCAGACAGAGCATAGAACAGCACACACGTTTTACAGAGTACTGATTAGATGCAAAGACTCATATTCTAATCAGTATACTGTAAACTTTGTGTGCTGTTACATGCTCTGTCTGAGACCAGAACTTTCTATTCACCTAACGAAGGGGCAAACCCAAAGAATTTGTGAGTTTACTATCAGATAAATTGGTTGGACTCTATCCTGGTGTTGTGAGACTTCTTACTGAACAAACAACACAGTCATCAACATCAGGAAGTGTAATGGAAGACATGGCCCTATCTACATCAATGGGACAGAAGTGAAAAAAATCAAGATCTTCAAGTTTCTGTGTCCAGATCTCCAACAACCTGTCCTAGTCCCTCCACGCTGATGCTATAATTAAGGAAGTTCACCAATGCTTCTACTTTCTTAGGAGGCTAAAAGAATTTGGCATGTCTGCTATGATTCTCACAAACTTTTACAGGTGCACCATAGAAAGCATCCTTTCTGGTTGTATCACAGCTTGATATAGCTCCTGCTCTGTCCAAAATTACAAGAAACAACAAAGGGTCATGAACAAAAACCAATCCATCACGCAAATCAGCTTCCTACCCATTGACTCTATCTACACTTCCCGCTGCCTCGGAAAAGCAGCCAGCATAATCAAGGACCTCACGTACCCCAGACACAGTCTCTTCCACCTTCTTCCATCAGGAAAAAGATACAAAAATCTAAGGTCATGTACCAATGCACTCAAGGACAGCATCTTCTCTGCTACCATCAGTCTTTTGAATGGACCAACCTTGTATTAAGTTGATCTTTCTCTACACCCTAGCTGCGATATTAACTCTACATTCTGCATGTTCTCTTTTCGTTCTCTATGTCCGGCATGCTTTGCATAGCTCACAAGAAACAATACTTTTCACTGTATACTAATATAATGTGATATTATATTATATAATATATGATATATGATATAATATACTAATATGATAATAAATCAAATCAAATCAGATCAAAAGGAGTTTGGCAGCACTGGGGTGGATCCCAGACTAATTACAGTAATGGATCTCAGAACACTAACAGAGTTTTACATACATTGGAGGCTTCTGGAAGCATCATGTGCAGTGCAAAGCAGGAGTTCCAGGATCACTGGGAGAGGATCTCAGAATGGGAGAATATACAGAGAGAGTCAGAATTCAGTGCTCCAACTGGGAAAGTTGAATGTGGGAATGCAGGAAAAAGCAGCCAATATTATGCTGTGCTGCATTCAAGTCAGGACATTAAGTTCTTTCAATGCACCATACATCAAGTTTAAAATCACAGCCAAAACTGTCTGAGATTAAGAGTAGTGCTTTGGCAGTTTGCACCAAAGAAAGGATGAGTTTTCAAAGCCTATAACATATGTTGAATATTGCTGACCTTGTGGCTTAGAGGTGAGGTTTTAAGAAAATAAGAAAAAGCTACATCAGAACTACTCCCCTGCTCATTTGTGCTGCTGAGGAACTTTCCCACGGATAAATTGGAAATAGGATCAGCTGCCAGCTCCATTGAAGTTGGTAAACAATGAAAATGGTTAAGACTCCAATTAGGCAGCACAGTAGCGCAATGGTTAGCACGGCTGCCTCACAGCACCGATGACATGAGTTCAATTCCAGCCTCAGGTCACTGTTTGTATGGAGTTTGTACATCCTCCCCATGTCTGCATGGGTTTTGTCTGGGTGCTCTGATTTCCTCCCACAATCCAAAAACATGCAGGTTAGGTTGATTGACCATGCTAAATTGATCTTAGTATTACAGAGATTAGCAGGGTAAATGAGGGTTGCGGGAGTGGGGTCTCGGTAGGAATGTGGTTGATGCAAACTCAATAGGCCAGATGGCCTCCTTCTGTACTGTAGGGATTCTATGATTGTAGGTATGAGTTATTGCTTCACTGGCATACTGACCCTGGCCTATGCCACAATATGCAGAGGTCACCAGCTCAATGGAGACCACCAGAGCTGGAAGCACCATGCTGTTGCCCAAATAATTTCTCTAGAGGGGATTTTCCCTCTACTCCAAGGCTTCAGCTCTCATTTTTAATTTATATCCATGTCTCCAAAGATGCCTTTATTTTTACATGGCAGAGTCAGGATCTGCAACATCAACAGCGCCTTCTCTCCTGTAGGGCTGCCAAAGTCACCTGAAAATGAAAGTCACTGATACTGCCTGCAGTATTAGAAGAATGCTCCATCTCCCCCCATCTTTAGTGAGGAATGGTGTGAAGATGGCTAATTAGAAAGTCTCCTCCAGGAAGATTGCACTGCCAATTTTATTTTGGCAATTCCCAGGGTCTCACAAGTAACTAATATCTATTGCCCTCCATATAACTATACCTTGCAAAGGAACTTTACTGTGGAATTCAAACAGAATACCAAAGCAATGGCAAGATGCTGAAATGTTTCAAACACCAGTAAATTACCTGCAATTCACAAATGCAACAAGAAAATTTGTGCATTGGGCACTAATATCAGAGGGTTTGAACATAGGTACAATGAGGAAGAGAGCTACAGATCCCATAACTATACAAAATATTCTTTCTGCTAAATTTGTGTTGTGCTTGTAGCTTGCCCTGTATATCTATCATAGTTTGGAATTGGATAGATTCCTCTCAAATTGATCATATAATTAATTAATTAAGCAGGTGGAATTTTCCCAAAAAATTTCCAAGTGTCGTAATGGCGAGAATAATGGAATGATCTGTGCTGGTTATTTTTTGGAGAGTTGGGAGTTTTGTGCCAGTATGAAGGGGAATGAGGCCTAAACATCCCAGCTCCAGAAGTCTCGGACGCCATCTTGCAAGAGCACCCTAATCTTAGATTCCACTTGGAGACCCCTTCTTGTACCTTACGGACACTGGAAACCCCCTGCCCTCATCCCACTCATGTTCTCCTAACCTCTCCACAACACAAGTCAATGGCATTGGGGTCTCCCTGCCTGGTCCCCTCCCTCCAATCAGGACCGCTTTCACAATCTACACTTGCATGAACCCGAGTCAGAATCTACCCCACCCCCCCCTGCATAGAGCTTCCTCCCCTCCCCCGTTATGGCCCCCATATAGATCCCACCCCCTCAGTATTATCAAACTGGTACCCTGACAGTACTGAATTGAACTCTTGGGTTGGCCAGTGGCCATTGCTGGGCTATCTGGAGGCCACTACCATGTGCTATGTGGACCCACCAGGTGCACACTGCCTGGTGAGCACTGCCAGTCCATTACCCCAATCCCTGGGAGCTTTAATGGCCTATAATGGCCTGTTGGGAGTCTTTTATAGACCTCCTAAAAGTTCTAGAGAGGTAGAGGAAAGGATTGCAAAGTCAATTCTGGTCAGGAGTGAAAGTAATAGGGTAATTGTTATGGGGGACTTTAACTTTACTAATATTGATTGGAATAGCTATAGCTCTAGCTCGTTAGATGGGTCAGTTTTCGTACAAAGTGTGCAGGAAGGTTTTTTGACTCAGTATGTAGATAGGCCAACTAGAGGTGAGGCTACATTGGATTTGGTGCTGGGCAATGAGCCAGACCAGGTGTTAGGCTTGGAAGTTAGTGAACATTTTGGTGATAGTGACCACAATTCGTTTACGTTCACCTTAGTGATGGATAGGGATAGGCATGAAGCTGGGGGCAGTAGTTATAGCTGGGGGAAGGGTAATTATGAGGCCATCAGGAGAGAATTACGGTGCATAGATTGGACTAGGAAGCTACAGGGACTGGGAACATCTGGAATGTGGAGCTTATTCAAGGAGCAGCTGCTGCGGGTCCTTGATAAGTATGTCCCTGTCAGGCAAGGAGGAAATGGTCGAGTAAGAGAACCTTGGTGTACGAAAAAAATTGATTTGCTGGTTAAAAGGAAAAAGGAGGCTTATGTCAGGATGAGGCTTGAAGGCTCGGTTAGTGCAATGGATAGCTATAGATTAGCCAGGAGGGAGCTAAAGAGTGAATTGAGGAGAGCGAAGAGAGGACACGAGAAGACTTTGGCTGATAGGATTAGGGAGAATCCTAAAGCTTTCTTTAGCTATGTTAAGAATAGAAGATTGGTTAGGGCAAGATTAGGGCCAGTCATAGACAGCAGTGGGAAGTTGTGCGTGGAGCCTGAGGATATTGGAGAGGTACTGAATAAATATTTCTCTTCGGTATTCACGCAGGGTGATGTAAATGTAGTTATGGAGAACACTGAGGTACAGGGTAGCAAACTGGAAGGTATTGAAGTAGATAGGGAGGATGTGCTAGATATTCTCGAGGGTTTGAAGTTGGATAAGTCCCCTGGGCCGGACGAGATTTACCCTAGGATTCTCTGGGAGGCAAAAGAGGAGATTGCAGAGCCTCTGGCTCTGATCTTCAGGTCGTCGTTGGTTACGGGTGTGGTTCCGGAGGACTGGAGGATAGCGAATGTGGTCCCATTGTTCAAGAAGGGGAAGAGAGACCTTCCATGGAATTATAGGCCAGTGAGTCTTACTTCTGTTGTGGGCAAAGTATTGGAGAGAATAATTAGGGATAGGATTTATAGTTAGTTAGAGAGTAATGAATTGATTGGAGATAGTCAGCATGGTTTTGTGAAGGGTAGGTCGTGCCTTACTAACCTCAAAGAGTTTTTTGAAAAAGTGACTAAGGAGGTGGATGGGGGTAAGGCGGTTGATGTGGTATATATGGACTTTAGTAAGGCGTTTGATAAGGTGGCCCATGGAAGACTTCTGCAGAAAATGCAGATGTTATGGGATAGAGGGTGATTTAGCTAATTGGGTTAGGAATTGGCTAGCAGATAGAAGACAGAGGGTGGTGGTTGATGGGAGATATTCATCGTGGAGTTCGGTGACAAGTGGTGTACCTCAGGGGTCTGTTTTGGGGCCCCTGCTGTTTGTAATTTTTATAACTGATCTGGATGAGGGTATTGAAGGATGGATTAGTAAATTTGCAGATGACACTCAAGTCGGTGGAGTGGTAGATAGTGAAGAGGGGTGTTATAGTTTGCAGAGGGACTTGGACAAGTTGCAGAGCTGGGCCGAGAGTGGCAAATGGAGTTTAATGTGGAAAAGTGTGAGGTAATGCACTATGGCAGAAATAATAAATGTGTAGAGTATAGGGCAAATGGTAGGATTCTTAGTAGTCTAGATGACCAGAGGGATCTTGGTGTGTATGTGCATAGATCCCTGAAAGTAGGCAGTCAAGTCGAGAAGGTTGTTAAGAAGGCATATGGAGTCTTGGCTTTTATTGGTAGGGGGATTGAATTTCGGAGCCGCAACGTCATGTTGCAACTGTACAAAACTCTAGTGCGGCCGCACTTGGAGTATTGTGTGCATTTCTGGTCCCCACATTATAAGAAAGATGTGGAGGCATTGGAGAGGGTACAGAGGAGGTTTACCAGGATGTTGCCTGGTATGGAGGGCAGGTCTTATGAAGAGAGGCTGAGGGATTTGATGTTGTTTTCGTTAGAAAGGAGGCGGCTAAGAGGGGACCTTATCGAAACATATAAGATGATTAGAGGTTTAGATCGGGTGGACAGTGATAGCCTTTTTCCTAGGATGGAGAAAGCTAGCACGAGGGGACACAGCTTTAAATTAAGGGTTGATAGTTATAGGACGGATATCAGAGGTAGGTTCTTTACCCAAAGGGTGGTTCGGGAGTGGAATGCCCTGCCTGCAGCAGTTGTAGATGCGCCAAGTTTGGTGGCGTTTAAGAGGTTCGTTGATAAGTATATGGAAGAGAAGGGAATGGTTTAGTTTGGAGGGGCATTGCTTTTTATATTGGTCGGCGCAACATTGAAGGCCGAAGGGCCTGTTCTGTGCTGTAATGTTCTATGTTCTATGTTCTATATGTTAACATGGCCATCACATCAGTTTTCTGCTACTGGAGACCATTAGCAATTCTTGCCATTATCACGCTACACACCAAAACTGGTGAATTCAGTGCATTGAGTGCAAGCAACACAAACTTAAATGCTATTTTCAATATGCTACTCAGACTTGCACCCAGAAAGGGCACAATCTGGTTCGCACCATTAGGAAGGGTCTTGAAAGTGGGCAAACTGTTTGCAGCTGGGTGCAAAATGAACTTCTTGGCCCAAACACTATTCTCCGGGAACAAGGTCAGAGAATCACTTCAAGCATCTCTGTATAAGCAATAATAGAGGTGCCAGAAAGCAAAGAATGACAACAGCAAGAGGTACAGTTTATTCAAATGCAGGCAATCACAATGCACAATATGAAGCAACCTAGAGTCACCAAAGTCCCAGCAGGCTGTTACTCCTTCCAAAAAGGAAATATTTAGAAGCATTAGGTTTGATGTTAGATGTCATTCATAATGCAACAGAACAAAGAAGCAAGCTTCTTTCACAATACAGTAATCAGTTATGTACTACACAGCTGGTTGAATAAAAGCATTGTCGATGAACATTGCAATGATTATTTATTTGTCATTTTTGAATACAGCTGGAGTCCAACTAAAATTGAAAATTGAAGAGCTCTAAAAAATGTGTCGGGAAAATTGGTTTTAGGAAAGTTGTTCTGTAGGTATGTTTTACAGTTTCAATGACTAGGACAGCTTTGATATTCATTAGTTGTCTTACTGCTGGTGCACCATTTTGTCACTAAATTGGTAGTATGAGAACTTGTTCATTGTCAATAGTTGACCCTCTCGCCATGACTTTGGTATTTTGTTTTTCAATTTCCTTTGCAACGTGCAGTTATGAGAAATGCAAAAAATGACAGTTAGCTATGAGATCCTGAAGACACATAAGAGGTGATATTTTGTCATTTTTAGTCCAAATGATGGGCAGACTTGAAACTGGGAGAATTTCTAGTCTATCTTTTGGGGTTTTTTAGGCCCTCCCATGCACATTCTGGCTGCAAAATTCTGAGTGAGCTTGTTGTTCACTGCAGAAGCTTGTGAAAGGGGCTTAAAACATGCAAAAACCTGCAGTGGGAGGTAGTGCGCATGTCTAGGCTGCTGATGCTGAACATGCACATTAGCAGTAGCAGGAATCTGACTGACAAATAGAGAGCTGTCAGGCCCCTGCTAGTGCAAGCAGCCTGAAGCAGATACCCCATCTGTAATCATGAGGATCTGCGGCCATAGATGCAGCCCCCGCTGACCACTCCACCGCCCAGATTGATCACAGACCTCCTCCTCCCCATCAATCATAGACTTGCTGCCCTCTCCCCACTGATCATTGCAGAATGGTGGGAGTGGGCCCCTTCTCCCTCACTCCTCCCCACCACCAATTGCTGCAGAGTGGCTGTGGACCTTCTCCCATTAGCCTTGCACCCCTACCAGCCCATCCTCCATTAGCCCTGACTCATGGTACTGAGTGGATATTACTCAGGTGCCAGACCAGCATTGCTCAGGTGCCAGGGTGCACTGCAGTTGAAGTTGGGGGTTTGGACTGTGTCCCATGAGGGGCTTTGTCTGGACTTTTGTAATAGTTAATCTGAAGTTAGAAGAGCTTTTTCTGTTTCTAACACTCTCAGAGTAACTATGTGGGTCAAATTGGCAGAACCATCCAAAGTTAGTTATTTAAATTGCCATCGTTCCCAGCTCACCAGCGAAATTGTCCCGGAGAAGTTTACCCTTTGGACAATTGCCCTATGTGGGAACTTCCAAGAAGACTCTCCAGCACATCCTTGGAGTACTCTCCCAAATCCTTTGTTATGGAGGAGGGAGAGGTGGGGGTGTGGTAGTTAGTCTCTCACCAGAAATGAGTGAGAGACAGATTAATGAATTCAAATTCAGTGAAGTAAGCATTTAAATGTCATTAGCGAATCTGGCGCTCAATCATCCCAGCTCATCTGCCTTTATGACCTCTCCAGGAAAGGTTTTCGCCAGCGAGAAATAGACATGCAAGGAATAGACAGAACGGGGAACAGTTGACTTGACCTTGCTGGTAGAACCAGGGGCCATTGGAAGGAGTAATTGTGCTGGTTTCTGGGAGGCTGATGTCAAGAGGCATCCCAGAACGGGACTGCTGAACGGGGATCCCTCTTGACATCAGCCGTTTTTACAACCAGAACTCCTAGCCACCTGACAAAGGGATAGGCTGTCCCAAAAGCTTGCAGTGTTTGCGACACATAAACCTGTTTGGACTTTAAACTGGTGTTGTGGGATTTCTTTGTGTTTTACCTCAGTCCAACGCCAGCATCTTCATATCATGATCTGAGACTGCACACATTTTAATGCCTTCTCTATATTATTTTCCAGACCTCTCACTGTGTTTTGAAGAAATAAGAAATATAGGAACATAAAAAGATCAAGATCCATTGAGTTCATCCTCTACCATTCTCCCCATTTTGTTCACTAATAGAGTGGTTGAATAATCATAGGATTAATCACTCTTAATTAGTTTACAGCAAACACAGAAAAAGTCTTTGGGAACTGTTGGTGCAAAATTACAGGCTCTTCAAAGCATGCCACACTTATTAGGCCTGCACACCCAGCCTTACTAGCACTTCCACCCTCATCACTGCATTCGCCCATCCAGAATTGGTGCAAAACAGACATGCTCCACAAAAGTTCTTTGTTCTATGTAAAAGTCCAATTTGAGTGCTCCAGTTAGTGAGCAGATAGGTGTCTGGCATCTGATGGCCCTCTATTTGAGATCAGTGTGGGGGAAAGTGGGGAGGTCTGCTGCCATTCTGCCTAAGATTAGTGGGAAGAAGTGGAGGTAGTCTGCTGCCACTCTACCTGAAATCGGTGAGGTGGAAGGGGGGGGGGGGGGGGGGTCTGCTGTCACTCTGCCTGAGATCAGTGAGTGGGAAAGGGGGTCCACTGCCACTCTGCCTGAGATCAATGAAGGTGAAGGAGGGACCTGCTACCACTCTGCCTGAGATCAGTGAGGATGAAGGGGCGGGGGGTCCACTGCCACTCTGCCTGAGATCAGTGAAGGGAGAGGCCCACGATCTGTGTGGGTGGTGGAGGTATGGAGGGGAATAAGGAGGTCACTAATGTTGTGAGGTTGGGAAAGTGTCTGTGGGGGTCAGGGGGAGGCATTATTTGGTCAAGGAGAAATATAGCAGGGGAGCAGCATTGTATCTTTTTTTTCTGCGCATGCGCAGTTAGAGATGCAGATCGGAGCTGAGGGGGTTTGGGTGTGCTAAGCCCCACACACAGTGCGAATCAGAATCATTGATATTTTTTCAGGCTAGAATGTGTATGGGGACGCTTGATAACAGGTCTAAAAGTCGGATCTGAAACATTCCCACTTACAAGTCCATCTTGCACTTCAAATCAAAATGGTAAAATTGGACTCATAGAATACAGAAACAAGGAAGTTATGGTGAATTTTTACAAAATCTTGTTTTGCCCAATTATGTCCAATTCTGGACATAAATTACATGAAGGCTTTAGAGAGGGCACAAGAAAGATTGACAAGAATAACACCAGGAATTAGTGACTTTAGTTACATGGAGAAGCTGGATTCATTCTCCTTTAAGATGAGAAGGTTGAGAGGATATTTGATGAAAATGTTCAAAATCAAGATGAAGACAAACAGAGAGAAACTGTCCCCATTTGCAGAATGATAAAGAAGAGAACGCCAATATAAGGTGATTGGCAGAAGAACCAATGGAGACATGAGGAAAAATATTTTTATGTAGTGAGTGGTTAGAATCTGGAATGTGCTATCAAAAGTGTGGTGGAGGCAGATAAAATCAATACTGTCAAAAGGGAATTGGATAAGCACAAGAAAAATAAGTAAATTCAGGGCTAGTGGTAAGGGCCTTTTTCTGGCCTTAACAATTCTATGATTCTTCCATTTTTGAGAAAACAAATGAAATAAAATGTCAACGTATTACTGGAAAAAAGATCTTCATGCAGTATATTAATTGTACAATACTTTGTGTTGTATTATTCAACATGTATGCATGGCTGGTAAAGCATAAAATTCAGAGTGCTACTAGCCATGAGCTTTGTGAGACCTCTGGTTACATCATATCCCATTCCTCCATGTGGTCTCAACTTATGATAAAGGTGATTTCCTAAAATTAGATAAATTTTTTCTGAACTAAAATGTTGAAGTCTACAATAATTTGCATTGAATGACATAAATAATACAACAAAGTGAGGATTTAGTGCTAAAAAATAGCAAATATTTTTAATAGAATAAAATAATTTTGATAAATGCATTAAATGAGTCTTGATGCTTCATTTGGTCATTGTATTGATGACAATGGTAGTCATATTCATCTCATCTCTGCATTTCAACTTTTCCATATATCTTTGTGCCAGGGCTGTAATGGCAAGAGGCGACACACTGGCACAGTGTTAGCACTGCTGCTTCACAGCACCAGGGACCCAGGTTTGATGCTCGGGTTTGGTTACAGTCTGTGCAGAATCTGCACATTCTCCCCGTGGGTTTCCTCCAAATGCTCCGGTTTCCTTCCACAGTCCAAAAGTCATGCTGGTTAGGCGTACTGTCCATGTTAAGTCAATGTACACAAAGAGCACCGGAGTGTGGCAGCTAGGGGACTTTCACAGTACTTCATTGCAGTGCTAATGTAAGCCTACTTGTAATACTAATAAATAAACTTTAAACTTTTAAATTTATAAAAAATGATGTTTGGAGCTGAGTTGCATTGGTGGAAGCCAAGCTGAGCATTGGCGAGCAGCTTATTAGTGAATAAGTGTTGCTTGATGGCACTGTCTGTGAACGCTTTCACTTCTTTGCTAATGATTGAGAATCTGTTGATAGGGCAGTATTTGCTGGATTGAATTTGTCCTGCCTTGTGTGGATAGATCACACCTGGTCAATTTTTCATTTTGTCAGGCAGATGACAGTGTTCCAGCTGCACTGGAACAGCTTAACTAGAATCAACACCACTGTTGGGTTGTTGTTGGGACCCATATCCTTTGCCCTATTGAGTGAGCTCAACTATTTCTCAATATAGCGTGAATCAAATTGGCTGAAGACTGAGATCTATCATGGTGAATACTTTGAGAAGGCCTAGATAAATATCTCTCTCAGCAATTCTGGCTGAAGAAAGCTCTAAATAAGGTGATCAGATTTGATGATGGAATTTCTACATTATAGTATCTATAATCTCAATTTTGTTCCAGAGGAGATATATGTAAACTCTTTGAAAATAGTGTTGAATACTTTTTTTTGACATGTTTTTTGAAAATTTTCTTTTATTTTACATAGCAAACAAACACAGATGCAGATTCACACAGTGCTTGCATGTACATTCCAACGTGACTGGGCACAGGGCCCTCCCATGGCCAGAGGACAAGCTCCTGGCACCCCTGGCATCCACTTTGCCCAAGTCCTTTCTAATTGCACCGGTAATGACAGTATTAATATATGAACAAAAAGGCAGAGGAATGCCACTGGAGAAATAAATGAGCGCCCATACAGCCCAGGCTATAAACGAACGAGCAAAGAGGGTGATACAGCAAAAGAGGGAGAAGAAAGAGAGTTAGAGGGAGAAGAGAAAAGTTCTCATATTGGTCCCGACACCTTGGCTGGCTGGGTGGGTATACTGAGGTGTAAAGCCAGGGCGCATCCACCAATTGGAGGCAGGGGTGGTGGTGGTGAGGGGGGGGGGGGGGGGGGGGGGGGGTTCTGTGTGAGCATCCGGGGTCCTGGGACCATAAAGTATTGACTCAGCTGGTTCCAATTGCAGCGTCCCAACATGCACTATTATGGTTATAGAACATAAGAACATAAGAAATAGGAGCAGGAGTAGGCCATCTAGCCCTCAAGCCTGCCCTGCCATTCAATAAGATCATAGCTGATCTGATAGTGGTTCAGTTCCACTTACCCACCTGCTCCCTATATCCCTTAATTCCCTTATTGATCAGAAATCTATCTACCTGTGACTTAAACATAACTTAACGAGGTAGCCTCCACTGCTTCAAAGGGCAGAGAATTCCAAAGATTCACTACTCTCTGAGAAAAAAAAAATTCCTCCTCAACTCTGTTCTAAATTTTCTCCCCTTTATTTTATGGCTGTGCTGTCTAGTTCTTGGTTCCTTTCTAAGTGGAAATAATTTCTCTGCCTCTACCCTGTCTAGCCCCTTCATGATCTTATATGTCTCTATAAAATCCCCCCTCAGCCTTCTAAACTCCAATGAGTAGAGGTCCAATCTACCAAATCTCTCCTCATTAGCTAACCCTCTCATCTCTGGTGTCAAGCTGGTGAGCCTTCTCTGTACTCTCTCCAAGGCCAATATATCCTTTCACAAATAAGGGGATCAAAATTGCACACAGTACTCTAGTTGCAGCCTCACCAGTACCTTGCACAATTGCAGCAAGATCTCTCTGCTTTTATACTTCAGCTCTCTCGCAATAAAGGCCAACATTCCATTTGCCTTCTTGATCACCTGCTGCACCTGCAAACTGAGTTTTTGCGATTCATGCACAAGGATCCCCAGGGCCCTCTGCACAGTAGCATGTTGTAATTTTTCACCATTTAAGTAATAGTCCATTTTACTATTATTCCTTTCAAAGTGATAACCTCACACTTGCCAACATTATACTCCATCTGCCAGATACTCGCCTACTCACATAGCCTATCCAAATCTCTCTGCAGACTTTCTGCATCCTTCATGCAATTCACTTTCCCACTCATCTTTATATCATCAGCAAACTTTGTTACCCTATACTCAGCCCACTCCTCCAAATTGTCTATGTATATGGTAAACATCAATCCCTGCAGCACGCCACTAGTCACCAACTGCCACATGGAAAAGCACCCATTTATTCCAACTCTCTGCTTCCTGTTAGATAACCAATCCTCAATCCCCCAACTCCATGTATCTTAATTTTTTGCAGGAAACTTTTGTGAGGCACCTTATTGAACGCCTTCTGGAAATCTAAAAACACTACATCCACCAGTTCCCTTCTATTAACTGCATTTGTTACTTTTCATAAAAACCCAGTAAATTCATCAAACACAACTTTCCCTTCATGAATCCATGCTGCATCTGCTTGATTGAACTATTCTTTTCCAGGTGTCCTGCTATTTCTTCTTTAATGATGGATTCCAGCATTTTCCCAACTACAGACATTAAGCTAACCAGCCTGTAGAACCTAGCAGTGGACCCATGTAGCATACACCTCATCTTATCCAGCTTAAAGATATCTACCACCACCTTCATCCACTGTGAGTGCTTCAGGAGTGCACCTGATTTCCACCTAAACAGAATTAGTCGTCTTGCTAAGAGTGTAGTGAAAGCTACAAAATACGCTTGGAATTTCAGCAGCAGCAGATTTAAAGGCACAACCTCAAACAGGGCAGCCTGGGGGATGCATTTATGTCCTGATTTAACATGGCTGCTTTCAGCTCAAATATCAATATCCAGTAGTTATACAGTGATGGGCAAGTCCAGAATATATGTAAGAGGGTGGCAGGAACTTGCTGGCACACTCACAAATGGACCTTGTGCCTGGGTACATTCTAGAGAGTCTAATCCTAGTTAGATATGCTTGTGAAGGAATTTACATTGTATCACACCCAGCTTGGCACATGTTGAGGGGGAGATGCAGCACCATGTCCCAACTCAGCTCCGAGAACTTCCCCCGATCTTGTTCCCATAAAGATTTAATTACTGATAGAGAGTTTTGTTGGAACGGAATTTGAGAATAAAGAACAGAAATGATAGCATGCATAGTAATAGAAGACATTAAGAAAATGTCAATGGGGCACGAGGAGGGAGTGTCAGGAATTGGGGGTCGGCACTCTGCCCATTAATAAAATAGAAGATTGGGCAATCCCAAACCCCCCTCCTGTTTAGGGCTTTGCAAGACTGAGCTCCACAGTCTTGGGTTTTTTCTATTCTAGATAAAGCTTGAAATGAGCTTATCAAGCCTGTGAAGAAAGGATTTGGGGATGAACACCAGGATGCACTGAAAGAAATATAAAAACTTAGGTAGTATATTCATCTTCACCACATTGATACAGCCGCTAGTGATAATGGGAGGATGAACCAATGTTTGAGGTCCTATTCTGTCCACCCCATGAGTGGAGCAAATTTAGCTCCAAAGAACCCACTACATTTACTCGTCACTTGCACTCCCGACTAAGTAAACTGCCTGATGAATCTTGAAAGGCAGGGTGTGGAGCAGGACATAATGACCACTGCATTCAAAGAAAGGAGCTCATTCTTATTCAAGCTAAGCTTGTATCTCAAAATAGACCAAACCTCTCTAGTATAGGTAAGACTTCGAGAATTGAGTTGAATGGGTCACCTATATACTATAGTAGGTCATCCACATACAGTGATACTCTCCGCTCAATTCCCTCCCGACCAATCCTCACCCACTCGAAAAGCCACAGCATGAGGTTCAATAGCAATGGCAAATAACAGCGGGAAGAGAGGGCATCCTTGCCTAGTGCTCTAGGACAACAGGAAGAAAACTGAATGCACAACGTTTGCCCAGACCAAGGCTACAAGGATGGAGTACAGTATTTTGAACCAGGAGATGAGTTTTGGGCTGAACCCGAACTTCCCGAGAGCATAAAACAAATAATCCCATTTCACCCGATCAGTTCATTTATTTGCTGTGGATCAGTAGAGACTGCATTCAGAATCTGCCATTTGTGGTATGAGGCTTTTGGTGGAGAATCAGCGCAGCTGATGAGCTAGTAGCTTGCTTGCCCTATCCCCATGTTCATAATGTGTATACTTAGATTTGAACAGCATCTCTTCCACTTGACATGAGGACAAGGTCTCAAACTCTGCCTGTGATAGTAAACTTTCCTTATATACCCTTGGGGACTGGCCCACAGCATACATGGCATCAACTTGGGCAATACGCCCCAGCAATTCCGATAACTTCCTTCCTCTCTGCTTCGCCTCGTGCACTGAATAAGATATAATCTGGCCCCTTAAATACGCCTTCAATGTCTCCCATAAGATAGCTGAAGAGACTCCCGGAACATCATTAAATTCTAAGAAATCATCGATCTGGTTAACAGAAATCTAACAAATTCATCATCAGAGAGCAGACAAGTATTAAATTGCCAAGGTGTTCGGGGCCCAGCTTCCTCCCCGCTACCAAGTCAAGGGAGCATGGTATGAGATTACAATGGTTTTGTAGGAGCATGAGCGCACAACAGGAAGCAATTTACCATCTATCAGAAAATAATCTATACATGAATACGCTCAGTGGACAGGTGAAAAAAAAATTCCCTACTAGTGGGATTAAGAAACCTTCATGGGTCTGACACCATGTATTCTGAGAAATGATTTAATAATTTTTGCCCACTTGGAAGATACAGCAGTCCTGGGGAAGAGTGGTCCAGGGCAGGATTCAATCAATAGTAGAAATCTCCGTCCAGTATTAACCAATGCGAATTCAAATTTGGAATTAGCATGAAAAATGACCAGAAAAAGTTTTCACAGTGCAAGTTTGGGGCATATACATGGGCTAATAACAGGGAAGTTGCATATAATTTACCTGCGACAATGACGTATCTCCAATGTCAAATTGGATAAGGACTATGGATGAGGATTGCTGCGCCTTGGTGTGAAAAGTTGAGTGAAAGCACCCCACCCTCTAATCCTCTATGGGGCCTAAAATAGTCCACTGGCCTGAGGTGAATATGGAGGAATGCAATTTAGGTATCCAGTTGTAAGTGCTGAAATGTCTTATCGTATTTAATCCCCAGACGTTCCGGCTAGTGAACTTGATCGCTCTGAAGTCGAAGTGTAAGGGCTTCCTAGCCATTATCCCACAATCCTAACAGTCAGCTGGTATCCCTCCTCACTGGGGAATTTCCCCCAACTGCTGACATCAACAGATGCCACGCTCCAGGGCCCCATCCCCTATCTTCCCCACCAGCCCCAAGAACCAACCATGATAAAGAGACCGTGGGCATGAAAGAGGTCAAACCACATCCACAGAGAAAAAAAGATAATAGCAAAGACACAAAAACACACACAGACCAAAACCGCAAACAGAGCATCGCTCCTCCTCTCCCCCGCCTACAGCATGCAACCTCCCAAACAGGGCGCTTATGCTTCAACACCTCCTTATCATGCCGCCTTCACAGCATTCCGCATGGGACATGATCTCCATTTCCATTCTCACCATGATCACCAGTGCTATGACCCGAAAAGGTCTGGAGAAATACCAAACACTTAACTTAACAGTCGCAAAACCCATTACCCTTTCCTGGCCGACAATTTGATCCAGGCATAGCATCTTTGTTCATAAAAAACAAATATCAGTCTACATCTGCCGTGCAGTCACCCAATTCAACTCTGTTCCACAAATTTCACCGCTGCCACCGGATCCATTACACTATGTGTGTGCAATCCAGAAACAGCTCTTCCTTGAGTTCCAGCACATTCTTCAATAGTAGCGTGATAAAGTCTGGGATATTAGGGCCCTTAATTCCCTCTGTCCTATCAGATGGATGTTATTTTGTCTTTGGGGTACTTCCATTTCATCACATTTCACCCTTAGGGTCTTAACCTCTGATGTCAAATGGATAACTTGGCTCTTCAGCTCGAGATAGTCTTTCCACTAAATGCTTCTGAGTCCTCACGCTCCTTCAAGCAGTTCCCATGGGTGAGCTTGGAGAGATTTAACAGATGATCCAAGCTCCTCTCCCAACTTGTCTAGCTTGGCCTGCCACTCAATAGCCCACTGGTCCAAATTACTGTCCAATCTTTGCATAGCCTCCATAATAGCTTCCCCTGTCCTTTCGCTCAACATGCTGTATTCAGGGATTCCTTCAGGAGAGTGCAATTGGGATCTTCCCTTGGCCCTTGTGGTCTCACTCTTCGATTTTGGTTTGCCTCCTGCCATTTTGCCAGTGCCAGTGCCTGTAGGCTTACCCATTTCTTCCAGTCTGGAGTGCTATTGCTTGGTCCGCGTATCAAGCTATCTCACTATTCAATCTACCAGAGTTCTTACATGGATTGCTTTTCACTTTACTCACTCTTATCTGGATGAACAAAAGCAACAAAGCTGCAATTTGCAACTCTTCTCCCTTAATTTAATTCAACCATAGTTGGATATTAAAAGAAACACCACAGTGTATCCAGATTGATCAGACAGTTGCAGTTTTTATGACACAGGAGTCCTTCCCTGGGCTGTCCCTCACTCTAAACCAATTCACACTTGACTGAATGAAAAAAAAATACAAGATGGTCCCAGGCTGAATTACAAGTTCCAACGTGCCCCTCATTGAGCTCTAGCTGCAAAAAAAGCAATCCAAAAATAGAAATAGCAGTGTGCAATTTGCAGCAGGACCTCAATGGCTCCTGCCTTCCACTTTAATTCACTGTTTCTTGGGTGAAAAAAGAATAGAGAATTTGCAGACTGAGCTGCAATCCACAGCCCCTCCCCCGCTGAGCACACACAGTAAATTCCAACAGGCAGGAAGGAATCTAAAAATAACCCTTTCCAGCTAGACTTTGGAAGTTCTCTCTTTGCAACAACACTCCAGGTATGTTTAAAGCTTGCTTGATGCACATTAACTTCTCTCCAGACCTCAACAGGCGGATCTCAAGAAGGATCTTGCCACCTGTGGATCATGCCTTCTGTCACACCAGCACTATCTTTGATTCAGTGTTGAATATTTTTGTTAGGAGTTTATGAAATATTTACAGGCATATAAATATGCCTTCAATATGTCACACTTCAAAATCACTGTATTTCAACATGATTCCATATTTGTCTTTAATGCAAAGAATGCCCTAAATGTTGCTCAAAGAGATAAAGATAGAATTACATGATGGACATTAAAATTACATAAATTATGGGCAGGATCTTGAGCCCATACTCTTCATCTGCAAGAGCACTGGTAAGCGCTCAAAAACCTGGAAATTGTGAATCTTGCCGGCAAAATCCTGATTTCAAATTTTTGCCACCCCTTGCCAGCAATGTAATCAGATTCATGCCCACAATGGGGGCATGAAATCTAAATATATTTAAATATCTCCCTCGCCAGATTTTTCCCCCTCGCTAGATTTTTGTACCTTGCCAACGTGATGTCACATCGGTACAATTGATAGCAGTTTCACGCAGATGTGAAACAGCTGAGGGGATCCTTTCGGGGGCACAAAGGTAAGTTTAGCCCCTGGAGGAGAGGGATATGATGAGGAAGTGTCAATCTCACAGTGTCAATGTGTGTCGGGGGCAGTGCTGAAGTGGGCCTTAGGACAGCCTCACGTGTGGAGGCTTATTTATTTGTATTGGTGGGGAAGATTGAACATTGGTGATGCCAGTGATGTTCAGGAGGAAGGGGACCAATGGCAACAATGGTGTGTGGGAAGGAGAGGGAATGTTGGCAATAATCATGGTATGGAAGAGAAGACCTCAGATACTTCCGTGGGGAAGGAGGGGGAGATTTTTTTTTTCTCCAGTGATCAGGGCACCCTCGATCTCAGTGGAACCAGTTCCTGGCTTTAGAATTCTCTGCCTCACCAGAATGATGGAGCAAACCACCTCTGCTTTTTTTGCAGTTAAAGTCACAAAGTCTGCAGAGAAAATTGGCTAGTGGACCTGAGGTGGATACTGGTTTTCTCACCAGAACTGACATTCTGCCAAATTCTCGTAAAATCTGCCCAATGTCAAAAGGAATTAGTTTGATGAGCGTATATATAAATGCAATAGGTATCTCAAAACATATGTAAGTACAAACACATAGCAAAGTTGAAGTTAAATATAGTCTTCAATTATCACAACTTAATTATATGGAAATCCACAATTCAGATGGAAATTACATGGAAGTATGAGATGTGTTTTTTTTAAATTATTGCAGATAATTGGCACCCATTCCTTACAAATATGTTTACAATTAGTCTAAGATTAACTTTTTATAGCTCCCAAGATAGTTCCCTAATTGGTCTTTTTAGAAAGCTTGGATAAATCCAACAGTTCCCAATAGCATAACATTCGCTAGGAAATATATATCATAAAATTTATTAAACGATTGCAACAAAAATTATTTATGAAGGGGCATGGACCTTTGGATAACACAAATGAATCATAACAATCATATTACTACTGTGCCAAAAAATGTACTTTTGGATCAAAGCTGTGGTTGGATCAGGATTTCTATAAATTGGATAAAATGCTAAACTCATAATGTTTATACATTAGCCTATTTAATAGCTCAAACTGCCATGGAATTCAAACTAAATAATTTACAAAATTGTTTTCATATAAGAAAATTTATTTAGCAATGAAAAAAATCAAGGTTTTGACAATAGTTAGTGCCCATGAAACTATTATAGAATACTTTGTGGAGTGAAATTGGTTTATATTAGCAATGGGAAATAAGGTCAGAGCAGCTTGGTGGTTAGCACTGCTGCCTCACAGCACCAGGAATCCGGGTTCAATTCTAGCCTCAGGTGACTGCCCTTATGGAATTTGCACATTCTCACCATTTCTGCATGGGTTTTCTCTGGGTGATCTGGTTTCCTCCCACAGTCCAAAAATGCGTGAATTAGGTTGATTGACCACAATAAATTGTCCCTTAATGTCGGGGGGATTGGGAGGATAAATATGTAGGGTTATGTGGATAGAACAGGACTTGAGTGGGATTGTTGTTGGTGCAGGCTCAATGGGCCAAATGGCTCCATTATACACTGTAGAGTCCATAGGCCCTATTTTACTATTTTGATTCTAAGTGCTCTGCAAACTTGAAATTCGGAGTGTTTCAGATCCGACTTTTAGACCCCTTCTTAGGTACCCCTTTATGCACTCTGCCTAAAAAAATCAGCAATTCCAAATCGCGCTGCAGTAGCCAGCGTGCACGACTTAATGCATCTGAAAACCTGCAGCACAGATTGGCGCCTCCAATAGTGATAGCGCAGAAAAAAGAAGATAGAATGTGGTTTCCGTGCCATATCGCTCTGTCTGGCCTCCACAGACATTGCCCCACTCTCACAGCATTAACTGACTCCATATCCATCCACTCTTCCGCAATTCAGACCAATCATAAATCCCACCCCCTTCCCCCCCACTGATCTCAGGCAGTATGACAGTAGATCCCCCTCATTCCCCCTATCGATCTCAAAGAGAGAGTTATCAGAGCCGCCCCAACTCCCCATCGATCTCAAGCAGAGAGCTGTCGAACACTTCGCATTTACCTCTTCACTAACTGGAGCATCCCAGTTGGACTTTTGTGCAGCACATCTGATTTGTGCCAATTCTGGATGGGAAAACACGGTGGTAAAGGGGGAAGTGCTAGTAAGGTTGGGAATGCAGCCCATTAAGTCAATTTAAATGCAAATGCACCTTATGACTGACTCTACTAAGTTTTCATGCCCAACAATGGGCATAACTTGATGGTGAAATCAGGCCCTATGATGCCAAATAGACAGCCCATTTTTTACCGAGACTGATTTTCATCAAGAGTAGTGAAAAATAGGTTGCAAAGTCTGTATGTGCATGTTTCCTTCTACTGTTGTGGACTAATGCTCTGCTCACACCTATGCAGACCAAAGTGGGTAACACAAAATTAAGTACATCCTCCTCATCTGCATGATTGTGGTGTAGTGTAAGCCTGCACCACACTATTGTCCATATCTCCAAGCACACTGTGGTCTCTGCACTCAGCACAGTGGAGCAGCATATTTGTTTGCAGACCAAGTTGTGAAGCCAGCCTTAAAGAAAGATTATATCTTATTTCTAAAATCCAAATTAATACAAAGTGAACACCAGGGCAAAGGGTGGGTTTCACAGTGACTGATACAATGTTGAAGGCATTGGCGGTGTAGGTGGTCAGGAGAGATGGTCAACGTTGTGTATGGATCTCAAGGATCATGCTCAGAAAGGGCTGAGAATAACTAGCCAGGATCTGGACCCGAGAATCTGGCAGAAGTGCCTCAAAAAAATTTCACATGGATGGCTAACTTCAGTACATGCATCTTCTCATGACATCTCTTACTTATCAAAAACTAACCTCTCATATTCTATAAATTTTCATCCTTTGTTCTTTCCCCTTTATTCTGTAACTGGTCCCCTTTTAAAAGTTAGCATTGAATTTACTTAACTGTTCTATTGGGTGGGTCATTTCAAGTCATTGCATTCAAAAAAAAATTATTCCTGTCATCTGGTTCTTTATTCCTTCAATCTATGTTCATTATCTCTGGAAATTGTTTGTCCTTATTTGCTCTGTCAAAAACATTTGTGAGCTTGAACACCTTCAAAACATCTCCTCTTTATCTTCTCTGCTCTAAGAAGAAAAGTCTTAGTTTTTTCAAACTCCCCATATCCCTAGTAATATTCTAGAAAAACTCCAATGCACCCTCTCCAAGACCTTGATGACTAATAACTAAAGAGTGTTGACTAAAATTGGCCACAATAATCTAGCTGGAATTATGGTTTACAATGTGTTATAAAGGCTTTGAATAATTTATTTGCTTTTGTACTACATGCCTTTGTTTATAATGACAAGAATCCCATATGTCTTTTAAATCGTTCTTACCTCACCTTTAAAGATACATCTTGGGTTTCTCTGCACCCCTTTAAGATTGAACTACGTAGTTTATCGTGCTTTTCCCCATTCTTCCTAAAAGAACTTTACACTTCTCTTCAAACTTCTTTCTGTTATGTTTCTGTTTATGTCCCCCTGACATCTGTTATCATCCTTCATTGTGTTATGTACGACTTTGAAATTATGCTTTTTATAACCAAGTCTTATGTCAACTTTTGGGAAGCATTACTGGATACTTCTTTCTAGTCTGAAAAACAAACATTCACCATACTCTTTGCTTTCTATCCATTAACCACACTAAAACACTGTCAAAACCTCTTTCATCCCATTGGCTTTAATTTTAATATTATGTGATATTTATTGACCATCTCTTCAAACTTTATGCACAAATTAGACAGATTTATTTTTGAAATTAGCATTTTGAGATACATTGTATGGGAAATTCAAGACATAGAACATAGAACATAGAACATTACAGCACAGAACAGGCCCTTCGGCCTTCGATGTTGCGCCGACTAATATAAAAAGCAATGCCCCTCCAAACTAAACCATTCCCTTCTCTTCCATATACTTATCAACTAACCTCTTAAACGCCACCAAACTTGGCGCATCTACAACTGCTGCAGGCAGGGCATTCCACTCCCGAACCACCCTTTGGGTAAAGAACCTACCTCTGATATCCGTCCTATAACTATCACCCCTTAATTTAAAGCTGTGTCCCCTCGTGCTAGCTTTCTCCATCCTAGGAAAAAGGCTATCACTGTCCACCCTATCTAAACCTCTAATCATCTTATATGTTTCGATTAGGTCCCCTCTTAGCCGCCTCCTTTCTAACGAAAACAACCTCAAATCCCTCAGCCTCTCTTCATAAGACCTGCCCTCCATACCAGGCAACATCCTGGTAAACCTCCTCTGTACCCTCTCCAATGCCTCCACATCTTTCTTATAATGTGGGGACCAGAACTGCACACAATACTCCAAGTGCGGCCGCACTAGAGTTTTGTACAGTTGCAACATGACGTTGCGGCTCCGAAATTCAATCCCCCTACCAATAAAAGCTAAGACTCCATATGCCTTCTTAACAACCTTCTCGACTTGACTGCCTACTTTCAGGGATCTATGCACATACACACCAAGATCCGTCTGTTCATCAAGACTACTAAGAATCCTACCATTAGCCCTATACTCTACACATTTATTATTTCTGCCATAGTGCATTACCTCACACTTTTCCACATTAAACTCCATTTGCCACCTCTCGGCCCAGCTCTGCAACTTGTCCAAGTCCCTCTGCAAACTATAACACCCCTCTTCACTATCTACCACTCCACCGACTTTAGTGTCATCTGCAAATTTACTAATCCATCCTTCAATACCCTCATCCAGATCATTTATAAAAATTACAAACAGCAGGGGCCCCAAAACAGACCCCTGAAACAGACACATGATATGTGATAAGTGTAGCATGCATGGGAGCAACAAGTGACTTTAAACCTATGCTTCCCAAAGCTTTCCACTGCTTGCGTCTTGTCTGGGTCAGCTGTAGATTAATTAACAGTGATTGATTTCTAAGCTTAGTCAATAATTACATTTTCATTGTGTTGCATGACAAATAGGATGGTAGAAAAGATCTGGATGAATCTTAGTCATTTTTTGTTGAGCAATTTTTATGACTGATCAGTGCCTTCTGTTTTTGCTACAGTTTGTCTTTCCTCCTTTTCGGATGTCAGTTACAGCCTCCTCCTCATTCCCTCTCATATACTGTGTGATTAGACACATGTGTTGGAAGCAAAGTAAGACACTGTTGAACTTCTCACGAATTGGAAACTTTTTCTATACTGTTCCATATATTGTGTAATATGGATTTAAATGCAATGAAAGCCAATAGTCTTTCAAGAAATTATTTTTCATCTACCTCTGCTTTAGCTGAGGTCATTGGATTATTTTGTAAAAAACAGAATTATTTCCTAGTTTAAAAAAAATCCTGAGGATTTTAAATCCCTGGATTATGAACAAATTGCAACTTCTCTCTGCTTCATACAACCACAAAGATTTATTGGAACTCATAAAGAAGCATTCAGGAGGGCTTCTTGAAACAATATTTAGATAGTCCAACAAGGGAAGGGGCCATACTGGACCTAGTATTGGGGAACGAGCCTGGCCAGGTGGTTAGTGTTTCAATAGGGGAGTAGTTCGGGAACAGTGACCACAATTCAGTAAGTTTTAAGGTACTGATCAAAAAAGAAAAGTGTAGCCCTCAAATTTAGGTGCTGAAGTGGGAGAAGGCTAATTATAATAATATTAGGCAGAACTGAGGAATGTAGACTAAAGGCAGATGTTTGAGGGTGAATCAACATCTGGCATGTAGGAGGCTTTCAACTTAAGTTGATAGGAATTTAGGACCAGTACATTCCTATAGGGTGAGGGATAAGTATGGCAAGCTTTGGGAACCTTGGATGATGAGGGATATCGTGAGCCTCGTCAAAGAGAAAAAGGAAACATTTGTCAAGGCAAGGAAGCTGGGAACACAAAAGCAAGTGTGGAATACAAAGATGGTGGAAAGAAACTTATGCAAGGAGTAAGGAGGGCTAAAAGGGGTCACGAAAAATCATTGGCCAGCAGGATTAAGGAAAATTCCAAGCTTTTTATATATATATATATATATATATATATAAAAAGAACAAGAGGGTGGCCAGGGAGAGGATTGGTCCATTTAAGGACAGGGGAGGGAATCATGGAGCCAGAGGGCATGTGCAAGGTATTAAATGAGTATTTTGCATCAGTATTCACCAAAAAGGACTTGGTGGATAATGAATCTGGGAAAGGGTGTGTAGCTAACTTGAGTCATGTTGAGATCAAAAAGGAGGAGGTATTGGGGTTCTTGAGAAACATTAAGATAGACAAGTCCCCAAGGCCTGATGGGATATACTTAAAAATATCAAGAGAGGTAAGGGAGGAAAATGCTGGGGTCTTGAAAGAAATCTTTGTATCGTCACTGGCTATAGGAAGGGTCGCAGAGGATTGGAGAATAGCCAATGTTGTTCCTTTATTTAAGAAGGGTAGCAAGAATAATCCAGGTAATTACAGACCGGTGAGCTTTACAATAATTAGGGAAATTATTGGAGAGGATTCTTTGAGACAGGATTTACTCCCACTTGGAAATAAGTGGATGAATTAGTGAAAGGCAATATGATTTTGTGAAGGGGAGGTCATGTCTCACAACTTGATCGAGATTTTCAAGGAAATGATGAGGATGATTGATGAGGGTAGGGCAGTGGACTTTGTCTACATGGACTTCAGTAAGGCCTTTGATAAGGTCCCTCATAGCAGACTGGAGCAGAAGGAGAAGTCACATGAGATCAGAGGTGAGCTGGCAAGGTGAATACAGAACTGGCTCAGTCACTGAAGACAGAGGATAGCAGTGGAAGGGTGCATTTCTGATAGAGGGCTATGACAAATAGTGTTCCTCAGGGATCAGTGCTGGGACCTTCACTGTATGTAACGTATGTAAATGATTTGGAGGAAAGTGTAATTGGTTTGATTAATAAGTTTGCAGACGACACAAAAGTGGGTAGATTTGGGAATGGTGATGAGGACCATCAGAGGATAGACAGGATATAGATTGCTTGGAGGCTTAGATGGAGAGATGGTAGATGGAGTTTAATGAGGATAAATGTGAAGTAATGCATTTTGAAAGGTCTAATGCGGATAGGAAATGTACAAAAAATAGTAGAACCCTTAAGAATATTGATAGATAGAGGGATCTGAGTGTACACAGGTCACTGAAAGTGGCAACACAGGTGGAGAAAGAAATGAAGAAGGCATTCAGCATGTTTGCCTTCATCGGCCAGGGCACTGAGTTTAAAAATTAGCAAGTCATCTTGCAGCTTTATAGAAACTTAGACCGCACTTAGAATATAGTGTTCAATTCCGGTCACCACACTGCCAGAAAGATGTGGAAGCTTTGGAGAGGGTACAGAAAAGATTTACCAGGATGTTGCCTGGTATGGAGGGCATTAGGCTATGAGGATAAGTTGGAGAAAGTTGGTTTGTTCTCACAGGAATGATGGAAATTGAAAGGCGACCTGATAGAAATCTACAAGATTATGAATGGCATGGACAGAATGGATAATCAAGCCTTTTCCCAAGATGGAAGAGTCCATGATTAGATTTAACACATGAGGGGCAAAGTTTAAAGGAGATGTAGAAACAAATTTTTTAGAGGGTGGGAGGTGCCTGGAACTTGCTGCTGGGGGAAATACTGGAAGCAGATATGAGAGTGTCTTTTAAGGGGTGTCTGGACATATATATGAATAAGATGGGAATAGAGGGATATGGTCCCTGGAAGGGTAGGGAGTTCTAATTCAGTCGGGCAGCATGGTCTGTGCAGGCTTGGAGGGCCTAAGGGTCTGTTCCTGTGCTGTGATTTTCTTTGTTCTGCTTTGTTCTTTGTGTTTCATTTAAGACTTCTACTTTATAGCTGGATGATTTTGTGAAGTATGCTTTATAGCATCCTACAGGAGAATATTGTGAGAAATCCTTGAGAAGTCCTTGAATCCATTACACCAACTCAAGAATCATTTAATGCCCAATGATGGAAACTCTAGGAATCGAGCAGAAAGTAAAGCTGAAGAACCTTGAATGTATAGGTAGAAGTTCTTGGAAAACAAAATGAGTGATGTTATAGCATATTTTGTGACTATTCTGTTTCATTTTTATTATTGGAGATCCCAATATCAGTCAAAGGAATTGGTATTTTGATTTGTGCTTTGATTGGTTTTCTTTGTTGTGGTTGATAATTGGCACAGTGAAAGAACTATTTCACTAATAGGACGTTTTAATTCACAAAAATTTAATTAACAAAACAAAAATGTCAGAAAAATTCCCCAGCATTAAAATGTCACCTGTTTTACAGAATCTAAACAAACAGTCAGATATAGGATCTACTTACATATATAGTAATCTGGGAAAGAAAATAAACAGTTATCCAAATTATGCAGCGTAAAACTACAGGTATTTTATTTATGGGCAGTTCTGCAACTAATAAGCTTTGAAAAAGAAATTATAAATATTACAGACTAATGAATTAGGGCTTTTCCTTGACCAATGAAACTGACTCATTCCAAATCCTCTGGCCTACAAAACTAAAACAGGAAACACGTCTATAAGAAATAGAGGCACACTGATAGTGTGCCATACTGATAGCACTGATAGTTTGAGTTTAGCGATTGATTGTAATGGGTCCAGGGCTGCAGATAATCCAGTTAAACTACTTAACTGAGATATTTTAATCTTAAAATAATAGGCTCGTCCATATTCTACACAAGGGGGGAGTTAGATCCTGATGGAAGAAGACACATGACATGTTGAAATACTTCCCTTCATTCCATAAACTGACAATGTTCATTTTGTAACTATTTGACATTGCAATATTCGATTAGATTTCATGTTAACACATCCAATCAAATAATGCCAACAAAGCATCTGTCTCAATAAGATACTGAAATAATTCAAATAGAAGAGACATGACAATTCAACTAAAACACACAGGTTTTCTTGTGAAAGAAACTGGCAATCACAAATGAAGACTCAGTTTGTGGTGAGGTTAATTATGAAGAGAAACCTAACAGTAATGGTATCATCTGGGAAGAATCATCACCCCTGAACATCATAAGAAGGTTAAATGAATTAGTGGCGGCCCGGATGTCTCAGGACACGGAAAGGGGGAGGGGAGGGAAGTTTAAAACAGCAGGAGAACAAGAAGTGTCAGAAAATATCTAACAGATAACGGGTTGGTTAAATATTGCTTTCCACCAGTTGGCCGAACAGAAAGGGAAATATGGGAGAAGGAAAACATTCACATAACTTTAATAAAAACGTGACTTTTACACTAATGTTTTTATAAGATTACAAAGATACTGGCAAAAAAAACTGGATATTCACGCACCTATTTGTTTATGAAATTTGCGGAAACTTTCGCTTCAGGTATCTGTGACACAAATTGTATTTATCTTTCTGGTGAAGTAAATAAAGGACAATTTCCACTTGGACAGTATGGTTGCTTCCTTTCTGCTGGTGGTGCTCTTAGGACCCCGCTTCCCACTCTAACCAAGTCCAAGTTTGGGTTGTTAAGTAAGGTTCCGAAAAGGCAGTGACATTGGTGAAGTGCCAACTCTGGAAGGAACATGCGACACTAATATCTCAGGAATGTTGCAAAGGGATTCGTATCCTTTCCTGAGTCAAGCGGTGGCCACCAAGAGCAACAGAAAGAACGTGTCTGTGTCATTAATCAGCAAACATACAATAAACAAGAGTACATTAGTGATGCATGCCTGAAACTTAACTACCCTGTGTTATTTGTTCAGTTGATGCTTTTTTTAACTCCTAAAATCAACTTTGCACATGTCCTTCTTATATTTTTGTTTTATTCTCGGGACAACCTCACTCCTCGCCCATGCAGCAAAGTTACGAATTACGGGCGGCGCGGTAGAATAACGCACATGTTTAAAAATACCATTTGATATTTCCATTGATATTGCAATTGTTTTTTTTAATTCATAGTCAGATCCTGACATCTTTGTCTATTATACCAAACGAGAAGAAAAGCTAGGCCAACTCTAAGGGCTTTGGTGGTTCACAGGGTCATCCTAAACTCTCTTGTATTAAACCTTGTATTCATTTGCTATCTATGATATGAAAGAATACAAAAAAGAATCGTCTTCGGAATAGGTTTTAACGGAATCAGGAGGAGCACCAATATCACCTGTCAAACATAAACTCCTGAGAGGCGATGATCTTGATTTGTTAGGGGAAATGATTTGCAAGTGCGTAGAACTTTTCACATGTTTGATCAGCAAGCACTTGAGGGTTTGGTCACATCTACTCAGTGCTCTAATGACTATCTATCAGAGAGTGGTGCTGGATGGATCAGCAGCCCACGTCGAGTCAGATCATTATCTAAAAGCTAACAGAAAAGTAACACGTGGCTTATCATTATTGGCAATGGTCATTTCGGGATGAATGCTGCCCATTTATTTCCCAGAAGTCGAAATTTATTAATTTTTTTTCAAAATAAGGTAACGTTCAAACGCCCAAAAAGGAGCGCGCGTTTTCAATGTAAACTTCCTCGGAACAGTTAGGAAAACTTTAACCCAAGTTTAAAACTAGTAGGGATGTACGTGACAATCGCTCCGGTTTACATTCCAGTGGATTAAGCAATGGATGATGGCTGGAGATATCAGAGGCATGACGAACTGTCATATGGAGTCTCGGAGGGAAACAGACGAGCGAGAAACATTAATCATGTTCAGCCGATTCACGCCATGTGCATTTAGAAAATGTAGACTCATCGTAGCAGAACAAAATAATTAATGAAATCATCAATCATCCTGACCTGTAACTTTAAATTACAAACTTTTTTTTTGTTCCTAGTGAAATTACCTTGATACGTTAGCAAATCCAAACAATTGCAACTTCTGAAAATGTAAAATGATAAATATGTCGGAATTTAAGAGCAAATAAATTAGGATATAATTAAGATGTGAGCAGTTTGGGAAGTGTCTTTTCCTCAAAGTACCTCCACTAGATGTTAGTTGGTACTGTATCCGATTTAAATCTCTTCGCTAAAGCAATGTTTAATCTTAAGTTTACCTGCGCCAAGTGTGAAGTGTCAAAATGTTAACTATATATGCCAGATTTATGGACTGGTGACGGATTGGCGGTGCATTGCATTTATCTTGCTCATCAAATGATGTTGCATTAAGTTCTGCAGTTGTCTGCGAGCTGTCCATCAACCGAATCTCCGCCCCGTGTGCCATTATATAAGGAGAGACTGCGGCTCTGGAGTCAGTCAATGCGATTCGAGAGTAACAGTTTCGTCTCGATCTCACCGCGAAAGACTTTGTAAGGATACACCACGAGATACGGGAGTCAAGAATTTTGGAAACCCCATTAAATAGGCTTGGTAGGTACCTGTGAAATGTTCTACCTTGGGCTCAGTTAAGCAAGTTTGTTATACATCGCATCTTTCACTAACTTTACTGGGTAGTCGCAAATATTTAGTGATGTTATAGAAATGGATGCGGAACACGGCAGTGATCAGAGCGATGTGAAGTACAGTCAGCAGGTTGAATGTATACTCCGTGTTTTTAAGTTTCGTAATGTTTGTGAGTGACTCAGAACCATATCATCATCTAAAAAAATATGGTTCGAAAGGGAGATCTCCACAGAAAGAGCACAAAACGGATCCTGGCGGTGGGTTCTCCTGAGCGGAGATGCTCGATTTGTTGTTAAGACTAAACATTCGCGCGCGTTGCTGACACCTCGCCAGAACTGGGGAAGTGCCTATCAGCAAGCTATACCCCCACAGCCTCAAAGCAAACATAAATCATCCAAAGAACAGTCCTAATGCCCGCCCTGCTTTCTCCCCCATCAGGTTTCACCATGAGGATGGTTCACGTTGCCCTGCTGTATTGCTGCTTCCTCTATTCTATTTATGATAACGTGGATGCCAAATTGGACGTAGCTTCAGCATTTAAAAAAAGGCAAGTTCTCTATTGTATGTCTTTTCCCGCAGTTTTTTTTAAACACGTCCCAGTTGAATCAAGACACCTTCCTTTCCAAACTGAAACTTTCACCAGTCTGTACTCAGAGCGTACTCTTTGGTCTCGTGTCCTTTATCGGGATTGTGTCTTTTTGTTCGCAGGTTGACCGCTTGGGCTTTAAGCCGAGCGAAGCGGGATCTGAAACCTTCCAAGCTGAAGACTCAGGGGATGGTAGCGAGTAGCCACCAGTTCGTGAGGGCGGAAGACGTCAAGGAAAACTTGAACGTTCACTCCAGGTAATTAAAGCAAATCCTTCCAGCTGTAAACCTGAAACATGGTACCGGCTGGTTCGGGTAAACCTCAGCACCCTGGCTGTGGGGATAGGAAAGCGCTGACATTAAACTGTATGAAAAAACCGAGTAAACGTGGAGAATGAAAGGGAACATGTAGGAGTCCGAGATACGGGACTGGTGTTACCCGATTGGAAGAAATGATAGTCTTTCGGACTAGTTTTGGTTTCTATCTCTCTCCAACTGAAGAGATTGGGGAAAGTAAAACAATGCGTGCGAATGAGTGTCTATTCCTTATGTTTATGTCGCGATTTCTGCTTCTGACTCAAAGTAACGAGCTAGAAGCTGGCAATCATTTCCATCTTTATTTTTATGATTTACGAAGTCCCCCCCCTCCCCAACACTGATGTTCTGAGATATTGTTTGGAACCTGATCCATTTTTCTTCATGTTTTATAACATATGCGAGTTTGCAAATTGACCTTGCCATGGAAGAAAAATCAAATAAATCGGCCGATGATGATCTCCCGACAAGTGCAGGCTTGACTTCATCAAGTGTAGCTTGACCAAGGTTTAAATGAGCCAAAGTTTATAGCGCTGGGTTCTGAACCCACTTCTCTGATTTCGCTCTGATGGTTAATGTGCTGCCCTTTCTGTCTCTCTCTCTGTCCTCAGCTCAGACGCGCACATCCGTGTGAAGCGCTACCGATACGGGTTGCCCCATTTTCCACAGCTCCACCTGAACCGGCCAAGCTGCCAACTCGGGACGTGTCAGGTCCAGAAACTGAGCCACCGGTTAAATCAGCTCCTGAATAACCCGGAGAAAGACAACATGGCACGGTGGAGCACGTGGAGTCCCAACAGCTACGGCAGGAAACGGCGATCGGTGCGATCCAAGATAGCGCTCACGCTGCCTGCGGGACAGGATATACTGGCAAGGACGTGATGGGCTGTGCAATGACAAGCACACGCAAGTGTACAACTTCAGAGCCGCTGCCATGGACTAGAATATTCATAAAGTCTGCATTTGGCAAACTTAACAATGCACGCCAGAGTTCAGAACTGTTACAAGCTGCCAAACTTGCCAGAATTTGTTTTTTGGAGAAGTTTCAGAACGAACTGAATGAAGAAAAAGGCGCCACCTCTCAGCGAATGCCTTGGAATTAAAAGGAATCATACCCTACATAGCGCCAAATTCCAATCACTATCTGCAGACTACATTTGAATTGTTTTTTTTTCTGTTTGGATTACAGGGAGTCTAAAATCCTGCTAGTAGAAAAAGGATTGCATCATACTTGAACGCAATTTCTATTATAGAAAGTGCAATCGACGTTTTAATGTATGAAAGACATTTGTATATAAAATTGTTTAAACTATTTAACTCATTATTTCCTGTAACTGTACATCTGGAAATAGAATTATTTTTATACGTGATATAAATATATAAGGGCATTGTAGCATCAGCAAACTTAGATTCGTGTGTTCATTATTATGGAGGTAAAAATGTTCACTAGTTACCCGACTCCTTTTTGTACATTCCAGTCTTGCAATGACTGTATATTTGTAGTGCAATCTATTTTGTCATAATTATTAAATACAATAAAGATCTGCCTACATTATGATGCCTGTGGTTATTGTATACTTTTTTCAAAAAGACGCGAGGAGAACCTCAGCAGCCACCCTATTCCTGTTTAGGATTGGTGTGTACATGATTGGCAGCCCCTTCGATGCCGTAGTCTAGGCGCATCTTTGGTACCATTAATTCACAATACATGTATTGAGCATCCAGTTTATGAAGGGATAGCACCACACTTGCAACGAGCATACACATCACGGAGGGGTTTGCCTTAAGTTTTTTTGTTAGGGGAGAAAACAGTGAAACAGAAGGCAAATTCCTTCTGGAAGGAATAGATCCGACTCATTCTAGTTAAAGAGCTTTGCTGCGGTGTATGAGAGGCTTGAACTGTTTTTCATGCTCAGCGCTGGAAGGAAACCGCAATGAGAGGCAAAAGAATGCGGTGGAGTTTATTGTATTTTCAAAGCCTGTAGCGCCACCTGATCTAAACTTCAGACATTACAAGAGCTAGAATAATGAGGGTTAAAGAGTTCTTCAATGCAGTTTGCCAACCTGAGAGTATTATCCTCAGCAGTAAACATTGACCGCATGTTTGTCATAAAATTATTCATGTATATAATTTCACATTCGGTCCAGCAGTTACAGATGGCCTCAAACACCATAAAATTATTGATTCATGCTGAAAAATCATAAAACACATTTACATTAGATCCTTTCAGGCTAGACAAGCCTGGATACTACACCTGAAAGTCTGAGTTGTTGAAATTGTTTTAGAGTTTCGACTCATCCGTATTCAAATTTAAATCCATATGGGAAGAGAAATGGAACCGTTTCTAAAAAGATTATTGATTCCATTCCAATGTCCAAAGATGTGCGGGTTAGGTGGATTTGCTATGTTAAATTGCCCCGAAGTTCAGGAGGGTTAAGCAGAATAAATATATGGGGTTCTGGGGATAGAGCCTGGCTGGGATTGTGGTCGGTGCAGGCTCGATGGGCGGAACAGCTTCCTGCGCTGTAGGGAATTTTATGATTCCGACTCAAAGGGAATTTCTCTTTGTTAACATTGTTTAATGATTATCTCTGATTTTTTTGTAAATGAATTGCGACAATTCCAAGAAGGCTTTAAACCTTTAGAAAAATAATGTGGCAATATTTGCAGGTAAATGATTCAAACACAATTTTGTTAATAACGCATATCAACAGGAAATTATAATTGAACATTATAAAGTTGTATTATGACTGATCAATTTTTCCACAAAATATTTATTCGTTGCGTGGATATTTCGCAGATCATCGATGGAGCCATTCCGCCATCTAGAGTTTGCAAACAGTGTGAATTTGACAGAGAGGCTGGAAAAATGAAAAAAAACTTTTCGAAGCTCTCGGGGCAAGAGCAAGGGTCCTAAATAATGTTCTTGCCTTGAGTCAAAGTATTGCTGCATTCGGATGAATGTCTTTTTCCCGCGCTCCTCCGAATTCTTTCTTTACAATCGCGCGAAAAGCAAACAAACAAATCCCAGGAAATAAGCACATTCATTTCGACAATGGCTTCTGGGACTTCTGTTGCAACGGCTGCTGCAAGCGGGAGTGCGGGTGCAATGTCATAGAAATGGAAACCTCGATTTAGGAACTCAGCAAAGTAATGTTTATGTTGTTGGAATTTGTGATAAACGTCTTATATAAAATTACTTGGCACAAACGGTGCAACAGGCTTCATTACATTTCAAGACAAAATATCGTCGACCTTTAACGTGGGATGTATATTCTCGTAAGATAAAAAGTCAGACGCTGGAGTCTTTTTAATCTGTTACTTTCCAAACCACTGGGCGAAACAGATCTTATTTTATGGTTTCTTATCTACGCGGATCAACACGGACCCAAAACTAAGTACGAAGCAAAATGTGGTCAAATCTGGCAATGGCAGTAGAACTGATTGTTTATATAATTTTGCTTCAGAGAAACGTCCCCGTTAGCTGTGAGTGCGCGGAGTAGTTTGTATGCAACTTTTGTTGTGTTATAAATCATTAAATTGAATTGCAGAAAAACTAATATAAAACCAAATTAATGTTACAATTTAAAGCTTCTCAGAGAAAATACATCACACTTATCTGACTCCAAATTAGAAGGATGAAACTCAAGGCTGACACAAGAATGTTGTTAATTCAGACACATTCACTAGCCTCCCCCTTCAATCAAATCCAGAATTTACCATAATTTATGCCCTTTACATGCTCTAAGTTTGTCTCCCACAACTAGGAAATTACTGTGAACAAACCGTACGCGTAGCTTTAGAAACACAGAAGGTGTCTGAAACTCACTGACTGAAAGAGTGGTAGAGATTGAAACCTTCAACATTTAAAGAACACTTGGTTAATCACCTGAAATGCCATACCCTACAAGGTTAGGGACCAAGAGCAAGAAAAGGGCAGTAGGCTAGATGACCACCTGTTGGCTGTCATATAAGCAACGGGCCAAATGGCCTCCCTCCTTGCTATAAATTTCTTTGATTGCTAAGATTTTCTCTGAATGTTTCTTGAGCGGAAGTTTCAAGCAGCAATATTAAGACACACTGACCTCCTCAGAAGATGAACACGGGACACGGTGGACAGAGTACCCTTTGTTGTCCAGTACTTCCCCGGAATGGAGAAGCTACGACATCTTCTCCGGAGTCTTCAACATGTCATTGATGACGATGAACATCTCGCTAGGGCCATCCCCACCCCCCCACTTCTTGCTTTCAGACAACCGCACAACCTCAAACAGATCATTGTTTGCAGCAAACTACCCAACCTTCAGGAGAACAGTGACCACAATACCACACAACCCTGCCACAGCAACCTCTGCAAGACATGCCAAATCATAGACATGGACGAGATCATCAAATGTGAGGATACCATTCACCAGGTACACGGTACATACTCTTGCAACTCGGCCAACGTTGTCTACTTAATACATTGCAAGAAAGGATGTCCCGAAGCATGGTACATTGGGGAGACCATGCAGACACTACGACAGCGGATGAATGAGCATCGCTCAACAATCACCAGGCAAAACAGTTCCCTTCCTGTGGGCGAACACTTCAGCAGTCATGGGCATTCGGCCTCCGACCTGCGGGTAAATGTTCTTCAAGGGGGCCTTCGTGACACACGACAGCGCAGAGTCGCTGAGCAGAGACTGATAGCCAAGTTCCGCACACATGAGGACGGTCTTAATAGGAATCTTGGCTTCATGACACACTATCTGTAACCCCCGTAACTTGCCTGGGTTAGCAATAAAACTCACTTACTGTGCTGTCTGGAGAAAATACACAATTCTCTAACCAATGCTCAGGATTCCCTTCACACACATTGTTAGCCACTTTAACACTTGAATAGCAGGTTAAATGTAAGGATTCGCATTCTAATCAGCAATCTGTAACTGTCTGTGTGGATATGAGTGCTATTGCAGACCAGAACTCTGCATTTGTCTGACGAAGGCTATAAAATCGAAAGCTCGCGAATTTACTATCAAATAAATTGGTTGGATTTAAAATTGGTGTTGTAAAACTTTACTGAGTTTACCCCAGTCCAACGCCAGCATCTCTACATCAAGCCACTTATACATTACTACAGTATCATGTTCACACCATTAGTTCTCAGTGCACAAATCTCTTGTTGCTGATAGTAACACCAAAATAAAGTTACCAGAGTTATTAAGGATGATGGTTTGGCAAATTAAGTTAAAAAAAACCCTCCTAGCCAGTGAAGTTTACTTTGATGTTGCTGTTGGTTGTATAAAGGCCATTTGTTGGGAGCTAGAAAGCACTAAAGCAATATAAATAGAAATAAATTGAAACAGTTACTATTGATAACTGTTGCTAGCCTTTAGGGACCTTATCCAATATTAAGGAGTATCCTGGATTAACTGGTAAACTTGCAGATGTGTACCAAATTTATATCCTTGAATATCACAAAATGCATCAATGAAGATCTTGGCATCGGTCATGACTAAGAATCAATGATCAGAGTGAGATGGATAGGTGCATCACCACTGAGGTCCTGATTCATCTGCATTGATTGCTGTATTCCCAATGCCAAATAGCCCAAGCAACAGGTCTTCCAGTGGCTGGATCTGGAAACTGACACAATGACACCAGTTGATACAGTGTAATTTGTTTTTACCAGAGATGTGAGCTCACAATGCCACGGAGAAGAGACACACTGGACAGGGATTGTCACTGCTGGTTATTAACATTCATGGAGGAGGAAAATTGGAGATTGAAACTGGTCACAGGAGGGCAGTCTGTTGCTGAGGATGAGATGTCCATGGAGAGTGAAGTCTTCATGGGAACATCCATTGAACATTATGATGTGCATTATCTAAGGCACACCTGTGGCCAATGATGAACACAAACAACTCCAGATAAAACTACAAGCAATAGGAGTTAGTGGAAAGTTAGTCATTAGGATGGCACAATGACACAGTAATTAGTACTGCTGTTTCACAGTGCTTGAGATCCAGGTTCGAGTCCAGCTTTGGGTGACTATGTGGAATTTGCATATTTTTATCCATAGGTTTCCAGGGAGTGCTCTGGTTTCCTCCCGGATTCCAAAGATGTACAAGTTTGGTGGATTGGCTATGTTAAATTTACCCTGTGTGTTCCAAGATAGATGGATTAGCCATGGTAAATGTGTGGTGGTTAAGGAGATCTGGTGGAGAGGAGGCCTGTGTGGGATGCTCTTCTGGGGAGTCAGTATAGAGTTCATTGGCCAAATGGTCTCATTTTGCAATGTAGAGATTCTATGATCATTCTTGTCTCATAGGTCATGATGCAGAAGTGGCATTGACAAAGCAGTACTTAAGACATCAAATGAAGAACAACTATAGACGTCATCACGTCGTTCCAGCACTAGTGCAGATACTTAGACATCAGTGAGCATTAGCCTGTGGTTAAAAAGGGTGGCCTCAGTTGGTGAACATGGCCCAGATGTGCAGGGACAGCTAAGAAAAATAGTAACAGCTGTAGCGACTCCTCATTGAAGGATTGAAGAAGATGCTCAGCTTCATGTTGATGGTGAGACTCAGGAATCAAGAGTTGGAGTTGCAGAATAAATGTGTGGAATCTGTTAGAGCTCTAAGAGGTTGTTCATACTTGTAAGCATAATGGAGAAGCCCATCCATGCCACAAGTAGCAGTTTTTCACTGCATAAAAATGCATTGACTCCTCCATTGAGAAGATGGTGATTATCATGAAGAGTTACACACAGCAAACCACAGAGTGGCTGCAGGAGAAAGGCATAGACCTACATATTATTACCTCAATCATGAGCTCTGTGAAGTGACGGATAGATTAATTGAGCCTGTGGTACCTGCAACCTTTGGCAAGGAGCAGAGCATCCCAGGATCACAGGGAAGCAAAGATTGCCTTGAAACAGTGAAGATGCTCCTAGGATCTCCTGGTCTCAATGGTGTCTTCTCAGCTGCTTTGATGGTGACATCAGCGGCTTATAAAGCTTGGCACCAGAGGATGCTCCTGCAGACATCAGAACTCTCAAGGCCTCAGTCAGTCAGGGAATGAATGCTATATTAATCTAAACACCAGGACAGAAAGGCAAATAGCCTACCCCCTCCTCAATTGCATGCTCTGGGCCAGCACAAATGTAGGTATAACCGCAAATGTTTGCATACTAGCACTTGGGTTTCAGTGGATGAAGACTAAATGTTAAGTGGCAAATATTTGGAACAATCTGCTAAATTAATGTGATATTTTTCTTCAGTTGAGATCTCAAGTGCTAACTTGCACACTGTTGAGCTGATATCAGTGGGTGATCTGTTGAGAAGAGAGGAAGAAAAAGGTCTGTACTGCATGAAGGCAATGGAGAGAATGCCTTGATGTCCTGTCCTGACAGAAATATCGAGATGACGAAGGACGATTAAGAAAAAGAAAACAAGGAAATATTAGGAAAACAATTGCAATGCAAATTTAGGCATAGAAGGAACATGCCTATATTAGTAATTTCTATGTCTCCTTATCATGCATGTTGTTGGCTGTCGGAATTGCCACTTTGATACATTGTCATTAAATCTCTTGGTCTGTAGTGCCCTGAAGATCCTCTTTTTCCTTGGATGAGGTTGCACTGTGGAACACATTGAAACAGAATAGAGCAGATGTTTCATTAGGGTGATAGGGAACACAGAAGAGGAGTGTGGAGATGGCCATGATTGTAGAGATCGCTTGCGCAGTACAGTAGGTCAGAGGACATCAGCAGATACCCAGCTGATTGTAAGTCTGCTAGGCCCTTTTTTCTGATGTATTCAGCCCCACACTGCAATTTGGCACTGGGCTGATTACCATATGGAAATCGTCATTTCAATATGGGTGAGCCCATGATGGTAGTCTCCAGGCCTGCAATGTCTCTCCTTATGACAGGAGAGGTTCTCAATAGCAGCATTTACAACTGCTCCCCACCAATGGGGAACAGGCATGCTCACCCCACTGATAGGGACAGAAGCCATTCAGGCCCCCCTGAGGGAGCTTGGGCCACTGGGGGTAGGGTCTACTGAGGGGCCGATTGAGGGTGGAGGGGGGACCTGCTGTGCATTGGGATCGATGGAGGAAAGAGGAAGGAGGATAATCGGGGCTGGCCATGGGGGACTGGAGACAAACTGTCACATTTTCTAGGGTTACTTGTCCTCCGAGTTGTACAGATCCTTGTTAGGCATATTGCAGGACTTTGTCAGATCTATGTAGTCACCAAAAGTTCATTTTAAACAGCCAATGTAGCCACTTGCTCTGGTGTAGGTGTCCTTTCATATCCTTTGTCATTCAGAATCCATTCATAGAGCCATTCAGGTGGCATGAAGAGCTGAGGTTCCTAGGACTGTTTCAGGATGTAGGAGTTGTGATAGCTTCCTGTGAATCTTGCGTATACTTGCAGGATCTACATATCTGTTTGCTGTGGTTGCACATTAGGCTGTATTTTCAGCGAGTGGAAACTCTTCCTGTTAACAAAGGCTACTGGCTGTCCTGTGAAAGTCTTGATCATCACATATATGCAGTCAATTACACTCTGCACCTAGGGAAATCCAGTGAAGACCTCAAATCCAACTCCCCTCTCAGCCTGCTGGGGTTTAATCTGTGTGAAAGTGTAGGTATTGGCCAACCTTCTGGTATAGGGCATCCATGACTAGCTTAATGCAGTGATGGGCTGCTGGTTAAGAGATCCCATAAATATCTCCATAGGATTCCTAGCTTGATTCTGAGGTGCAAAAGTTGAGGATCACAGTAACCGTCACTGCCACAGACAATGGGTGGGTATCACATCCCAATGACATCAAATCCTCCTCCAGCATTGCACACTGAATAGCCAGTCTGTGTGGTTATTTATGTTCTGACATCTCCACTTGCTGAGCCTTTTCAGTGACCCTTTTGGCAGGGTTCAGCCTTCTGTGATCCTTACCCCACCAAAAAACTAATTGCGCAAATGGGCTGGAAAATGGGATTTTCCAACTTCTTTTTGGGCGTACTTAGTTTCAAGAATCTCCAGCTCTCTGAGCATTACTGAGTGCCTCAGAGAACTCACGTTGAAAAATGGGGGTATGGGGCTCATCCTGCTGGACAGGCCAGCAGCGTGGCACTGAGTGGGTCACTGTGCATGCGCCAATCTGTCAGAGCGGAGATTGGTGCATGCACACTGGTCCTACTTTGCTGGCCTACTGATGTTATTCCTGACTTGCATTCCCCTCCTCCGATCGCTGGCCTTCCCAACCTCCTACCAATTGCTGGCCTATCCAACCCCTCCGTCAGGCCAGCCCCAATTGCCAGTACCCCATGGCCAGCCCCGATTGCCCACTACTTCCTTCCTCCATCGATCCCAATGCACAGCAAGTCCCCCCTCCATCCTCAATCGGCCTCTCAGTAGGCCCTGCCTCCCCATGGCCTGAGCTCTCTGGAGCGGGGGCCTGAATGGCTTCTGTCCCTATCAGTGGGGTGAGCATGCCTGTTCCCCATTGGTGGGGAGCAGTTGTAAATGCTGCTAGTGAGAACCTCTCCTGTCACAGGGAGAGACATTGCAGGCCCGGAGACTACCATCATGGGCTCACCCATATTGAAATGACGATTTCCATACGGTAATCAGCCCAGTACTGATTTGTGGTGTGGGGCTGAATACATCAGAAAAAAGGGCCTGGGAGACTCACAATCACCTGGACGCTTGCTGATGTCCTCTGACCTACCGTACTACTCAAGCGATCTCTACAATCATGGCCATCTCCACACTCCTCTTCTGTGTTCCCTATCTCCCTAATGAAACATCTGCTCTATTCTGTTTGAATGTGTTCCACCATTTTATCAGACTCCCTGTTTCCAATCTTGTTGCCTTGGCAACAATAAAATTTAGTCCAATAATTATAGATCTTAATGTTAAATGCTCATCACATTTTGAGCTTTTTTGCATTTATTATTCTCAATCATAAACCTGGGTTTAGATTAAAATATTTTTATATCAGATGAAAACCTGTGGCTGCTGCTTGGGAGTCAATAGACCCTGGTATTACCACTTTTCCTGCAGAATCTTTTGCCACTTAGGCACTTAACAGGCCAATAGTGAACCTTCTTGCAGGATCAAGGATTTCAGGTGCATAAGTCATGCTGTTGAAGGCTGTTAGCCAATCAGAGGCCAGCAGCTCTTCAATACTCAACAGCACCAGCAGGAGGCAGTGACCACTGTCAATACAATACCCACTAGAGATTTCAGACTGAGGGGGGAAATCAGGTGCCTTTGGAGATTTATGTGCTTCAGATAAGTTCTGGGATATTGCAGTTCCCATTGGCATAATTATCTGTTTTTAATGTGAAAAAGGAGACAATCTTACCAAAAATAATTCTAAGTGCCAAACATACGTGAAAATGGGACAGAATTAGGCAAGCTTCCCGAAGCAATTGTATAACACTTAGTGAGCCCAAGTCTGATTCTTGCCACTAGAGGGAGTGGGCGGAGCCTATTCAGCAGGGAAGCTGGTTTCTGAGCACCATGGGCACCATTGCACAGGGGCCTTGATTTCCCAGTGCATTGTATATAGTGTGTACACAATTGACTCCAGTCCCACCAGCGAGGTCATCATATCTGGTCTCCGATGGTGAGGGCTATTCGTGATCCTTGATGGCAAGGACTGATGAGCAGATAAGGACAAGTGAGCCCAGATGATTGCATCTGGCACTCACTAATAATATTTAAATTACCTGATGAATATTGAAATCAGTCTCACGCCCTTCTCACCTGTTGAACTGTGTGTAACATAGTGAGAGGTGAGAAATGTGGTGCCAGTCTGATTTTTCACCTCTCATCTCCTCACCATATTCATCAACCAGCATAACAAGCCAGTAAGATCACCATGAAAGTTGTTTTCACAAATAATTGATGTTTGTTTGTTGAGGCAAGTCGGTGGGGATGACTTGAACATTTTTCCGTTTTGGGCAATGAATTACTATTTTTATGATTGTTATTTTTAGACTGGACACTGAATAAATTGTCATTGATGAGCTGAAATTCAGAAGGTAACTATGCAAATTTTTTCACTTCAGCTGGAAGTTTTTCTACGTCAGCTTCCTGACCTTCCTTTGAGTGGCTTTGAGTGTTAGATTGCCAATCCCCTCTATTTTTTAACCAGAATTTTTTCCCTGGCTTATCTCACCTAATCTTCTGACTCAGGCTGGACGAGATCCAGAAAGTGTGTAAAAATGTGCTTTCAGAGATTTCTTTACTGAACACAAAAGGTATTTATTAATAACGATTATTCAACAACTTTGCTTCAACTAACTCCCTACATGTCTATTTTCTGAAGAAAGCGTCTAAAATGACTTTGTCTGAGGGCTCCACCCTCTGGAATGATTCCCTATTCTGTGTTCCAGTTGGTCCCCTAGGGTCAGAAGACCCTTAATCTGCTGTATGGCCCTTAAAGGGACAATCACGACACAGGGTGTCTCCAGGGCCCAGCATTGAAATGTAGCTTTGTCAAAGGGAAAGAAGACACGGCCCTTTTTTAACAGCACTAATTTCCCTAAATGAAGTATTTTATTTCAATGGATCTAAAAGATCCATTTTTAAAGGTCCTTGATAGGAGAGGAAGAAGGTAATTGTTTAAGGTAAATGACTGGGATTTAGGGGGAGGGTAACATTGAGAATTAAAGCTTGAGAAGCTTGGATGTCATGGAGATTGTAAGTCAAGGATCGGAGGTGTTGGAGAGAATCAGAAGTTGGAGGGTGAGAGGGGGTGGCTGGTGGTGCATTCAGAGGTTGTGGTTGTGTCAGGCCTTGGTGATGGGTATTGGGCCTTTTGGAGGGTGGCAGGTCTCAGGTGTTAGATCAAGTCAGTTGGGCCTCAGGAGGGTTTGTGTTGGGAGTGGGGGGAGAAGGAATCTCTTCCTTTTACCAGTGGGGTGGATGAATCCCATGGAATGGGATGTCTCTGTAGAGGACTTCATTCCTTGGGAGTGGGGGAGTTCTGTATGGAGTAGTCAGGAGAATGGGAAAAGATCGCTTATGGGTTGTGGGAGTAGGGGAAAGCCTCTCTATGGGTGTAATCAGGGATTTGAGGTGAGTTCTGCAAGTCTGTACAATAGTTTTCCAGAAGTTTTAATTCTTCTAACTTTTTCCAGGAAACTGTTGATGTAACTCAGTCAGAATCATCTGAACTTTGCAATTTAAATCACATTTTCAGATGGTTCTCATTACAGGGCAATTATCCAGAGGAATTTTGCATTCTAGGCCATGGAAACCTTTTCTGGGAACACCCCTCCCTCTGCCACTCTCAATACAACATCTTGGAGCTCATGGTCTATTCTGTGTTGATAGCCTGAAGAGCAATGAAATATTTCACAGAAGGACCTTGATAATCAGCAACTGAGGAGAGGCTTTTAGCACATCATTCTAGTTTGTATCTACAATTAATTGTCACAGTACTAGTTAGCATTAATTAGTCTACTGCTTTGTCCTTTTAACTCCAGATTATTATAACTCATTTAAAAGAAATTCTTATGCAAACAATTAAAAAGATGTACAGGAATGATTTTAACCCTCAGCTGATACATAATTCCATTACAAATCAAACTTTGTAAATTTGTTGTTTATGCTGCTATGAACTATCAATGTACAAACAATATATAAACATTTGAAAAGGGCAAAAAAAATTATAAGCTAATCAAACCTGACCATTCCAGGCATCACAAACCTATTCATGCCATCCATGCATTCTGAACAATGAAGTTTCCTGAGACAGACAAAACAACAGAGAAAAAACTATGGTCAATTGAGCAGAAACTGTGCAAAATTCCTTTCTGACTCCCTGAGGCATTTAGTAAAGATTCAGGAGTCTGAGGTTCCCATAAATTCTTACAAACACAACTAGCAATTTATTTTTTATAACTGAAAATCCATTTTAAAAGGCCAGCAGCAAATTCATATTCACCACATGGTCAGATCATCTGTTCTAGATGATAATGAGTTTGTGAAAAATAACTTTGAAACTTAACAGGGCAATATGCAATATTACATCTGGTTGTCCTACATTTGACCTAGGATTGCATGATGCTGACAATGGGTGAAAAACGGCATTTTGAAAAAAAAATATATTAAATGTTTTCTGAAACTGGTTGACAAACAGTAAGAACATGAAGAAGAAACAAAACTGCATAATGATCTAAACAGGATGTTCATACTGTTTTTATTTTTAACGCAAGAAAATATACTAATATAAAATACTTTATTTGTTGGCAAGAGACAACATCAAGCTAAAAGGTTTACACTCAAGCTTGGCCAGCTAGGAATAAAATCAAGATGCATTCTTTTCACACAAGAGGTGGTCTAAATCTGAAGATCCCTCCCCAAAAGATTGTGAATACTGAGTCAATTGAAATAAAAAAAAGAGACTTTATTGTTTCAGACTCTTGTTGAGTGATGCTGACAAGATATATGGAACAATGTCACATAAATAGAGTTGAGATACACACTGGTTGTGAATTAATTGAATAGTGGAGCAGGGTTGAGGGGCAGAATGGCCTACTCCTGTTCATATATTACTGATATTTCATTTTGTAAGGTAATTTTTCAGAAATCTCCTTAGGATTATTTTTTATTTAGCTTCACCAGAAGCAAAAAAAGCTCTCATTACCAGAACATATTCTGGAATCCTAAAAGACTGGAAGTAGTTATGTCATTAAAATTTCAACTCTCTCAGGCAGCCTCCTTGTAAAAAGAACTGCACTTATCATCCACCAACTTGAGCAAATTGCACATTAGAAATAATGCAAATTCTTGAAGAATGAATACAGGCACAAAATGTTGAAGAAAAGCAAACTGTCCAACAATGTAATTAGAACAGAACTAGACTAGGATAATTAACTTAAAAATAAAAAGAATCACAATTCACCATTAAGAATCCCACACATATAGAGAATACATTAAAATACAATAAATTGATGAACCCTGTGAAAATCTGAATGCTCTTGCTATTTTTATGGCAAAGCTAATGCTAGAAGTTCATTTTGTAAGTCTGTTTCTGGTATGAAATAATTGGATGTAAGGCTATATGAAAGATAACAAAGATTTGGAAGGGATAGAGCTTAATAGGATTAGAGAGAAGATAATTAGAGGAAATAAATAAATATGTTCAGTTAAATGGAAATTCCTTTTCAGTCATTCTCTCCACAGATTCAAGGAGTTCATCAAAGAGAGAAATAAACAAGAACATCTCTGAAAATTAGAGGATGGTTTGTGAAAACAAACAAGTACGACCATTCAACTTTCCTCTTTATAAATCTTACCTTTTGAAAGGCTTGTTTGTAAATCCAAATGTAAATATGTCCCAATGACCAGGTCAGTGCAAGGCTTTGCTGAAGAAACAGCTGCACATCTTCTGAAGTCACTATTGAACCCCTTGGGAATTTACATATCCTGAGCTTTATAAGCTTCTGTTTTACAAGACCATAAGCATCTTGAGAGAGAACATTCCTTGGAAATTTGCCCGTCTTTTTCACCAAGCTTAAAGCCTGTACTGTAGAATGTTGAGTGATTTTTTTAAGAGTAGAATAAATTGAGTTTCAGTAGTAGGCCTAGAATAGGCATTGGTTTAGTTCAGTTGGCTGCATTGTTGAGGTTGGAACTCAAGTAATAATGAGACAGTGTACAAGAAAGAGATAGAGAATTTGATGAATTGGTGCAACAACAATAATCTCTCCTTTGATCTCAGTAAAACAAAGCAGATAATCATTAACTTTGGGAAGGGACAGGGGAGGACATGCCCCTGTCTACATCAATGGGGTTGAAGTGGAAATGATCGAGAACTTCAGGTTTAGATGTCCAGATCACCAATAACCTGTCCTGGTCTCTCCACACCGATGCTATAGTTAAGAAAGCCCACCAACACCTCTGCTTTCTCAGGAAGCTAAGGAAATTTGGCATGTCTGCTACGACTCTCAACAACCTTTACAAATGCACCATAGAAAGGATGTATCATAGCGTGATATGGCTCCTGGATGTATCACAGCTTGGTATGGCTCCTGCTCTGACCAAGACCACAAGCAACTACAAAGGATTGTGAACATATCCAGTCCATCATGCAAACCAGCCTCCCACTCATTGACTCTGTCTACACTTTCCACTGCCTCAGAAAAGCAGCCAGCTTAATCAAGGACCCCATGCACCTCGGACATACTCTTTTCCAAATTCTTCCATTGGGAAAAAGATAAAAAAGTTTGAGATCACATACCAACTGACTCAAGAACAGCTTCTTACCTGCTGGCATCAGACTTTTGAATCGACCTACCTTATATTAAGTTGATCTTTCTCTACACCCTAGCTATGACTGTAATACAACATTCTGCATCCTCTCCTTTTGTTATCCCATATATACTCAGTAAATGGTATGCTTCGTCTGTATATCATGAGAGAAACAATACTTTTCACTGTATAGCAATACGTGTGACAATAATAAATCCAAACAAATCAAAAATCAAATCAGCTGGTTTGTGATGCAGAGTAATGCCAACAGCTTGAGCCTAATTCCTGTACCAGCTGAGATTATTATTGAATGCTTGCCTTCTCAACCTTGCTCCTCACCTCAGGTATGGTGATCCTTAGATTAAATCACCACCAGTCAGCTGTCCCCTTTGCTGGTGATCTGGGATATTGGTGACCTTACCTTTTAGTAGAGGATCCAGTTACAGTTGGGGGATGCAACAAAATTATAAAGAACTGAAATATTTAATGAAGATGTTAAAATGTGAAATGTTAAAAGGATATCTCTGCCTGGAAAATGATTAAAAGTGAAATCTAATGGAGGATGAAAGAATGATGGAGATATAAAATAAGCAGTGTGCCTTACAATTGGATAGAATAATTACAAATATGGTAGTTATACTGTTGGAAATTAAAGTGAAAGAACGTTCTGATCTAATGCTGTGTATCTGTGAATACTGAGGGAAGTTGATTAGCAAATAGCAAACATTTGGACTATGAAATATAGAAGTCATGCCAGAGATGGAGGGTAGAATTTCCCCCCAAAATTTCTAAGTGTCATAACAGTGAGAACACAGGAGTTTTCCATGCCAGTCTATTTGGGGCACTCTGCATCACAATCTTTCAACACTCAGTGCTATGAAAGAGCTTTCGTGCGAATCACACCATCATGGAGGCTCCAGGCACATGACTCATCCAAAGTGGCTGCATCTGTGCACCATTAACAAGGAGGAGCTGCATTTGAACACTTAACATTGCACTCATTGATGCCAGGATGATGGCACCATGGAGTGCAGCTGTATGATTTATGGAGGGGGAGTTGGGATGGCTGCTGGACTTTGTGGACTGAGAGGAGAACCATCTTCTTTCCCTGAGACAGTAGTGACACAGGGGTTGGGCTGGTATGCAGCAGTGGCAGCAGTAGTCAGTGCCCACATGCACTAACACAGAGGACCAGGGCCAGTGTCGAAAGAAAATGAACAACCTCATTAGGTAGCATGGGTGAGAGCCCACCCTATTCTGGCATCAGTCCCAAATGTCCTGTCTGAAATGTCCACGTCAATCCACTCCCTGGCTCCCTGCAACTTCCAACACTGAATTCCACAAGCACTTTTCTCCAACTTATCTAGCAGCCCCCTCATCACAACCCTTGCCTGCTGAGACACAGCCCCAACAGGCATCACCCGATTGCCCCCACTCCAACATCCTGCTCCCTTCCATCCATCTGACTTTCTTTCCTCCCCTTTGTCCCTGCAGGAGAAGATGGCTTGTAAGAGGTGGTTAGGTCCCCGAGACCTATCTCCTGATGCACTTCGAAAACATGACATGGAACTGTCAAGGGATGCTAAGAAAAGTGCAGTGACTGACAGCCAGGTCACAGAAATGAGGAGCCATAAAACTTTCATTTATATAACTTATATTAAGTAAATTGCAATCCAACCAGATACTTGTCCCTCCATTGCACTGAATCATGCGTTTTCTTTTGCAGAAGAAAACCCTGATGAGACTGGGCCGTCAGGAGTCGATGCCACCCTCCTCTCCCCCAACTCTGCCATGAACCCAGTCGATACCCCAGAGGAAAGTTCCGAAGAAACCTCAGGGGAAAGTCCCGAAAAAATCTCGAAGGAAAGCACCTACCGGTCAACACAGACACCACATGCACCATCACTAATGCAGATACAATCACCTCATGGGACTTGTTAGTGATAAGGCTTCTGGGGCACTTTCTGGTGAGCACCAAACAGCTGCAGATATATATCAGGTGGAAGGGAGAATGTCCATGGTGAAGGTTTTCTGGTGCCAGTGAGATAGCTGGCCCCCAGCCAGATGCTGGGCCACTGGGATCAATTCTTTAGAAGCTGCTGGAGATGCAGAAGTAGACCTGGTATTGCAAGAGGGTCTGTCAGGAACAGTGCAGCAACTGCAAGGCTATTTGGAGGAGCCCCACAGCCTTCAGTCACAGGAGATGATGCTGATATTGCGTGGTACCCAGCCCAACACTGCAAGGGTGGCAATCACAGTGGAGAGCCTGTGGTGGCAGAGTCCAAGCATGGCCATGTCTCAGATAACCATGGTTGAAGGCATAGCAGGTCAAGCTCGAGAGCATGGCCCAGTATCAGAGTGCTATTGCTGATTGGGTCAGACTTAAAGGGCTATCAATAAGAGGATCCAGAGCTTGACCTAGTCTCAGAGGACTATTGCTGATGGCTTTCACTCCGTGGTGCAGATGCAGTTGGGCCTTCCAAATTGGCAGAGCCAGGTGATGCTGAGGCCTCCAAAGCTCACTCCAGCTGCCTTGCCATTCCATGGATTGTGCCAGGGGCTAGTGAGTATTCCAAGAGGAAATGCTGGAGGCCATGCCAAGGTCTTCCATCCAGGAGCTCTGCCAACCCCAGAGGGGCATTTGCATTGGAAGTAACGGAAGAGTGGACCAAGGTGTCATAAAGGGAATGGTCCTTTTGGAATACTGGGAATGTTGGTGACATTATGCTGGATCTGGTGGAAGTAGTGGAGGATGATTTCATTCACTGGAGAGTTGAATGAAGGACAAGGTAAGGAGAAGAAAATCCTGATTCTGGGAAGGAGAACTGGGTGAGGGCAGGTGTGGAAAATAGAACGGATATGTTTGAGGGCATGATTCTTGGATGTAGGAAAAAGAAAGACAAATCAGGAGCACTGGTAAAAAGATGACACCATCAAAAGACAGAGACATGGAAACTGAGAGAATAGAATGGTGTTAAAAGAAGTGAGTGGGAGGAAGTATAATTATGGTAGGTGTGGGAGCCAGCAGCTTTACAGGTGACACCATTAACAGCCCATCCCTAGAAATGGAGATATGGAATTTGAAACTAAAGAATAAAGAATCAGAGATGGATCACATGGGGGTGAGGGAGTGTTATAAACTTGAAACAATGTTAGTGAAATGTTGCATTTCATATTAAAAACAGGAAGTAACATGATACGATCATTATTGTACCAAAGAAAAGACAGCAACAAATAATATTCCACATATCCTAAAAAGCGGTAAGCATCACCAGAATTCATACTGCTTTCCATACTAACATTTTGTAATGACTTCAATGAGGCCCATGAGGTGGCCTCTTGGAGTATGAGCTTCCTGACTGAGGTAATAATTGTTTGCCCAATCAGCCAAGTGAGAGAAGTTAAAGGAGAAGTTGCTTAAAAGATAACGTGTTTAGCTAGGTGAGTGGGGTTACTGTTAGTTTGGGGTTTGGTTGTTGAAATATAATGAGGATAAATATCAGCCAGGACACCAATGATTTCCCTGCCACTTGATCTTTAATGTCTTTAGAGAAAAGTCAGGATCTTGGTTTAATAATTGCTCAGCTTCATTTGAAGAGTATTGAAGGGAAAAGATGGAAAAGTCAGAGTTTGAGTAGGACAGAGAATTAACAATGTAGAAGTTTCATAGTCTCAATCTAAATAATATATTCAAATCCCTGGTTTGGGGATTAAACCTACAATCTACTAAGCAGCAATAAAGCTGCCACTAATCCATCCTTGAAATCTGAAGACATCAAAACAGTATTCTTTCCAGGGATCATTGTTGAAACTTTTGATCTGTTCTATGGTAATATATAAATATATATTTATATAAACACAAAATAGGGAGAATGATTAACTGCAAAGAGGATTATATTTGAATTTAGGAAAGACATTGCCAGATAGTGGATTGTGCAGATAGAAATCAGATGAAATCCAACATGGAAAATTTTCATAAGGCTTTTAATAAGGCTCCACATAAGTGGCTAATCAGCAAAGTTAAAATGCATCTAAAACACATATATAGAATGATATACTAGCAAGAATTAAAGATTGGTTAATGGACAGAAGACAGAGGAGGAAAAGTTGGTAGGTTGTGATTGATATGGTTGGATCAGTGCTTGTCCCCAGCTATTCACAATCATGTCAATGATTAGGATGTGGGGACAAAACATCACTTTTCTATGTTTGCTGATGACAAAACCTGGTGGGAATGAGAGTTGTCAGGAGAATGCAAAGAGGTTTCAAGAGGATTTAGAAAGGCTAGTTGGACAAGAATATGAAGATGAAATTTAATATGGAAAATTGCTAAGTTATCCACTTCGGTAGGAAAACAGAAATACACGAATCGGACTAGCTAAGGGGTGAACAATGGAAATATCCGTTGACCTCGGCAGGATTTTTCAGTTTCTGGTCAATCGAGGCTATAAAATCCAAACCATAGAGTACTTACTAAATGGTGGGAAATTGGTGTCCAAAGAAACCTGGGATCTAGTTCATTAGTCACAACATGCAGGTACAGCAAGCAATTAGAAGGACAAATTGTACATGAGCCTTTATTGCATGAGGATTTAAGCACAAGTTCTTAATTGTATGGAGTGTTGTTGAGACCATACCTGGAGTATTGTGTACAGTTTTGGTCTTCTCTTCTAAGGAAGGATATACTTGCCATAGAGGAAGCAGAACAAAAGTTCACCAGATTATTTCTGGGAAGCAGGACTGTTCGCTGAGCAAAGATTGAAAATGGGGCCTTTATGCTCTGGAGCTAAGAATAGAAGGTGACATCATTGAAGAATGCAAAATACTTACCAGATAGTTTTCCTTGGTTGGAAAGTTGTGAGTGAGGGGTCTGGACCTAGGGAATATACAGTCTTAGATCATAAGGTAGGCCATTCTGGACTGAGATGAAGAGGATCGTCTTCACTCAGAGGGTAGTGAATCTTTTGAAATTTCTACCTCAGACTGCTGTGAAGACTCAGCCATTCAGAATATTCAAGACATGATCAACAGATTCCAAGGAGAGACTTTGACCAAAAAAAGTGGCAGTGTTGTGTCCAGTGAGAAAACCAGTGTGCTTCTCTCCAGAAAAACAGATCGATTTTATCTCAAGATCTTACAACACTCTGCCTAAAAAAAATCAAGGGAGTGTGTTGCATGCCATCATGCAGCAGGGGTTGGGATCGCAACACACTGGCAAAAGCTGGCTGCACTGAGATCCAAGCACCCTTTAAAGATGAATAACAGGATAAAACCACATTCTCCAGTCCACTGTGGAGATCTAGAGGCTCCCCTCCCTACGCCGATCAGAGTCAGCACTTCTATCCCTCCTGATCATCAGCCCATCCCCAATCATCAACTCCTTACTCCAATCATCAGCTCCTTGGCCCCTTATCCCTAATAATTAGCCTCTTTCCCCCCAGTGAAAGCTGGCACACCACTATAACCCCCCTTCCCCTCCAGTCAGAGTCAGCCACCCCTGACAACCTCTGCTCCTCCATCTGCTCTCAACCCACAACCAAATTTGAATGAATCTCCTCCTTCCCAATGAAGCTCCCATTGGCGCCTGCCCCTGGTACAGGTTGGCACCAGCCTGGCATGTTCAGGTTCGCATGGCCAGGCTGGCATGGGTATGGTGCCAACCTGTATCAAAGGGCAGTGCCAGGGGCATTGTCAGACCACTGACTGACCATGCCCCGCTCTCCCAGGGGTTTTAGAATCCCTAGAGAAAGAGGCCATTCAGCCCATCGAACCTCCAAAAGAGCATCCCACCCAACCCCCCCCATCTCTGCAGCCCTGTCCATTGTACCATGACTAACCCACCTAACCTACACATCTTTGGACACTAAAAGGCAATTTAGCATGGCCAATCCATATAACCTGCATATGTTTGGACTGTGAGAACACCTGGTGGAAATCAACACAGACACGGAGAGAACGTGCAAAATTCAAATAGTTGGTCACCCAAGGCCAATATTGAACCTGAGTCCAGAGCGTTGTGAGTCAGAAATGCTAACCATTCTGCCACTGTGCTGAATATTCCATTGAATATCTGGTGAAGGGAAAGTCCTGGAGTAGCTGCTCGCTAACGCCATGTTAAGATATTAAAATGAGCTTTCTGGAGTCCCGTGGTGTTTTTCACAGTGCTCTGCCAGCGAAGCAGCTGAGATGGGAACTCAGAAACTCCGCAGGGCAAATCGTGCTCTTGAGTCTCACTGGATTTTGAATGGGTGCTATCATTCCCGTGGATAGAGAGCGCAGGCTCAATATCATTCCCTAGATATTAAACATATCAAGGGATATGGGAATAAGCAGGAAAATGACATTGAGTTTGAAGATCTGCTTTAGTTTTGCTGAGTGGCAAAGCAAGCTCAAGGACCCTAGTCCTATTTCCTATGTATTCAATTCAAATATTCCCTTCCCCAATCTCAAGCTGCAGTACACAATTGCATAATTCAGATGAAAGGGCTCAGTGCAATTGATAATGTCACCATTACTTCAAAGAGGTCGAGGAATCTGTTTGTCAGAAGATCAAAGCTATCCATTACAGGCTAGTTCTATGGCTTCTTCGCAGTGATAGAAAAAACCTGGAGGAAACAGATAAAGTACATGAAACTATCCAGGTCCTAGCGGAGCAGTTTAAGCAAAGATTCATACTTTGACAGACTAAAACAATGTTACTATTCAGTCTGGCTAAGATAGTTACAACTATTGTGGCCTATTCTGTCTATACTCTAGCATTGAATTGGAGTATGCAGGAGAAAAAAGGCCAGTAACTTTTGATGTAGTGGCAATTGAGTCAGATTGGTACTCCACCCATAATTACTCAGCTTGAAAGCCAGCCACTCCTCTCATCCAATCTTCTGACTGACTGGATATGATGTGTGTTGCATAGTGGATTCCCGAGACCCTTAGTTGAACACAGCTCAGTTGAAATTAGCCACATTCATTTTCTTAAAGCACTAGCTATGAAGTAAGTAATTTTGACAAATGGGAGTGACAAGGGGGATGTGGTTGTCCTGTGAGGAGGGATTGGGGGGTTAATTGAGGATTAGCAGTGGGGGGAATGTCATGAGTGTAGGGGATAGTCAAAGACTGGTGCGGGAGGCTTGGAAAGGTGGGGTGATATTGGATGCATGACAGTTATATGGGTGTTTGGGAAGTTAGTGCAATAATTACCCGGAAATTTGAAGTGGTTTTAACTTTAACTTTCTCTGGGTGACTTTTGCTGTCAGACAGTTGGAACAATCTTAAGTTTCTAATTTAAATCATGTTTTTGGTTGGTTCTCAGAGCAGGATAATTGTCCAAAGGGAGTTTGAATGTCCCAGCAATTGCTGTGCAATCCTTACTCAGGAAATTCCAGAGATTGGTGGGGTGGGGACATTCCCCTGTGCATCTTTGGGGTACCCCACATTGGATTCTAACATCCAAACTCCAAGGCAAAGTATACTTCAACCAAAGGCAATTGATCAAGTACAAGATATGTTCACACAATATTTAGTCAGCAGAAACCTTAGGATATCTTTAGTTAAATACTTACATTTTTGAAGGCACAATTACACATCTGTACCATTCCCAGAAAACAGTAACCTGGCTATTGCTCTCAGAACATCAGAACTGATGAAAAGGATGATATTTTTCTCCATTTACTTTATGATGCCTTTGCTCAAAATCAATTGTCATATCACATTGAAGGGGAAATCATCTTACTGTTGCATTGCACAGTTATGTTCATGACCATATGTGAACATAAGTGACAAGGCTATCATTTATTGCCTATGCCTAATTTCCCTTGAGAAATTAGTGGTGAGCCATTTTCTTACACTGCTGTAATTGATGTGGTTTAAGCGCATTGATAGATGCACGTTTAAGTGAAAAATGAGCATATTTTGTTGATGAACTTTCCAGAAATCAGCAACTTTTTTCCTTAGTTGCTCTCAAACAAAGATGAGCTACCTCCACCTAAGTTTGTCTGGTCTACATTTAACTGGAGAATGCCTTTCACCCAGTTTCATGTAGGTAATTTATAGCAAATCTCTTATCATAACACTCATGTCCTTGATTTAGCTCTTTGACCCTTCTTTACCCAAAGATTGGCTATATATGGAACTTGCTGCCACATGGAGTTGTTCAGGCAAAAAAAACCCCATAAATGCCTTCAAGAGGAATCTAGGTAAATACATCATCGAGAAAATAGAATCACATGCAGATAGAGTTTGATGAAACAGGTTGGGAGGCAACACATGTGAAACATAAACAGTGGCACAGATCAACTGGGCAAGATGGCTTCTTTCCATGCTGTAAGTTCCATATTGGTGTCTTTTGTAGTAGGATAGCTTTAAGGGTGATCTGCAGATGGCCAACAAGGTCCCTGACATAGTTATACACCATGTATGTTGGAACAATGACCACAATTCAGTAAGTTTTAAGGTATTGATGGATAAAGTGCAGTCCTCATATTAAGGTGCTAAATTAGGGGAAGGCTTGTTACAACAATACTAAGCAGGAACTGAAAAATTTAGATTGGGGACAGATGTTTGAGGGCAAATCAATATCTGGCTTTCAAATATAAGTTCATAGAGATTCAAGACTGACATATTCCTGTAAAGATGAAGATAAGTATGGCAAGTTTTGGGTACCTTGGATAATGAGAGATATTGTTAGCCTAGTCAAAGAGAAAAAGGAACCATTTGTCAAGTCAAGGAGATTGGGAACGCACGAAGCAAGTGCGGAATACAAGGAAAGTAGAAAGAAATTTATGTGAAGAGTAAGGAGGGTTAAAAGAGGTCACAAAAAATCATTGGTCAGCAGGAGTAAGGAAAATCCCAAGGCTTTTTATACATATATAAAGAGCAAAAGGACAGCCAGGGAGAGGGTTGGCCCATTCAAGGTCAGGGGAAGGAGTCTATGCATGGAACCAGATGAAATGAATGAGGTATTAAATGAGTACTTTGTGTCCACATCTTTCCAGTAGTGTGACAACCAGAATTGAACACCAAAGAGAAGGATTTGGTGGATGATGAGTCTGGGGAAGTGTGTATAATTAGTCTGAGTCATGTTGAGATCAAGAAGATCGTGGTATTGGGCTTCTTGAGAAACATTAAGGTAGACAAATCCCCAGGGCCTGATGGGATATACCCCAGAATACTGAGAGATAAAAGGGAAGAAATTGTTGAGGTCTTGAGAAAAGTCTTTGCATCCTCACTGGCTGCAGAAGTCCCAGAGAATTGGTGAATAGTCAATGTTGTTCCTTTGTTTAAGAAAGGTACCAAGAATAATTCAGGGTAATTACAGATTGGTGAGCCTTACATCAGTGGTAGGGAAATTATTGAAGAGGATTCTTTGAAACAGGATTTATTCCCACTTGGAAATAAGTGGATGTATTTGTGATAGGTAACATGGTTTTGTGAAGGAAAGGTCTCACTAACTTGATTGAGTTTTTTGAGGAAGTGACAAAGATGATTGATGAGGGTAGGGCAGTGGATGTTGTCTACATGGACTTTGGTAAGACCTTTAACAAAGTCCCTAATGGCAGACTGCTGCAGAAGGTGAAGTCGCATGGGATCATAGGTGACCTGGCAAAGTGGATACAGAACTGGCTAGGTAATAGAAGACAGAGGATAACAGTGGAAGGAATGGAGGGCTATGACAAGTGGCATTCCTTAGGGAGCAGTGCTGGGACTTTTGCAGTTTGTACTTTCATAAATGATTTGGAGGAAAAGGTAACTGGTTTTACTGGTCAGTTTGTGGATGATGCAAAGGTTGGGGGATTTACAGATAGTGATGAGAACTATACAGCAAGATATAGATGTTAGAGACTTGGGCAAAGAGATGGCAGGTGGAGTTTAATCCAGATAAATGTGAGGTAATGCATTTTGGAAGTTCTAATACAGATAGGAAATACACAGTAAATGGCAGAATTTAAGAGTTGTGATAGGCAGAGGGATCCGGGTGTACAGGCACAGAGGTCACTAAAAGCTGCAATGCAGGTGGAGAAGACAGTCAAGAAGGCATATACCATGCTTGCCTTCATTGGTCTAGGCATACAGTTTAAAAATTGACTTGTCGTGTTACAGCTTTATCGAACCTTAGTTAGGCCATACTTGGAATATAGTGTTCAATTCTGGTCACCACACTACCAGAAAGATGTGGAGACTTTGGAGAAGGTACAGAAAAACTTTATTAGGATGTTGTCTAGTATGGAGGGCATTAGCTAAGAGGAGAGGTTGGAGAAACTTGATTTGTTCTCACTGGAATGATGGAGGTTGAGGGGTGATCTGATAGAAGTCTACAAGATTATGAGGGGCATGGACAGCCTGGATAGTCAGAAGCTTTTCCCCAGGATGAAAAAGTCAATTATTAGGGGGCATAGGTTTAAGATGCGAGGGGCAAGTTTTAAAGAACATGTACAAGATAGACAGGGTGGTGGATGCATGGAACTTGCTGCTGGGAAGATAGTTGAAGCAGATATGATATAGACTTTTAAGGGGTGTCTGGACAAATGCATGAATAGGATGGGAATGAGGGATATGGTCCTTGGAAGGTTAGAGAGTTTTAGTTCAGTCGGACAGCATGGTCGGTGCAGGCTTGGAGGGGCTGAAGGGCCTGTTCCTGTGCTGTAATTTACTTCATTCTTTGTCCTTGTGTTGTGCATGGTGTGTCAGGAGTTGTCTTAATTTATGTTAGTAAGGTAACTTTTCATTTCCAAGCCCAAGGTTAACTGCAGACACATGAAGAACAATATCCTTGCCTCATTATGGGGCCTCAAGTGAATGTAAACAGAAAAGTTTTACAGTCAGAAATCCATAATTAAAAATCAATATGTCAGGAAAAATGTTAATCTGTCTTGTTCTGGAATGTGTTACTGACGACAATCCCAACTATTAACAATAAACCACTTGGGTGAAGAAAGAATTGAAAATTAATTTTAAGTGGAAGAAACTATAAAACAAAAAATGTGCCCCTTTAAGAGATTAGAAGTTGATTTTACAGGCTGTCTGTATCATTTAAAACTGAAATTCCCCTTCAGTTTTACAGAGTTTCAGCTGGGTTCATTGTTTTTGTTGGTAGTGAGTTGACAAGGATAATCTTTAGAGCATGAATTATTGAACTTTAAAATTTAAGCAGAGCTAATCAGTAGGCTGCGTGAGTTCTAGTTGCCAAGTCTAACGTTGATGACTGAAGAAAAATGGTAATAAATTTAACAAGGCTTACAGACTATTTCGGCAATCTAAATGCATAACTCTAAACTTCCCAAAACAAGCTCACTTGTGGTATCTCAGTTATTTCCTTGCTAACATACGTTGACGTCTTAAAAGCACAAAAACATCGTAGTCAAGGAAAGAATTCCAAAGATGCCTTCTGTAATGTTAATTATATATTTTCCTCATAAATCAAGACATTAGTGATATTGTTAGCAACTTCTGCTTCCCTTCTTGAATGTTTTAGGTCTGATTTTATGTTATTTGCATAATTGTAGTACAGAACTGACATAAAATAAAGAATAGTTTTAAGGTGTGTGCATTGGTAAAGTATAGTGCTAACAACTGTAGGCTGCAAGTTTGATCACTGGTGCAGTAAATTTGTGATCTTGGTGATGGCTTCAGGTGAAAGTGCACAGCAAACACTTGGCAATTTGCATGGGAAAGAGGAAGAAAATAGTTTGGGCTGCTCTAGTGCACCTCCAAGCAGTCGGTTCTTGAACACCAATGGCAGGATCAATTAGGCTCAAAGCACATTAAACCTCTCCCATTCAGTACTGGGCATGGTGCCAAAACCTATTGTTTTTTGTGGCTGACTATTAGAGAATGCTATTTTCACTCAATCAGAATAATACAGCACAGAAGAGGCTCTTTGGCCCATCGAGTCCCCACTGACACATTAGAGACACCTGAACTCTCACCTAATCCTGTCTGACAGCACTTGGCCCATAGCCCTGTATGTTATGATGTGCCAAATGCTCATCCAGATACTTTTTAAAGCATGTGAGGCAATCCATTTCTGCCACCCTCCCAGACAGCACATTCCAGACTGTTATTATTCTCTGGGTAAAACTGTATTTCCTCACATCTCCCCAAACCTCATTCCTGCTCTCACCTTGAGCTCATGTACTCTTGTAACTGACCCTTCAACTAAGGGGAATAGCTGCTCCTTATCCACTCTGTTCATATCTCTTGTTATCCTGTATATCTAGATCAGGTCATCCCTCAGTCTTCTCTGCTCCAACAAAAACAACCTTTCCAAGCATCCTGGTAAATTTCCTCTGCATCCGTCCAGTGCAATTACTTCCTTCCAATAATGTGGTGACCAGAACTCCACATAGTATTATAACTGTGACAATCTGGCAATGCAACGAGGTGAGCCCTCCCAGAAGGACCAGATATAGGAGTGTGAGTGTGACGGATAGGATGATAGTGATGTGAAAATGTCCATTAGAAAATATGTGACGGTCACTAACAGATGCATGAGATCTATGAAGAGAGTTGCTTTTTGAGTTCATGGTAAATGTTTGATACTGGAGGGAGCTGAGAGAGGATTTACCCTGGCAGAGCAGATGAGGTAATTCAACAGCTTTCAGCACTGCATGGTGTTTCTGGCGTAGTTGCCAGCTGTGCTGTTCCTCGAGGGAACAACCTTCCAGACCGGAGAAATGATGTTGGTGTTCTTCCTGGAGTTTCCCTTGGGTGGAGGACATGCGTCTACATCTTAATTCCTTGAATCAAGGCTTCGAGGGTATGGGGTTTCTATTGAGGAACAAACTTCTACTTGAGGCAGCTAGTCTTTTATCTCTGAGTTCTTGACATCCTGCAGTCTTATGAGGATTGGTGGGCTAGAGAACATGACATGGACTGGTGTTTACATATGATGCTAGGACTTCAAGCCTGCAAGCTGACAGTGACTGAACAAATCAATTCCCAAGTTGCCAGGTGATTCGGAGAGATGCTCGCTCGTGTATAATTAATGAGATTCAAGTGTTGAATTGGGTGAGTTCATACCATTCCCGCCAGTGGGAACAGTGTTGGCAGAACCGCCCACCATTGCATATAGAAAAATATTGTCCCACTACTTAGTTTAAAATACTCCATACTTCCCTAGTTAAGTGATTCACAAGAAGACAGGTCCCACATAGTTTAGGTATGGATAGTTTAGGTACAGATCCCTCTTGCCCAGTATTGGTGCCAGTGCCTGACAAACCAGCCATCACTGGTTATCACTTCAACTGCTCCCATCTCCAATTAGTGCCAAGTTCCTTGAATCCTGGAAAACCAAGCTGATCAGTGTTCAACTGGAATAACTTTCCTAAGTGCATTACAAGATCCATTTTTTAAATTCATTCATGGGATGTGCTATTTATTACCATCTCCAATTGTCCTGAAAAAGGTTTTCTTCTTGAACTGCTAATTATATCTTCATGTCACCACTACTGAGACTAGTTTTATTTTCTAATTTACTTAATTCAAACTCCACCAGCTGCTACGGTGCAATTTGACTTGTGTCATCCAGAAAATTTGCTTGGGCCTCTGGATTGTTGCCATTACATCACCATCTTGACAAATTGGACTTGCAATGTTTGGGACCAGAATTTGCACTTCAGTTATATTTGTTCAGAATTAGATCTACTTTAAAATATGTGTTAAATCTAGTTCAGTCAGTTGCTAGCAGAAGTGCGCATATCCCAAGTTACTCTAAGGATGCCAATGATAAGTTAAATGAAGGGGAAAAAAAAACATTCCCATAAATTTTGCCATTTATACCAGAATTACACCTGACTTAAGTTTCTAGAAAAGCATCAAGTTACTTGCATGACTTGTGAAATCAGAAAATGACTGAGTATGAATATTCACAAACATTGCTTGAAACATCCATTTTGACTGAAGCATTGAGAAAAATCCTTCCTCAGCTTTGTAATAAGAATGGAGTCTGCAATAGGCTTTCCACCAGTTTCAGTGGACATTTGCTTCACATTCTCCCACCCTAGCCTAGAACTCTTACCATGCGGCTCACTATGAACATGCCCATATATGTCTATGATAGAGACAGAATAAGAGCAGGGAAAACAGGAAATCACAGAGGCATGCAGGATAAGGCTATAACAAAAGAAAGGAAAACCTGCTAGATCTTTCCTTTTTAACATAGCCTAAGGACACGTTGCTCCTTTGATGATATTTTATAAGATAAACAGATAAACAATGGAACAGGAGATATACAACGTCTATCTCCTGTTGCAAACTGACCTCCAAACATTCTCTGAATTACTAAAATAAAGGGACAGATGAACTTCAAGAATTCTGGACGAAGTACTACCCATGTTAAAAATGGGTCCTGATGAAATGTTGGCTGAACTTTACTAGGTGGGTAGGGACCCCAAAGTGAGGGCCAAAAGTGGTTCCCAAAGCTGTACTTGTCGGTAGTAGGGACCCACTCAGCATTTTACAACAGGCAAACTCCTAATTGGCTGCCTGTAGGTCTAGCAACTAATTGAGTATGGTTGGTAGGCTCTCCATGCTGCCTGTCCAAGTAAGAGCCAGCAGATAGCCTCAACAGTGCTACTGGGAGAGATGGGCACTGCTAAGGTACAGCAGATGGTGAATTTTGTTGTAAACTATGGGGCTGAAGGTCAGATTGTTGGGGCCGCAGGGACTGCCTTTCCTGCTGGAGAACTCTTCCTAGCCCATGAAGCCTTCCCTGCTGGGCTGCCTCTGGGAGGCCATCTCCATGTAACTGTCGGATGGCAAGTTGCTCCACTATCAGCAGTGGAAATTGCTGTTTAATAGGGCCTTTAAAATTGTAAATTAAATGTTTACTGCGTTGGGATGGACTTCTGGTCCCTGGTTGATAAAAATTCCCAGCTGGCAGGGCTGCGTCATGGAGCATATCGGATCCAATTATTTTAATAACTTGGATAATTTTATAGATGATACGAAGACAGGCAGGAAAACAAGTTTTAAGGTTGATATAAAAGCCTGCAAGGAGAAATAGATAGGTTAAGTGAGTGGACAAAAGTTTTGGCAGATGTAGCATAATATGGGGAAACATTAGATTGTCCACTTTGATTGGAAGAATAGAAAAGTATTATTTAAATGGAGAGAGACTGCAGAATGCTGCAGTAAAGAGGGAACTAAGTGTCATTATACATGAATCACAAAAGATTAGCATGCAGGTACAACAAGTAAAGCAGATGGAATGTTGGTTTTCATTGCAAGGCGGATTACAATTAGTAAGAATCTTGCTCCAACTGTGTCCAGTCCTGATATACTTATATTGGAAGCAGTTCAGAGAAGTTTCACTACATTGATTTCTACATTGATAAGGTGTGTCTTATGAGGAAATCTTAATCAAATGAAGCTGATACTCATTTGAGTTTAGAAGAACAAGAGATGATCTTATTGATATGTACAAGATTCTGAAGTGGCTTGACAGGGAAGTTATTGAAAGGACATCTCCCCTTATGCAGTGATCTAGAATTGGGAGGGGGGGCAGAGTTTAAAAATAAGGGTGTTTCCATTTAAGATAAAAATCTGGATTTTTTTTCACTTTCAGAGTTGTTAATCTTTGGAATTGTCTTCCTCAAAGAACAGTGGAGGCTTGGTTTTTTTAATATATTCAATATAAATTGGACACATCTTTGATACACAAAAGAGTCAAGAGTTAGGGTGACAGGCAAGCAAATGGAATTAAGGATAACCATAGGATCTTACTGAATGACAGAACAGGCTCAAGAGGTTGAACAGCCCACTCTTGCTCCTATGAAGAGTGCATTGAAATAGTCAAGCATAGACATAACAAAGATATGAATGAAGATTTCAGGTGAGCAGATGAACTGAATCAGATGCAAAGTCAGGCAATGTTACAAAGGTGGAAAACAGGCAGCCTTAGTGAATGAGATCATAAGCTCATCTCAGGGTCTAACGTGACATCAAGTTCATGTACTGACTAATTATTGCCAGGGAGAGCACTGAAATCAGTAGCTAGTAGACACAATTTGAGGCAAGAACCAAAAACAATGGCTTCAGTCTTACCAATATTGAATTAGGGTCATGGGAGAGACTCTCCAGACCTGCTAACTTCCGATGGCCTGGAGACAAGGACGCTGGACAAAAAACAGTCACCGTATTCCCAGCCCACCTCACTGGCCCCAATCAAGTTCCTATCCATATTCAAACCAGGTAATTGACATACAATTAGTGGGTTTAACAGCCCATTCACCCGCCCATTTACTTGAAATCTCTGAGCCTTCCTAACAAGCTGAAACCTTTAAAACCTTCTCTATTGAATCAGAAACCTTTTATTTGTCAATTTCAAAGTGCAGTGCTTTGAAAGAGCCTTCCATTGACAACTTAATGTCTCCAGTCAGCTGTGTTTATTTACACTTCTTTTTACACTTGAACACATCAAGTATTGCCATTTTCTCTAACCACATTGTTTATGTAGACTATAAGCCTGATTAACAGCTGTGATTTCTGCATAAGGAATAAGTGGTCTGCAAAAGAGGAAGAGAAACTACTTTACTTCTTTGAGGAAACTACTAGTGTAAAAAGCCTTTGTGAACGTTGTAGTTAGGAACAATGGGTATTTGACATTGAAGTGTGAAGGGAAAGGTAAGTAACCCAGCTGATAGGAGGCTGAGGAGTAAACCACTGATTTGTCAACGGAAGCTTCTTTCAAAGCACTGCACTATGAAATTGAAAGAGAGCAAAGGTTTTTACGGAAGTGAGTTTCAAAGTTTTAGCTTTCTAGGAAGGCTCAGAGATTTTAAATAAAAACTGTGTGAATAAATTAGGGCTGAGTGAACACCTGTGGAGAATGGACCCCCCCTCCAATGAAATCAACATCTTTTTACTGTCAGAAGACTTCAAAGGGGTTTGCGCATGCCTGTAGTTTCCCAGAGAAAGGGAAATCCCTGCTGCAGAATGGAGTGCTGCTGTGATTTAAAAGTCTGTGCAGTCCAGGGGGCATAGAGATTAAAGTGACCAGGCTACCTCAAAAGTTCTCACAGCTGACAGCAGGAATAAAGATGTTGATCACAGGATTACGTGAAATCACCATACCAGAGGTCTCTTCAGGACTGACAGAAGGGGAATTCCAGCCAAAAGACCTCATCCCAAGGAAGTGGTGAGGTCAGCCCCTTGCCCTAGTCCTTGGGGGACCCTTCCTCTGCAGCTTGGCATCAGCAGAAGGCACATGGACACTGGACTTATCCCAGTGCCACGATGCAGTGAACCATTGGTATTGCCATGGTACGTGGTCTGAAAGGTAGTTTGAGTTGAGGTGTGGGTGGGAAGGGGCTGGAAGGGGATTCGGCTGGGTCTCCCACATACCTATGTGGTGTTGAGGAGTGACCCATTATTGAGTGGTAGGAGGAGAGTGCCCCTCTTTGCTGTGATGTTGGTGATGCTCTTCTGGTCAGTGGATGGGGTACTATTTCTGTTTTGATGGGGAGGGGGACCTGTTCACCTAGTGAAACCCATCTGACAAATGCTCCCAGCGGTAGCACGAAACCCTCCCATTTTTACATCATGGAAACTTCTAGCCTGAAAACGGGAAATTATGGATTTCTACAAACGCTGTCACAACAGAAGGAAGTAAATGCACCTCAGTGGCAAATGGGATGTCTTTCCATTAAATATCACTCAAGAGGGATCAGTTGTGTCACTCAGTTGAGAATGATTAGTAAATGTGTGCGTTAGACCTGTGTGAACCAAGTTTCCAAAACAAGCATCAAGTTAGTTAGAACGGCTGTTTGACATCATGACTCATCCATTTCTGATGTTTCTGCTTCATGTATAGCACACTTGCCATTCATAGCTTGGGTCACCATGCAGAGTGTGCTAGGAAAAGAAGCAGGGCTCATGCCATTTATAAACTTCAGTGCTTCAGTAGCCTGGTGCGGTTGGAGCCCAATCTCAATTTTTCTACATTTGAATCCTTCAGTTTTAGTGCTCAACTAAGGTAAGGTTATAGAAATTTGAACAGCTTGATCAAATTCTCAAATTGTAATGTGACCTTTGCTCATTGCCTAAGTTTACAAATGAAAGATGGCCACTTAGTCAAAACACTGGAAAAATACACACTGTGATAAATTTAAAACCAAATTTCTTAAACTTGTCTACCTTTGTCAGACTCATGCATAGATATAAACTCATGAGTTCTATCTGTTTTCTAGTATCTTGCCTAAGTGTTCATCTTTCATTTGTAACCTCAGGTAATGAATATTAAAATGTTATTGGATTGCGATCCTTATCTGAGAGAAGCATAATTCTGTCAATACAACATTGATTTAACCATTGTTATATACTTCCTACATCTTCTTCAGCTCCATTCTACAGGCAGCCATCGAACGAAGGTTGACAAAATAATTATTCACTTCTTTCATGTGTTCTTGTGTAATTTTTCTTACACTTTGCGGCTTTTTATTTTTAAAAGCACACAAATAAAAGTATATGCTATTGGATTTGTAATCTAGAGGTCACCATAGAAATCTGAGAATTTGAATTCAGGTTGAAGAAATCTGGAAATACAAAGAAGTAAGGACAATGTACTAAACATAAAAGAGCACCACATACTGCAGGAATGCAACAATTTTTTTCCATTTCCCACATCAGTCATCCTGTCCCCCCCCCCTCAATTTTACAATACATATTTATCCTCTTGCAGATACCTTGAACTGTAGATGAAGGGGGATTTCCTTTGCTGTTTGATTTCCTGTTTCTGTTTATCCAAGAAGAACTTTGAAGCAGATTTAGAATTGTGCATTAGTTTCAATACAGTGCACTTTGTCAATATTTGGGCACATTCCCAAATGAAAGCCGGAAAAGGATAAAAACAAGTAGTGTGAGTTTAAGAACTCTGTAGCCTTGGCCCTTCAGATGCTGTTGCTCACTTTACTATTTCCAGAATATCTCAAACCAGATCATTTTGTCTTGAAAACACATTCCACAAAAAGAAGAAGAAATTACTTATATTTAAGAAATGAAATACCTCAATTGAATTATTATGAAAAGTTGACAGTCACTGAGCCAGACTACTTCAAATTATAGGGCTTAATTTTCAGCTAGGGCAGACTACCTGCCACCTGGTGCAAAAGTCAAGGGATAAGCTTTCTCATGCTTGGTTGGCTCACCAGATATCTTATTTAATGCTGTTGGATTATTAACTGGATTAAGGTGTGACTTTTGCACCAGCAAGGAAGTCCCCAACTGTGAGTGGCTGGCAGGTCTCAGGTCCCAGCAGTGCCACCAGGATTTTCTCAATTCATCAATTCTCAATTCATCAAACATTCCTAGCCTCTTTGTTTCTCTCTCTTTGTGAAGAGTTCATTTCTGCTGGTTAGGTAAGCATTAACTTCACATATTTCTTCTTCGGGAATACCTCTCCACTGCCTATTGTCTTCTTTTGCCATCTACTTTGTGCCTGCATCTTTTTTACTGTTTTCAATAGTATTACTTTTTTTTCCAAATAAGATAATTTCTGTTTTATTAAATTATATCTCTGTGATAACTACATTCTCTATTAAACATCTGGTGAATTCATTAATTAATTGGACACAACTTTTCTTCACATCTTTGTAAGATTATTTATTCTGAGAAACTTGTTTTATGCTTTGTAGTTAGAAGTTGATATTTCGTTACAAAATAACAAAATCACACAAAAATTTGACATAATAAATGTTTTGAACATGCAAATTTGGAACAAGAAAAGGCCGTTCGGCATCTCGTGCCTGCTCCAGCAATTGATAAAATCGTAGTTGATCTGATTGTGGCTTTTTTTTGTGCTATCTATACCCTTTGGGTGGGATTTTCCACACACCCTACGCTGTGTTTCATGGTGGTGGAGACAGCCCACCGTTGGCAGGTGGCAGGATTCTCTGCTCCCACCGCTATTAATGGATTTCCCGTCGAACATATCCCCCCCTCTGGGAAACGTGCGATGGGGATGCACTCTTGGTGAGACTGGAAAATCCTGCTGGCGTGAATATTCTGGTCTTTAACTTCTTTGCCAGAATCTGTCTAACTCAGCCTTAAAAATATTTAATGAACTAGCAGCCTCCACTGATCTCTGTGGAAGAGGATCCTTAGATAAAAATATATGTCTTAAATGGGAGACCCATTATTTTTAAATGTGCCCCCTCAATCTAATCTCCCCCACAAATGAACCAAAGAGTGAATATGAATATTGCATGTTTCAAAATTATTTTCACAAACAGAAACAACATAGAAAAGTTTAATGTAAAAGTCAGATTTATCATTCACTACACACATTTTTCAGCATGCTGCCATATTATAAGCCTATGTAAGTGAGAGTAATCCCTGGTATTCAGCATTGGTGGATGAGGGAAAAAGATTTGAGTCTAATAAATCTATATAATCATTCACAAAGGATCATTTATACAGAATGTGGCATCAAAGTGAAAAGGTACTCTACTTTTACATAGCATCAATAAATAGAAAATACCTTGTGCTCCTCTTGCCCCTACAAATGAAAGGAAACATGGTCTCTGTCTTCAGACATGCTGCTACAAACTTGGTTAAAACTGTTTAAGGGTCCAATTTACTTCTAAATTTAGGCGGGTGCTTCACCTGCCTGCAACACCTGGCAAGTTTAAACAAAAATAGTTAGGATTTGAGCAGGTATAACTTGTTCATTTCAAATTTAACTTGTTCATTTTAAATTTTAACCACCAGGTGGGTGGTTAAAATCAACCCCCTTTTCGATCTTAATACTTTGATTGTTAACCAAAATTTACACAAACCAAGAATATATTTTTTATGCAATAATATTTTCACCATGTTAAATTTGAGCTACAAAACACAATGCAACATATCAAAAACATTCTTAAAGCTTTGTTTACAACATTGTTGGTGCATTGCACATAATAATGCTTCCACGCTATTCCAAGTTATTCACATGTTTTCAAACAAAATAAAAAGAAAACTGGGCAATGTAGAAGCCCTGCAAAAGTAAATTTACAAAATTTTAACAAGTAAAACAAAATTATTTTCCCATTATCAACCATTATTGAAACCTTACAGCTTTTAAAGAAAAAGCTAACTTGAGCCTATCATAGAAAGTGCAAAATTAAACGGTCTTTACAAAAAAAACTATGTACATCACACATCAGTTAAATACATCCATTCAATTTTGAGGGTTAATATTTCTTTCACTAAAATGCATATTGCATATCTAACATTTTGTCTGCTGAGAGCACCACTACACATTCTGTTTTGCTTGTTGCAAATAATCACTGTTTGCAAGTGGTCATCAAGCAAGAATACTATATTCCTGAGTTGATGTCACACAGTACAAGCTTCTCAATACTAACCAAAATGTTATTTGGATAATTACAGGCAAAGCAAATGTCAGGGAATGACATCAAATTTTTCCCTCATGTAAAAGTGTAATCACAAGCATTGTTTCAACACTCCTTTGTCAAAATTTTGCTCTAAAATTTACAGTAAACATCAACAACTAACATCCGGTCCTTCGGCATCATATCACAGTTATTTAAATGATTTATTTTTGCATCCTTAAAAACTGTAAAAATAGGAAACTAAAAACATGTCAGAAACTCCTACTATTTAAGTATTTACTAAATAACTTCAAAGATTTTGTAAAGAATACAAATTCTATAACTTCTTCAAAAGTACATTTGTACAATATTCCAGAAACCAAAGAATTTAATCTGTGCATGATGGTACTATTTCCAGCCAAAGGTATGGACCAATATATATCAAAATCAAGCAAGATAGAAATAACTTGTGAGAAACTCAATCTGCATTGCCTGCTCACCACACATCTTGGGATGTGAATGAAAAAACAGTCCACATGAGAAAACCAAAAGCTACTTGTGTGACAGGCGGTGCTACAACGTGTCATGAAGTGAGCCTGCTCACTCCCTTTCAAATGTTCAAAGCATTTTGATGGTGGTCATGCTAACAAGACAGGTATTTCACCAACAATTACAAAGGCCAAAAAAAAATTTTACACAATGTTAAAATATAGTTACCTGCCTTCATATTTTCTGAGAATGCAGAATGATATATAACACAATGTCTTAAAATTTTAAAGTAATGAAATTGTACAGTTTGCATAGATTTCTGTAATGACTCAATATTGAAACTACCTTCAAAGCCTAATTAACCAATTTGTTGAAAATTTTGAAAATGTATGGTTGCTATTATGAAATTAAATGCTTCTGCATTTTGGAACATTTGATCTTTGTAATTGGTGAAATTTTGTACATATGTATTATAGTTAAAATGGAATGACTGCTGTCATGATGAAGTAGATTCACAGTCTTGGGACTCTGGAGATGTTGCCAGACAAATTTCTGTGTCAAGATTTTCTGTTGCAACTGTGACATGTTCTTGTTGTATATTTGTATCAGTAAGAGGGAAACATACAATAGGATGAATTGCTATTTGTGTCAGGCTTACAGTTTTATTCAAGATCACATTTGAAACTGGAAAATTAGCTTCAGGAGGGTCAGTCTCTCTTATTGTACAAGTCTCTTTTTCGTCAGAAGTTACAACCAACTGTATATCATCCTGTACAGGCAATGCCATTTGTTTGAAGTGCAGAAGATTTTGTTCAGCTCCATGTGTCTCATGAACTGAAGTCATGGACCTGACTATTTTACAGGGGCTATTTAAACACTGCCTGATGGGCGAAGTCTCCATGACAGCAATCGGATGCTTGGGATTCTGGAAATTTACGTTTCTTATAGGGTCCTGTTTGTGAACAGTTGGTGAATATTTGGAAGGATTCTGTTGAGCAGAAGGCGTGGCATGGTTTTCAGGGCTGTAAGTGTCCCAAGCCTGTTGATACAATGTTGAATCCTCTTTAGCGGACTGTGGTTTATCTGACAATTCTAATCCCAAAAGTGGTTTAGGTGAACTGACAGCAGGTTCTACTGGTTCTGCACATGCAAGCTCTTGCTGGACATGTGCATCATTTTCATCATACTGAATCTCAATCATTGGTTCTGAAATAATCTGATCATACCTATATTCTGTATCTGATAAATTGTCATATTGAGAAATATTTGAAACTCGTCTTTCACTTTGGAACTCATTTACATCTTTTATTCCTGTGCCGTTCAAATCAATTGAAGTTTCTTGCATCAAATCACTGAAGGATGTATTATTCTTTTCTGGGTACATTGATAGTACTTGATGAACAGGGAAATGTGCTTCCAATTGTTGAAGGTCATTGGGGTCAGAATAAATATGCAATGTTTCTTCTGGGTTTGGGAGCAAAACATGCATTTCCTCAGAGAACACCACTGCAGGTGGAGGTTCGGGAAAAGGTAATGGCATATTCTCACTTTTTTCAGTATCTATTGGTCCATGACTTCTCCATGGACAGGGTTCATCACTGTTATGTTCTTCATCTAGCAACCGTTCATCCACTGACTCTGAAACAAGTGCCTGGTCTTTCTGTGGAGACTTTGTAGCCATATTTTTAAGTACTGAAACTTGATTATTTTCTGAATAATATGCAGATTGTTCCTGCAGTGATTGAGTTTCAGCTACTTCAGTTCCTTCTCTATACTCAACTTTTTTCTTGTCTTGCCAATTGGTGGTGTTCTCTTCTGGAGAATTGATGCTTTCATTTTCTGGAATGATATAGCTAACTTCTTTTACATTTGGGGTTATATTATTTTCTGCAATACAATTCTCACTATTCTGAGCAGGTAAAATGTCCTCCTTCTTGAGAGGCTCCTTTGAATCTTTTTCTGGGCTAGGAGGTGGAAACATTCCTGAAATCACTACGTTATTTTCTTTTGGTACCTGGTTTTGGTCTTTTTTAGGGGACCTGGAGTTTTCATCGATAGGAGCTTGAACTTCACAAACTTCCGCATGAGCACTGTTCTCCAGCGGACATGGATTCTCATTCTTTTCTGGAGAAGAAGTCTTGCTCTTATCCACAGGCTCCGACTCATAAGGCTGAATATAGCTTTTTTCCAGTGCTTTTCTGTCCACCTTATTATCAGGTTCAAAGTCATTTGAAAGAGAATTAACCTTTTCATTCTTGCCATTGACCATGATATTATTCTTCTCTGGTATTAAGGTGACAGAAATTTCCTGGCCTAATGGTTTGTTGGGAAATTCATCGGCTTTTGCTAAAATAGATCAAAAAGAAAAAAATGCCACTTAGTCTGAAGATTTCAATGTAAAGGAAAAAGCAGCAGTTACTTTATCTGTAAATTCCACATACCATCTAAAATTATGTTCCTGCAGAAGATAATACATTCGTTCTCTTGTGTACAAATTCAGTTCATTTAACTGTTATATTTGATTTTGATTTCTTTATATATATTAGTGCCTATTTATAAGACTCAGACTCTGAAGAAAACATTAAATAACACATGTACTATGAGCAAAATGAAGAATAAAGAGGAGCAAAAAATAGGTTAGTCTAGCCCTGCAACAAATACTCTTCCTGGTGATTAATGCATCCCATTAGTAGTTTCCATGGTGAAAATTTCACATAAAGGAGCATTAGTGTAGGTGGCAACCTTACAGATGAAAAAAATCTAGGAAAGTCATAAAATAACAAGTTGCTGCATTGTCAGGCATAGTCACTGTCACTGCAGTCACTGGTGATAAGATTTTCCTCAGGGCACTTGAGGAACTAAGTCACTACTGGGGACAGGGAATTGGTGAGGAGTTCAAAGTAATGAAGGCTAGCGTCCCAGTGGATAGGTAGAAATTATGAAGTAAATTAGGTCTGTTCATTGACTGTCCGCTTTCGGAGTCACACCATCAGTGTGTCAGAATGTGTAAGTGCAATTTTCAAACAGACAACTTGGACTAGGATAACCTAACAGAGGGGAGAGCAGAACAATTCATCCAACATCAGTTATATTTTACTCTGGCTAAGTTGTTCAAATAATGACTTTAAGATAAACATTTCTAAAAGCAAAATATTATATATAAAGAAATCAAAATCATAATCGGGAAATTATGAATGAATCTTGAAATAGAGCATGTATATTGTTTTTTCAACAGATGTTAAGCCAGGTGGGTATTTTGTCAGGTACAGTGTTCTTTCAAAATATTTTTAAAAAAACTACATGGGTACATTAAAATCTATTAATGCTCCTTTACCATGCTAGTGAATGATACATAATTACAAATATAGAGCCCATACTTAATTGTTTAATAATCACACTTAAAATAAATTTTTTGTTACCAATAAAAGATATCCTTTTAAAAAAGCATACTGTATCAAGATTCTGCACAGTAAAAGCTACACAACAAGACCAAAATATTACTTGTCCAACTGAAATGTATCTGAGTTGGATGCTGCTTAATTTTACGCATGCAACAGTATAATGTCACACGCTAGATGATTTAAGATATATTCTGAACTTGAGGCAGCAGGAATCATTTAAGCACATGCATCAGCATATTATAAACTAATTTATTATATTTTTTGATAGGCTATATTGCACAAAATGCAACAGGGAAACAGACAAACAAACATAAGTAAATTACAATGGTTAACTAAAATGCATAAAAACAAACACATTTGGTGCAAAATCAACAATAGTGCCCACCATATTTCAATGTAGAGATGTGATTATGAATTGAACACAGGTAGAGACTATGAAACTGAAAAAAAAAGATGGAAGATAAGAATATAAATGAAAAAAACGTAACAGTAAAGACGAAGCCCTACAAAAATATAAGTCAGCATGGTAGGCTATGTCAAGCAAAATGGATATTAAAAATTACAATTTAAGTAACTGAAAACCATGATCTGTTGGTAAACTGGCAAATGCGAAGAACATTCAATTGGGAATGGATTTTAAAGTGAAGAAATTACTTATTAAAGCACTTCAATGATACTTCAATTGTTACAAATTCTGAATAATTGGGCAGAATTCTTTAAATGTACATCAATATTGCAAGTCAAATTAATTTGCACTTTACAAAAACCATGCCAAAGACCACCCTATAGGATTTTTCCTCTTCTCTGTGAAACAAGATAAGCTAAAATGAGATATAATTTCTGACAAAACTGATTGAACAGAGTTCAGTATAACACTTTGAATGCTTAAGCTCTAAATGTGCAGCAGATTTACTCAAACATCTTTTGAAAACTTCAGTCTCAAGAGGGTACTGAGATCATAGTGAAAGGATTGGATAATCAATTATATAAATCAAGAATGGGCCGGGTGACTCATTAGATCAGAAAATTTCTGAGATTAAATACTAAATAGGATCAAAAATCAAAGTACAATTTAGCAAATAAAGTAGAATTAATAAGATCTGACACTGCTGAGGCAGTTAAAACTAAAACATGGCTAGATATCTATGAGCTCTTCACTAATAATTGGACACAAATGATAGAACTGCTACTGAAAATCCATTTCCAGGCGTTTTCCTGCTTTTGGCCCTTGGAAATATCATAGATAATTATTTATGCAACTTCTTATGCAACTGCAATATAATTATCCCCTTTGTCAATGAAGGTAAGATAAACTACCATGTAAACTGACTAATGCTAGCATATTAATCATGTAAATACTATGAAATTCCAGAAATGAGTAGTGTCCTATAGTCATCTTTCTGAAAGATTGCCTAATCGTTGCTACAGTTGGTTAGAACAGGTTCTTCTTCCTCTGTGACCAGAAAGAACAAATGTTATGGGACAGGGAAAAAGCAGATGATACTTTTTAATAGAATTATGTGAGAATCCATACAAACAAAGGCACATACATGGCAGCAACTGAATTGCCGTGTTACAGGGTACTAAAAGATATGGATGTTTGTGTTTGCTGATTTAGTTAAATAGGCAGATGGACAACACAGCATCAAAGAATAATAAAGAACTCACATCTGTGTGTGTCCAGATAGTCTTCTCCTTATTGCTGTGTCTACATGGCTGAAAATATTCAAAGTTTGCCATTTGCATGCAATATCAATCATCTGTACAAAAAGCAGTTTTAGGATTTGGAGTAGGCTGTCAATCTGGTGCATCAGTTGGAGAATAGTACATTGTCAGGAAAAAGATTACAAATGAAAATAGGAGTGAGTATGTACAAGTTAAATTCATCATTGGCACAGCAAGATGTCTCTTTCATGTCTCTTTTTGCTCTTGCTTATAAATGAGATGATGAAGAAGGATGTACTGCAGAGTAATGCACTATTGTTCATAGGTTTCTACCTATGTGACTGTGACAACTCCTATCTGCAGCTTTTGATAGTTGTTGACTGCTTCATTCTCCTTCAACACCTATCCATTGCCATCCAGCTGGGTGGTACTGCAATCACTTGATTCCATTCTTATGTATATAATTGCATGATGTAGAGATGCCTGCGTTGGACTGGTCTAAACACAGTAAGAGGTCTGACAACATCAGTTTTAAATCCAAACGATTTATTTGATAGTAAACTCGCAAGCTTTTGGCTTTATAGCCTTCGTCAGGCGAATGAGGTGTTCTGGTCTGCAATAGCACGCATATCAGCACAGACAGTTTACAGATTGCTGATTAGAATGCGAATCTTTACACCTAACCTGCTATTCAAGTCTTAAAGTGGCTAACATGTGAGTGGAAGGAGCACTGAGCACAGGTTAGAGAGAGTTAGCACAGTAAATGAGGTTTTTTGCTAACCTAGGCAAGTCATGGGGATTACAGACCAAATAGAACATAATTGGTCGGCGCAACATCGAAGGCCGAAGGGCCTGTTCTGCGCTGTAATGTTCTATGTTCTATTTCAGCCAGAGAATTGCAGCCAGAGAACCATTTACAATGGCTTATCTTCCTGCTCTTGTGTTGTTGTTCAGGTGTCTCCCACAGATCTATCCTTGGTCCCTTTCTATTTCTCATCTACATGCTGCCCCTTGACAATATCATCTGAAAGCACATATGGTGACATGAAGCCAAGAGAACCATTTCATGAGCCGCAACGTCATGTTGCAACTATACAAAACTCTAGTGCGGCCACACTTGGAGTATTGTGTGCAGTTCTGGTCCCCGCATTATAAGAAAGATGTGGAGGCATTGGAGAGGGTACAGAGGAGGTTTACCAGGATGTTGCCTGGTATGGAGGGCAGGTCTTATGAAGAGAGGCTGAGGGATTTGAGGTTGTTTTCGTTAGAAAGGAGGCGGCTAAGAGGAGACCTTATTGAAACATATAAGATGATTAGAGGTTTAGATAGGGTGGACAGTGATAGCCTTTTTCCTAGGATGGAGAAAGCTAGCACGAGGGGACACAGCTTTAAATTAAGGGGTGATAGTTATAGGACGGATATCAGAGGTAGGTTCTTTACCCAGAGGGTGGTTAGGGAGTGGAATGCCCTGCCTGCGGCAGTTGTAGATGCGCCAAGTTTGGTGGCGTTTAAGAGGTTAGTTGATAAGTTTATGGAAGAGAAGGGAATGGTTTAGTTTGGAGAGTCATTGCTTTTTTTTCATAATTGGTCGGCGCAACATCGAAGGCCGAAGGGCCTGTTCTGTGCTGTAATGTTCTATGTTCTATTTCAGCCAGAGAATTGCAGCCAGAGAACCATTTACAATGGCTTATCTTCCTGCTCTTGTATTGTTGTTCAGGTGTCTCCCACAGATCTATCCTTGGTCCCTTTCTATTTCTTATCTACATGCTGCCCCTTGACAATATCATCTGAAAGCACATATGGCGAACACAGATAAAATGTGCCAAAGGGTCTCTTTCCATGTTACAAAACTTTATTGCTGGAATCTTATCACTGTTCACGCTGGCAGGAATTTTCCATGCTACCGAGATTTATCGAGTGATGCATAAGCCTCCTCAAGATGCAATTCTGATATTTAGACCTCTCCGGAGGGGCACTTCAATACAGAGGTGGCACGGATATTGATTGCTTGCTGTTTGCTGCACAAACTCGCAACATAGTGGAAGAGGAACAAGTCATCTCATCAAAGGAGAAGGTGGAGGACCAAGATGGCACGAAGGAGGAGGATGCCAAAAGAGTGGAGCAGGAGGTGGCCACAATCCGAAAAGGAACATAGGTCTATGGACACCCTCACTGCCTCCAGATTCAAAGTATAGGAGGTTCAATGTCCGGCAGATATATCCTCCCCCCACCTCCTCTGATCCTCACACCCTGTCTTGCCTAATCCCTTCCTGTTATACTGGCCTCCCTCCCATCTTTCTTGTCCCAATCCTTGCCATCCTCTTCTGCTCCAGTTTCCTGCTCTCCCCCCCCCCGCCCAAGGATTAGCACAGCATCATACCAGGGTGATGGGCATGGGTTGGCAGTGTGTCTTTGTAAGGCTCCTGTTTTCCCATTGGCATGGACTCTGAGTCCCCATTTGAAAGAATTGCAGCCCTTATTTTCCACTTCAAAATCCATTCACTAGCTACTAAATCAACTGTCTCCCTGGCAACAGTCTGAGGTTACATCAGTGAGTACATGACCTTGTTATCACTTTAGACTTTGAGATGTGCTTTCGACCTATATTCACTAAGGCTGTTTGATTCCACCTTGTTAAAATTGCCTGGCTTTGCATCTGACTCAGCTTATCTGCTGCTGAAACCTCTCATACCTTTGTTATTTCTATACTTGACTATTCCAATGCACTTCTCATAGGACCTTAAGAATAGGAGCAGGAGTGAGCCATTCAGCACCTTGAGCCTGTTCTGTCATCAACATGATTGTGGCCTTAACTCCACTTGCCTGCCTGCTCCCATGCCCCTTGATTCCCTTGAATAAGAAACATCTGTTCAACTTAGCCTAAAATATAGTCAATGACCCAGTTTCCACTGCTCTCAGGAACAGAATTCTGCAAAATAATCATTCACAGAGAGAAGAAATTTCTCCTAATCTCTATCTTAAATTGGTGAATTTTTAAACTATACCTCCTAGTTCTAGATTATACTACTTGTCAAGTCAAGTCTCCTCAGAAATCTTTATGTCTCAATAAGAACACCTCTCATTTTTCGAATGAGTACAAGCCTAACCTTAGGACAATTCCTTCACCTCAAAAATTAGTCTAGTGAACTTTTTCTGAACAGTTTCTAACGCAAGTATATCATCCTAATGCAAGGAGACCGATATTGTATACAATATTCTACATGCGCTCTGAACAATTTCCTGTATGGTTTGTAGCAAGACTTTCCTACTTTATATTCCATCCTCCTTGCAGTAAAGGCCAATGTTTCATTTGCCTTCCAATTATTTGATTTATTTGCATGCTAACATTTTGTGATTCATGTACAAGGAATCCCAGATTCCTCTATGCCATAACATTCTGCAGTGTCTCTACTTAAAGTATATTCTGCTTTTCTATTCTTCCTGCCAAAGTGGACAACCTCACATTTTCCTACATTATACTGCATCTGCCGAGTTTTTGCTTACTCACTTAACCTATCTACAGCCCTTTGCAGACCCTTTGTGTTCTCTTTATATCTTGCTTTCCTATTTTGCATCTTCAGCAAATTTTATTATATATTCACTCTTCTCATCTAAGTCATTAATAGAGATTGTAAATAGTTAAGGCCCAGCACTGAAACTTGAGGCACAGCATTAGTTCCATTTTGCCAACCTCAAAATGACCTTTTTATCTAAACTTTCTGTTCACTGTTAGATAGTCAATCATCTATTTGTGCTAATATATTATCTTCAACATCATGAAAAGAACGGTTTGCTCAAACAGACACAGCATGGATTTATTTATGGGAAGTTGTGTTTAATAAATTTGTTGGATTTCTATGAGGATGTGACTAGTGCGGTAGACAAAGGGGAACCGGTGGATGTAGTGTTTTTAGATTTCCAAAAAGCATTTGATAAGGTGTCTCACAAAAGGTTGCTGCAAAAGGTTAGGGTGCATGTAGTTGGCAGTAAGGTGTTAGCGTGGATAGAGGATTGATTGTCTAATAGAAAGCAGAGAGTTGGAATAAATGGGTGCTTTTCCATGTGGCAGTTGGCGACTAGTGGAATGCCGTAGGGATCGATGCTGGGGCTTCAACTGTTTGCCATTTACATAGATGATCTGGAAGAGGGGCTGAGTGTAGGGTAATGAAATTTGGAGATGACATAAAGATGAGTGGAAAAGCAAATTGCGTGGAAGATGCAGGAAGCCTGCAGAGGGATCTGGATAGGCTAAGTGAGTGGGCGAGGACCTGGCTGATGGAGTATAATGTTAGCAAGTGTGAGATTATCCACTTCAGTAGAAATAATAGTAGGAGGGATTATTATTTAAAAGGTGAAAAGCTGCAGCATGCTACGGTGCAGAGGGACCTGGGGGTCCTTGTGCACAATTCGCAAAAACCCAATCTGCAGGTGCAGCAGGTGATGAAGAAGATGAATGGAATGTTGGCCTTCATAGCGAATGGGATAGAATATAAAAGTAGGGCAGTCTTGCTGCAACTGTACAGGGTACTGGTGAGGTCGCAGCTGGAGTGCTGTGTGCAGTTTTGGTCATCACATTTGCGGAGGAATATATTGGCCTTGGAGGGGGTGCAGAGAAGGTTTACTAGGCTGATACCAGAGATGAGGGGGTTAGCCTTTGAGGAAAGATTGAATAAACTGGGTCTGTATTGTTGGAGTTTAGAAGGCTGAAGGGGGAATCTTATAGAGACATATAACATAATGAGGGGGATAGCTAGGGTAGAGGTAGAGAGATTCTTCCTGCTTAGAAAGGATAGCAGAACTAGAGGGCACAGCCTCAAAATAAGGGGGGGCAGTTTAGATCGGAGTTGAGGAGGAACTTCTTCACTCCAAGGATGGTGAGTCTCTGGAATTCTAGCATTTTTCCAACTATAGATGTGAAACTAACCGGCCTATAATTCCCTGCCTTTTATCTGCTACCGTTTTTAAACATTTTCCAATTAGCCATTTTCCAATCTTCTGGCACTTCCCTGGAATCCAGCCAATTTTGATAAATAATTACTAATGCATTCGCTATCACCTCTGCATTTCTTTCAGAACCCTGGGATGCATTTCATCCGATCTTGGGGGCTTGTCTACCTTCAGTCCCGTTAGTCTATCCAAGCACTACCTCTCCAGTGACAGTAATTGCATTAAGGACCTCATCTCCTACCACCCTTCTATCTTTAATATCCGGCAAGCTATTTGTATCCTCCTCCGTGAAGACTGATACAAAAAACTTATTTAAAGCCTCAGCCATTTCCTCATCACTCACTGCTAAATCCCCCCTCTTGTCCTCCAAGGGTCCAACATTCATTCTAGCCAGTTTCTTCTTCTTATATATTTGTAAAAATTTTATTATGATTTTTTATATTTAGAGCTAGTTTAGCTTCATACTCTATCTTTCCTTTCTTTATCACCTTCTTAGTCATTCTTTGTTTTTGTTTTGTTTTTTCTTTGTTTGTTAGATTAGGCCTAATCTAATTGCCCACTATTTTTAGCTGCTCTGAATGCATCAGCTTTCAATTTAATACTCTCCTTTATTTCCTTCGATAACCACGACTGGTTATCCCTTCTCCTACAGTCCTTCTTTACCATCGGAATATATTTCTGCTGAGTACCGAAAAAGATGTCCTTCAGAATCCTCCAATGTTCCTCAGCCGTCCTAGCAACCAATTTGCACCCCCAATCTACATTCACAAATTCTGCTCTCATCTTATCATACTCCCCTCTGTTCAAACAGAGGACACAGATTCGGGACCCTATTTTCTCATCCTCCATCTGCATCAGAAATTCAACCGTACTATGATCACTCGTCCCAAGATCTCTCAGAAGATCCCGAATTCTACCTGCCTTGTTACGTAGTACCAGATCTGAGATAGCTTGCTCCCCCATAGGTTCCGTTACATACTGTTCAAGGAAACTATTTGAACAGCATTCCAAGAACTCTTCTTCAAGTCCACCATGTCCAACTTGGATCATCCAATCAATATGCAGATTAAAATCCTCCATAATTATCGTCATTCTGTTTCTGCACTCTTCAATTATTTGTTTGTTTATAGCCCACCCCACCTCAAAGTTATTATTTGGGGGCTTATAGACCACATCCACCAGTGTCTTTCTCCCCTTACTATTCCTTATCTCCACCCACAACGATTCCACGTTTTGCTCTTTGGAGCCTGTATGCTCCCTTACTATTGCCCTGATATTATCCTTAATTAATAGAGCTACCCCACCCCCTTTTTCCTCCCATCTATCCTTCCTAAACACCTGATACCCCTGGATATTCAGTTCCCAGTCCCTGTCACCCTGCAACCATGTTTCCATATTGGCCACTAGATCATATCCATTTGTGTTGATATTTCTTACTAGTTTACTCTCATACTCTAATTGTGCCGTCTTTTTCAGTCATTCATTGCTAGTTTCTAAAATTTTCCCAATCTTCTAGTCTAATACTGATCTTTTTGCACTTTTTTTTCAATCTGATACCATATTTAACTTCCTTAATTATCTGTGGATGATACTAATAATGACATTGAAGATGGCAGAGCAGGTGGAGAAGGTTGTGAAGAAAGCATATGGTATGCTAGCCTTTATAAGAAGGGGTATAGAGTACAAGAGCTGGCCTTTAATGTTGCAGTTGTATAAAACGTTGGTTAGACCTCATTTGGAATACTGCGTCCAGTTCTAGTCGCCTTACTACCGGAAAAACATGGAGACTCTGGAGACAGTGCAGAGGAGGTTTACCAGCATGCTGCCTGGTATCGAAGGTCTGAGTTATGAGGAGAAGTTAGGCAAATTGGGGCTGTTTTCCTTAGAAAGACGCAGACTTAGAGAAGATCAAATAGAGGTGTACAAGATTATGAGGGGTATAGATAAACAGGGTTAAGCTTTTTCCTAGGACGGACTCAAATAGCACGAGGGGTCACGGGCTTAGGGTGAGGGGGGTAAGGTATAATTTGGATGCTAGAGGGAGTTTTTTCACACAGAGGGTGATGGGGGTATGGAACGCGCTGCCAAGTAAAGTGGTGGAGGCAGGCACTCTGGAGTTATTTAAGAAATACTTAGGGGGGCATATGAACAGAATGGGAATGGAGGGGTATAGAAAACTGATATAAAATAGGCATCATGAGCCTTGGAAATTCCCTGGGAAGTGTGTAAATTGTTGACGATATTGATGTATTTGTTTTATCCTACAGGTTCTTTAGTCCGCATTGTCTAACAAGGGGCATACACTCGATGGGTCATGAGAGGTCTGCTCTTGGATTTTGAGAGTAGCCTAGTGCCTCACATCGTTAGTGTACACTTGACCTGGACCAGTTGATGGGCAACACGACAGCTCAGTGACTATTGCTGTGCTGTGCAGATACACGGATTTGGGCCTGTATCTGTGGGAGTTTGCGCATTGGAGTTTGTCCATGGAAACGGGAGAGGTTCCGGAGGGTCCATGGAAACGGGAGAGGTTCCGGAGGATTGGAGGATTGCGGATGTGGTTCCTATCTTTAAGAAAGGGAACAGGGATAGTCCAGGAAATTACCGAACGGTGAGTTTGACGTCAGTGGTTGGTAAGCTGATGGAGAGGCTTCTGAGGGATAAGATATATGAATATTTGGAGAAGTTTGGACTGATTAGAAATAGTCAGCATGGTTTTGTCAAGGGCAGGTCATGCCTTACGAGCCTAGTTGAGTTCTTAGAAAATGTGACTGAACACATTGATGAAGGAAGGGCGGTGGACGTAGTGTACATGGACTTTAGTAAGGCGTTTGATAAGGTCCCACATGCAAGGCTTCTGGAGAAGGTGAGAGGGCATGGGATCCAAGGGGCTTTGGCCTCGTGGATCCAGAACTGGCTTGCCGGCAGAAAGCAGAGAGTGGTTGTGGATGGGTCTTGTTCTGCATGGAGGTCGGTAACCAGTGGAGTGCCCCAGGGATCTGTTCTGGGACCCCTGCTGTTTGTCATTTTCATAAATGACCTGGATGAGGAAGTGGAGGGATGGGGTTAGCAAGTTCGCCGACGATACAAAGATTGGTGGTGTTGTGGATGGTCTGGAGGGATGCCAAAAGTTGCAGCGGGACGTAGACAGGATGCAAGACTGGGCGGAGAAGTGGCAGATGGACTTCAATGCAGATAAATGTGTAGTGGTCCATTTTGGCAGGAATAATGGGATGAAGGAGTACAATATAAGGGTTAGGAGTCTTAGCTGTGTTGTAGAGCAGAAGGATCTCGGGGTCCGGGTCCATAGGACTCTTAAATTGGCCTCGCAGGTGGAGGAAGTGGTCAAGAAGGTGTACGGTGTACTGGCCTTCATTAATCGAGGAATAGAGTTTAGGAGTCAGGCGGTAATGATGCAGCTCTATAAGACTCTTGTCAGACCCCAGTTGGAGTATTGTGCGCAGTTCTGGTCGCCTCATTATAGGAAGGATGTAGAGGCTATTGAGAGGGTTCAGAGGAGATTTACAAGGATATTGCCTGGATTGGGAGGCAGGCCTTATGAAGATAGGTTGAGGGAGCTGGGACTTTTCTCACTGAAGAGACGTAGGTTGAGAGGCGACCTGATAGAGGTTTATAAAATGTTGAGAGGAATAGATAGGGTGGACTCTCAGAGACTATTTCCCCGAGCAGAAATGGTCACTACGAGAGGACACAGATTTAAGGTGCAGGGAAGCAAATACAAAGGAGATGTCAGGGGTAGGTTTTTCACTCAGAGGGTGGCGAGTGAATGGAACTGACTGCTGTCGGAGGTTGTTGAGGCAAACTCACTGGGGTTTTTTAAGAGACTTCTGGATGAGTATATGGAAAAGAATAGGATAGGGGGTTACAGATAGGTCTGTGGATTGGTAGATGTGATCGGCGCAACTCATGGGCCAAAGGGCCTGTTTGTGCTGTATTGTTCTATGTTCTATATTCTCCCCGTGCTTGCGTGAGTTTTCTCCGGGTGCTCCAGATGTGCTCTTAGGCTGATCGGCAGAACAAATTCTCCCTAAATTGTCTCACATTTGGTTCTAATGCATAGATCTATAAATATAGACAGAGATGACAGGGATCATGGGTAAAAGTGGGAGCATTGAGGTAGCGGTGCAGGCTCATTGGGCCAAAGGGCCTGTTCCTGTGCTGTTTTGTTCTTTGTTTTTTGACATCGTAGCAATAGAAGTGGGCCAACAAATGGATTAGGTCAATTTATACGATTGTAAAACTGCAAAATTCGCTAGTTTTTGGTTGTGATCTTAAATTGGAAATAGTTCTTACAGTATGTTGTGAGCCAGCTCACAACACCAGTATCTTGTTTTCTATATTAAGGACATGTTAGTATACTGAGCTCTATGGAAAAATAAATTATTGACTGATATCACAGGATGAGAATGGCCATATTTCTTGCCCTCTACATAAACTACTTTCATAAATCACTATTTATTCCAGGTAAGGCACTTGAAATATTTTCTCTTGCCATTACATGCATCCGCTTAGCAATATTAGAGAGCAATAGCTTTGATGATTTACTCCTAATCTTCTGCAACAAATCTCTGAAACTGGTTGCCAGTAATCCCCGATGTACTACAAAATCTCTCCTTCACAATGGGGGAAAAGAAACCAGCTTCATGTTATGATCTCCAAACAGTAATGGCTTCATTTCTTTTCTTCACAAGATGTGAAATTGGAATGTTTAACAGATTGGTACTGAACTTATGACTATGCATCCTACTTCTTATGCTGGACAAAATATGCCTATGCTGGATAGTGGGGAGGAAGGGATGGAATCCAGTAAGTAAAAGAGAAAGTAGTGAGGAAAAATCTGATTCCTTGAATCTGAAGGGCTATTGAGAAGAAAATAACAGCCAGCAAACAAAGGAGAATGAAATAGGAAAAACAGGTTTAAATTTATATGGTGCCTTTTGTGATCTCAGGACATCTCAAAGCACTTTATAGCCAATTAAGTAACTTTGTAGCGCAGTCATTGTAGTAATATAGGAATGCAAGAAGTGGCATGAGCATTAGCGTTAGAAACAGTTGCATCAAGTCAAAGCCATAAAAAAACCTCAAGTTGATTGTAAACCTCTGCTGTGGCTCCTTGGTGGTTTAGCGTGTAAATCTACTGAATGGTACAGAGCTAGACATTCCAGATAGGTCTTGGGTTCAATTTCACATTTGTGCAGTCAGCTGATTTCTAAAAGACCAACAGTGGAGACTATAATTAACCTCGATGTGCTCAGGTTACAGAAAGAGAAAAAAAAGGCTTCCAATCCTAATCTATATTCCATGAATCCTATTGGAAAATGCACACATGGAGTTCATGACCATGATGCCCAAAAGCCAGAAAGCCTGTCAACACTTTCAATGGGCACAGATATACAGATTGATTAGTTTTATGAACCAGTAGAGCGATGTCAATGCCTGGAGAACTGCAACTCAGCATGAATGATCTCTTCCATGTGACAAGGAGAAAACGCCTGGTAAGTGTAAAAGAAAAGTCCTGGCAGTACATGTATTGTCAGCAAATATCTAATGGGACCTTTGAAATGAATTGACTGATAATGTTATAACAATAAAAATTAATTAGACTAAAGGCTATGTGAATTTTTGCTCTACGATTATATTATTGTTAAGGACAGTTAGAATTTGATATTGAAACATACAGATGAAAGTAAGACTGTCAGAAAACAATAGGAATGCTACTTCTTAGAGTGACAGATATAGAAAATTCTTCATATCTCATTTTTCTTGCATTCTGCACATTGCGCTTTGTATTACCTAATTTTTAATCTAAAAACATACTTGAGACATAGGATCAAAATCTCATAACTGTATATTATTTTCATACCTGGTTTGTTGCATTCTCAGTTGGTGCACGTATACAATAAACTACAAAGGGAAATAAAGGCTAGGTAGAGGTAGTAACCATAAGCGACAGAAAAAGGTCCAACTATGATTGTCAATCACTGCTGATCATCAAGTAAGACCAAAACTGGTTGTAATTACTATCTTTAATGGCTGAATGAGTAAATGCTGTTGGTATTGTACAGAATTGAAAGATTATGAATGTTTTGTTTGACCTTTGTCCCTACTGACTAAAATAACCTTGGCTTTAATACCAGTAAGAAACAGTCAATGGGGATAATTTTGTGGATAGTATAGAATGTGTTGGTTGACATTTTCACAGCCTTCCTGACTGATTTCCACAATTGAAATAAACATTGGGAAAGATATAAAACAGGCTTCTAATGCACCATCATCCATTTCCATTTGGTTGAGATATGCAACGGGTAAAGAACTCATGAAAACGCAACTAAGAATTAGTCAGCACCTTCATGTGGAGAGGGATAAAAGTAATTGTACAAATAAGAGACGTCTACTTTTGAAAAGCATTCTGAAATGTGACTTTTTGCCATTTCTTTCTCATGGAAAAAAGACAAAAATGTCAAAGTGCAGCACATATCGTGACTGCACATTTAAAACAAGCATTCCAAAACAGGTCAAATTTTTTCTCTCGGGCATCAATGTGTCAAAGTGTTTCAGAATTGTTTTTATGAGTCTGTTGCCCTTTCCCAATTCCATCCTTGTTCTTTGCTATTCAGTTAATGCTATAGGAGTTCTAAAAGCAAGAACTGAAGCTAAGTGTTACATTTTTTATTTGTATTCAAATTGCAAATATAAAACCTGTACAAATAGTAAAACAATCAACATAGTTAAATAGATCAAAGGGTTTAAAATAAACTATGCAGAGGACAAGGGTCTGAATAGCATTAAATATTGAGGGGGGGCATTCTCCCCAAAAAATTCCAAATGTTGAATTCATGAGACAACTGCAGAAATTCATGTTGGTTTTTTCAGTAGGACTAGGATCTCCCACATTCTGTGCAATGCAGAGACCACCAGCGTGAGTTTCATTAAATTTCAGGGCACAGGGCCTATTCACACAAGAGTAATTGAAATCAGCATGCTGGTCAGTTCAATTGCTGACCAGTCCAGGATCCCACAGTACTATCCCTCCAACCCCTACACAGCCCAATCACATCTCCCTGTTCATTTGTGGGCCAGCCCTGAAACCCCTCCCATCCCCTCTTTGCAGTGAGGATCCCCACTCCTCTGCAGTCAGACCCCTCCACTCTTATCACTGACTTCCCTCCAGCCCCCAACAATCCTTACGCATAGTGGCAGCGGGACCCCCCATCCCCACTGATCACCCCATAGGCACTGCCCCAAGCAAGCGTTGCCCCCTCGGCACTGTTTCATGCCCAGTGGGTAGTGCCAAGGTGCTCCTTGGCATGGCCATTTTGCCCCTTGGGATCACAGGCTGGGACTGCCAGGAAGTCCATGCCTATGGGGCACCAGTCTCTACCACCTGACCTTCTGGGGTGGGTGGAAGTCTCCGATTGCTCCTCTTCATACCAGCAGGATCAGACAAAGGTGGGGAGCTACTGTAATCTCCTCTGGAGTAAAATACCATGGCGAGTTGAAAGATGCTAATGGACCTGGAGAATTAAGTCCCGGGCCCACTATTGTGTATAAATTGTATGCAAATACTAGCCCTACCTCTAGCTGATTTCCCATAGCCATGCAGAGGCCACTGGAAATCTGGGCCTAGGAGACGCAGCGTGGGGCGAATGCTTGTAGGAATCCTGCAAATTGTCCAATGCGTGATTCTCCTGGCCTGCTGCACTAATTTTTTTAGTGCAAAGGGCTGGGAGAGTCACCTCGCATTGTAAATAAATAAATAAGAAATATGCTCTTCAATGAGGAGCCATAACTGTGGAGTTTTTTCCATCCAGAAAATCTCTGGTGATGTTGCCGATATGAGCTGCAGTGTGGAATGGCTTGAATTTATTTCAAGAGGAGTAGGTGGGGGAGGGGCTGGAGAAGACAGGAAAAGTTAGAGGTGGGTCAGAGCTCTAGATTTTCCTGTGAGACAATTCAAAGCCTTCCATCATTGTATGCAATGGTAGTAAATTTGAACAGAAAATATTTTCCCTAGACTTTCCTTTCCTTTTATGGTTAGTTTTCTGATCAGGTACAATTCATTATTATGTTGTTTACTACTGTTAAGATGACCTGTAGAAGACCAGATTCCACTGAAGATGCCATTTTTGGTTTTAATCTAGGCTATTATTTCAAATCATTTTCCTTCCATTCTAATTTCACAGGGGATCTTTAATGTCTGTGCAGACTGAGATTCTATATAAGGGCATTTTTATTCCATTTTAGTATTGTTTGATGATTTTGGTAGAGTTATAAATATGGAAGGTGTATTATTAATGACACTACTAATTGGAAAATGGTGCGCAAATGTCATTTTGTTGACAATATTATGGTGTTCAACACCATTATTTTTCTTCACTAATTGAAAGTGACCTTAAGAGAGCTACAGTGAAACAGTATGATTAAGTTAACAGGGAAGGACAATTTTGAATTGTTTATTTCTCTTAAGCGTCCTATTTAATGGCTTAACAAACAACTCAGTTAAGGACAATTAGGGAAGGCAATAAACACTGGTCTTGCCAGCAAAGCTCACATTCCACAAATGATATAAAATATCGGTTTTAAACAATGCTGATATTTTGCAACTGCTTATACTTTATAGGTAATTGCATCACCTATTTTCTTTCCACCATCTTAGCGTCAATTTAACTTTTATAGATGATAGGTAAAAAGACAGAGAGCAAATTTGCTGGAAGGAGCAAACCAAAACTCTGGTCATCAATATGGGATACAACTGAACAGAGTTTTATGCTTCAAGGATAGCTCAATAGCAGTGATCAACTTTCCTTTCTGTAATATAGTCCTCAATCACTGAACATCTCCTTATTTTTCCTCAAGGTAATTAAGATAAATTAATGTCTTAAATAAAATCGCTTTACTTCAGACTTCCGTATATTTCAAAATCTGTGCAACATAATGAAGTCTCTCTAATTTACTGTTAAAAATAGCTTGATAATAAATTGTGATTTCTGTCAATGTGACAGTCCAAAAAATGTTAATGATAGAACCCAATTTGGACCTAAAGAAGGCCATCGAGATAGCTGTATCATTGGACAATGCAGAGAAAGATGCTCAGGAACAACAGGGAACATCAGATAACAGCGTCCTCTGATTGAAAGCAGGGGCCTCGTGCAATGTCATCCCTCAACTGAGAATGATACTACTGATAAAATATCTCAGAATTGCTTACAGTGGTGGCACAAGTCACATCACCAGGAGTCAAGCAAGGTCAGGAACAGCCTTCAGACTTTGAAAGAGCATTTTTTAAAAGGTTGTAGATGGCAGATGGCAGGCTATTACAAGTGCTGAAAAGACCATACCGGAGGCAAAATAGGGATAGTCAAAACATGTGCTATTTTGAAAAAAGATAAAAGCCAGTACCTGACTGTTCCTTGCACGTAGGCCTACAATCAGGAGCAGGGACATTGCAGGTAAATCAGGCTGCTCCACAATGATGGAGTTATTAGCAGATGGCTACCTATTAAAAATGGATATGGATACAGAGGCTGCGGTCTCCGATATCGGAGAGCAGGTTTATGATGGCCTTGGGGTTAGTATTCAGCTCCTGAACCTAGAAGACACAAAAGTCAGCTGGCCACCTACACTAGGAAACCATTGCAAATAAACAGCACTTTGGCAACCCAGTGACTTACAACTGCAATCAGCTCAGTTTCCACTCATTATTGTATGGGGACAAGGACCTAGCCTTACGGGGAGAGATTGGCTCCAACACATCTACTGAAGATTTGGAGATCTTCAGGGTAGACATCATCAGGGTGACTATATGAAACCACCCAAAATCTTCCAAGAAAGGCATGGAAAAAAATTAAGGGGGCATCAAGTCAAAAGAGCTCTACAGGATTGAAATCCTTTCCGGGGTTAGTGAATTATTACAGGAATTTTATTCATAATTTAGCTTCTTTGCTGATCCCTTACATATTCTACTATTGAAACATCAAAGGTGAGTTTGTGAAGTTCAGCAGTTGGAGGCTTTCAACACTGTAAATCATCAACTTCTATTCACTAATTTATTGGTTCATTTTGATGCCAAAAAGGACCTTTGCATAACATTTGACCCCTCTCCTTTTAGGGTTTGGGTAGTACTGCACATCACCAGAGAGCTGGCACAGAAAAGTCTATTGCATACACACCAATGACCTCATAGAATCCCTAAAATGCACAAGGAGACCATTCAAGTTTGCATTGACTCTCCACAAAGCATCTTATGCAGGCCCTTCATAAATAACTCCACATATTTAGTCTCAATTTTTAGGACACCATGGTGGTGTCTGAGGAAAAAATCAAGACCTGGACACAAAAGGGCTAACTCCTGCCTAAATTAAATAGGGGTCTCAGAAGACAGTCTTCAGATGAAATGAAATACCACAGGATGAAGAAAGATGAGCTCAGTGCTGAGGATGGTATCATTCCTCTGGGGTGCCTGTGTAATTGTCCCTCAACCAGATTGTAATCTTGGAATTACAACAAGATTATGCTTATCCTGTCCACATGAGGATCTTTAAGAACAGCCTCAGTTGGGTCCCTGGATTGTAATGGAGAAAATGGAGCCTGTGTCTTATAAGATCCATATGGAGGGCAAAATTGTCAGGAAACATCTGGACCATCTCAGGAGTATGAAGCCTGTGCCAGTCGAGGGCTCATTACCAGCCATGGGGACGGCCAACCGATGCTTCCTTTTAAAGTGAAGGTGTCTGATACGCTTCACACCCTTGTTCCAGTTCTGCACAACAGTCCCAAACAACAGTTCCAGTTCCAAACAACTGCAAGCCAGTCACTAAGTGGAGGTAAAAGTCCCCCTGTGGCAGGAGTGCAGTGGGAAGAAAAAGATACAGGAAGGGAGGGACATTCTGATGGCCACAGGGGATCAATAATAAGTCTTCTCAAGAGCCTCACTGAATACAAACTCCTCTATTAGGCGAGTGGAGGCTCTCTCAATGGGGAAGGAGCAAAAGGAGATTTAAAACCAGCTGATTCCATTCAGACTGGCAGTCAAAAGACTTGGGGCTGACTTAACTCTGTAGCTGCTGAACAGCATTTTGAACAACTGTAATTAAAGGGTGATTGGAGGTGGAGGACTGGCCTCAGTAGGATCATTACACCAGAGAACTTGTAAGTCCTGCTAAGTTTAAGTTTAATTATTATTGACTCAAGTAATACTGCAACGAAATTACTATGAAAATACCCTAGTTGCCACTCTGGCGCCTGTTTAGGTATGCTGAGGGAAAATTTAGCATGGCGACCAACCAGCATGTCTTTTGGACAGTGGGAGGAAACCAGAGTACCCAGAGGAAACCCATACAAACATGGGGAGAATGTTCAAACTCTACACAGTGACCCAAACTGGGAATCAAATCTGGGTCCCTAGTGCTGCAAGGTAGCAGTGCTAACCACTGTGCCACCGTGCTGTCCCAGTTTGGTGGTAGGGGCACATTTTCATTTTTCTTTCTGTTTGTTGACTTGCACCTAAGGCACGGTTAGAAGACCCATCTAGGGATGGTGCCCAACAATGAAAAGATTGAGGTTAGATGGTGGGGTGTCAAATTGGTGAGAGAGAAATTAAGATCAGGTAATGTCCCAGATATGACGGGACTCTGAATTACTGAGAGATTTCACAAAACCTTGTGACGCAGCACAGAAAGAGATATGATTGCGGATAGTGGCTTCCAGTACTTTGAGTTTCAGTGTTCTCATCTTTATTGGGATCTGGTTCATCAACATAAGTACTCCCAGTGAATCAAGACCCACAATTCTAGAGCCCAGCAGGGAACCATTACAATAGTAAGGTTGTGCTACTTTAAAATATTACATACAGGTCGAAATAACCAGACCAAGTTGAGGAGGTTTTGCATCTTGTGCCATTTTTGATGAAGACTGTACCCTTGGAACTCAGGTTGGTTGTGCGCTGCTCTCAGCTGGTGATCAGGCTAGCTACTTGAAGCAGCTGAAATTCTTTGTGAGAAAGACAGAGTTTTCAAGAACTTTGTGACACTATTTGATGAGTTATATGATCAGCCAATTTGTACAATCTGTCTTAATTGTACCTGACATTTAACATGTAACTTATAGTTAATAATCAACCGCAGGTTGCTTGTGAAATCAGATTTATTTATGTTGATTCTGGATGTTCAAGCATAAAAGGTTATCTAAGCTGGTATTTAATGTTTGCTCTATTGTGCTCTCGCATAGTAAATTTCTTCTGCTTCAAATTGTGGAATCTTGTGGCTTCATTCTATTTGTGAATAACTGGAATTTCAGATCTTTTTGAAATCAGAATTACTGGTCTCTACAGAAAATGCAAGGATTTGACAACAGAAGGGGTTGACTGTTGCAGGCCTCTAGATACCCAGATGCTCGACTAACAAACAATATAACAAACATTCCTTTACCATGAGGAATAACACTATAATATCAAAGATAAAAGAGAACTGAAGAGTTACATGGAAGTACAAAATCACTTGACCACTAGTACTCTTGGCAAACACTAAAACAATGCAATGTCATTGTTTTCAATTCTGTGTAGAAATTCTATTCTCAAGGGGTTATCCACCTGCGTTCATTATCCTCATAAAAGCAGTGCCACTATTCCTGATGGGATGTTTATTATGTTGGTCTAGTGTCTGGGTATCAAAGGACCTGTAGCAGCCTATCCCATTCAGCTGTCAATATTAGCTAAAGACAGTGGGGGCGATTCTCCCAAATAAATTCCTAAGTGTCACATTCGCTTAAAAACTGGATAAATCACGTGTTAGCTCCCACACTCTGTGCACTGCAGAGTGCACTAAAGTAAAAGTTTATTTATTAGTGATAAGTAAGGCGTACATTAACACTGCAATGAAGTTACTGTGAAATTCCGCTTGTGTGATTCACTCCAGAAATCAGTGGATGGCACCTACTGCTGTCTGCAAGGCCAGCAGCATAATGCTGGACAGATCACTGTGCATGTGCTGATCCATCAGCAGCAAGATTGGTGCTTGCACAGTGGCCCAATTACTGTTCTCCTCGACATATCCAGGTCAGCAGTGACCACCCCCCACCACGATCTATCCCTCCCTGCAGCGCAGCCCTGACATCCTGTTCAGCAGGCTGCACCTGCTCCCATCCAAATGTGGAGATCTCCCACTCACCTGATGATGGAGCAGCGTTTCAAAAGCTAGCAGTGTTTGCTATCAAATAAACCTGTTGGACTTTAACCTGGTTTTGTGAGACTTCTTATTATGCCCATCCAGATGGCCAGCCCTGATCACTGGCTTCCCTCCCTCCTCCACCAATCCCAATGCAGAATGGCAGTGAGATACCCCACTTCCCCTGTTCACCTCACATCAAGCCCTGCCCTCTTGATATTGCCGCATGCTAAGTTTAAACTCAGCACTAATTTCATAAGGTCTTGTACCATACATGTAATACTGTTCGTTCTAAGCTAAAATAACTTACAAATTAAAATACATGTCCTGATATAAAAACATACAATACAATTAAACCATATGAAAAAAAATTATGGTACTCAGTTCAGTATGATATTTTTAGTTTGACTACACTCCATCCTGTGGAAGAAGTTGGTCAGTGCAGATACTCCTTGGACTTTAGCTGTACCTGCACCAACTAACTTCTGTCAATAGATGGAGCCCAGGATTTAAATGCAAGTTCAGGAGAGAAACCAGAGCGAATGAGAAGCTGACAGCCACTGAAGAAGACCTTGAGAACTAAGAACAGAGGCCAGGAGGAAAGGCAAGAGCAGGTGGAGGTGGGGGCAGGGGAAGCAAGGGGCATGAATCAGCAGAAGTGGCAGAGACAAGGGTGGGAGTATAGGCGAGGCAGGGGAGTAATTTTGTTTCCCAAAAATATACTTTATTCTAAAAATATCAATTAGAATTCTGTACAAATTAGTCATAACATTTCAATACTTAAAATTATATACATGCCTCAAAAATTACTGTGTGCCTTTATTGTTCAGATTGGCACACAGTTACGCAGGCCAAGGGTATTCTGCAGTTCCCGGGCCCTCGGTCTGTTTTCATTAAAAGGCCTTATATTGTGGCCTTTCACCATCGTGCCTTTGCGGCGGCTGCTCCAAGCTTTAGTGCATTCCCTCAGCACGTAATTCTGGATGTTGGAATGTGCCAGTCTGCAACACTCGGCCGAGGACAGTTCTTTCAATCGGAAGATCAGCAAGTATCGGGTGGACCAAAGTGCGTCCTTCGCCGAGTTGATGACCTTCCAGCAGCAGTTGATACTCCTCTCGGTGTGAGTCCCCGGAAGCAGAGGCAGGGGAGTAAATGGTCTAAGGAAACACTGCTTGAAAGGTCAGGTGAGCAGACAGGCCACAGGCGGGAAAGTCCATGGCAAACCACATTAAAGTGAAACAACTTTAAGTGGCAATTTAGTATATAACATTCACAACCCTAGAGTCCTCCAACACTACTTCTGTATCCAATAATGATTGAATAATTCCCTGCTTTTTCTACTTTTGCCTTTTTCAGTAATGCATAATGTACTTTATTAAACCAGGTTGACATCATAATTTTTAGAAATGTTAATCCTTTTAATATATCTCAATCTATGACTTCTCATCCAAAGCTTTCCTCTTCTCTTTAAGTGTAACTTTCACATTGAGTGCTTCCTTTGTGAAGACAGGCACAAATTATTTATTTAATACTTATAGATATATCCTCTGAAGATTACACTTGTGGCCTCAAGAGGCCCAACATTTTTATTAGCTAATTGTTTGGACTTTATGGAAAAGATTTATAATAAATACTTAGGCACTAAAGATGGCCAGGCTGCAATGCCAGTTTATCCCATATTTTAGCACAAGATGCCACTTACGAGAGTTAAAACCAACGAGAGCAACAGCTGTCCAGAGGCTTATTAAATAACTGACTGCTGCTTGAAATGCCTGTCAACACTCATTGAAGAGGCTGCACAATATTTTGTTGACTAGTGCATGAACGAATGTCCTCTCCTAACAGGGCATCAGCTGTTTCAGGGTAAAAAGCTCATTGATGCTGATCATCCAGCTCCATCCGATCCCGCCTTCCCCCTCATATCCTTTAACCTCCTTTGCCTCAAAAGCTATATCTAACTCTTAAAACATACCATGTTTTGGCCTGAACCACTTTCTGTGGTAGTGAATTCCACAGGTTTACTACTTGCTAGATAAAGGAATTTCTCCTCATTTCAATCCTGAAAGGTTTACCCCATATCCTTCGACTATGGCCCCTGGTTCTGGATGCCCCACCATCGGGAACATCCTTCCTGCAGCTATCCTGTCTAGTCCTGTTAGAATTTTATAGGTTTTTATGCGATTTTCCCTCATTTTTCTAAACTCCAATGAACACAATCTTAAGCGACTTAATCTCTCCTCATACATCAGTTCCGCCAACCATGGATCAGTCTGGTAAACTTTCTCCCTTGATATATCCTTCCTCAGATAAGGAGACCAAGTTGCACACAGTATTCCAGATATGGCCTCACAAAGGCCTGTGTAATTGTAGCAAGACATCGCTGCTCCTGTACTCGATCCTCTTGTTATGAGTAGTTAGCACTGATATCTCAAAGCACCAGAGGTTCAATTCCAGCCTCAGGTCACAACCTGTGTGGAGTTTGCATGTTCTCCCCATGTCTACATGGGTTTCCTCTGGATGCTCCAGTTACTTCCCACATGCCAAAGATGTGCGGATTAGATTGATTGGTCATGCTAAATTGCTCCTCAGTGTCAGAGGGATTAGCAGAGTAAATGCATGGGGTTGTGAGGATAGGGCCTGGGTAGGATTGTTGTTGGCGTAGACTCGCTGGACCAAATGGTCTCTTCCCGCACTGTGAGGATGCTATTATTCTATGAAAACCAACATACTATTTGCCTTCTTTACTGCCTGCTGCATTTGCATGCCTACATTCAGCGATTGGCGTACGAGGAATCATTGCATATTCTCCTCTGTTAGGTGTGGTGAGCACTGCTGCCTTGCAGTGCCAGGGTCCCAAGTTTGATTCCTGACTTGGTCAGGAATTTGTACGTTCTCCCCGTGTTTGCATGGGTTTCCTCCCACAGTCTGAAAGACAAGCTGATTAGATGCACCGGAGTGTGGTGACTAGGGGAATTTCACAGTAACTTCATTGTAGTGTTAATGTAAGCCTTACTTGTGACTAATAAATAAACTTTAGCTTTTCTTTCATACTCCTGTGACATGTCTGCTATTAGTTCACATATTATTCCTGTAAATCAGTGGTGAATTGACATCTATTATTGCCTTGGAGTTTCCTGCACTGAGATAGCAATTCCTGGGCACTGTTGTTAAGGAGAACTTTGTCCTTCAAATTTTACTTTGAACCACTAATCCAGTCCTGTTCTTTGATGTCACCAGCTGTAGCTGCAGAGAATCCTCAGGCGCCAGAATGTCAATCCTGACTGCCAGAGGTGATGTTTCCATTCAATAAAGCTGCCAATCTCTTTGGCTGAGTGGCAGGTCTTCCCTAAAAGAGGTGACACAGGGCTCTCCAACCAGTGGATGGAATCTCTCCAATCCCCTCCATTGGATAGATGCAACATCAGGAAGGCATTAGCTGTTGCCAGTATGACACCCAGTTGAGGTTTATCATCAGTGGATCTCAGGCACATGATATGTGTGGGCATTGCGGGAAGGTCAACATCAAGGGAAAGAGGTGGCTTTCAGCAGGTCCTCCTTCTTGATACTGAGTCCCTTGATCAGACACTGAGTGCATTTTCATGAGGGACCTCACTGGGAGCTCACAACTAATCCCACATAGGTTTCTCTGGTGTGGTTCCTGCATGGTGATCTCCTTGTTGGCTGCTGGGTTAATAACAATGATGATGGGATGTGGTTCCCAGTCACCAACATTAAACACCACCCAAGGATTTGCGCACAAGAGTCAAGCTCAGTGCTCCAGTAAAGTACTGGGGGCAGAGATAGGTTTATAATGAAAAACACCCTGCCTGGGCACTGGGTCCCCTTCTGGCCTGTGCACTGGGCATCCAATCAAAATCTAATTACTCTGCATTTACTGATAAGCTCAAAATCAGCAAAGCAAAGCAAATTCAGATTCTGATTGCTGAGTCTGAAAGAGCAGGAAAAGACTGGTCTGAACAATACAAACAGTTAACTTGAGGCATGTGCATGTGAGGAATGAAGAGAGGTGACTAGATGGGGAGGGAAAGACAGACAGAGGCTGCTGAGATTTGACTGTTCTTGTGAAAGTTATTTATTTCAGGTTGATTATTAATTGATTAAAATTCTACATGGATTATTAACTCCTTCTGCCTGTGATGTTTTACAAGGAGTCTGTGAATGTTTTATAACACAGATAGGGAAGTCATAAACAGAAAGTCAAGACTTGATTTGTAACATTGTACATGCAACATCTGAAAATGACCACATGGTGGTACAAGAAACCTAGAAGTCAGTAAGCTTACAGAATATGGTGCAATGTTCCTTCTCGAGTCTGCTCAGCAACTGAAAGTTCCCAAGCAGCCTATACATAATTTGGCTTCTTTAAATGGTGCATGCACAAAAAAATGCAAGGGGCATCACACTTAAATAAACTGTGCAATCCAAAAAGGTAATAGAAATAATGGTGAATAGGAGTGGATAATTTAGCAGACACATTCGGTGAGATCATGGCTGATCTGTGACCTAACTTCAGATCCCTGCCTTTTCCTCATTCCCCATAATATCTTTGGTCAACAGAAATCTAACAATCTTAAATTTAAAATTAAGAATTCACCCAGCATTTAGCTGCTATTTGTGGAAGACTGTTTCAAGCTTCTACCACTCTTTGGTGTAATTTAATCCAGCCCATTATGGTGAGAAACACAACAGCTAGGAGGCTTTTAAAAAATTTATTAGTGTCACAAGTAGGCTTGAGTCAACGTTGAAATGAAGTTGCTGTGAAAATCCTCTAGTCGCCACATTCCGGCACCTGTTTGGGTACGCTGAGGGAGAATTTAGCATGGCCAATGCACCTAATCAGTTTTTCAGGCTGTGGGAGGCAATTGGAGCACCCGGAGGAAACCCACACAGACATGGGGAGAACATGCAGACTCCGCACAGACAGTGACCCAAGCCAGCAATTAAAGCCAGGTCCCTGGCACTGTGAGGCAGCAGTGCTACCCAGTGTGCCACCATGCTGCACATCAGTCTGCAGGCAATTGGAAAACTTTCTGTAGTTAAGTCAAAGGGGCTGATGCACACAGCTCACTTCTTCGTGGTGAGATGTCAATTAGACTTAATAATGTGCCTCTTGGCACCAACTGCTCACTGTCATTTAGGAGTATTTTAGCTGTATGGTTTGCCTGTGTTTTCCCCAAAGGCTGCCCATTGGGTTTACCTGCATCCTGAGGCATGGCATGGGGGTGAAGAAAGTTCTTCATTCACAAGCAATCAGTGCCTGATTGAGGAACCCAACAGCAAGGATGCAATACGCTCGCCCTTGTTTCCAACTCTTCTTTAAATTAAACCCCTCCCCACGATCCCCATCCTACATCATTTACTCACCTACAGAGTCAGGTGAAGCCCTTATAGCATTACCAGCAGGAGTCATGACTCCCCATGGTGCTATTGGCTATGGAGAATAGCTGCATCTTGATTGGCTGGCAGCTCTTGGGAAAGGATTTTCCACCCTTGGTGTCCCAAGTTCCAACTCTTTTGAGTTGAACTAATTAAGCTAAATCATATTACCTGAAGGATAAAATAAAATGGGCGGCCTCTTAGGCCTTAAACAAAAATAAATCACAAATGAAACTTAAAAAAAAATAAACCTAAACATAATTAAAAGGGTTGGTAATTCACCTCAGGACGGAAGGCCTCTATGGTGTTTGTAGACACTGCATGTTCCCTCTTCAAGGAACCCTTGATCGTCTGGACCTATTAATGGCAAGTTTAGCCAGGCCTAGGTGCAGTTTCACAAGGAGGTCCTCCTCCTTTCCCACCCCACTTCCGCCCATAGATCAGGAGCATGGAGCTGAAGTGCAAACAAAACTGTAAGTAAAGGGTTTTCCACTCTTAGTGTCCTAAGTTCCAAGATAGATCTGTTGCTGGCCAGTTCTTAATGTTTTCAAACCTCCTCCACAAAAGCAATCAGTTCTCCAAACCATACACATGACCTTTGTTGCTCATATAATGTCCTGGCTTTTATATGTAGAAATATATCCTAATTTCACTCCTGATAGAGCCTTGAAATTAGAGTCAGACCCATGTTCTCATCCTAGACTCTCCAAAGATTTGTATAATCTCTCCTAGAAATTTAATCTTCGGAATCCAGGTAACAGTCTGGTAAATCTATCTACATTCCCTCCTATACCAATATGTCCTTCCTAAGGTTTGGGGTCCAGAAGTTAACATAATATTCCAAGTGTGGTCTAATCAGGGCTTTGTATAATACCCCATATTCTAATGCATTAGATAAAAAGGCCAACATTCCATTCACCTTTTTGATTTTTTTGTTTGTATCTGTCCTTGATGTTTAATGATCTATGTAGCTGAATCCCCAATTCTCTTTGGAGCTCCACTCCTTTTGCTTTTCACCATTGAGAAAGTATTTTCTTCTTTTATTCATTCATGGGACATGGGCATCACTGGCTGGCCAGCATTTATTGCTCACAAGAATCACTGCAGTCCACATGCTGTGGGTTGACCCACAATAAGAAGTCTCTTAACACCAGTTTAAAGTCCAACAGTTTTATTTGGTAGCAAACGCTACTAGCTTTCGGGGCTCAGCCCCTTTGTCAGGTGAGTGAGGAGTTCTGATCACAAACAGGGCATATAACAGGGCACACAGTTTACAGAATACTGATTAGAATGCCAGTCTTTACAGCTAATCAAGTCTTAAAGGCACAGATAATTTGAGTGGAGATAGCATTAAGCATATGTTAAAGAGATTGTATTGTCTCCAGACAGGACAGTAAGTGAGATGTTGCAAGTCCAGGCAAGTCATGGGGATTACAAATAGTGTGACATGAACCCAAGATCCTGATTGAGGCTGTCCTCATATATGTGGAACTTGGCTATCAGTCTCTGCTCAGTGACTCTGCGTTGTCGTGTGTTGTGAAGGCTGCCTTGAAGAATGGTTACTGAAAGATCAGACGCCAAATGCCCATGACTGCTGAAGTGTTTGCCAACAGGAAGAGAACAGTCTTGTCTGATGATTGTCGAGCAGTGTTCATTCATCCTTTACTGTGGCATCTGCATGGTCTCCCGAATATATCACGCCTCGGGACATCCTTTCCTGCAGTGTATCAGGTAGACAACGTTGACTGTGCAGATGCTACAATCACTAGGCAATACTGTTCTCTTCCTTAATCTTTGGGTAAGCATTCTCCAAGTAGCCTTCGCAACACACAACGCGCAGAGTCACTGAGCAGAGACTGATAGCCAAGTTCCGCATATATGAGAACAGCCTCAACCAGGATCTTGGGTTCATGTCACACTGCTTGTAACCCCATGACTTGTCTGGGCTTGCAACATCTCACTTACTGTCCTGACTAGAGACAATACACATCTCTTTAACCTATTCTTAATGCTATCTCCACTCACATTGTTGGCACTTTTAAGACTTGATTAGCTGTGAAGATTCGCATTCTAATCAGTATTCTGTAAACTGACTGTGTCTTTATATGCCCTGCTTGTGATCAGAACTCCTCACTCACCTGACGAAAGGGCAGAGCGCTGAAAGCTAGTGGCGTTTGCTTCCAAATAAATCTATTGGACTTTAACCTGGTGTTGTGAGACTTCTTACTGCGTTTACCCCAATCCAATGCTGGCATCTCCACACCTGGACCCACAATGCCATTAGGGAGGAATTCCAGGATTTTGAGCCAGCAACTGCGAAGGAACGGCGATGTACCTCCACATCAGGATGGTGAGTGGCTTAGAGAGTAACTTGCAGGTGATGGCGTTCCCATGTATCTGCTGCCCTTGTCATTCTAGCTGGAAGTGGTTGTGAGTTTGGAAGGTGCTGTGTAAGGATTTTTGGTGAGTTGCTGCAATGTATCTTGAAGACCATTAGTGATGGAGGGAGCAGATGTTTGTGGATGTGGTGCCAATCAAGTGGGCTACTGTGTCCTGGATGGTATCAGGCTTCTTGAGTGTTAGAGCTGCACTCATGCAAACAAGGAGTGAGTATTCCATCATACTCTTGACTCGTGCCTTGTAGATGGTGGACAGGCTTTGGGGAGTGGACAAGCGGTGCTCGCTTGTTAGTGGCCTGTTTCAATGGGGTTTCCTGTAGAATGCCCTCCTTAGCACTGAGAAACCCATGACGAGGGTGCACTGTTGGCCAGACCGTAATATCCTGCTAGTGAGATTGACTAGTGAGCAACCAGGAGTAAAATCATAGGGACATTAAAAAAGTGTACTTCTTCCTCTTTAGCTGGACACTAAATTAATAGTTAAAAACATATTGAAATTAAGGAAAAAATGTTTGTTTGACTGCACAATGCATCAAGGCAGGGCTAGTGAAACTGAATTTCAAGAGATCTTCCAATGCAGACACTACATTTTACAGATGATGACATTTATGTTAAAAGCCATTTATTTAGTTTTCATGGAAAAATGTACTAAAGTACATAATATGATCCAGAAAACACCAATCAAACTTTCAGCAAACCTCCTAAGCTTTTGCAATGTAACCTGAAAGCAACTTATAGTTATAATGAACCAGAGACCCTAACTAATAGTTTTTCGATAAACCCTTAAGTTTAGAGGCCCTGGTGAGAAATTAATTTCACAGTTGCCTGTTATGTATCTGAAAACAGACGTCAGAAGCATGAAAACAGAAAGTGGAATGAGGGGATGGAAACCTCAACTCAAAGCTGCTGCAATTTGCAAATCTGATACAGTATTCATTAATATTGGCGAACTCAGGTACAAATAGGCAGAATGTGCACACGTAATTTACAATGAAGTTGAGGCTATTATTCTGTTTATCTGCACATGGATTCCCTACATTGCTAGTACTGGTTTTAGCAGCCGTTTTTTGCATAGTTGATAGATGATTTTGCAACTGACTACTCACTTTCACATAGTCTAAATTCATATTAATCATCAAGTGTACATTTTAGTATATTTATTCATAGTGAGATTCTTACCCCTTCTGATCTTATATCAACTGTCTAGCTACATTTCCATTATGACTTTCTGGATTTACCTCAACGTAGAGGCAGAAAACAGACTTCTTTTGTAAACCATAGCAAAATAGGGATGTAAGAGATCAATGTCCCCCATTGCAAATACTGTCATCTCCATCTTGGCTACTTCTCTGGGAAGACGGAAACTAGCAATGATCCTTTAAATCATAGTGAGGAAAGGAACACTGCCTGAAATTCATCATCCAGCCAAAAGTTTATAGTTCAGAATGTTAACAATGCTCTCCAGCTAGGGAGTGATGTACAGTATAGTGGGGCCAAAAGGAAGATATGGACAGAAAAAAAAATCAGTAGAAGGAAAGTAGCAAAGAGTGGAGTTATTTAAAATAATTGAAACAAAATATATGATTTATTGAAAAAAGATTGTTGTTTGAAACTTAAAATGGAGATGAATGTTAGAAGATGAATTGATCTGGCTTGCTGTAGAATTGTTACATACCTGGTGGAGGAAGTTCTAGCTTCAATTTTCTGAGTTCAACCATGGACTTTTCCAGTTGTTCAATGACAACATCATCATCATATTGAAAGTTTTTTGACATAATTTCCTGAAGGAATTCTCGGAGATCTTCCAAAGACATTTTCACCAGGCGCTCTGTTAAAGAAAATGTTGTTGTTTTAGTTCTAACCTAACAAATATGATAATATAAATCAGACTGCCAGCAGGGAATACCTACACTAAGCTTGTTTTGTATTAGTAAGAGTGACTGATGACATCAGGCACATTACCAATATTCTAATAAAAGCAACTATATGTATTTTTATCATATCAAGACCCATTCACAAAGCTAAATGATCTTCTGTATGACAGGCAAGTATCATGTCTGGGGACCTGGAATGGTACATTATAATATAAATGGATTTTATTGTGTCTCTTCTACCTACCTGCTGTTTATCAGCATAAAGGTTTACGGCACGGAAACAAGCCCTACAGCCCAATTTGTTAACAATGTTCTCCAGCTAGGGAGTGATGTACAGTATAGTGGGGCCAAAAGGAAGATATGGACAGAAAAAAAAATCAGTGGAAGGAAAGTAGCAAAGAGTGGAATTATTTAAAATAATTGAAACAAAATATATGATTTATTGAAAAAAGATTGTTGTTTGAACAACAGCCGCTCAGTTTTTACAATGAAGCTAGTCCCAATTGCCTGTGTTTGGCCCATATCCCTCAATAACAATCTTATCTATGTAACTGTCTAAATGCTTTTTAAAAGACAAAATTGTACCTGCCTCTACTGCTACCTCTGGCAGTTGTTCCAAAAACTCACCACTGTTTGTGTGAAAGAATTGCCCTTCTGGCCCTTTTATATCTCTCCCCTCTCACTTTAAACCTATGCCTTCCAGTTTTAGGGAAAAGATGTTGACTATCTATGCCCCTCATTATTTTATGGACCTCTATAAGATCATCCCTAAGCCTCCTATGCGCCAGGGAAAAAAGTCCCAGTCTATAAAGCCTCTTCTTATAACTCAAACCATTAAGCCCTGGGAGTATCCTAGTAAATCTTTTCTGCATTCTTTCCAGTTTAATAAAACCCTTTCTATAATAGGGTGACCAGAATTGTATTCCAAGTGCGTCCTTTCCAGTGTCTTGTACAACTTCAACAAGATACCCTGTATTCCTGTATTCAATGTTCTGATCAATGAAACCAAGCATACTGTATGTCTTCTTCACCATCTTGCCCATCTGTAACTCCACTTTCAAGGAGCTATGAACCTGAACTCCTGGATCTCTTTGTTCTAGAACTCTCTCAAGTGCCCTACCATTAACTAAATAAGACATGCCCTGGTTCAATCTACCGAAATGCATCACCTCACATTTACCTAAACTTTGTCTGCCATTCATCAGTCCACTGGTCCAATTGATCAAGATCTCGTTGCAATCCCAAATAACCTTCTTCACTATCCACTATTCTACCAATCTTGATATCCTCTGCAAACTTACTAACCCTGCCTTCTAAATTCTCATCTAAATAACAGTGGACCCAACACCAATCCCTGAGGCAAACTGCTGGACACAGATCTCCAGTTTGAAAAACAACCCTCTACAACCACTCTCTGTCATCTTTATCAAAGCAATTTGTATTCAATTGGCTATCTCATTGTGGATCCCATGAGATTTAAACTTATGCAATTACCTACCACGCGGTACTGTTAATGGCATTCCTTGACATATCATGACATACACTTTCATATATGTCATTAGCAGAGTATAAGTGGGCACAGATTCAGGACTATACAAGCCAAACTTAGGGTAAAAATCAGGAAGTATTTCTTTATGCAGGGAGTTCTGCTGAAACAGTTGAATGGTATAATGGGAAATGGTATGATAGGTATTCTGGAAGGCTAATATCAAATGGATTGTAGGTTACTACTTAGAATCCATCTTTTAATCCTGTGGACAAGTGCAGACCATTCACATCAATAATATTATCACTTAATTTTACTTAAACTGGATAACATAATCACAAGCCAATTCTGATCTATTTTCAAGTCAATCACAAAGCACAAAGATATTAGATGAGATTTTCTATTTTGGCACTCCTGACACATACTTTTATGGAAATTACACACTCCCAAGCTTGTAATTTTCTATCAGTAATTTTAATGGGAAGAAAATCAATAGTGTGAAAAATTTTGCTGTAAATTTCTGCCAATTAATTGCAAGAGTTTATTTTCTTACAATATTATTTGTTTACTCTCTAAAATGTCCCATTAGGCTATCAGAATAATTTAGATTGTCTAATATTCTAGGTACATCACTAATTAAAGAACCCAATCTGCACCATTACTCATTGGTTGAGGAGGGGCGCTGGGGGGGATGCAACACAATATGGGTGCTGCTACTAGAGAATAAAAAAAACCAATCATCTCTAGTGATTTCTTTTAAATTAACTTTCAGATTCAGAAAAGTTCTAAAAACTAAGCCAAAGAAGGCCACATTTCTTCTTTCTTTAAATATTTGTGTAACTTTTCCTCCAGTTTACATATTGTTGAGATAAACCATTTTTAATTTAGCTTTGACAATAGAATTCTTTATAATTTATAAAAAAAAGGCTTTAGCTAAGTTAAAAGTAAATGCTTCAACAAGAGTTTAATTCTTGCCAACCAATTGTTTCACTCTCAACAGTCTTTGCTAAACTACACAACTTTGGACACCAAAGGGCAATTTAGCATGGTCAATCCATCTAACCAGCACATTTTTTGGACTGTAGAAGGAAATTGGAGGACCCAGAGTAAACCTGCACAGATATAGGGAAATGTGCAAACTCCATACAGTCACACAAGACCGGAATCAAACCTGGGTTCCTGGCACTGAGACAGCAGTATTAACTGTGGTGCCACCATGCCACCCAACAGGAAACAACAGCAAAACGCTTGTTTGGTAAGCCCCCCTTTTTAAAAATTCTATCCTGTAAGCTCCTTAACATTAAAAGGGCTCTAGAATTGGTAACCTCACTCATTTTCTTTGTGGGAACATATTTGTTTTGAGCTCTCATCATCTCTACTTTGACAGCGTCCCATTATTCTGCTACTGATTTAGCTTCAAGTGTCTGCTTCCAGTCCATTTTTGCTAAATCACATCTCAGTTTACTAAAATTGGCATATCTTCATCTGCAAACTTTACTCCTGATCTAATTTTGTTATTTTCTATAACTACACTAAAGGCACTTCCACTGAAATGTGTCCTACCTGCCTAAGTTAATTTCCTAATTATAAATTCAAAACTATCTTTCTTGGTGTTATATGAGCTAAAAAATGTCCAGCAAACATTTTAAGAATTCTGCACCCTCTGCATTGATTTTATGTCAGTTAATATTAGGATAGCTGAACTCTTCTCCCACTACTGTAACTCTTTTGGAATTCTCAACTATTTGCTTATATATATTTGGTCTTCTATCTCTCTGATTGGTGGCTATAATATACCTTAAACAAAGATCATGTCTTTTTTGTTCCTTCTTGTTTAATTCTTTTCACCTCCTCACACAGGTGTAATTGTTTCTTTAACCAATATACCATCATCTTCCCTTATTTCCCCTCACTCTATAATGTCTGAAAAGTCTATTACCAGGAAAATTGAGTTCCCATTCCTGTTCTTCTTTGAGGCAGTGCTTTTGTATTATACTCCTAAGTGTCTACTTGTGCCCTTAGTTCAACTGCTTTGTTCATAGACTTCTAAAATTAATGGATAAGCTCCTTTGTTGTTTGAACTAATGTCAATTTTCCCAACATTCAATGCCAGCTCTTTGCTAGACTAATCCTACTACTTTGCTTCCTACTCATAGATCTAAATGTCCCCAATTTAAAATATCAAACAGACTTCTCCCTTGACAGGTGCAATGTGCTCTCTAATTATTCCATATGGCTAAACATTCTATGTTGCAATGATGCCCTGAGTAAAGAAATTTCTCCCAACCAATACTCTCACTTCTTTAAATTCTTGAATGCTTGAATTCCTTGACTAGAGGCAATGCTTATTCTCTACTCACTCAATCAAACTTTTCATAATTAAAAATAATTCTTCTCTTAATCTTTCCTGCTTTAATTTCTGCATTTTAAACAATTCCTCATAACCATAACTTCTAATTTGTGGCATCCTCCCTACATTATGTTTTTATGGCTTTTTATATTGCAACAATTAAAATGGCAGATAACATCATGATGCAACTAATACATAGTACAAATATATTACTGCATCTTTATTCCTACAAAATGACCATGCTGTTTTTAAATAATTTGAGATGTCCTATGAGTTTGAAATGTGGTATATTCCATTGGTTGGAGTTGTACCTAGGATTAAAGAAGATGGCTGTGGTTGTTGGAGGTCAATCATCTCAGTCCCAATATATGGCTGCAAGAATTCCTCAGGGTACTGTTCTAGAGCTAACTATCTTCAACTTCTTCATCAATAATCTTCCCTCCATCATAAGATAAGAAGTGGGGATGTTCACTGATGAATGTATAATGTTTAGTACTATTTGTTAGTCCAAAGATAAGGAAGCAGTCCATATCTATTTGTAGCAAGATCTAAACAGCTTTCAATCTTACGCTGATAATTGGCAAATAACATTTGTATCACACAAATAAGACAATGACCAACTCCAACAAGAGAGCATTTCAGAACCTTCCCTTGAATTCAATAGCATTATCATGGCTGAATCTCCTATTATCAACATTCCGGAGATTACTATTGACCAGAAACTGAACTGGACTAACCATATACACACTGTAGCTGCAAGAGCAAGTTACAGACTACAGTGAGTAACTCATCTCCTGGCTCTCCAAAATCTGTTCATGATCTACATGGCACAGGTAAGGAGTGTGATGGGATACTTTCCAAATGCCTGGATGAATGCAGGTCCAAAAACACTCAAGAAGTTCAACATCATCCAGGACAAAGCAACCCACTTGACTGGCAACTCATCATTAAATATTCACTCCTTCCATCATTAACATATAGCGGTAGCAGTTTGCACCGTCTACAATATGCACTGCAGAAGCTCACCAAAACTCCTTTGACAGCACGTTCCATACCCACCACCTCTAACACCTAGAAGAACAAGAACAACAGATGCATGGAAATACCACCACCTACAAGTTCTCTTCCAAGCAACACACCATGTCAACTTGGGAACTCTATCACTGTTCTTTCACTGTTGATGTATTAAAATCCTGGAATTTCCTCCCTAGTGGATGTACATACTCCACAAGTGGTTCAAGTGGGTCACTGCCACATTTTCAATTAAGAATCGGTAGCAAATGCTGGTCTAGTCAGCAATGACCACAACTTATGAAAGAATAAAAAGTAAATAAATTCAAGATCACAGAAATTTTAGATTGCCCATTTTTAGGTGTATAGGGGTGCAGGAAAATGTCTCTGCTATTTCTTTCTGTTGTTCATTTCACTGAGTGATATTATTAAATTGTTTTGTATGGTATCTTAAAGGAAACAGCTTGTGAGTGGCCTGCCGGTAACTTTTGGGTTGCTGTTTGGCCCTGAGTGCCTAATGGCTTACAGGGAACTTTGGGTATAGGATGGATACTCTGTACCTGAATGAGGAGGTCACCTGTCACCTGTCATCTTGGGAATTGGACCTGATTTTTATGGAGTCTAAGATAAAGCATGCTTACATTGAAGTAAAAGATCAGCTGCAACAAACATTTCCTGATAACCAATGCTGGATTCAGGAGCCTTGTGTTATTTAATGGTGCCTCAAGTATGCTTGCTTCCCTAGGAATTACCATGCAATGCGCATTCATTGCAAGGTCATTGAAATGCACATTTAAAAGTTGGAGAGCACGATAATCTGGTGACCACAAAGTCACTTCATGTACAACTGTGGTTGTGGATATTTTGCAATGAATTAACAGAATTTGTTTTTTTTTGTTTTCTTTATATTGCACTGATATTGGCTAATGATGTTTTGGAACTGATTTTAAGTGCTTGTCTTTGTTTTTGAGTTTGGCTACCTGTGGAAAACTTTTCTTCAGAAGGATGGAGGATGAAAATAAATTTTAAAGCCAGGAGCAGAGGCAAATGAACTATTTGCATGCCCCTCCCCTGTGGGAACTATAAAATGACAGCCTTTTATGTTAGTTTTTATGTTTCAGCTGTGCCTCAGTGGCAGCACTGTTTTTTGGAAGTACCATTTAATAAAATGGCCAGTCAAATTAGCCTACCTGCATAGTTCATGAATCAGGCAGTTTGACTACCCAGTTCATGAAATTGGCATTAGAAAACTTGTCCAGTTCATGAAATGGCTAACTTTTACAAACGAATAAACAGAATTTTATTCACAAATGTATAACGTGCTTAAATATGTTTACTGTTATGTTTCATCCAGTATTATATCCAAACCATTCAGATATACTTATATTCAACAACCACAATACAAAAAAAAACTGAAGAAACAATTCATGTATGCACAATGTGCCTTTATTCAATGTACGTTTCAGATTAATTGTGACATTCAAACATTTTAAATTCACTGGTTTATGTTCTGTTCTATTTAGTTCAGAATCACACCCAAAGCATTCAGACAGCTTATTCATCAATGTTTACAAAAATAGCATAAATACAATTCATTCACACTTAAAATGCTAGCACTGTCAGACTGGTCAACGATGTCACATGACTTGTGGCTGTAGCAGGCACTGTTGCAGCGGAGACCTGCTTTCAAGGTGGAACATTGTTTTGATAAGCAGTTATTGCTGCAGTGACATGTCTGGAAGCCTTGCCCACCACAATCACTTTAAGCATGTACAATTTCACAAAAGCTGAGTTGTTCTGTTAGAATATCTTCTACACTTAATCCACTGTGCAGCACAAATTCAAATTGATTCCTAGCACTTTAGCCTTTTGCAATCCCTTTTGCTGTTCCAGTGGTGTACTCAGTCCCATCTGCTGCCAGCACCACACCTATAACATTACTTGGATCACCTTTGCTGCGGCCAAATGCTGACACTGGGATACCCATACTGGTGTCAACACCAACAGCCTGAAGTGACCTTATGCTGCATATCATCATCTGCTTTTCTTACTGTGTGATACCCTGATGTGCCATCTTCCTTGCATTCCAGCAGAATGAAATTTACAAATGGATATAGGTAAGTTAAGTAAGTGGGCCAAAATATGGCAGATGCAGTTTAGTGAAGATAAGTGTGAGGTTATCATTTTGAACGGAAAAATGGAAAAGCAACTTATTAAGTCAATGGGAAAGGCTTCAAGATGCTTCAGTGCAAAGTGCAATCTGGGTGACCTTGTGCATGAGTTACAGAAAACTGGCATGCAAGTAGAGCATGTAATAAGGAAAACAAACAGAATTTTGGCATTTATAGCTGAAGGAATAAGGTATAAAAGTAAGGAAGTGTTATTGCAAGGCATGTGAAACTGCATCTAAGTACTGTATACAGTTTTGGTCCCTTTATTTGAGGAAGGATGTAGTGGCACTGGAAGAAGTTCACAAGATTGATTCCAGAGATGAGGGGTTTGTCTTAAGATGAAAGACTGAACAATTTAGGCTATACTAAGTTAGAAGGAAGAGATGACATCTAATTGAGGTATATAAGATGATAAAAAGTATTCACAAAGTAGACATTCAGTGGATGCTTCTTCTTGTGGGCCAATCTACAACAACAGCAGGTTATAGTTTTAACGGAGATGAGGAAAAACTGTTTATTTCTCTCAAAGGGTTGTGATTCTGTGGAATTCACTAATGCAGAGTATGGTGGATACTGAGATATTAAGTAAATTTGAAGAGACAGATTTTTAATTAGTAATGGATTGAAGGATTATGTAGAACAAGCAAGAAAGTGGAGTTGAGGCTGAGACAAGATCAGCCATGATTGTGCTTAATGGCAGTGCAGGTCAAAGAGCTGAACTGCCTGCTCCTGCCCTTAGTTTTTATGTTCTATGGAAATTCTTCATCAGATTAGTGTCTTCAGCAATGGATGATCCAGAGGCCTGCTCAGGGTCATCCACAGAAGATGGTCCCAGGGATGTCTCACTGTCGTCCGTATTAAATGATCCTGGCTGGTTCAGGATTGTCCATGTTGGAGGAGCCAACTCAAGATCATCCATTGTGGATGATTCTGGAATCCTTAGAATCTTTCACGTTAGATGGTCGAAGGGTTGACTCAGAGTCGTCTGTGATGGATAGTTACTGGGCTGGCTCAGAATTGCCCATGGTGGATGGTCCAGGAGCCTATTCAGGATCAGCATTTTGCATATTCTCTTCAAGAAGACTTTACAGTTCTTCTTCTTTAATGGCTGTGCAAATTAAGGAACTCAACTGACAACTTCAATCTGAGGCTGCACTGTGGTTTGTTTCCATTGAATGCTTGGGAATGCACCATTCCTATAACATCACAGTAACTGCTGTTCATAGTTCATTGAACAAAACAGTCACAACATTTCACAAAGCACACTTGTTGTCACGCATCTAGGCCATTACTTCAGCTTCATATCTCTATTATTATGCACTACAGAGCCCTGAGTTTGGAGATGCATAGAATACCAGTTCTTTCCAGAGTGATCCAGTTTGTGGATGACATGTGCTGTGAACTTCTTTCTGTTATCTGATTTCAGTTATCTGAAGAATATGCGTAATGTCTAGAAATATGAGAAGTAGCTTTTGGACACTTTCAGCTGATGCCTTGGATTTCAGAGGACATTTTTAAACTTTTTGACTTACAAACCTGGACATGGAATTTGGTCAGATGCTCTACGTAATCTTCCATCCTTCAGAGTGTACACGGGAATTAGGTCCACTTGTCCAATTTATTCAAGTCATAGACAGAGGTCTCACAACCACTCCTATTGCTGTCTCTAAGTTACTCTCACAGTGACCGGTGTACTGCCTTATAAGAGACTATGGCACGTTTGCATATTTTCCAGAAAGTTTCTTGAGAGTCTTCTTTTCACCATCAAGGCCAGTTTTAATGTGGGTTTGTCATATTATGTGTAGGATTGTTTCCTTGGTAGCCACATACTTACCATTGCTCTTGGTAATCTTGTCCACAATACCTAGAGATGATGTGTTAAACATCTCTTTGGGGGGAGGGGAGGCGGGGGGAGGGGAGAGGGGTGGTGGTGGTGGTGGTGGTGCGGTGGAGGAGGGTGGTGGAGGTGGTGGTGGTTCTGTCCCTTTTTGCCACATTTGAGGACAGAAATAATCTTCTGTTCATATTCATAGGCCACAAAACATCCGTTTTCAATGTTTCATTTGGGTACAACAAAAGAGAGACAAACTTGTCATCAATGAATTGTTAAGTATTTCTTGCTATTTGAGCCTTTGGGTCTTCCATGCTACTTTCAATTCCAGCATGGAATTCCATACCTGCTTTGAAGTAAAATGGGCAGATGTGAACTGGTCTGTTTGAAATTGTATTAAATTTTACATCTTCCACCAACCACCATTTGTGTCATTGTAAACAAATTCACTTTCTCAAATTCACAATGTTCATACTGTTATTGAGTAACTTAGTACATATTTAGCTTATGTAAAGCAACAGGCTTGAGCAACAAGTTCACTGAAAAGATTTAAAATCTCATGCATACTACTAGCTACTCCATAAAATGAGTAGTCAAACTGTCAGTTTCATGATCTATGCAGTGGGTTTGCTAGATTCATAAAATGAGTTCTGCCAGTGTCCAGTTCGTGAAATTAACAGTTTCACAAATTGGGTGCAGTAGCACCTTCATCTCTGAATCACAAGGTTCTGAATTCAAGTTTAGTGTTTCAGCACAAAAATTAAGACTGGCATGCCAATAGTGAGGGAATGCTGCACTGTTGGAGGTGATGAGGAGGAATTTTCCTGTCCCACCTGCCACAGGAATTGTAATGGGGTGGGGCAGACAGCTGGAAAATCCCACCCGATGTGTTTGGGATGAAATGTTAAATTGAGGCCCCATCTACCTATTTAGTTGGATGCAAAAGATGTCATAACACTATTTTGAAGAGGAAGAGGAGTATTATTCTAGGTGGCCTGGCCAATATTTATTCTTTAATCATAATCACAAAATCTAGTCACTACCACATTGCTGTTTGTGGGAGTTTGCTGTGTGCAAATTGGTTATTTTGAATCTGTGACTACACTTTAAAAGTTCTTCAGTGACTATAAAGCACTTTGAGACATTGAGTGCAAGCCTTTCTTATCCTTTAACTATATCAAAGGCTTTGTGTGCTCATTCCAGTTTGTAAACATTTATTTCTATTGTGAGATTAATTTATCTGTAATTTGATGTAATGTTGATTGTTCCTGAGGTCTAACATAAAAATATAATTGAGCAGTGTATTTTTCAAAACATTTGTTCAACAATATGCGGTATTGAGCAGGTCTTTAATGGTCTTAGCAATGAGCAATGAAAGAGTTCATCCAGATCTCATTCTCCTAATCTTCATCTGTTACTTCTGGAATTGTACTTCAACAAAATTTTCATTTCTCAAAATGGTAAGGGGAAAAACAGAACAGGTGGATAAAAAGTCAGGCTTTGTTTTCACTGATTAAATAATTCAAAAGACAGCTTGTCCAAAAAATTCAGTTTGTTTTCATTGTTTTTCTCTCACAGTCAATTCCTTTGATCATTTTGATAAAGTCTATGCTTGACAGAATCTCTTAATCGGGTATTGTTTTAAATTTTGAATTAGCAATACTGCACTTAATTTATATGTTTCAAACTGAGATTAAAAGGAAAATGCAATTAAATGCACTGTCAGTGTTTAAGCATCAAATTAAATTAGGAGCGTAATAGGCTAACATTATTATTGCAGCTTGAAACTCTAACTTTTCTGCTTTCTAACAGAAGTTTCCTGCTATTCAAACATCACAATTTAACTGTCAGATTTAGTTTCCTGCACAAAGAAAGATTTTCACTTTTCAGGTCAACCAAGTTACTGTTCCTAGTTTTGTCCAGACATGCACAAAACAAAACATTAAATCATACAGAAGTCACAAACTCACCAGAATCCAATCTAAAAAGATGAACATTCTAAATGCTGCGTTAACTCAATTATTTTATGTTCATCTAGATGAAAGTACTCAGAAATTAAATACTGGGCAGGATGAGTACAGAGGTGAGCAGCTGAGAATTTTTACGCTGCCTGTCAGTACCATCTTGCTTCTCAGCCATTTTCACAAAGGCACAATTTGTGCCAAGACTACTCATTTGCAGGCGACTTAGGGTAAATTAATGCCCATTCATGGATTCCTACAGTGCAGAACGAGGCTATTCAAGCCACTGAGTTTACACTGACCACAAACCAAAGCCATATCTCCAAACCCCCATTATTTAGTCTAGCCAGTCCCTCTGACACTAAGGGGCAATTTAGCATGGTCAATCCATCTAACGCATACATCCTTGATTAAAGTCCAATTAACAGAAGCTGACTGAGTGAGTCATCTGAGGCATTAGGAATGAACCATCTGCCTGGAAGTAGCTTTTAAGTGGCAGACAATAGTCAGTGCTCAAGTTAGGCTTTGAGGAACTCCCTGCCTTCTTGTCATAGCTGTTGTCACCTGTGGACTTGAACAATGATGGCCTGGCTGCTGTGGTTGTTTCATTTAAAAACTTTTAAAAGTTGCATAGTGGGAGCCTCCAGATGGATGCACTCCTCCCTCTCCTACCTGAACTACAAACTGCTGCTCCTTCGACCTACAGGACTTCCTACTGGTCTTCCTGCTGGCATCCTTAATATGATGATAACATGAGAACTAGGAACAGGAGTAGGCCATCTGGTCCCTTGAGCCTGCTCCGCCGTTCAATAAGATCATGGCTGATCTTTTTGTGGATTCAACTCCACTTATTCACCCGCTCACCATAATCCTTAATTCCTTTACTATTCAAAAATTTATCTATCCTTGTCTTAAAAACATTCAGTGATGTTGTCTCAACTGCTTCACTGGGTAGGGAATTCCATAGATTCACAATCTTTTGTGTGAAGAAGTTTCTCCTCAACTCAGCCCTAAACCTGCTTCCCCTTATTTTGAAGCTATGCTCCCTAGTTTTAGTTTCATCTGCCAGTAGGAATAACTTCCCTGCTTCTATCATATCTATCCCCTTCATAAATATATATGTTTCTATCAGATCTCTCCTCATACTTCTAAATTCCAATGAGTATAGCTCCAGTCCACTCATCTCTCCTCATAAGCCAACCCTCTCAACTCCAGAATCAGCGTACTGAATCTCCTCTGCACCCCTTCCAGTGTAAGTATATCCTTTCTCAAGTAAGGAGACCAAAACTGTACACAGTATTCCAGGTGAGGCCTCACCAGCATCCTATACAGCTGCAACATAACCTCACTGTTTTTAAATTCCATCCCTCTAATAATGAAACCGTGCTCTCTGGTCATTAATTGGCCAATTTGGGGAAAATCTCCATTCTTTCCCACACAGTTTAGGATTGTGCCTTCTATTTGACCCCAACATTGGGGTATTGACCTAAAACATAAAATCCTGCCCACTATTTTTAGACGAACATAGGAGTAAGCTATTCAGCCTGTCACGCGATTCAGTATGATCATGGCTGATCAGGTATTTCAATGCTTTCACACACACTTTACTAACCCTTTATGTCACTGTTAATCAGAAATCTGTCAATCTCTATCTTAAATATACTCAATGACTGAGCTTCCACAGGTAGAGAATTCCAAAGATTCACAACTCTGCGTAAAGAAATCTTTCCTCATCTCAGTCCTAAGTGGCATCCCCTTATTCTGAAATTGTGCCCCCGATTCTTGAATCTCCAATCTCCAATCAAGAAAAACATGTTACATGCATCTAGCCGTTAATTCTTTTAAATACTTTGCAGGTCCTAATGAGATCACCTCTTATTCTTCAAAGCTCTAGAGAATACTGACCCAGCTTCATAAAATGCTTCTGGCATCCCTGCAACAAGTTTGGTGAACCTTTGATGCCCTTCCTCAATGGCAATAATATCCTTTGAGGTAAAATGGCACACAGTGCTCCAAATGCAGTCTAACCAAGCTTCTATACAATTGAAGCAAGACCTCACTACTCCTGTACTCAAGTCCTCCTGCAATAAAGGCTAACAATCCATTAGTTTTCCTAATAGCTTGTTGCAACTGCATGTTAGCCGTCAGTCACTTATAGATAAAGATATCCTTTGTACATCTACATTTTCTAATTTCTTACCATTTAGGAAATACTGTTCATATCTGTTCCCTCTATCAAAAATGGATTACCTCACATTTTTCCACTTTATATTCCATCTGCCATGTTCTTCCCAACTCAACCATTAATGTGTACCAGCATAGTGGAACTACCTTTTAAACCAAAAGCTCCTGCAATCTAATTCATATATTATACAAGTAGTTATGGTATTTTATCACAATACTTAAAGTATGAAAAAAGAGGTCAATGCACGTTCTTGGGGCCTCGTGGGTTACACATCAGTGAGCAAAATCTTAAAAAATAGAGTCATAGAAATAGAGTCACACAATGTAGAAAAGGCCATTGGGCCCATTGATTCTGCATTGAGAACAATGACCACTAAAGTCACACTAATCTCATTTTCCAGCATTTATACCATGATCCTTGAATGTTATGATATTTCAAGTGCTCATCCAAATATTATTTAAAGATTGAGAGGTTTCCGGCTTCCACAACCTTCCCAGGCAGTGCATTCCAGATTCTCATCACCTTCTGAGTGATTTTTCTTCCTCAAATCCCCTCTAAATCTCCTGCCCGTCACCTTAAAATTAAGCCGCCTTGTGATTGGTCCTTCAACCACGGGGAGCAGCTGCTTTCTATTCACCATATCTAATCACTTTTTTATCTTGTACATCCCATCCCAAATCCCATCCATTTACTCTAGTCACTTACCTTCTCCCTGGTCTCTTATATTCAAAGTGGGCGGCACAGTGGTTAGCACTGATACCTCACAGCTCCAGGGACCCAGGTTCGATCCTGGGTTTGGTCACTACCTATATGGAGTCTGCCTGTTCTCCCTGTATCTGCATGGGTTTCCTCCGGGTGCTCCAGTTTCCTCCCACTGTCCAAAGATGTGCAGTTGATTGGCCATACTAACTTGCCCATTAGTGTCCCAGGATGTGTATGTTAGAGGGATTGGCAGGAAAAAATGTGGGGTTTCAGGGATAAGGCCTGGATGGAATTGTAATCGGTGCAGACTTGATGGGTCAAATGGCCTCCTTCTACACTGTAGGGATTCTATGAAATAAGTAGACTTCCTATGCTAAAAGTTGGGTGCAGCTAACGAGGTTCATGTTGGCACAGGTCAGGAACATTCCGTGTTAAAGGTCAGACTTAGTCAATGAGATCTGTGTTAACTCAGCTTGGGTAAAGGACTTCCTGAACTAAAGAGCAATAAAGTTCAAAAAATGTGGCTTTTGGATTGTACTTGATCTTCAGATTTATAGATAAACAATAAATTGACCAGTTTCAGAATGATTAGAGGGAGATTTCACAGGATGATTTCCTAGAATTATAGAATAAAAGGAAGTGATGTGAAGTACATCTTCACTGAGAGGTAAAGCGATCTTTGGCCAGCCCTACACACCATCAATGATTTGTCACAGAGAAACATTCACAGAGATCTGAAAACAGCTTAAGGGAGAGAATCTATATATCAGTGAGAAGTTAAATAGGACTGGTGGGGAGGAGAGTCGAAACATCTAATATCCATTCCTTTAACTCAGCACGAATACACATTCTTGATAATACACATTCTGAATGGAAGTAGAAATTATCACTGGGAAACCAGCATCATTACTGGCTTATAGATGATGAATCTTTGAGTAGAATACAAATGTTTATGGGGAGCTACCAGGCTCTGACTTAATTACAACAATTCATCTGATATTGTTAGAAGCCCATTGTGGGCTTCCAATGGACCTCAGAGACCCTGTCAGAGATGTGTTGCTGCAGAACATTGGGTTATGAGCTTTCTGCCATGGGATCTCATTATTGCATGTGCCAAATGATATTTCAGTGAATTGCCTCACGACTCTCCATCTCACTGACATCCACTCTATGTTACTTCTTGTTAGACTTCACTTCATCGACATACTTGTGTAATTAATAAGGATTAAATTATCTAATTTTACTACACATAAGCCTAATGATGAAAAGCCTTAATTTGTACATATTATTGAAACATTGTTGAGAAGTTTTTGAGTTGATATCAAATATTATAATGTAGCTTTAAGAAATAACATGTGGAATTATAGCTGGGGCACATTTATGCATTTGGGCTCCAGTGAGTCTAGCATTAGTAGTAAACAAAAGTGTGCAAGATGTTGAAAAGCTACCTACAATAAGGATATAAATTAAGGGAATATCACTCGGAACTTTGCATGTCTCGATCGTGACATACGCTAAGCAGGCTCTTAGCAAGAGAGAAAATTAGGAATTAGTAGTTGTTTGGAAGTTAGCATTTGCGTAGGCCATTGCCAATCTACGGAAAATTGTCATAGGCTGGAAATTGTCAAAAGAATCCAGAGATGACTAATGTAATTGTCACAGTATGGGGGGTTGCTGTAAGAGTGCAGGTCAGTTTCAGACCCAGTATTAGGGCTAATGCCTTAAGGAAAAGTGAATAGCTTTTGTCAGGATGCTAGTTTCAGCTCAAATGATAGAAAAAAAAACATGAAGTTCTACAGCAGTTAAGGTAGACAGGGAAATTAAAGTTGAAGTCTTATTGCTGCAAAAGAGTTTGATTGTATGTTAGAATTAGGGTGGCTATATTAAAACCTTGAAGAACTTTATCAGTGGAGAGATCAGGTTTAAGGAACCAATAGAAGACAGCAAAATGTTATTTTCTTTATGAGAAATGCATTGTATTATGCTGTGCTTCGACTAGTGGAATGTGAAGTATCAATCCTTGTTGTCACAGAAACATTGTCAGTTGTATTCTAAATTGGTGATTGCTTTTTTTACCATTAAGTTTATTCCTGACAAGAATTTTCTTACTCTGGAGTTTAGTATAGAGTCTGAAATCCAATATTCCCACTTGGGGCAGCATCCTAGTCGGATCCTGATGCTCCTCATCTGAGTCGTTGCACAATACACATTGTATTTCCTGTTGAGAAAACAGGACTTCTGGTGTCTTTTCTTGATTCCTTGAACCTGGTCCCTTGACACACAACATTCAAGGTTTTAAAGATAGCCACGCCAAGTTTAACATACAATTGAAAAATGTCTTCACCTGCTAGTTTCCTTTGCAGAACCAAGTTGTGTAGTGCACAGCAAGTGACAAAAATCAGGGAGACTGGAGGCATGCATAATGAAAGGAGCCAGCAGATTAGTCTAGGCAACAGAATTTTACTTTTAGAAGATCAATGTTGCTTTCAATAATCACTCTAGTGGAAGCATGGCTCATATTATGTTCTTCCTTTGCACCTGTTCATTGATACCTGATAAGCATCATGAGCCATTCCTTTGATGAACAGCTCTCTTCTCCAAAAAGCAAGTAATCCAGCTGCACAGGTAGGGCAAGGAGCTGTGGCACCTAGGAGTGTCCAAGGATGTAAGTATCATGGTTACATCTAGCACACCTCTTAGGTATCTGCAGGATCCTCAGGTGGTGATCGAATGCAATCTACAGTGAAATTCCTTTTGGTTGACAAACACCCCTACTTGTGCCTTGATGGACAGAACTATGCAACTGATTGCTGTTTGCTCTTTTGGAATCCCACGATGGTCCTAAAGCCTCAATCTCTTAGTTTGACTGTTCTCATCAGCAGTGAACTAGTTAAAGCTATCCACCTTCCAGAACAATGCGTTAGTTACATGCCTGATGGAATGATGAGTTGCTGATAGTGAAATACTGCACAGATCTCAGGTCTCTTGAAGAAATCCCAAGGACAGAAGTTCAATGCAATTATCACCTTTAGTATCACAAGGATCGGCTGACAACCCACATAATAGGAGTTTATTTCTTCTGCAAGTATATCACAAATAGATGTGGCTACCTTCATGGAGATCAGCAGCTGCCTCAGACGCTGATATTCAGACATGTGGAGGAAATTTGAGTGCTGCTTATGCACCTTACCTCAGGACAGGTTCTTCTGCTTCGGCACAGCTTGCCAGGCCTCTCTCTCTCTCTGTCCTTCAGTTTACCATGCCACTCAATTGGTTGGCCAGCAAATAGCAGCAGCAGCCATCTTTTCCTATCATTTCCTTCTTTCATCCTTGCTTGGAGTCTCCACCTAACCGAACTTTACTTATGGTCCCTTCTTGCTAGGACTCTTTTTTGTCAATCTTCATGGTAAGAGTATCTGCAATCCTATCTCCTGGAGGAACTCTTTTGTGACTCCCTGAAGAACTCAAACCCATTTCCTCACTTCTCATGCAGTTTCACCTGCAGTTTCTAACTCTGTATGATTCTCTTCACTTCAACCCTTGTGTTCCAGTTTTGTGCTGTTGAGTCAATCCTGTTGCAATTCTCTCCCCTCTGTGGAGCCCGTATGATCAACATAAAATCTCTTGGCCAGCGAAAAATTGCAGGCAACTAGATTGTTAATTGCCTAAAATACTCTTTAATTGGCTTTTCTTGTAAGCTGGGTGTGCTCCCAGCTTTGTGCCCTTCTCATAGTCCATATTATTTCAAACTGCACTGTGATATTGGGAACTGGACACATTGCCACAATGCCTGATTTTGCAATTTTACACTGCAGTGGGAAGGACAGCTGTCCAAATGGCAAGCTTAAAATTTTGCCCATAGCTACAACAATGTCCAGGTTGCTGTAGATATTTTTAGTTGTGAAAACATTACACATATGTGGTTACCATATGCTTGTTTGATTCCACTGCAGGTACTTACCTCTGTTATTTTGGCTCCATAAACCAGTTTTAATTTTGAGCCTTTAGAGTTAGATGCTTAATGTCTCTTTAATATACAGCAATCTCAAACAAGCTTTCCCATTCTGTAAACACAAACAGTATGTGGAAATACAAGCAAATGTGAATCTGTACATCAGCAGTCAATTCACTTAACAATGAATATTAGCAGCCACTTCACTTAACAATGAACCATCAAGCTGATCTGGTCAAACCTCAAAATATATACTGCTGTGCTTAAGCAGGATATGGCCAAAATCAGTAAGCAGACAAGCTTACTACAGGATATGTGATAAAAATGTTTGGTGAATTGTAATGCTTAAATAAAACTGGTGTAAAATGAAATTAGCAACACTCTATGCAAGAGATAATTTAGCTTCACAACATTGTGCAGCTTCTCTCTTCTGACATAGGAATTCTGATATAATTTAATGAGACCTCAGCAATGTAAAATGTTTCCAATGAGGATAATACCATCATAGATACAGACACTTGAAAACTTTCCATCATCCATATCAATTCAACACAAAAAATTCACCTTGCTCTTCCATGTTTGTTGCTGTGCTTGTATCTATCAGGTGGAAAACCTAGACATGTTTGTTCTTTGAATTCAAATCAAGGAAAAACAGGTGTAGAAGGAAAACATTACTCCAGGTTTTTGACCCATATCAAATGAAACAATCATTCATGTTGAGTTCTTGAGTCATCATCTCTACAACCTGATCCTAAATTGTTGGTATGAGCATTCCTAATTAATGGAGGTTTGTACTCATGGGATCATTTGCATTACAAAAATATATTGAAATCCAATCTGCACAAACATCAAAGCTAAAGCTAAATACTACAGATGCTAGAAACTGAAAATCCCCCCAGGAAATAATGGAAAGACTTATCAAATCAGAGCATCTGAGGAGATGGGCAGAATTTCCCCTTACATTCTCTCCCATCCCCTTACATCGTTTTCTGAGGCTGGATGTTGGAGGTTAGGGATACAGTAAAATTAAAAGTATGGGACTTTCCCCTGGCAACCTGCCAGTCCAAACCTAGACAATTCCAGATACAATTTCATGTTTGGGTGGGCAGGAATCCTGTCCTTTCACATATTATGGCCCACCACTTAATGTCCATATCTCACTGAGCCTCAATTCTTAGACTGGCAGGCGTGGACAGGATAGGAAGTGACAAAAAGCTTTTCCCTATCTAGGGTGGAAACAGATGGGGGGATATCTCATTCTGAAGGTCTCTCCAGAGGAAAACTCCTCTCTGGCACCTCTGAACTCCAGAGCTCTCTTCCTCACTATCCTACCTCCCCAATGCCATGATCAGCACCCTACTGACCACCACCATATCTTCTCAACCCCAGTTGGGGGTGCTCTGCCCCTGAAAAATACCTTTCTAATAGTCCCAGGACTTAGTTCCAGGGATAATATGATGTAATCTTCACGATGATTGGATATTACAATGAAGTAGATGTGTAATGATTGTATTTGGGTTTAATATCTGCATCTTATGCATGATGTAATATTAATCAATAGCTATGAATGAATAGAGATAACCCCATCCCAAATAAACCTGTTGGACTTTAACGTGTATTGTGAGGCTTCTTACTGGTGAGATGGCAGAGAACTGGAGGACAGCTAACATGGTATCATTTCTTATCGTCAAATTTGAAACTATAACTGCTTGTGTATTCCTGGCTAGTTACCAGCTCTGTCCTGTGACTTCCCAGTATCCTCGTTTTTTACGCTTGAATTAAAAGCAGCTGTTTAAGAGAAATCTAGACTCGGTCTGGTTACTTGAAGGGTACAAAGTTTCTCATCAATTAAAAAGCTGAACATCAAAGTCTGCAACAAGCAGCTACATATATGTAAATTCACATTAGAGCAGTGGGAATTATTCAAATTGGAAATAGAGAGAGTACAAAGTCAATTTGTTCTGGTAAAGATAAAGAATGGGACCAAAACTCCAAAAAACCCTGATGTCAAGGGACAAAAAAAGGTTTATGACAGAATCAAGGGGCTGAAAACAGTGCATACATTGGAAGAGTATAGAAAATTCAGAGGTCATAAAAGAAAAAAATGATGAGAGTGAAGAGGGGGCATAAAAAAAACTAGTGAGGAAAGTAAATGAAAATCTCAAGATGCTTTATAAATATATTATGGGCAAGAGGGTAACTATGGAAGAGGGACCAAAGTGACAAACTATGCATGGAACCGAAAGATGTAGATGAAGTATTAAATAGGTATTTTGTATTTGTGTTCACTATGGAGGTGGATATAGGTAAAGCAGTAGGGAGGACAGTGGTATAATTGACAGATTAGCACTGAGAGGGTGGAAATGTTAGAGGTTTTAGCAGGATTACAAGCGGATAAATGCCCAGGCTGTTATGTGAAGCAAAAGTGGAGATTGTAGTGACTCTGATATTCATTTTCAAATCCTCTCTGGCCACAGGTGAGATCATGATGTGGAGATGTTGATGCTGGACTGGGGTAAACACACAAGAAGTCTCATAACACAGGTTAAAGTCCAACAGATTTATGTGGTAGCTCAAGCCACAAGCTTTCGGAGCGCTGATCCTTCATCAAGTGGGAGTTCTGTTCACAAACAGGGCGTATAAAGACACAAACTCAATTTACAAAATAATGATTGGAATGCGAGTTTTTACAGGTAATCAAGTCTTAAAAGTACAGACAATGTGAGTGGAGAGAGTGTTAAACACATGTTAAAGAGATGCGTATTGTCTTCAGCCAGGACAGTTAGTGAGATTTTGCAAGCCAGGCAAGTTGTAGGGGTTATAGATAGTGTGACATGAATCCAAGATCCTAGTTGAGACTGTCCTCATGTGTGCGGAACTTGTCTATCAATCTTTGTTCAGTGACTCTGAGTTGTTGTGTGTTGTGAAGGCTGTCTTAGAAAATGCTTACCCAAAGATCAGAGGCCGAATGTCCGTGACTGCTGAAGTGTCCCCCAATGGGAAGAGAACACTCTTGCCTGGTGATTGTCAAGCAGTGTTCATTCATCTGTTGTCATAGCATCTGCATGGCTTTCCCAGTGTACCATGCCTCAGGACATCCTTTCTTGCAGTGTATCAGATAGACAATGTTGGCCGAGTTGCAAGTGTATGTAACGTGTACTGGTGGATCTTATGTGAGATGATGGCATCTGTGTCAATGATCCAGCATGTCTTGCAGAGTTTGTTGTGGCAGGCTTGTGTGGTGTTGTGGTCATTGTTCTCCTGAAAGTTGGCTAGTTTGCTGCCGACAAAGGTCCATTTGCGGTTGTGCGGTTGTTTGAAGACAAGAAGTGGGGCAAGAACCGCACAACCTCAAGAGCATTTGGCCTCTGATTTTCGGGTAAGCATTTTCCAAGGCTGCCTTCATAACACACAATGCAGAGTTGCTGAACAAAAACTGATAGCCAAGTCCTGCACATGAGGACGGCCTCAACCGGGATCTTGGGTTTATGTCATACAATCTATAACCTCCACAACTTGCCTGGGCTTGCAAAATCTCACTAACTGTCCTGGCTGGAGACAATACATATTTCTTTAACCTGTGCTTAACCCTTCCTCCATTCACATTGTAAGACTTGATTACCTATAAAGACTCACATTCCAACCATTATTTTGTAAATTGAGTTTGTGTCTTTATATGCCTTGTTGGTGAACACAATTCCCACTTACCTGATAAAGGAGCAGCGCTCCAAAAGCTAGTGGCTTATGCTACCAAATAAACCTGTTGGACTTTAACCTGTATTGTGAGGCTTCTCACAGGTGAGATGCCAGAGAACTAGAGGACAGCTAACATGGTATCATTATTCAAGAAAGGAAGTGAGGAAAAAACAGGTTATTAAAGGCCAGTTAATCCAAACTCACTGGTAGGGAAATTATTGAAAAAAATTTGAGGGACAAGGACTAATCAAGGACAGTTAGCATGGCTGTGTCAGGGGAGATCATTTCTATTACATGTCCCCTTGATAGAAGGGTCAATAACAAGGGGGAAATGATTTAAAGTAATGGGTAGGAGATTTAGAGGGGATTTGAGGAAAAGCTTTTTCAACCAGAGGGTGGTGGGAATCTGGAACTCACTGCCTGAAACAGTACTAGAGGTGGAATTCTTGCAACATCGAAGAAACGTTTAGATGAGCCTTTGAATGCCACAACACAGAAGGCTACAGATCAAATGCAAAAAATGGCATTAAAATAGATAGTGCTTGATGGCTAGTGCAGACATGATGGGTTGAATGGCTTCTTTTTGTACTGTGTGAATCTACAATCTAGCGCTATCCCTGCATCACTACCATCAGCAAGCTGACCTCTGGCATTCTAGATATATTCCCCAAGACCCTTAATCTGCCAACTGTAATTCCTGACTCTTCCTCATTCTTCCTGACTCTCTGTTACCCTTGCCTTTCCTAACCTCAACATTGATCTACATTCAATCATCCTTGATCTCCTCTCTATCATGTCTGATCTGTCTTTGGCAGAGATTCATTTTACCCGTGTTTTTCAGCTCCTTCTCTCTGTCTTCCAGAGCCCAACTCCTTCCCTTGGCTAGCCATTCAGCACACTGCTTAGGACCATTATGCTCCTAATTCTCTTTCATGGACAGTTGCACTCCAAACTGCCTGGAGAACTATGCCCCAATCTGTCTGGAAAGCCTCCATGCTCCCTTGCATGGACAGTTATATCCTGATCTACATGCAGAGATGCACCTAAACTCGATGCAACAGTTCAGCTTCCTCTCCTCTTGTCCAGAAAAGTTCCCCATGGAAGAAAAGCAATTCCCACTCACTCCAAATTCACTCGGAAGACTATCCCCATTTGCTTTGTGCTACCTTTGAATAGTCATGAATACGAAGGAACGTGTTTTTCATTTGCTGCCAACTTAATTGCAAAGATACAATTTAATTTGATGACCATATGCTTTAATTAGTGTGCATAATATGCTAATGCATTAAAAATAGATTCCCGCTGCTTGCCTTCAAGAAAACCCACGGGCAGGATTTTATTGCCTCGCTACCCTGAAACAGTAACATTCCACCCAGAGTCAACGTTCCCATTGTCCACCTCTCATTTCCCTGGCAGGTGGAGCACTGGAATTCCAGCAAATCTATCTTTAACACCCAACTTTTATTTCAACTTTGGGAAGCTGACACAAATTATTGCCCAAACCTACATCTTCTCCTGCTCTGAAAATATCATTAGATTAAATCATTAACTCTGCTTCTCTCTTTGTAGATTCTGCCTGCCTGGCTGAGTATTGCTGGCATTTTGTTTTTTTAACCTCACAGACATCAAACCCAACAGTCTTAAGAGAACATTAAAACATATGTTCAGAATCTGATTTTCAGCTTGTTCCTTCTCCAATTTTCACACATCTCCACAAAAATGCTTTTTTTTCTATTTGTGATCCACTTTATCCTGTGCTCGCACAGGACCTTAACTCTTGGAGGATAGAGACGGAGGGAAAGAACTGTGTCACTTTGGAGAATTAGTAGCAAATTTTACTGACTTTCGAAATAATTCCATTTTACATTGGACTTACTAAAGGAACCTGACAGGGTGAAATTGAGCATGGGTGGAGATACAAACCAGGCAGATTTGAATTTGCTGACCTGATCCTCAATTCTACTAAAATCAATGAAACTGAATTGACTTTCACTCAGTTCAAACTATCATCTGTTTTATGTTCCACCCAAAACAACTTTATCCTTGGTGGTTTTTACCAACATGAGACTGGATTTGGATTTTTAAAAAGCATTTTGTACCAACGTTTAGTGTAGGAAGTCTACTTATTTTTAAAAATATTAAAGACCCCTAATTTAACTCCACGTTCATTCAGGATGGATAGGCTGGGTATAAGGCAGCCAAGATGTGCACCATTCTAGTGCACTTTCAGTTCTGGGATTGGCTGGTATTGTTTTAAACAATCCTCTGCTTGTAGGTAGCAGGTGTTACAGTAAGGTCAGTAGTGGGAATTTTTACAGGCATCAGAGGCACCATAGACCCAGAAGAATGGTTGCTTTAAGTTCAGTCGGGAGATGGAGTTATGGTTTCCACAGACATGCTGGCTCTGAAGAGGAAGATTAAAATCCAGACTGGGAGACCTGAGGATTCTGAGGAATCTGCGGAAGTACTCCTGTTCTCTTAAGAACAGGATGTAAGAAGTACTCCTGTTCTCTTAAGAACAGGATGTAAGAATGGATGTTGCAGGTTCCGGGGTTCAAATGCTTTAGTCGGAGTAGAGGAGGTGGTAGAAGGGGGAGAGGAGTGGCATTATTAGTCAAAGACTGTATCACAGTGACAGAGAAGAAGTTTGATGAGGACTTGTCTGTTGAGGTAGTATGGGCTGAGATTAGAAACAGGAAAGGAGAGGTCACCCTGTTGGGAGTCTTTTATAGACCTCCTAAAAGTTCTAGAGAGGTTGAGGAAAGGATTGCAAAGTCAATTCTGGTCAGGAGTGAAAGTAATAGGGTAATTGTTATGGGGGACTTTAACTTTACTAATATTGATTGGAATAGCTATAGCTCCAGCTCGTTAGAGGGGTCAGTTTTCGTACAAAGTGTGCAGGAAGGTTTTTTGACTCAGTATGTAGATAGGCCAACTAGAGGTGAGGCTACATTGGATTTGGTGCTGGGCAATGAGCCAGACCAGGTGTTAGGCTTGGAAGTTGGTGAACATTTTGATGATAGTGACCACAATTCGGTTACGTTCACCTTAGTGATGGATAGGGATAGGCATGAAGCTGGGGGCAGTAGTTATAGCTGGGGGAAGGGTAATTATGAGGCCATCAGGAGAGAATTAGGGTGCATAGATTGGACTAGGAAACTACAGGGACTGGGAACATCTGGAATGTGGAGCTTATTCAAGGAGCAGCTGCTGCGAGTCCTTGATAAGTATGTCCCTGTCAGGCAAGGAGGAAATGGTCGAGTAAGGGAACCTTGGTGTACGAAAAAAGTTGATTCGCTGGTTAAAAGGAAAAAGGAGGCTTATGTCAGGATGAGGCTTGAAGGCTCAGTTAGTGCAATGGATAGCTACAGGTTAGCCAGAAGGAAGCTAAAGAGTGAGTTGAGGAGAGCTAAGAGGGGACATGAGAAGACTCTGGCTGATAGGATTAAGGAGAATCCTAAAGCTTTCTTTAGATATGTTAAGAATAGAAGATTGGTTAGGACAAGATTAGGGCCAGTCACAGACAGCAGTGGGAAGTTGTGCGTGGAGCCTGAAGAGATTGGAGAGGCACTGAATAAATATTCCTCTTTGGTATTCACGCAGGGTGATGTAAATGTAGTTATGGAGAACACTGAGGTACTGGGTTGCAAACTGGAAAGTATTGAAGTAGATATGGAGGATGTGCTAAATATTCTTGAGGGTTTGAAGTTGGATAAGTCCCTGGGCCAGACGGGATTTACCCTAGGATTCTCTGGGAGGCAAGAGAGGCGATTGCAGAGCCTCTGGCTCTGATCTTCAGGTCGTCGTTGGTTACGGGTGTGGTTCCGGAGGACTGGAGGATAGCGAATGTGGTCCCATTGTTCAAGAAGGGGAAGAGAGACCTTCCAGGGAATTATAGGCCAGTGAGTCTTACTTCTGTTGTGGGCAAAGTATTGGAGAGAATTATTAGGGATAGGATTTATAGTTATTTAGAGAGAAATGAATTGATTGGGAATAGTCAGCATGGTTTTGTGAAGGGTAGGTCGTGCCTTACTAACCTTATTGAGTTTTTTGAAAAAGTGACCAAAGAGGTGGATGGGGGTAAGGCAGTTGATGTGGTATATTATGGACTTTAGTAAGGCGTTCGATAAGGTGGCCCATGGAAGGCTTCTGCAGAAAATGCAGATGTATGGGATAGAGGGTGATTTAGCTAATTGGATTAGGAATTGGCTAGCAGATAGAAGACAGAGGGTGGGGGTTGATGGGAGATATTCATCTTGGAGTTCGGTGACAAGTGGTGTACCTCAGGGGTCTGTTTTGGGGCCCCTGCTGTTTGTAATTTTTAAAAATGATCTGGATGAGGGTATTGAAGGATGGATTGGTAAATTTGCAGATGACACTAAAGTCGGTGGAGTGGTAGATAGTGAAGAGGGGTGTTATAGTTTGCAGAGAGACTTGGACAAGTTCCAGAGCTGGGCCGAGAGGTGGCAAATGGAGTTTAATGTGGAAAAGTGTGAGGTAATGCACTTTGGCAGGAATAATAAATGTGTAGAGTATAGGGCTAACGGTAGGATTCTTAATAGTGTTGATGAACAGAGGGATCTTGGTGTATATGTGCATAGATCCCCGAAAGTAGGCAGTCAAGTCGATAAGGTTGTTAAGAAGGCATATGGAGTCTTAGCTTTTATTGGTAGGGGGATTGAATTTCGGAGCCGCAACGTCATGTTGCAACTGTACAAAACTCTAGTGCGGCCGCACTTGGAGTATTGTGTGCAGTTCTGGTCCCCACATTATAAGAAAGACGTGGAGGCATTGGAAAGGGTACAAAGGAGGTTTACCAGGATGTTGCCTGGTATGGAGGGCAGGTCTTATGAAGAGAGGCTGAGGATTTGAGGTTGTTTTCGTTAGAAAGGAGGCGGCTAAGAGGGGACCTAATCGAAACATATAAGATGATTAGAGGTTTAGATAGGGTGGACAGTGATAGCCTTTTTCCTAGGATGAGAAGCTAGCACGAGGGGACACAGCTTTAAATTAAGGGGCGATAGTTATAGGACGGATATCAGAGGTAGGTTCTTTACCCAAAGGGTGGTTAGGGAGTGGAATGCCCTGCCTGCGGCAGTTGTAGATGCGCCAAGTTTGGTGGCGTTTAAGAGGTTAGTTGATAAGTATATGGAAGAGAAGGGAATGGTTTAGTTTGGAGGGTCATTGCTTTTTATATTGGTCGGCGCAACATCGAAGGCCGAAGGGCCTGTTCTGTGCTGTAATGTTCTATGTTCTGTCTAGCTCAGAAGGAAGTCTCACTTCAATGTGAAAAAACAAACTTACATTGATCTCTTCTGGTCGTTTTCTTGCCATCCACCAGGGTTTTCATCTGCTGACAATGTCATTGTCTGAGACTTTTGCCTGTTTAGTAGGCTCTCACCAGCCCGGGAAAGGCTGGTCTCCTAAACAATGTTTTGCTGAATTAAAATAGCATTGGGTGGGACATATCTAAAAAGCAAAAGGAACTACCCAACAGGCATTTCAAAAACCTGCCTACACTATGTGCATTGTGTAGGTTAAGTTATGTTAAAAACTTCTTTACAGAAGCAACACAAATGAAACAGGTGTTAATGACAGCAGAAAAATTGCTATATTTAGCTCACAAAAGGGGAAGTCATGTGTCTGTTGTGGTTGAGTTTGTAGCCGTCTTGCCTTTTAACCAGAAGATTCTGTGTTCAAGTCCCACAAAAATTATGCTGATAATCCAGCGCAACACTGATAAACTGTTGCGCATTCTGAGGTGGCATCTTTTGGGTTAGACCTCGCCTGCTCTCTCAAGTGGATGGAAAATAACCAATGGTAATATTTCAAAGTATCCCGGGTAATATTTATCCCTCAATTATTTCTTTTTATTTATATAGTGGATATAAAGGGCATGGACCATATTGTTTCTTCTGATAGCATTACTATAAAAAAAAGATGAGTTGGTCATTATCATATTGCTGTCTATGAGAGTTTGTCGTGTATAAATTGGCAGCCATGTTTCCCACAGTATAACAGAGACTACACTCAAAAATATGTCATTGGTTGTAAAGTGCTTTGGAAAGTCCTGAAATCATGAATGGCACTATATAAATACAAATTTTTCTTTCTTTTGCATCTGCTCAAAAGGAAAATTTGAAAAAGGACAGCTGCATTCTTGCCATTTCCTTTGTTAATATGTTTAATTTGGTTAATATAACATATATAATTAATGAAGGAATATTTTAAACTATAAAATAAAAACAAAAAGTGCTGGATAAACTCAGCAGATCTGGCAGCATCTGTGTAGACAAATAGGATTAACGTTTTGGATCTAAATGATCCTTCCACAGAACTTTTAACATTAATTCTGTTAAACACTGACAGATGCTGCCAGATCTGCTGAGTTTATCCAGCATTTTTTGTTTTTACTTTATAATTTAACATATTTCTTCATTCATTATATATGCTATATTAAGCAAATTAAACAAATTAACCAAATTAAAGATCTGCTGAGTTTATCCAGCATTTTCTGTTTTACTTCAGATTTTCAGTATCCGCTTTTATTTCAGACTTTTCAAACGTTCTTCCTTCAGACTCTTCGAGCTGTTTTAATGAACTGCAGATTATTTTTCTCAATTCTCTTCAGCTCTTTGTTTCTGGAAATACTCCAGATGTCACTTTGTTTATGTGATGCCAACATACTAAGTTCAAAATAGATTCAAGATATCAATAAGATTATAATTTAATTTTGTTTTCCTCAATACTGCAGATGGTAATAGTAATACACCTCGACTTCCTTAGTAGCATTTCTTCCCATTACTAGAACTTTGATTACAAGCACATAAACTTAAATATAAGAATAGGAGTAGACTATATGCCCCTTGAGCCTGCTCTACCATTAAGAAAGATTATGACTGAGCTTTGACCTCAAATCCACTTTCCTGTTCAATTTCTATATCCCTTGGCTCTCAGAGTGAAAATGTTCATCGATCTCAGCCTTTAACATACTCAATTACTGAGCATTTTAACCCTCTGGGATAGAAAATTCAAGTTTCACAATGAAAAAATGATCTACCAATGGGATCATAATGTATTAAATATAGTTACTGTAGCCATAACACAATAGAATTTATAAATGTTAAATATAAATATTTAATCTATATTGAAGATGAATGCAGGCACTCCACCTTCAGCATAATTAGCATCTTAGATAACTACTGTAGCTTCTCTAATAAAATTCTTAATAATCAAATGAAAAATCTGAAATTAAATTAAAAGCATTTAATTAACTATAAAAGACATGTCTGCCATATCCCTTCAGGATGTTTCTCTTAGACTTCAGAAAGCAGACCAGGGGAATAGCCAGTGTGACAAAGGAACAGTTTTATTTGGAACAAGGGCATCAAAGGTGGAGGTGAGAATGCAACTAAGCAAATCCATAGCTGCAGAAATGGAGACAAAAGTTAAACAACTGGGATTTTGAAACCAAAGTTCTAAATGAATTGGGGAATAATTATTTTCCAAATGCACATATAGGAGGAGGTAGGGTGGGATGTGGTAGTGAGATGTGAGTGGAGTGTGATTCAAGCATATTTTCAGAAATATCCATATCTGTGATTGACACATTGAGATTAGCAAGAGCAAGTAAGGTGATAAGATCGATGGTTGTGAAAATGGGATAGGGAATTTTATATTGGAGGGATTGACATCTAGGGAGGGAGGTAGAAAACAAAGATATTGAGTGAGGGGTGGAACTTAACTCTTTGGCTTGCTTTTAATGCACCAACATATTGAGCCTGGCAATTTGGAGGCTGATATTTCCAGGTTTCCATGCACTCATTGTGCCCGATTTTACCATTTTCATTCTAAGCGCTGAATCTGAGCGCAATTTATATCTGACTTGGAAACCTGTTCTCAGGCGCTCCCATAAGCCTGGAAAAAAAACTGTGCATTTGAACTGCGCTGTGGTCAGGACTTATTGTGCCTGAAACGCTGCTGGTCTGATTACAGCTTTGAAATGCGCACATGCAGTGAAAAAAAGAATTTGAAAAATGTGCCTGTCTCATTGCTCCTGGGCTGCAAAAAGCGAATAAAGTGGCCCAGGAGCAATGGCCCCCACAAATATCCCCCGACAACATAACTGTCCCCCTTATCAACCCACACTCCCTGATTGCAACCCTCTGCCCCCTCCATCCCCACTGATCGTTCACAGAGTGGCAGTGGACATCCCCTGCAACCCTCCATTAGAGACCCATCTAGCCTGCCACCCCAACCTGAGAATGATCGCCCTCTCCCTCCCCCAAGATAATGATTGCCCCCTCACAAGAGAATGATGCCCTTCCCCCCACCAACCAGACAATGATCTGGCCTCCCTCTGCCCTCCCACCCTCCACCAGAGAATGATCTGGCCTCACAATGGTAAATGATGGTAAAGGGGGAAATGCTGGTAAAGTTGGGAGGGCAGCCCATTAATTCAATTTAAATGCACACAAATGCATTTAAATTGTTGTTGCACCTGTTTTGGGCGCGAATCAAATTGTGGCCATTTTTAGGCCTTGGTAAAGTGGGCATCTGCATGGACATGGGCGCGGATTGCATTAACGGCCTCATGGCCTCACGCCTGACTTTACCAAGTTTTCGCACCTGAAAACGGGCATGATGCAAAGGTAATATGAGGCCCACTATGTGCAGCAAATGTGTCAGTAGTTTTTAAATACTGCCACTTCTTTAGTATTTGATTTCTGGATTTCCTATTTCATTAACGTCAGTGGGTGTAAAGACAACCCACATAACATAAATTGAAACTCATTAAGTTTTGTAGAGTGAGCAAGAATCAGTGGAATGAAGATGAGATGGGCTACAGCTGTGTCCCATTTCATCAATATCTCTCTGGAAGTCGGGTAGGACTGTTTAGACTCAGAGGGAAATGCCATTTTCTAGCTATTGCTGAGACAAAGATGTGATAATATCACCAGTCACAACGTGGGAGAATTCCGCCCAATATTTAATTGATACATCAATCTTGATATACAAGGTCAATAAAATTAACCCTCTTTTCTGATAAAAAAAATGAAAATAATCTTATTAAAAAAGGATTGTGCAGTCAAGATTTAGGCATCAAAAACAATGCTCTTAATTTCTGGCATTCAGTTCCTTTACTGATATTCAAAATAACTGCTTTATAGAAATTCAATATGCTGCAGAGGTCATCTTACTTTTGTGCAGTTTCATGATGGTATATGCCATAGCAGCAAGGACTCTTTCACCCTCCAGAATGTAGATATCCCATAACCGCAGTGTGAGTGTAAATGGTGTCTGTTAGAAAATTTTTTAAAAAAAATCAATATTTTCAAGAATATATTTTTTCCTTTATAAAATACATAATACATAAAAATACATGATACATAAAAATTCAATGTAAATATCTCTTAACCAGCAACTTCTGACATGCTATTCAGTTGAACACCTTTAGTACAGTGAACAGTACGCGAGAGGATAATACCATTATTTATGAAACAGGTGTGCATCAGAAAGACAACAGTGGATGGAATTCTCCCAAAAAAAATCACAAGCGTCATTATGGCAAGAATAATGGAGTGATCTTCACAGTGTCTCAGCATCACAATGCTCCCACAGTCACTTTTTTTTTGGAGAGTTGGGGGTTATATTTTTGTGGGAGGGATGGGGCCTATACATGCAATCAGCCCAGCTTCAAAGCACTCATGCGATATTTTGCAAGGGCACGCCGATCTCTCACTGCACTGGGAGACTCTCCCCCACTGCCCTTCCCCATGGACATCGACTCCCTTCTTTTTCGTCAACAGTGGCATGTACCCTCACCCCTCTCTGATGAGTCGCTGGCATGGAGCTCATCCAACCTACCCTATTTGAGCCCCAACATGCATCCCCATCATGACTCCCAACATGATCCACCTCTGCATGACCCTCATTAAATACTCCTCCATCATGGCCTCCACTCAGGCCCCACCTCCTTGGCGCTGGCCAACTAGCACTGCTAGGGTGCCCAGGGGGCACTGCCAGATTCCCTTCATCAGACCTTCCACTTACCCCTTTCCTCCTCAGAGCCCCACTTAGGCCAACCTTCAGACCACACACCTTGGCAGTGCCAAGAGTGCACTGTCCACTGGCATCCTGGAACTGACACCCTGGCCTGATGCCTTAGACCAAAGGGGGGGGTGATCAAGAAGGTAAATCCAGTGGTCATTTGCCTCTCTATTAATATTCAGGCTGAAAAAGCTGATCTATAACCACATTCCTTAAATTAACAAAAAAAATTCAGATTTAAATTAATTTATCTAGAATTAACTGCCATGTCTGGAAGAAGGTTCCAAACTTTTACCAGAAATATAATTTTACTTTTGAAAAGTCTGGCTCTAATTTTTAAATTATGTCCCCTACTCTTGCATGATGTCTCTTAATCCTATGCTGTCTAACCATCAAAGATCATTTTTCCTATCTATCTAATCCATTGGTACCAAGAAAACATTGATCAAATCAATCCTTAACCTTTTAGAATGTCAACCTCTGATGTGCTGCTACCTTACTACCTATCTCATAGGCATACACTGGCATATTATGTTGGGTAACCTCAAATGCATTTGGAAATCCATGTAAATAACTTTTCCATTGAATCCCTACAGCGCAGAAGGAGACCATTTGACCCATCGAGTCTGCACTGACCACAATCCCACCAGCCCCTATCCCATGTATTTACCCTGCTAGTCTCCTTGATACAAAGTAACAATTTAGCATGGTCAATCAACCTAACCCGCACATCTTTGGACTGAGAGAGGAAATTGCAGCACCTGGAGGAAACCCATGTAGACACGGAGAGAACATGCAAACTTCACACAGATAATGACCCAAGCCAGGAGTCAAATCCAGCATCCCTCGCACTGTGAGGCAGCAGTGCTAACTATTGTGTCACACATCGCTCGAATTTCTATTGCTTTATCAACCATCAGATTTGTAACCTCTTCAAATAATGGAATAGTTTGGTTAAATATGCTAGATCTACCTAATTGACCCATGTTCTTTTGGGTCACCCCTCACATGCTATAGAATGATTATAGCACAGAAGGGAGAGCAACTGGTCCTTCCTGTCCATGTCTGTTCTCTGCAAGAGCAACTGAGCTAGTCCCTGGCTAGTTCCCATAACATGGTAAAGTTTCTCTATTCTGTTTATTATTCAATTTTCTTTTGAAAGCCATGATTGAATTGTTCTCCTCCACACACTAATGCAGTAGACTCCAAATTTTAAATGTTCACTACATAAGAAGAATTTCTTCATGTCACCTTTGGCTCTTTTGCTGTTCACCTTAAATTGATGCCTCTTGATTATCAACTCTTCTGCCAAAGGGAACATTTTCTTCTCATTCACTTTGTTCACCTTTATAAAAAATTTTCTTAACCTTCTGTTTTCTAAAGAGAAGAACCCCAGATTCTCTAACCGATTGATGTAACTGAAGTCCCTTATCCTTGGAACCATCCTTGTAAATCCTTTCCACATTCTCTCTAATAGTATCTAAAGTATCTTGCCTAAAATTGGGCAAAATATTCCAAATGAGACTCAACCAGTGTTTTATGAAGGTTCACCATAACTTCCTTGCTTTAAGATCATAGTTTCTATCTATAACGGCTGGGATCTTTTATACATTTTGTTAGGATTGGGTGAGGAAAGATGATTTCTTTTCCCTGGGTTGATCGCAACAAACCTTTTTCGGACTGAGTGTATTTATGTTTAACAAGAAGCCAACTGAAATAAGAATGTTACAAGTGAGCTCTTGGCTTCTTCATGAAGCATAACTTTGGAAATTTGTGGCTGGTAAGTTAGGTGATAGAATCCCTGCAGTGCAGATTATTAATCACTGGAAGTCCCAAATTATAATTTCCTTCATCTGAAAAACAATTATTCACCATTATTCTTTCTTTATTGTCACTTAATCAACTTTCCCCACCAAATACTCTAAATTTCCCCACAGATCTCTAATTTGAAGATTCATTGTTTGTTTTTGGAGCTTACCAACTCACTGTCTCTGTTACACTGTTCACTCAACTGACACATTGTAGCTCTTCCATAATATCAAAATTGTACTTACTCTTTCTATGAAACACTGTAAGAACCACTTTGTGGTGTATATCCCTGTAGACATTTGCTCTTTATCCTGTAATGCAAAATCACAAATACAATTTCAGAAGCTAGTAGATCTCTCAAGATATTCTTCATTATTGGGACAATCAGAAAACTCAGACAGTTTCTGACAAAAATAAATTCTTCAGTTCAGAAGAAAATACAAAAAAATGACATTTTAAATGGCGTTTTCTAATCTTTGAAATGAAAACATCACTCAATGGCCTACATAGATCAATAATGGTAACATGTCACCCACTGATAAATGTAGCATATGTCATAAATCATTTTACCAAGTATGTGGTATTATAAAATCTTGTTTTATACCAAAAATGACTTTAATTACTGAGTGGGCTGAACCTACAGTATAAGTTTTTAAAAGACTGACAACCACATTTTAGGTAACCTAAACAGTGTTTTTCATGATAACTGAACATTCACATAGTTTTGTAATTTAGGAATCATACTGTCTGAAAGTAACCCACCAGGACATTCAGCTTAGATAAAAGCAAAATACTGCATATGCTGGAATCTGAAACAAAAACAGAAACTGCTGGAAAATCTCAGCAAGTCTGACAGCATTTTTGGAGACAGAGTAGACCGAAAGTTTTGAGTCAGGATGACTCTTCGACTTGAAACATTAGCCCTATTCTCTCTCCACAGATGCTATCATACTTGCTGAGATTTTCCAATATTTTCTGTTTTTGTTTCAATCAGCTTAAATGAGTGTGAATGATCCATCCCTGAACTACTCACAGACATCTATACATAATTTATTTATTCAGGAGGGCATGGATCAAGCTGTTAAAACTCAATCACTTTGGACAATGGACAGAATACGAGATATGGAGATACAAATTAGAGCATGAGTAGGGAATTTGACCTCTTCAGCCTGCTCTGACGTTCAATAAGATCATAGCTGAACCAGTTGTGGCCTTAATGCAACATTTCGCCTATCCCTGATAACCTTTGACTCGCTTGTTAGTCAAGAATCTATCTATCTATCTCTGTCTTAACAATACTCAATGACTCCGCCTCCACTGCTCTCCAGGGAAGAGAATTCTGAAGACTCATCTCATCTTGAGAAAACAAGTTCTCATCTCTGATTTAACTGGGAAATGTCTTATTGCTAAACTGTTAAACTATGTCCCTTAGTTCTAGTGTCTCCCTCAAGGCAAAACATTTTTTCAGTATCTACCCTATCATCCCCCCCAGCATCTCATGTGCTTTAATAAAATACCTCTCATTCTTCTAAGCTTCAATGGATAGAGGCTCAGCCTGTCTAGTCTTACCTCATAAGATAAACACCCCCATTCCCTGCTCTTCAATACCAGGTATCAATCAAGTGAACCTTCTATGAACTACCTACAACGCTTTAATATCCTTTCTTAAATAAGGAGACTGAAACTATACATAGTTCTCTTGATATGATCTCATGAACACCCTGTAGGACTCTTATATTGCATTCCCTTTACAATAAACAACAACATTTCATTTGCTTCCTCATCACTTGTTGTGTATTAACTTTTTTTCATTTATATATCAGGGCATCCAGAACTCTGGATGTTCTCATACGAGAAGAATATAACTTGTGGCTCCTCTTTCTTTTCAGCCATTCCGCACACGTGCCCTGACTGTATCTGATCAACCAAGCACTATAAGCACATCTTCAACATAAACCAACAACTGCTGACTTCAGAGGAAAACATAGAGATCTTTGTCAAGACTTTAAAATATCGCTGTGTGGAATCTGGAAAACTCACTGAACATGGCCAGAAACCATTCAATGCATCAATCTAGAGGATCCGTATATGAATGATTTCCTTTTAGATGTTCTTAAACACTTAACTTACCCTTCTTTCTTGTAGCCTACTTTTGTGTGTGCGTGAGTATCTCAGATGTGCATTTGAGTTGGACCATTTAAAATTATTTTTTAAACTATTGTCTATCAAAGGCAAAAGTAAGCACTATGGCTGAAACCTTCCAGCTATTCACACTGGCAGGATCTTAGTCTTGCTGATAGCACATCCTGCAGGTTTCCCAGGTAAAGAATGAATCCAATAGAAAACATCATTGACAACGACAGGACTAGAAGATTTTGCCACGGGACAATGGCAGGCTGCCTCCATGAAACATGCAGCATGTTGTGTGGAAAGTCCCACCCTATTATTTTCTTCAAGAAACATAGTCATTGATCATACAGTACATAAGAGGCCCTTCAGCCCATCAGGTCTGCATTGACAAAACTACACTAAACCAACACTAATTCCAATATCTAGCACTTGGTCCGTAGCTTTGAATGTTATGACATTTCCTAGGCAATACATTTCAAATTCCCACCAACATTTGAGTGAACCAGCTGTTTCGTATCCGCACCCCTCATAATCTTAAACTTCATTCAGATCCCTTTCGGCATTTGCTCTGAAAAAAACAACCCTAGCTTATCCAGCCTCTCTTCATATTTCAAATGCTCCATCCCAGGCAACATCCTGATGAATCTCCTCTGATCTTTTCCACTGTAATCACATACTGAGAAGACCAGAATGGCACACAGTATTCCATTGTGACCTAACTAAAGTTTTGTACAACTCCAACAAAACCTCTCAGCTCTTATAATCTACGCCACCACTAATAAAGACAAATGTCCCTTATGCCTACTGGATCACAACACCCCTCTGTGTGAAGATTTATATTCCTCATTTCCCCTCTGGGACAAGCTCTCCAGATTCTCTGTTCCTCTGAGCTTCCTAGTGTTCTGTGATTCATTGAGTATTCCCTGGTCTGTTGCTGCTTCCAAAGTGCATCACCCACAGATTTTTCAGTGCATTTGACCAGCTTGTCTATATCTTGCTTCAACCTAAGACTGCTTTACCCACTATTAACTACCCTGCCAATCTTCATATCATCTTCTGACCCACTTATGATTTGTATTGTTTATATGTATTTTAAAACTTACAAGAAAACCTGTGTCTTTTACAATTACAATACACTACATTGACAAGCAAATTCTTTAAAAACACAGACAGAAAGAGAAGGACGCCTTTTACCATTTCCTACCACACAGTACCATTGTCATGAAGGAGTCATTTCGATGACTTGACTTATCAAATTAAATGCATTATCTTTGAACAACATGAATTTATGTGTAATTTTTCTTTTTCAAAAACGTAAGTTTTGAATTGGAATTAATAAGAGCACAAATACAAATTAAATCCAACTTGCAAGGAAACATCAAAACATTAAAGGCACAAAAGCTCCACTGGTAACCATGAGAGATTGCTGGGCAGCAGAAGAAGAAATTTGCACAGTGAGGCACTAGGCAGATGCACTTCAAGTATTCATCAACAGTGCCAGAGGCCGCTAGATGCAAGGCTCATGCAGCATTCTTCAATATCATACTGCCAGAAACAAATCTGTGCAAATGTATTTCTCCTCTTGTAAATTCAACACAATTCAAATCGCAAAATTGAATGCAATAAAATTAAATTAGTTGTGGACTACAAATAACCATGAAAATTGCCAGATTGTTGTAAAAACCAAACAGGCTTACTAATACCTTTCAGGGAAGGGAACCTGTCACCGAACTTGATCTCAACTATATGTAACTTTAGTTCCACACTAATAGCATGACTAAAATCCCTCATTATTCCCTTTGCAGTGTTGCCCGTACATTAGAATTAAAAAAAATTCGCATTGTAATATCACTTACTCTTATTCGGGCGGGAGGGGAGAGGGGTGAGGTCAAGAAGTCACACAGCTCTTCTGAGCCTGTGAGACAAATATAAATGCCTGAATGTCATTCAGTTAGCAAAGAATCAAACCAACAGTCTATTTTTATTCTAGCCCTCCAGCTGACCTATGACTTTGCCTCTGTTATCAAGTTTCAGAATAGCAACCAAATACTTTTATATATATGTTTACACCCTATCGTTTACAAATGGTACGCTACAGCTTTCTGAAGTACAGTTGGCAGCCTTCTACTTATCTAACGCTCCGAATATAAAAAGAATAAAATATAAATTGCATACAAAACACTACAGGAGTTCCTCAGGGTCAGGAGTTCCTAGGCCCAACTATTATCAACTGCTTCATCAATAATTTTCCTTCCATCATAAGATTAGAACTATGTAATTGCACAATGTACGGTATTATTTGAATCATCTCCAATATGGAAACAGTCTATGTCCATACAGCAAGAAATGGACAACATTCAGGCTGGACTGAGAAGTGGCAAGTAACATTTGCGCCACACAGTTATGCCAGACAATAACCATCTCCCCTTGACATTCAATGACATTACCACTGCTGAATCTTCTACTAACAGTGTTTTGGAGTTGCCATTTACCAGAAATTGAACTGGATCAGCCACACAAATGCTGTGGCTGCAAGAGCAGGTCAGATATTAGGAATTCTGCAGCAAGTAACAAACTATCTAATTCCCTGTCCACCATCTACAAGACACAAATTAGAGGTGTGATGAAATACTCTCCACTTGCTTGGATGAGTATCGCTCTAACAACATTCAAGAGCTTGACAATCCAGGACAAAGTAGCCTGTTTTGGGGATCCTTAAAAATTCACTCCCTCTACCACTGACACATGGTAGCAGTGGCATGAACCATCTATAAGAAACCCTGCTGTGATTCAGCAAGGTTCTTTTGACAGCATCTTCCAAACCCAAGGTTTCCACCACCTAGAAAGGCAAGAGCAGCAGATGTGTGAGAATACTACCACTTGCAAGTTCCCCTCAAAGCCACACACCATCCTGATTTGGAATTATATCACCTTGTCATTGGTTCAAAATCCTGAAACTCCCTTTCTAACAGTACTGTTGGGGTACTACATCACATGGACTGCAGCGGTTCAAGTAGTTGACTCAGCACTTTCTTCTCCAGGACATTCAGGAATGGGCGACATATGCTTGACCTAGCCAATGACAACCACAGCCCTTGAAAGAATCAACAATAAAAACAACCAGTCATTAAAAGGCTAATGCTAGCCTTTTAATCTCGGATCCGTAGAATGTTAGCTTGGAACTCAGCAGTTCTGGTTTATTGGAAATAATGTAAAATTTACAAAATATCCTCCTTCAGCAATCTCATGCCAATCATATTATTATTATTTTCAAACCGTGTTTTGTGCTTAAATGTTTTAAAAGTTCAAAGGATCATGTTATTTAATGCAAATGGGCTTAAATTATTTTGACAGTATTGCTTTTGGCCACTAAATGGAAGCAAAGATATAGGAGAGGGTTTTAAGAGCTTTTGTCTGGAAGATGTAGTGATAACACCAATGATTGATGGGTAGTAATTTTATAGTCCTTTCCCACTGATGATATTGTCAATCCTAACTTCCCCAAGTTTCACCAGCCTTTTAACCAGCCTGCTTCAGCATCTGGCAGATCTGTGACCACCTCCCATCTGCAACAGAGTGGCAGCCCTCCCCTCTAGCACGATCCCAACCAAACATTTGGAAGTTAAGATTTTATCCTCAGTTTCCAAACTTGAGGTCGCCCTTTCTCCCATCAGCTGTCATTAAATTTTTCAGCATAATAATGTCCCACATCCCACACTTCTTGGCTCCTCAGCATTGTATTTCCAAGGGGTACCAAAAAAAAAAACACTGGGGAATTCCCCCGGGAAGTTCCACGAAGGGTTTATGTGGCAATTGTCCAGAAACGCTAACTTCCCCTGGACAACGATGCTGCACTGGTAACTTTGGATGGTCTTGCTAGCGTTATGCTAATAGTTAACTCACTTCTAACTTCACTGTAACAATTTAAAGCACTCAGACCAGACCCCACATGGGACACCCTCCACACTCTGGACCTGCCAATAGACTACCATTTTGCAATGATAGTTGGAAGCTATACTATTCGTCATTTACATGCTACATGGTGATTTCATCCTTCAGCAAGTGGCAGACTTCTGTATGCACACCAACAACACAGAACTCTATGGAGCAAACTTTCAACTTTGGTGAAGATAGAACACTGATCGTAATGGATGGGGCCAACACTTTTGCATACTGCTCCATTTTAAAATGAAAAGAAAAACTTAATGTAATGTATAATAGCACATTTTTAAAATGTCAAAGAGACAGAGGGAAATGGTGGAGTAGTGGTATTATCAGTGGACAAATAATTCAGAAGATCCAGGGTAATGATCTGGTGACCTGGGTTTGAATCCCACCATAGCAGATGGTGAAATTAAATTCAATAAAAAACCTGGAATTAAATTTAATTGTTGATTGTTGTAAAATTCCATCTAGTTCACTAATATCCTTTAGGGAAGGAAATCTGGCCTATATATGATTCCAGACCCACAGCAATGTAGTTGACTCTTAACTGCCCTCAGGGATGGGCATTAAATGCTGACCATGCTAGTGACACCCACATCCCATGAACAAATAAAGAAAAACAAAGTTATATTTGGCTCACATCAGTATCAGTTCTGAATTCAATGTGTCTTTGGATATGGGTGGTGTGCTCACACATGCATAAGATTACCAATCCCCTGACTTTCACATTTAAACTCTTTGGATTGTTTATTGTTTTGTGTGTATAGGACTTCACATAAATTAACAGAGTCATTTTCCAGGATATAAAATAAAGCCATGTTAAGCAGTAATAATGCACACTAATTTTTACAGGTTTCCACCCACCTCACAATTAAGTGGTGGCATCTATAATGAATAAGATGTCATCTTTCACATAGGCATGTTTTGGAGAATCAAATTTGAATAAACATAGGGCAGTTATTGGCAAAATTAATCTCATTCACAGGCCTTGAAAATGAGAAAGAATTAACATCTGAACGAAAGGCATCAATTAAATGTTCTCCATTGTTCTGGCAGGAGCATGAAGGTGACCTTTTGCTTAAATGGCCAAACCATCATATTTGCCCCTTATAACAACAAAGGATAAAGAAATCCGCATTCCTCATTCTGTTCCATCCGTATTTAAATAAATTCTTAAATACACCTTATACCCATATTTGATGATGTAGAATACACTAGAAGAAAGGTTTGTTACTCATCCTGCAACTCATTTGGAAGAGGTAAGTAGTCAATTTCAGTTTGTTAATTGCTTAATTATATTTGTTCCCAAACCTGATTAGGCCTTCCTTAGTACGGGCGGGTAAAAATTCTCTCAAACAAACTCCCAGGGAAATCGACAGAGGAGGCTGGAACCCAATATATCCAGATGCCAGCCAAACTTCTGGCACTTCAATTGGGCAGATAAGGCAATGAGTTTTCAGTTCCTAAATCCTTTGGCAATGTCTTAAGAATGTATCAAATCAACAGTAAAAGCATAACAAAATAAAACAACAAAATGACCATTTAAAAGTCTAAAAATTTGAACTCCTTACCATATGTTTCTTCAACTTTGGCATGAGTTTACTTAAAATCTGATCATGATGCGCCTGGAACCTTTGGAGCTTTGGAAATCCAGGAATAAAAAATCCTGAAAAAATAATGAGGTTATGCAATAAATGTGTGTGAAAGCATAACATCAGAAAGATCGTAAGTATAATGAAACAAGTTGATGTTTTGCTACAGATGATGGTGCAGAAACTGAACTCATTGCACCCAATTTAGACATCACTGCCCTCTTGCTATTCTTACTAACCTGACTGTTCTCCTTCCCCTTGCTACATACTTGAGAGCCACTGCAAGTAGCCTGAAATTGATTCTTTGGAATAGCTGTAGAGATGCTACAGGTGCTGGCAGCTCGTTCACATTACCTACAAAAGTTTCCAAGGTCCTATTTGAGCAGGCTTTGGGCCTTCTGGTTTGAATGCAGAGTCTCAATCAAATGTATTTTTACCTCAATGTGTTCTATTTTTATATACAAATTCCTGCTGTAAAAATGGTCAACCCACACTTTTAAACTGAACTCATTCCCAGGAAAGATTTCTAACAATTGGCGAGTATTCAAAAATGAACTTTCACTGTCCCATTAGGGCATAACGAGCAAGTAACTTGATGCAACAAGTTCAACTTCCATTGGTTGACCTTAGGCTATATTACATTGATGTAGAATGTTTGAGAATGTCAGAAGTATCGGGGGTAACAAAATGAACATAAACTTGACTATTTCTGAAAGCAACATTCCTCTGGACAGTTACCCTTCTACAAAACATTCAACAGAAAACTACAAATTTGAAACATGTTCAAATGAAAAGCACAAGTTATGCAAATAGACACAGTCCAGCACGTAAACAATACATTTCAAAACAAATTATTTGGCTTTGAGAGAGGCCACATCTAACATGGAAAATTGGGAGGGGAAGAAACATGTATCCTACACCGGTAAATCATTAAAGAAAAATGTATTTATTTGTCATAAGTAGGGCTTACAATAACACCACAATGAAGTTACTGTGAAATTCCCCCAGTCGCCACACTCCGGCACCTGTTCGAATCAATGCACAAAACCAGCATATTTTTCAGACTGTGGGAGGAAACCAGAGGAACTGGAGGAAACCAATGCAGACACAGAGAGAATATGTAATCTTCCACCCAGACAGTCACCCAAGCTGGGAGATTGAACTGGGTCCCTGGTGCTGTGAGGCAGCAGTGCTAACTACTATGCCATTGTCAACACAATGCTTTCTCTAAGATGGGAGGTGGAGAAGAGGAAGGGGAACTGATTTTTTGTTGATGCAGAAACATCTGAACGCCTATAAAGGAAAAGTATAGCATAATGGACCAGTTTGTCTACATAATGTCAGCCTTGTTCTAAGTTTTAGTTTCTATACAGTCATTGTAATAACTGGTTGCAGGTGTCCTTATAGTCTAACAATAATACATTGTAAGCTCATTCTTAATAATACAAAGAACAAAACAGCACGGGAAACAGGCCCTTCGGCGCAACGAGCCTGCGCCGCCACCCCAATGATCCCACCTCTACCCGTGATCCCTATCTATGTTTATAGATCTATGGATTGAAACCAAATTTGAGACAATTTAGGGAGAATTTGTTCTGCCAATTAGCCTAAGAGTACATTTTTGGGATGTGGGAGGAAACCGGAGCACCCAGAGAAAACCCATGCAAGCACGGGAGAATGCGCAACTCCCACAGACACAGGCCCACATCCATGTATCTGCACAGCACAGCGATAGTCATTGAGCTGTCATGTTGTCCATCAAATGGAGCAGGTCAAGCGTACACTAACGACATGAAGCACTAAGAACTCTTGAAAAATCCAAGAGCAGCCCTCTCACGACCCATCGCGTGTATGTCCCTCGTTAGACAACAAGGTGGACCAAAGCACCTGTAGGATAAAAACAAGTACATCAATATCATCGTCTATTTACACACTTCCCAGGAACTCCCAAGGCTCATGATCCCTATTTTAAATCAGTTTTCTATACCCCTCCATTCCCATTCAGTTCATGTGCCCATCTAAGTATCTCTTAAATAACTCCAGGGTGCCTGCCTCCACTATTTTACTTGGCAGTGCATTCCACCACCCTCTGTGTGAAAAAACTCCCTCTAGCATCCAAATTATACCTTACCTCCCTCACCCTAAGCCCGTGACCCCTCGTGCTATTTGAGTCCATCCTAGGAAAAAGCTTAACCCTGTTAACTCTATCTATACCCCTCATAATCTTGGATACCTCTATTAGATCTCCTCTAAGTCTACGTCTTTCTAAGGAAAACAGCCCCAATTTGCCTAACCTCTCCTCGTAACTCAGATCTTCCATACTAGGCAGCATCCTGGTAAATCTCCTCTGCACTCTCTCCAGAGTCTCTACGTCCTTCCGGTAATAAGGCGACCAGAACTGGGTGCAGTATTCCACATGAGGTCTAATTAACGTTTCATACAACCGCAACATTAAAGGCCATCTCCTGTACTCTATACCCTTTCTTATAAAGGCTAGCATAACATATGCTTTCTTCACAACCTTCTCCACCTGCTCTGCCACCTTCAGAGACTTGTGCACTTGCAGCCCGAGGTCTCTCTGTGTTTCTATACTCTTAATAGGTCTACCCTTTATCATATACCTCCCCCTACATTCTTTCTCCCGAAATGCATCACCTCACATTTATCAGGATTGAATTGTATCCCTTTATCCCTTTAGCCTTGTATCCCTTTAGCCTTGACCTTTTCAACTAATGTCCCATGAGGGACTTTGTCAAATGCCTTACTGAAATCCATATAGACGACATCAACGGCTTGCCCTTTGTCGACAATTTTCGTCACCTCCTCAAAAAATTCTGCCAGATTCGTAAGGCATGACCTCCTCTTAACAAAGCCACGTTGCGTATCCCTAATCAGATCGCAATGCTCTAAGTGCCTATACATCCTATCTCTAAGAATCCCCTCCAACAGCTTCCCTACCACTGACGTCAAACTCACCGGCCTATAATTTCCAGGGTTATCCCTACCACTCTTTTTAAACAACGGTACAACATTAGCTATTCTCCAGTCCTCTGGGACCTCACCTGTGAGCAAAGAACAGACAAAGATTTAATATTTGGATGTTGTATGTATTTTGGCAATAAACTTTCAAAATCATCAATTCATTTGCAACAATTACTCAGAAGACGAAACTGTCCTAAAATATCAAAAATTCTGAGACATTGAAGAAATTAATTCAATAGTTTAAAAAATGAAATAGATGTTGGAAAAAGTAATTCTCATTATGCAAAGAATGTCACAATTGTGCATTGGGTACAAGTTGAGATGAATGATAGAGTTATTACTGCCAGAGATTGCACCTGGCATTTGGGGCAGAGAGGAGTTATTCAACGATTTCAATACCGCTCCTATTGACTGGTGATTATTATGATTGTTGATGAACATTTGCTAAACACTAAGTTAAGCAAAATATTGCAATGCTGGAATCTGGAACAAGAACAGAAAATGCTGGATAATGCAGATTTAAAGCAAATGGCAAAAAACAAAAAAAGATATTAGAAAAAGAATTATATGTAGTGTGTTTCCTTTCTACTTTGAGTGAAGGAAAGCATCCAGGTGAGGGCAGCAGAGGGGCTCAAGTAATTGGCGATTGCAGGTAACATTTGCATAGGTGCAGTCACTGCGACAAGAAGATGGTTTGTGGAGGAGTTGCTGTGAAGGGACAGTTAAACCCCAAATACTACGTCAGTGTTTCCCTCTTTATTTCCTCGTCTAACCAAAAATAAGTCGGCAGGAGGACCACAAGCAAGGGAGGGGTGAGTCGAGATTGTTTTACTTGTATAAAGACAGTACGGCAGCTAGGGAGTGTAGCAGTGGTATGCGCCTCCTGCCAGATGTGGGAAATTAGGGAGCATTCTAGTCTCCCTGACAACTTTGTCTGCAGAAAGTGTGTTTTGTTGCAGCTCATCACAGACTGCATTGTTTGGTTAGAGTGGCAGTAGATGAACTGCAAAGCATACAGGAGGCAGAGAATGTGATAGACACTGGTTACAGGGAGGCTGTCACACCAAAAGTTCAGACATGTAAATGGGTGACTGCCAGGAGAGGCAGGCAGGTAGCAGGAGTCTCCTGTGCCTATTCCTGTTTCAAACAGATACATCTTGGATACTATTGAGGGGGATAGCCTATCAAGGGGAGATACCAGCAGTGGAGACTTGTGGCACCACAGCTGGTTTTGCTGTGGGATAGGGTCGGGCAAAGAGCAAGTGAACAGTAGTAATAGGGGTCTCATTAGTTAGAGGCACAGACAGGCATTTCTGTGGCCACAATCGAGACTCCAACACATAGGACCACAATTGAGACTTGACTCACCCCTCCCTTGCTTGTGGTCCTCCTGCCGACTTTTTTTTGCTTTCCTGGTGCCAGGGTTAAGGACATCTGAGTGATTGCAGGGCATTCTTAAGGGGGAGGGTGAGCAGCCAGAGGTCATTATACATATTGGTATCAATGACATAGGTAGGAAAAGGGATGAGGTCCTGAAGTGTGAATATAGAAAGTTAGGCAGAAGACGAAAGTGCAGGACCTCCAAGGTAGTAATTTCAGTACGACCTGTGTCATGTGCTAGTGAGAGTAGGAATAGAAAGATTAGGCAAATGAATGCATGGCCTGAGCACAGGGGCGGGGGCAGGAATTTAGATTTTTGGATCATTGGGATCTTTTTTGGGGAAGGGGTGACCTATTCAAGAGGGACGGGTTACAACTGAACTGGAGAGGGACTAACATCCTAGTGGGAAGATCTGAGAGAGCCACTTGGGAGGGTTTAAACTAGTTTGGCAAGGAGGTGGGATCCAAAGCTGTAGGGAAACAGAAGAAAAGCTTGAGAACAGCACAGAAGTTAAAGAGAGCACATTAAGTAGTAAAGACAATGTCAGTAATCCTAGTACCAGGCAGATCAGGAAGAAGCAAGACACAGAGCAAAGGAAGTCCAGATTAAACTGCATTTATTTCAATGCAAGAGGCCTGACGGGCAAGGCAGTTGAACTCAGGGCATGGATGGGTACGTGGGACTGGGATATTATATCAATTACTGAAACATGGCCAGGGGAAGGACTGGCAGCTCAATGTTTCAGAGTACAGATGCTATAGGAAAGATAGAACAGGAGTAAGAAAGGAGAGGGAGTTGCACTTTAGATTAGGGAAAGCATCACAGCTGTACTGAGAGGAGATATATCCAAGGGTTCAGCCACTGAGTCTATTTGATAGAATGAGAAATGAGGAAGGGAAAATCACTTTGATAGGGTTGTACTATAGAACCCCAAATGGTCAGCGGAAAATTGAGGAACAAATATGTAACAAGATTACAGATAGCTTCAAGAAAAATAGGGTGGTTTGGGTCAGAGATTTTAACTTTCCCAACATTGGCCGGGACAGTCATAGTATTAGAGGGTTGGATGGAGAGAAATTTGTTGAGTGTATTCAGGAGGAATTTCTCATTCAGTATGTGGATGGTCTGACTAGAGAGGGGGCAAAACTTGACCTCCTCTTGGGAAATAAGGAAGGCAGGTGACAAAAGTGTTAGTGAAGGATCACTTTGGGACCAGTGATCGTAACTATTAGTTTTAAAATAGCTATGGAAAATGATATTCTGGTCCAAAAGTTAAAATTCTAAATTGGGGCAAGGCCAAAGGATCTTTCAAAAGTTAATAGGGTGGCACAGTAGCACAGTGGTTAGCACTGCTGCTTCACAGCTCCAGGGACCTGGGGTAAATTCCCGGCTTGGGTCACTGTCTGTGTGGAGTTTGCACATTGTGTCTGCATGGGTTTCCTCCTGGTGCTCCGGTTTCCTCCCACAGTCCAAAAATATGCGGGTTAGGTTGTTTGGCCATGCTAAAAAAAATTGCCCCTTAAGAGTCCTGAGATGCGTAGATTAGAGGGATTAATGGGTAAATAATGGGTAAAGTAGGGATATGGGGGCAGGGCCTCCGTGGAATTGTGTTGGTGCAGACTGGATGGGCCGAATGGCCTCTTCCTGCATTGTAGGATTTCTACTATAATTGGGGAAGTTTGTGGCAAAGCAAAGGGACGTCTGACAAGTGGCATGCTTTTAAAAGTGAGTTGAGGGTAAACACATTTCTCTTAAAGTGAAAGGCAAAGTAGGGAATCCTGGTGCCTTGGGATATTGAGGCCGTGGTCAAGAAGAAGAAAGAGGCACATGACATGCATAATCAGCTGTGATCAAGTGAATCCTTTGAAAAGTATAGTGGGTGTAGGAGTAGAGTTAAGAGAGAAATCAGGAGGGCAAAAAAGAGACATAAGATTGTTTTGGCAGGTATGGTAAAGGAGAATCCAAAAAGTTTCTACAAATAATATAAGAAAAAGAATAACAAGGGAAAGAGTAGGATCTCTTAAGGATCAAGAAGGTCATCTATGTGCGGATCCACAAGAGATGGGTGAGATCTTAAATGAATATTTCTCATCAGTATTTACTATTGAGAAAAGCATGGATGTTAGGGAACTTGGGGAAATAAATAGCAATGTTTTGAGGAGTGTACATATTACAGAGAAGGAGGTGATAGAAGTCTTAAAGCACATCAAGATAGATAAATCCCCGGGACCTGATGAAGTGTATCCCAGGACATTGTGGGAAGCTAGGGAAGAAATTGCAGATATTTGAATCATCGATGGTCATGAGTGAGGTACCTGAAGAATGGAGAATGGCAAATGTTGTGCCTTTGATTAAGAAGGGTGCAGGGAAAAGCCTGGGAACTACAGGCCAGTGAGCCTCATATCTGTGGTGGGTAAATTGTTGGAAGGTATTTTGAGAGACAGGATCTACAGGCATTTAGAAATGCAAGACTAATTAGGGACAGTCTGCATGGTTTTATGAGTGCAAAATCATGTATTACAAATTTGATTGAGTTTTTTGAAGGGATAACCAAGAAGATAGATGAGGGTAGTGCAGTTGATTCGTCTACATGGACTTTAGAAAGGCCTTTGACAAGGTACCGCATGGTAAGTTGTTGCATAAGGTTGAATCTCACCTTATATCCAGGATGTGATAGCTAAATGGATACAAAATTGGCTTCTTGACGAAGCCAGCGGGTGATTGTAGAGGGTTGTTTTTCAAACTGGAGACCTGTGAAGTAGTGTGCCTCAGGGATCAGTGCTGGGTCCTCTGTTATTTGTCATTCATTTTCATGATTTGGATGAGAATATAGGAGGCATGGTTAGTAAGTTTGCTGATTGGTGGCATAGTGGACAGTGAAAAAAGTTATCTCCAATTGCAACGGGATCTTGATCAATTGGGCCAGTGGGCTGACGAATGGCAGATGGAGTTTAATTTAAACAAATGCAAGGTGATGCATTTTGGTAGACTGAACCAGGACAGGGCTTACTCAGTTAATGGTGGGGCACTGGGGAGAGCTACAGAACAAAGAGATCTAGGGATACATGTTCATAGCTCTTTGAAAGTGGAATCACAGGTGGACAGAGTGGTGAAGAAGGCATTCCGCATGCTTGGTTTCATTGGTCAGAGCACTGAATACAGGAGTTGGGACATCTTGTTGAAGTTGTACAAGACATTGGTAAGGCCACATTTGGAATACTGTGTGGAGCACTAATTCTGTTAACACTATTATAGAAAGGATATTATTAAACTAGAAAGCATGCAGAAAAGATTCATTAGGATGCTACTGAGACTTTATGGTTTGAGTTATAAGGAGAGACTGGATAGACTGGACTTTTTCCTCTGGAGCATAGGAGATTGAGAGGTAATCCTATAGAGGTCTACAAAACAATGAGAGGCATAGATCAGCTAGATAGTCAACGTCTTTTTCTGAAAGGTAGGGGAGTCTAAAACTAGAGGGCATTGATTTAAGGTGAGAAGGAAGAGATACCCATGGCGGGTTCCTGGTAGCATAGCAGGCAAGCCATACAAAACTGGGACTGAGGGCATTACTACTCATCGATCATTGAGTATATTTAAGCTAGAGATGGATATGTTCTTGATTGATAAGAGGATCAAAGGTTACGGAGAAAAAGCAGGAGAATAGGGTTGAGAAACTTATCAGCCATGATTCAATAATGGAGCATATTCAATAGACCAAGTGGTCTAATTCTGTTTCTATATCTTATGGCCTGATCAGTAATGTAAGAAGGCACCTGACTCTCAGTTTAAATTAGCAGAATGTAAAGACATGTCATAAAGTTGTTCCATACCTGCATCCTCTATGTACATAGTTCAGTAATGTTAATAAAGATCACCCTTATTATGGGTAACATCAATCTATGTGACTTCTTCTAGAACAAGGACATCTCAATCAACGACCATCTAACCAATTTCAAGTTATATTTCAGCACTGGAGTGACCATCTTATCAGATGGGGAACCGTGACTCCAAGCCTGCTGGGTCTGAAACATGGACATCTCACCCTACTGTGTAGGGGAAGTCCAATCCCCGGTCATTGAAATGATTCAAGAGTCATGAAAGTAGGGTGACAAACAGACCGCAGAAGTTATGTACATCATACAAAATCAGACTTATTCACTCCTCAGTACACTCAGCTAGAAATCATTCTCCTGAAAGCTCGAATACAAAGCTGGTGCCCAATGTTGACGTTGTTGATAATCTCTCTCCCCTGTTTGCAGAGCAGGTTTTTCTCCTTTTCAGGTTCCTGAACTAAACCAAATGCCAGACAAACCCATAGCATGGGAGATTACCACAGCATTCCCTGTGGGGTTGATGCCTGAGCCAGAACCAGTAGAGCCTCTGTCTTCACCGCTGACTACAGTGCAGTTGACTGAGATGATGGCTTACGCACGACACGAGCAATTACTAGCCAGTATAATGGAACCACAGAAGTTGCTATAATCACTTAACAGCCTGACGCAAACACTACTCAATAAAGGTGAACTGCTTCTAAGTTGCTCTTTCATTCATAAGACGGCTCTCCCTCAACCTCAGATGGCTTCCAGATGCTTGAAAAGACAAAAGAAGAAGGAGGGATGTAACTGACAGCCAGATGGATAGCACTCCCATCCCCCCAGAAAGAAATGATCATGGTACCAACTCACTATCATTGCAACTGGACCAACCAGGTGTGGTGCAACACTCTCCAATGGAAAAAGTCCTTGAAGCCATACCTGTATCCACTCAAACAAACAGTCCATCAACAAGATAAACAGCGCCTAGAACCTACTATTTTCCCAACTGGACAGTAAATGAGACATGGCAGGAGTACAAGATCTCTAAACCCTGATTTCAAAAATTTAAAGCAGGGAGATAGAGTAGTATGAACTCTATTAATATGTATTGTTAATGTAATAATATTAATCACAAAGCAGTTTAGAGTAGTTATAGTTGTACCACCAAAGTTAATCACGTAAGTCTTATGGCAACACAAGATTTGAATCAAACTAACTATTGTCAATCTAGATCCAACGGATAAATATTTTTGGTGAGGGTGGGGGAAGACATGTAGCAGTATAATCTGGTAAACTAGGGTTTAATCTAGGACTGAGTGCAGTATTGCTCAGTGATGTAAGAAGGCACCTGATCAAGAGCTTAGGTCAGCACTGTACAGCTATGCAGCAATGTCTAAGGACATACCATGGAATTCTCTCATACTTGTACTCTCTACATTTTCACTAATGTTAATAAAGACTTCTAGGAAACTTTTGCAAGATTGTTTAAATGAGTAGTACACGTCACAAGTAGTGATAACTCAACAACCCTCACCTGCACCAACTTCCTCAAATGCTAACCAAGATTCTGCTAACTCTTAAAGAGAGGCACTTCAGGATTTATTCCCATTATCCTACAATAGTTAGAAAGTTGCCTTTAGATTTTTGTTAGCACTGGCAGTTTGCTAATCTTATATTGATGCTGGACCAGAAACGTGGGTTGGGCTTCATAGCTGTGAAATCAGGTGGGTTTCTGATCCATTTGTGAAATATGGATGAATAATTGTTATGGCAGTTATAAAAACTGAAATATAATTGAAATTGGGAGTGGTTACTGAAAGATTTTGTGCTTTTATAAATAGTGAAATTATACTAGTTGAATCTAATTAATGAGAAAGCAGAAAAAAGATTGGTTAAGGATGAATATACCTATGAGGAGAAAAATATAATACATTTTTATTCGAAGCATCACATTATACTTTAAAAAACATTCTGGTTAAAATAGCTTACCCTATGCATCAGCATGAATAGATGAGGCATTACATAGAACATCTAATTCAATCTTCTGCAAAGCTGGAAACTATGAAATGCTGTCACTGACTGGAAATCGCTTTCGGGGTTCATTAATAAGACTGATATTACACCAGGAAATCAATTTATTAATTTAGTATTTAGATTAGATCTTTTTCCATCCTATTCAAATACATTCTCACTACTTAGAGATAACAGATGCTGGAGAATCTAAACCATATGTCAAGGTGTATCAGGTTTGCCAAGTTCCTAGTAATATTAGCTGGAAATATTTTGGCAACGATCTCCACCTAATGAGTATGGATAAACTTAACAGTCACATTTTTAATAAAAGCCCACATGTTATTACTTAATACTGGATTTCTAATACATACCTAATGCCTTTCAGCCAAGACTGTTACACTTTATTGGGTTTTAATTTATTCCAAGAATACATAATAAGGAATATTTTATAGGACGTCAGAAGAGGTATATCCTAGACACGTCCAATCTTTTAAAGAAAAAAACAATCATCATTTCAATACATACCAAATATAGATCTCTTCTGTGGATTGTTGGTTTATATTATTTCAGTGAGTTAAATGATTATGTGATGTGGCGACACAAATAGTGGAAATCTTATTTGGAGTACAGCCATTTTTGAACAATAGTGCCAGTGCTCTTGTTTCCTACTTTAGGTTTTTGCTAAAACAGCAAATACTTAGCAAAGAACTAAAAGAACAGGTTGGCACCTTTATTGGGAAACAGGAGCATTTCAGAGTAACTCTCTTGGCCTGCACCATCTCAATGTATTCATCCAACTATTTAATTCCCTGGAATATAGCAATTCAATAAAAAGTAGACCTTGCCCACAATGAATCAAAGGATGTCTTTTCTGCAGCAGTGATATTATCCACAAAGTGTGATGAGGAAATAATTAGAAAGTGTGACAGAAAGCATGCACATAATGGATGTGCCTCTTCCAATGAGTACTGTTGAGCGGAGCAGCCACCTGGTGGAAGCAGCAGTAGCCGTGCCTTTGGCGCAGAACTAGCCCAGCAGCTCAGAAGGATAAGGAAAGGAGGAGGAAGACAATATTAATCGGGGACTCTACAGTGAGGGGTTTGGACAGGCAATTTTGAGGCAGATGGGAATCTCGGATGGTGGTCTACCTCCCTGGTGCCGGGATTCGGGATGTCTCTGGTCATATCCCAGAAATCCTGAGGTGGGAGGGAGAGGTGCTAGAGGTAATGGTACATATTGGTACCACTGACATAGGCAGGAAGAGGGAAGGGGTCATGAAAAGAGAATATAGGGAGTTAGGTAGACTCTGAGAAGGAGGAACGCAAAGGTAGTAATCTTGGGACTGCTTCCTGTGCCATGAGAAAGTGAGAGCAAGAATGGAATGAGGTGGAGGATGAATGCACGGCTGAGGGACTGGAGTAGGGGGCAGGGATTCAGGTTCCTGGATCATTGGGACCTCTTTAGGGGCAGGTGTAACCTGTACAAAAAGGACAGGTGGCACTTGAATCCCAGAGGGACCAATATTCTGGCTGGAAGGCTGGCTAAGGCTACTGGGGAGACTTTAAACTAGAATGGTTGCAGGGAGGGAATTGATATGAAGTGACTGGAAGCGAGGAGGTTAGCTTGCGAACAAAGAGGGATTGTCGACAGTGTAGGAGGGAGGATAGAGAGTTGACAGAGAAGGGGAACGCTCAGGCCAAAGGTTTGAGATGTGTCTATTTTAACACTAAGAGTGTGATGAACAAAGTGGATGAGCTTACAGCATGGATCGGTGCTTGGAAATGTGATGTGGTGGCCATTACAGAGACTTCTCAGGGTCAGGACTGGATACTTCAAGTGCTGGGTTTCAAATATTTCGGGACGGATAGGGAGGGTGGCAAAAGACATGGGGAGTGACACTATTGATCAGGGATAATGTCATGGTTGTAGAGAAGGTGGACGCCATTGAGGGATTGTCTAAGGAGTCTCTTGGATGGAAGTTCAGAACAGGAAGCGGTCAATAACTTTACAGGGTATTTTCTATAGGCCACCCAATAGTAACAGGGTTGTTGAGGAGGAGATAGGGAAACAGATCCTGCAGAGATGCAATAATAACAGAATTGTTGTGATGGGAGATTTTAATTTCCCAAATATCAACTGAAATATCCCTAGGGTAAGGGGTTTGGATGGGGAGGAGTTTGTTATGTGCATTCAGGAGGGTTTCCTGACACAGTATGTGAATAAGCCTACAAGTGGAGAGGCTGTACTTGATCTGGTATTGAGTAATGAATATGGAGAGGTGTCAGATCTTTCGGTGGGAGAGCATTTTGGGGATAAGGATCATAACTCTATCTCCTTTACACTACCATTAGAGAGAGATAGGATCAGGCAAGTGTTTATCTGGAGTAAGGGAAAATATGAAGCCAACAGACAGGAAATTAAAGACATAAATTGGGAGGAGATATTCTCAGGGAAATGTATCGAAGTAAGGTGGCAGATTTTCAAGGAATATTTGTATGGAGCTCTGCACGACAACGTTCCAACAAGACAGGGAAGTTATGGTGTGTTACAGAAACCATGGTGCACGAAAGTTGTAGTGAATCTAGTCAAAAAGAAAAGCGTACAAAAGATTAAGGGAGCTAGGTAATGTTAGGGATCTAGAGGAGTATATGGCTTGTAAGAAGGAACTTAAGAAGGAAATTAGAGAGCCAGAAGGCACCATGAGAAGGCCTTGGCAGGTAAGATTAAGGAAAATCCTAAGGCGTTCTTCAAATATGTGAAGAGCAGAAGGATGAGATGCAAAGGAATAGGACCTATAAAATGTGACAGAGGGAAAGTTTGTATAGAATCGGTAGAAACAGCAGAGGTGCTCAATGAATACTTTATTTCGGTATTCACGGTGGAAAAAGATCTTGGTAGGTGTAGTGCAGGCTTGCGGCAGGCGGAGAAGTTTAAGTGCGTGGACATTAAGAAAGAGGATGTGTTGGGGCTTTTGAATAGCATCAAGATAGATAAGTTGCTGGGACTAGATGGGATGTACTCCAGGTTACTGTGGGAGGCGAGGGAAGTGATTGCGGAGCCTTTGGCAATGATCTTGCATCATCGATGGAGACAGGAGAGGTTCTAGAGGATTGGAGGATTGCGGATGTGGTTCCTATATTCAAAAAAGGGAATAAAGATAGCCCAGAAAATTATCGACTGGTAATTCTAATCTCAGTGGTTGGTAAGTTGATGGAAGAGATCCTGAGAGACAGGATTTATGAACATTTAGAGAAGTACAGTAATATCAAAAGTAGTCAGCACAGCTTTGTTAAAGGCAGATCATATCTAATGAGTCTGATTGAGTTTTCTGAAAATGTGACTAAACACATTGATGAAGGAAGAGCGGTGGATGTGGTTTACGTGGATTTCATCAAGGTGTTCGATAAGGTCCTCCATGCAAAGCTTATTGCGAAAGTGAGGGGGCATGGGATCCAAGGGGACATTGCTTTGTGGATCCAAAACTGGCTTGCCCGCAAAGGCAGAGAGTGGATGTGGATGGGTCTTTTTCTGCATGGAGATCGGTCACCAGTGTAATTGGATCTGTTCTGGGACCCCTGCTGTTTGTGATTTTTATAAATGACCTGGATGAGGAAGTGGAGGGATGGGTTGGTAAGTTTACCAATGACACAAAGGTCGGAAGTATTGTGGATAGTTTGGAGGGATGTCAGAAGTTGCAGCGTAACTTAGATAGGATGCAAGACTGGGCGGAGAAGTGACAGATGGACTTCAACCGGGATAAATGTGTAGTGGTACATTTTGGCAGGTTAAATGAGATGAACGAATATAATATTAAGGGTAAGACTCTTAGCAGTGTGGAAGATCAGAAAGATCTAGGGGTCTGGGTTCATAGGATTCTCAAAACAGCTTCGCAGGTAGAGGATACGATTAAGAAGAAATATGGCCTTCATCAATTGAGGAATTGAGTTCAGAAGTTGGGAGATAATGCTTCAGCTGTATAAGACTCTGGTCAGATCCCACTTGGAGTATTATGCTCAGATCTGGTCGTCTCATTACAGGAAGGATGTGGAAGCCATTGAAAGGGTGCAGAGGAGATTTACAAGGATATTACCTGAATTGGGTGGCATGCCTTATGAGAACAGGTTGAGAGAGCTTGATCTTTTCTCTTTAGCGAGACGAAGGATAAGAGGGGACCTGACAGAGATATATAAGATGATGAGAGGTATTGATCGGGTGGATTCTCAGTGGCTTTTCCCCAGGGCTGAAATGGCTGCCACAAGAGGACACATGTTTAAGGTGCTGGTAAGTAGGTACAGAGGAGATGTCAGGAATAAGTTTTTCACTCAGAAGGTGGTGAGTGAGTGAAATCGGCTGCCATCAGTGGTAGTGGAGGCAGATTCATTAGGGTCTTTTAACAGACTTCTGGATGAGTAGATGGGACTTAATAGGATTGAGGGTTATAGGTAAGCCTAATACATAGAGATAAGATTGGCGCAACTTGTGAGCCAAAGCGCCTGTTTGTGTTGTTTTCTATGATTCTATAATGGAAAGATTTTACATTATGAGCATTTTGAATGAGAAAAGCATTATCTCTTTTACCTGTCTGTGCTCTCACATTGTCACCTGTGCACTTATTTTCAGCAGAGTTTTTTTTTTCCAAGTGTTGGCTTCCGCTCCCATGTAGGAAGATGTCTCTCCTTAAGATCTGCCGCTAATCAAATGTCTCACAACACCAGGTTAAAGCCCAACAGGGAAGTACTTGGGGCACCATCTTTAAAGGGTTTTTAAAATACTTCCCTCCAACCCCCATGGACACAGAGGGATAGGCCCCCGCAAGCATCGGGGCAACACCACCATGGAATTTCTCATAGTTCCGACATGCCACAATGAAAAACTGCACTAACCTCCTCAGAAGACAAACACGGGATGTGGCGGACAGAGTACCTGCCATTCTCCAGTACTTCCCTGGAGCAGAGAAGCTATGAGATCTTCTCTGGAGTTTTCAACATGTCATTGATGAAGACGAATATCTCGCCAAGGCCATCCCCACATTCTCACTTCTTGCCTTCAAACAACTGCACAACCTCAAACAGCCATTGTCCACAGCAAACCACCCAGCCTACAGAATTGTGACCACAACACCACACAACCCTGCCACAGCAACCTTTGTAAGATGTGCCAGATCATTGACACGGATACCATCATCTCACGTAAGAACACCATCCACCATACATACTCTTGCAACTTGGCCAATGTTTTCTACCTGATATGCTACAGGAAAGGATGTCCCAAGTCATGGTGCATTGGGGAGACCATGCAGAAGCTATGACAATGGATGAATGAACACCGCTTGACAATCACCAGGCAGGAGTGTTTCCCTTCCTGTTGGGGAACACTTCAGCAGTCACGGGCATTCAGCCTCTGATCTTCGGCTTAGCGTTCTCCAAAGCGGCCTTCATGACATATAATGCAGAATCACTGAGGAGAAACTGATAGCCGAGTTCCACACATGAGAGCAGTTTCAATCGGAATCTTGGGTTCATGTCACACCATCTGTAACCCCCATGATTTGACTGGGCTTGCAAAATTTCACTAACTTCCTGTCTGGAGACAATACACACTTCTTTAACCTGTGCTTGGCCCTCTCTCCAATCACACTGTCAGTACCTTTTAAGACTTGATTATCTGTAAGATTCGCATTCCAAATATTGTCTTGTAAATTGAGTTTGTGTCTATATATGCTCTGTTTGTGAACACAACTCCTCATTCACCTGAAGAAAGAACTGAGACTTCAAAACATCGTGGTGCTAAATAAATCCATTGGACTTTAACCTGGTGTCGTAAGACATCTTACCGTGCTTACTCCAGTCCAACGCCAGCATCTTCACATTATGGCTAATCAAATGGCCAGCAAATATCTTACCACTGGGAATATGACTACTGCTGGGACTGCAGTCATGGGCGGCACAGTAGCACAGTGGTTAGCACTGCTGCTTCACAGCTCTAAGGACCTGAGTTCGATTCCACACTGTCTGTGTGGAGTTTGCATATTCTCCTCGTATCTGCGTGTTTTTCCTCCAAGTGCTCCGGTTTCCTCCCACAATCCAAGGATATGCAGGTTAGATTGATTGGCCATGCTAAAATTGCCCCTTAGTGTCCTGAGATGCGTAAGTTAGAGGGATTAGTGGATAAATGTGTAGGGATATGGGGGTAGGGCCTAGGTGGGATTGTGGTTGGTGCAGATTCAATGGGCCAGATGTCCTCTTTCTGCACTGTAGGGTTTCTATAACACCCTTACCAGTAGTGATGCTGGAGGCTGAAGTTCAATATAAATGGGATGGCCTTTCCAGGGCCAGTCGGGCATACCCTTTAGTGAGGCACAGGAGGCCAGAAAAAGGAGGAACCTCCTCTACCAAGTAACTAGTAGGCCCAGTCATGTGAATCCCTCCCAATTAGTAAAGTGGTGTACGGCCCCTTAATTTGCCATTATCTGGTGACTGAATAGTTTCAATTGGCCCAAAAATGGGTGGGCCATCCAACTTCTACTCTGCTGCTGGGCATGACATAATTCCATATTCTCAACCCCCTCTTGCAATAGTTCACTGGGGAGGGGGGTGGGAAGCACTATGGCAGGTAAAATTTGATCTGCTTTGTTTCTGCTTCCACTTCTGCTATTTTTGTTTACTCTCTATCATTTCTTTTATCCTGTCTACTATACCTGTTTGGCACTGCTATTAGCTGTTCCCTATTTTATCTTAAATTCAGCAGTCATTTTGCTTTAAATTCCCTGACTTCTTTTTGCCTTGGCCTTACTGTTGTTATGATCAGCTCCACTCTTTCTGTGCCCTCTTTCTTCTTCAGTTCTCATCTTCCTTTTTGATAACTTTTCTTGAGGCTTGCTGTTGGCACTCACCGTTTACCAATTTTATATTCCCATGGTGTTGCCTGTCATGCAGATTTATTAAAATGCTATTTGCTTTGCAATTAGCTCCGTAGCTGATGAGAAACATATGCCTGGTTAAAGGTGGCATGTAGTAGGTGAGGTTATCTTCTTGTTAACTTTAGTAACTTTATAGGACCTTAGGAAGGGAGGTATTGATGTACTGAGATGGGTGCTAGCTGTGCTAAGAGAAATGGGGCATGGCTGACTAAGAGAGGATGTGTCATGGTAGGCTTACAGGGGTTTGAGGGAACAGAGTTTGGAAGTTGGACCACATAGGGAAGGTCAATATGTGCAGATGGGAGGTGAAGTACAATTGTAGAGTGATCCATGGTTAGAGGGAAGTTCAATGCTGAGGTTCTGAGAATTTAGGGTAACAGACGGCATGATACAGAAAGAGACTATTCAGCCCATTGTGTCTGCATGGCTGAAATTAAAAAAACTAGCTGCCCATTCTATTCCCATCTTCCAGCATCCAGTCCATAGTATTGTAGATTATAGTATTTTAGATGTAGATCCAGGTATCTTTCAAATGAGTTGAAGGTTTCTGTCTTCTGCTGTCATCATTGGGAAATGGGAACTCCTGCTGTTCCCAGTCTTACTGAAGGAGAACCTACAGAGAAGCATTGCTAACCAGTGGGGACACCCACTGTCTGCTTTGAAACATCACTCCATAATAGCAGATGGTGGCTGCAGTTGAGGATATCTTGGGTGGGAGAGAGCAGGAAACTCGTAGGATCTCCACAGAATAGAAGCATTTGTTCCATCAAGTTTGCACCAACTCTCCAACAAATCATCCTACCCAGACCCTATCCACATAACCACCTTAAATTTGCCCTGCTAATTGCCCTACCCTACACATCTTGGACATTAAGGGGCAATTTAGCATGGCCAATCAACCTAACTTGGACCTAATGTTGGAGCATCAAGAGAAAACTCACACAGATACTGGGAGAATGTCCAAACTCCACAATCACCCAATATCTCAAAGGGTTTGTAGTTTGGAAGACATTATAGAGATTGAGAGGGATGAGAATATAGAGGGAATTAAAAACAAGAATGAGAATTTTAAAACCGAAGTATTTCTGGAATGGAAATCCCTGCATCCCCATGACTGAGAAGTTGTGCAATTTGGGGTCTTTTTTCACTGAGGTGAGCTCAGGGAGTCGGAAAATTACCTGATGAGAGCTACTTGCCTTGGTAGCGAAAATACGGCCTTAAAATAGATTTTTATCAAAGTTCAAACAGCCAATTGAAAATATTTAAGGATTCAACTATGCCTGAAATCTAAATAGAGGTTTTTAAATAAGTACTAGGTAAACAATTACTGATATGCCCAAAATAGTAAGTGTACTTTATATATTACAAGAAGCCCCTTTATAATTGGTGCTGCGGTAACATCAAATGGTAGTATTATTTATCTGATACGGCAGCAATCCACATTAAGCGTGGATGTATTAGTAGTGGGACTGTATTAACAATTCTCATTATAACTATCTGAATAGACATTTGTACATCTTGACCAGAACGATGTTACCAACAATTATCGCATCAATACTAGCTGTATGCAGAACACAGACACATATGCATCTATATATTTGCATACACAAATTTTTAAAAGGGTGGGAAGGAAGGGTGTTATTGTCTTCAGTGGAAGTATTATTCAAATCAACTGCAAGTTTCACAAGTCATTTCTTCCAATTTTACTTTGAAAATAAGTGAAGAATGGATGTGCATTTATTTATCAAATCTTTAGGATTTTCTAATGCACTTCATTTTGAATAATACAGTTCCTGTTGCACACAAACTATTAAATTGCACATATCTTACTCCAAAGAGAAAATAAATGCATGACCAGATAATATATTTTTCATAGTATTAGTGAGACTGAATGTTGGTCAGGATATCATTAGGCTCCTTAGATGAGTTTTATGGGAGAATTTACATTAATCTAAGTAGGAAGGCAGGGCCTTGGTTTTACAACCCATTTAACTCATGGCTTCCCAGTAATGTAGCCTCAATACTGCATTGAAATGTCAATTTAACTTATGTGCTCAACTCAATGCTGAGTCTGAACATATCTATTTGGAAAATTCCAGTACAGACTCAGAACACAAAAAGGGACATGCACTAGCATTTCATGCTGAAGACTTTCAAAATCTGCAATCATTACTGTGAGAGGCATAAATGAACAACATGAGTTTCCAAAACTTGATCAGGAAGCTAAGGTACTGATAACATTCGCTATCCTGGAAGGCTGCTAAAGTGTTTACCGTGCATTGCATGTTTCTGATCAGTCAATAATTGACTTAGCGCCCAGAATGCATCCTCTTCATTCAAATACATGAGTAGAATGGCTGCGATCTGGCTCATTCCTTGACAGTAGCTCACCTCCTGTGAAAAAAGGAATGATTAATTTCTTCTCTTACATTCTTACTACACTGCATCTGATGTTGCCCTAAGAAGCAAGCAATTAATTATAAACTAGATGAGATAGAGAATTTAAAAAGCTATTGCTTACAGGAAAAAGTATGCAAATCTTAAACCTTATGACAATAAATGACAAAGGAGATACAAATTGCATTCAATAAATTGTATATTCTATGATATTGGAAAAATGAACAGCAACATTAACTTTTTATCATGTCCATACAATTGGTGCTCTCTCTTTATCCATGTTTTAAAGTTTATTTATTATCACAAGTAAGGCTTACATTAACACTGCAATGAAGTTATGGTGAAATTTCCCTAGTAGCTACAGTCTGGCACTCGTTCAATGCACCTGACCAACCAGTCTTTCACATTGTGGGAAGAAACTGAACACCTGGAGGAAACCCACGCAAACAAAGGGTGAACATGCAAACTCCACACAGACAGTGACCAAAGCCGGGAATCGAATCCAGGTCCCAGGTGCTGTAAAGCAGCAGTGCTAACCGCCATACCACCGTGCCGCCCCACGTAACATGGAAAAGTGTCTGCCTCTTCAATCAAGTTTCTATTCTGATTTTGATCATTCCAATTTTCAGCTACTTAATTCCAAGTTCTAGAATTTTCTATCGAAACTACTTTTCTATTTCCCTCTTTTTCCCCTCAAAAATGGTCATTAAAAATACCCTTTTGGTCTGTAACGCTAATCTCTCCTTATCTGACTTGGCGTCAAATTATTTGAAGTCTGTACTTCGGATAAATCGCTTTAGTTCTTCCCTATTTAGGTAGAGCCCTTAAGAATGTAATCCATAACAACAGGGTCAACTTTCCTCTGTAAGCTAACAACACTTAAGACTATCTCCATTGCCTCTCTTGAACTCTTTATTGACCATTGTTTGTCCAATAGCCAACCTTGGAGGAGCTGAATTTTCCTTAAGCTAAACACTGAGTGGACTAATGCCATCATTTTGGGCCTCAGCACTAGCTTTTTATTCTGGCCACTGATTCTATTCAGTTTTCTACCCATTGTCTCAAGCTGAACCAAACTATTCAGGAACTTGATATACTTTAAGCTGAGGTTTCAACCCCACATATTCTCATAAAGATAGTCTTTTTGTACTTTGTCCACTTTTGTCCTTTCAGTCCATCTCCCACTGAATCCCTGATCCATGTCTCTGCCATCAGCTCAATGGCTATTTCAATGTTTCCTTTGCTGATCTATCTTACCCTAACTTCTCATCCAAAATGCTGTTGCTTGCACCCTAACTTGCATCATCCTTCATCTGAATTCTTGCTAAATTATATTGATTGAAAATAATCCAATTTAAAATTATCATCCTTGTTTTAGCCTATTTATCCCTATCAACCTTAGCCAGATCTTTCTTCTTACCATTGTGATGTGACTGACTTTGTATAAGCTTAAGATTCTTGTTTATGATTGGAATATAGTCATACTTTTTTAAAAGTAGTTATTACTTTTTAATAACTTAATTAAAAAAGTATTCTACTTATTAGTGTCACAAGTAGGCTTACATTAACACTGCAATAAAGTCGCCACACTCAGGTGCCTGTTCGGGTATACTGAGGGAGAATTTAGCATGACCAATGTCCCTGACTAGCACAACTATGGACTGTGGGAGAAACTGGAGTATCTGGAGGAAGCCTATGTAGACAAGGGGAAAATGCACAGATTCCACATAGACCTAAGCCAGGAAGCGAATCCCAGTCCCTGGTGCAGTGCTAACAATTGTGCCACCATACTGGATTCATACATTTGGTTGAAAGATAAATCCAATGTCTTTAAGATTCAAATCTACAAATGTGCAATGTAAATGGTTTGAAATTGCAAGTTGACATTTGCATATTGAATTTTTTTATATTAACTACAAATATTATTATACCTCAGGATGTAAACACAGCTTCATTTTCTTACCGTGTTGTATACAGAATAGGCAGCGAGTACATGAAATAAAGCTTGCTGTCTGTTTGAAGAAAATTAATCATAATTAGGAATAATGCAATTTAGAACAGCAGAGATAGACAGCAGAGATAAATTTCCTATTCTTGGTATTTGTATATTTTATATTCTGAGACGATAGACAAGTATTTTTATATAAATACCATCCAATTAAAAGCCAGTTTCAATTATAAGTTCAAGTAAGGACTAATAAAAATAAGGATGGGGTGCCAATATAGTGGCAGTAAATTAAGCCACTAAATGATTCCAGTTATGAGTGGGCAGCAGGTGAAAAAAGTATCCTGGTTCTAATTTGGGATAAACAGCCAATATTACTCAGAAAGGATGGTTGGTATGGGAAATAGAAAAATGTAAACACCAGTATAGTAGGAGTTCTGTTCTGAAGTTATGGTAGAGGCTTATTGTTTGAGCATATTAAATATCAGATTTGTGATCAAATCTTGAAAATTACAATGAACTTGTACTTACAGCATGCAAGCAACTCCTGCAATATGGATTAGAGAGCTTAGAAACAAGGGTCAGTGGAAAACAATAACCAGCTATTGTTGAGTTCTGTTTCTGTGTTCTACTGAATATATAATACAACTAAAACCCATTCAGCATCAATGGGTACAATTCAATGCCTTTGATAACACTTTTATCCTCACTGTAGAATATTTCGAAGTGCTTAAATATACAGATGTTTCAAAATCTTTAAGTTACAACACCATGGAGAAAAGGACTTCCTGCTTAGTCAAAATTCCTACCTAAAAACAAAGCATGATCTTAAAATTTTAAAATGGATCCGTAATATCCTTTTTTGGGATGTTAATTTGGATTGCTTGCTAACACATGAAACCTTGACCTGGTGAAATTCTAGCATTTTTATCTATCAAACAATTATGTAAACAAATTAACTTCTTTACATGCCTGCAGAGTGAAATGTAATACTATGTTGACCATTATAGTTTCACACCAATTAAAAAATAGTGAGCTAAAACATTTATAGTTCTTGTTGAATGGTCTGCATAGAAGACGTGGATTTTACCCATATAGGGATTGGTATTGAAAGCTTTAAGCAAGGCTTAATTTAGATACCTATAAGATTTCAAAAGAAAGGAAGTAGCAATCTGAACATTATCTCAAATGCAGAGTATGTGCTTGCCAAAAAATTTGAATCCCTTGATCCAAGCGGCCTGGAGAACTGTGACAGATTGAACTTTAGGATTAACCACTCTGATCTTTGTCAATGTAATAAAAATGAAAACAAAACTCAAGTTTCAGTCATTGCTGGAAATTAATACTATTTGGTAGATCCAGATCTTCAGGAATCTCAGTAATAAACACATAACTAGCAACAAAATGATCACAAGACTCGTATTTGCCTGCTCTGTTTTCAGAATGGCTGCTGGGATATTCAAAGAAACTCGAGAACTATGACCAGTCCTCATGTTTGGAATTAAGCCAATGATGACATGTTTCTAGTATGGGATATGTAGAGGCAGCAAGACAGTGAGCAAGACTAGAGAGAGAGTGAAATATGGAGGGGGAGAGAATAAATTATCAGAAGAATAAAGATAAAAACAGACAGAAAAAAGTGTGTGTGGGATAGAGTATATGAAACAGAAACTACAGAGGAAATGCAGAATGAGACAGAGACAAATGTGAGAGACAAACTGAAGGAGAGAAGAAAGAAAAAGAGAAAGTATGATTGAGAAACAAATGCACAATGAAGGAGGCAAGAACTGCAAAATGAAAAAGACTCCTACGTTGGAATAGAAAAGCCAAATTAAGGAAAATCAAAAATAAGAGTATTATGATTGATTAGAAAAATCTAAGATAGGAGGATTGTATTTAGATGAGAATTATGAGGGGACAAAGGACAGTTTAAGGAAGACACTATAGCAAGATAGCTGGAAGCGAAACCATTGCCTGGATCTCCTAATTGTTCTTATCTAATCAATCTTCTTATTTCCTGGACAACAGCACCTCGTAGGTACAGATTATAGTGGCTTTTAAGATGGACCAGGTCATGTGGGCATTCTGCATTTCTGGCTTGTTGGTCACCACCAGGTTAGCTGTGAGATGCCAGCTGAGTTGGTCAGTCTTCTCAAGATCTTTGAGTCCAGGGATACTGAGTTTTCAGCGCCAGAGATTTTTCTGCCTCTGCCAGTTTGGGCCCGGGGATGAAAATGTAGAGCGGATGAGTCGGTCATCAGTTTATCAGTCGCAGCTTTACTCATGGTGTGGATGATATGGACATCTTTGTGATCCCTTGCTTGGACAATGATATGGTCTATTATATACCAGTGCTTGGAGTGGCAGTGTTGCCATGAGGTCTTCTGCTCGTCCCTCTGGCAGAACAGGGTGCATGTAACAAAACATTTTATAATGAGGGGGACTCCACTGGTGTTTGTTTTCTCCAACCTTTCTTTGCCTAACATGCCTTTCCAAAGGTTTGCATCCTTCCCGACTACAGCATTGAAGTCCCCGAAGAGGATGAGCTTGTCTCGTTTTGGGATGCGGGACAGTGATTGGTCAGGTTGGAGTAGGAATGCCTCTTTTGTCTTGTCCATTGCGTCTAAGGTTGGGGCAAAGGCACTGATGGCTGTGACGTGCAGCTTCTGGGGCAAGATAAGGCTGCAAGGTCATGAGGTGTCTGCTTATCCCGCAGGGGGTTGGAAACCAATTTGTTTTTTTATGGCAAAGTTGGCCCCATTGAGATTATGTTCTTATTCTGGTTTGCTTTTCTAGAAGAAGCTGTATCCGCTGCCTTGTTCTTTAAGCTGACCTTTCCTGCCAGTTGTATCTCGCTCAAAGTGTGGTGAGATGGTTCCAGAGCTACGATAGTAGTGTGACGTTCAGCTCTGCTGTTGTTGGTGTTGTCTGTAAGGATCCTGACAATCCAGGTCCCGAAATTCATTTAGGTAGATGGGATGGGAGACGCCTGTGTGTGGATGGCATCCCCATGGGGTGGTTGTTGCAACCAACCACCATGTGGAGTAGCAAGGTATACCTAAAAATAAGGTATCAATCTGGTAAAGCTATAACACAGGATTACTTGTATGCCAAAGAGCACAAATAACAAAAGATAGACAGAGTTAAGCAATTCTGCAATCAACTGATTAAGCTCTGCAGTCCTGCCAATCCAGCCACGAATGTGTGATGGAAAATGAAACAATTCACTGCAGGAGCGGCTCCACAAATATTATAATCCTCACTGATAGAGGAGTATAAAAGATGAAGCATTTGCTACAATCTTCAACCAGAAGTGCCGAATGGATGATGCATTTCGGCCTCCTCTGGAGGTTCCCTGCATCACAGATGCCAGTCTTCAGCCAATTTAATTCATTCCATGTAATATGAAGAGTGTTCAAGGAATTGGATACTGTAAAAGCTATAGGCCCTGACAATATTACTGAAGACTTGTGCTCCCGATCTTGAAATATCACTAGCTAGCAATGTGGAAAATTGCCCAGGCATGTCTGTAAACAAAAAGCAGGTTAAGTCCAACTCAGCCATTTCTTGCCCCACCAAGCTACCCTTGATCATCAGGAAAATGACAGACAGGAACCATCAACAGTACTATCAAGTGGCAGTTGCTTAGTCATAGCCTGCTTGATGACGCTTAGTTTGGGTTCTGCCAGGGTCACTCAGCTCCTGATCTCATTACATGTGTCATTCAAAGTTGGATAAAAGAGCTGAATTTGAGGTGAGGAGGGGGTGAAGCAGTTCATGTGGCAATAAAAAAGCATAGCCTACTCTAATATTTGCATGTGAGGCCAGTTGAAGAACTGGTTTCTGAGGGCTTGGTATGCAGCCTCAGTCAGAATACGAAAGGAAGTGGTTGTAGGCCTGCATACTTTGCCCATTGATTTGTTGTCATGGAATGATAACTAGTATTACCAAAGCAGATTTTCTGAGGTTATTACCCTTCTCTTCATCTCTCGATGATTGAGACTGTGTTGACTCATGTAACCACTTCCTGCTGAGCAGCCTGACTGTTTTGCTGTGTGAATAATGCCCTAGGATGGCAAAACATTTAAGAGCTGCAGCTATGCATTATTTCTTACTTCCTACTGAAAGAAAGTTTCTGCAGGCAAGTGCATTCCAGGCCAGGAGCTCACCATGAATAGGTAAAGAAGCCAAACTCAAAAAAGTCAGAGTATTTATAGGAGGAAAAAAGACATTTTACCTACATTGTTTTTCTGTTTTTTTTTAATATTGTCTCAACAACTTTACTGAATGAGTACATATATTAGTACACTTTCAACTGTACTTAAGTAGAATGTTAGAAAATTATTGAAGTAGAGACACTATACAGGAATTGTGATAACATTGAAGTATAGTGTTGACATTGTTTCTTCACTTTTTTCCTACAGTGCAAATATTCCTAAACCATCAAAGTATCTTCATTATGTTTTACCATTAGCAACTATAACATCTAAAGGTATACCATAGTCCATTATTAATCTCAACTTTTGTCTTCGCACAAAATTTGCACAGTATTTTGAAGTAATTTTCTTTGGTCTAATTCATCTGATGTGTCACTCATTTGCCACATGCTGTGCAGATAATTATTACAATGTTCACTAAATTTGCATTTAGTTTGCAGTAATACATCTGTGTTATGCTGCATCAATCTTTAACCAACTCAGAAGAACGGATGTTGTGGTGTGAGTTCAAGAGCTGTAACTCAATCAAGGGATTCCAATGATACTACAGAATGCATACCAAATAGTTTATGAGCTCAGGGTTTAAATGCATTTTAATTTCATACACTCAATAGTTATGGTCACAGCTGCAAAGAAGTTTCTTCTGCTAATCCGGTTAAGTCCATCTTAAGAATTCTAGATTTTATCCCAAAAGTTGGTTGGTTAAGGAAACAAAGAGATCTACATACTGGATATTATTGTCATTTCAATGTTTAAGTTTAAATACATAAGCAAATTAACTAGTGTCTTGCAATATTGTAATAATGTGTCTATTTTCCATAAACTCGAGTTCATCCAAAACACTGCTGCCCATAATAACTCACACTATCCCACTCACCCACTGCTTGCTGACCTATCTAAACTCCCAGTTTGGCATTACCATGATTTTAAAATTCATCCTTGCTGTCAAATAATTCCACAGTCTTGCCTCCTTCCCGTTTGTAAAACTTCCTTCAGCCCTATCACCCTCCAAATTAATTGTGCTCCTTCAAATCTAGCTCTTGTTCATCTCTGATTTTTAATTGCTTCACAACTGGTGAGCATGTCTTTAGCTTTCTCAGCCTTAGAATTCTTTCCCTAAATCTCTCTCTCTTCCTATAATATGCTCTTTAAAAATTACCAGAGACCAGGGTTTTGATCACCTTTCAGCAAAGAATCAGTAACCTGCTCGACTTGGTCCCATGAGCAGCCATCAAAAGAAGCTGAGTAGTAGCTACTGGTTTATTTTCATTTGAATTCTACGCCGGTATAAAGATGCAGAGATTGTGCTGGATTCAGCCAAACAGATCAAGAATTTAAAAGTTGAGAACAGATTTGACATATTCCCTGAATTTTCAATTTCAAATTCTGCTACTTCCCTGCAGCTTCCTCCCTGTAATTTCAGCAGCACTTTTTTTTAAAACTTTATTCCAATTCAATTCAATCAAATCAAATCCAATTTGGAGTCCCAACAAGTTGGGATATTCCCAATCCAAACTGACAAGACAGGACTCTCATCTTCTGTCTTGGGCTTGATCTACATGATCCAAGCTGATTGGAGTAGGTATAGCTCCTCCTCCAAGGCTTGATCTCATTTGCATCTTAACCAAAAGGCTGAGATGCCGCTTTAAAAAATTGCTTTAAATGAAGCTAAAATGTAATCTAATGATTTCAACCGAGTACAGCATGTCGATACGACATTTGATCTTAGCCAAAAGGCCTAGAAGCGCTACAGGTAGCCTCTGCCAAGACTGCACCAAGAAGGAGAGATTGACATATTGAGTCTCTGAAGGATTGGTAGAGAATCATTTTAATGTCATGGTGTCAGGCAGGCAGGTTACATTTGATTCCAGCCTTGGAACGCAGGAGTAGTCATTTCCCTAGGGGAACCCCTCCATGGGACATGGAGCCTTTGAGAAGGAAGCTTACCCCACTGAGAGGCTGCCTCAATATACATATCAGGAACTGGTGCTGTTCCATGCCAGTTTAATTCTGATAGGGGCATAAAATTGCTACTAAAAGGCCAGTTATTAGGACTAATTACTATTTAACTCAGGCACCTTTTGAAATATACCAGTATCAGGAAGATTTTGGGCTTCTCTTCTGACATTTCTGCCAACCCTCCTGCTACGAGTCCATTTCCAGATGATCAATCATATCTCAGTCAATGTTTTCACAGAATGGATTAGGCTAAAATCCATATGTTGCTGAAATTATCTGCGGATGACTGCACATTTTGGCTTCGAATTCCCAAAAGAAATTCTCAATCAGTTCAGAAAATGCTAAATGAGGTTGGGAGGGCAGAATTCAATTCCTTTATAGTGCAAGTAGGTTTTAAGGGTAAAGGTCACAAGAATCTGATGGGAAGTGGACACCAAAAATGAGACAGAATGGAAAAGCTAAAGAGAATTTAATCTTAATTGTGTTTCACATTCTCCAGATCCCCACAAATATCTAGATGTGTGAGCCTCAATATCCAAATTCAATTATACACTCTATTATAACAATCTCAAACAAATAAGGTTCATAGTATTTTATGTTATACTCTCAGACTCCCAAACATTTGCTTTTCTTAAATGACTTCAATGTCAAATTTATTTTCATTGTTGCTGCGCTCATTTTACCCCATCTCAAAATATTATCATCTTTGCTGACAGTATATGCTTGGGTGTCCTTAGCATGGCCTCACTGTCTTTTTGATGCAAATTTGTACAGCAAAATTACAGTAGCTGTGAAACCTCACTGACCTGCAATAATGTAAGCTCATAAGAACAACGCCCTACATTGGCATTTTTTAATAGCTATCTTTTTGGTTCATACCTACTTGTTTTTTAGTGACCAAATATAGAGAGCGTGATGCAACATTTCATAGTTCTCTCACAAGAAGACAGCTTTACTAAAAAAAGTACATTCTTGAGAGTTTTTCTCTGATGCACAATTGGCTGTTGAAAGAGCTGAAGTAGTGTAGTCATCACTTTACAAACCCCAAGATTTTATTTATGCTACAGATCAGTCTCAATGACATTGTTTAACATACCACATATCTGAGCCAGATATTGAACGCATGTGGTCAGAACAAAAATAGAAAAATGCACTTCCTTTAAATGCTACTGATGTTGCTTGCATTTGCTACAACAGCATGAGGAATTCTCAACCTTTCATGCATACTGATAGCCATGAATTAGTCAAATTTGTTGATAGCTGAAACTCTAATGCTTTGTTTTTAAATTATGAAAATGGATCTCCAATTGAGTTATTTATCATTTTTAAGAAATTCATACTTCAGGATAGCTCAGCAGCAACAGGAAAATCATGAAATGCCATGTTAAAGCACTGGCATATGCACAGTGTATCCCAATTAGTGCAAAGTCACACACAATTAACCAAAGCCAGAACCAACATGATGATTTTTAAGCTGGCAGCTTATCCATTGCTTGCTTCTTGGAAAACTTCACTTGTGAAAAGTTTCTCATGACAATGCAACATCATCTACATTATATTAATTAATATCAATTAATTTTAATATCTTTGTGACTCTCAGACTACTTCGAAGGAGGATAATCCCAGCATTTCCAATTTCCCTATATAAACAAAGTCATTCATCCTTGGCATCAACCTGGTAAACCTTCTTTGCAACATCTTAAGACCTTGACAGCCTTCCTAACATGTAGTGTTCAGGACAGCAATCAAAGTTTAGTTGAGGATAAACAAGATTTATAAAGGATAATAATGATTTTCTTGTTTTATCTTTCTTTTACTGAAATCAAACATTCTTATTTGAATAGCATAAACCCTTGGGGTATCTGCACTTACCTAATTCTGGCATTTGGGTATCCCTTATTTGAATTGTTCCACAATTGTTGACCATTTTTTCAGTTCCTGAACCCTGTGCTCTGCAATCTTTCCCCACACTTCTCTATCTAATTTTTCACCTTTAAGACACTCTTTGACCAAGCTTTTGGTCATCTGATCTCATCTACCCATGTTGCTCTGTGTCATATTGTTTTATAATGCTCATGTGAAGAGCCTTGGAAAGTTTTATTGTACTGTAGGCACTATATAAATATAAATTGTTGCTACTAAAATGCAATTCAATCTGAAAACAGATTGGCCTTGCTTTAACTGGGAGCAAGTTAAAATGACCAGGCACAATGGGGATCCATTAGGGATCTCTGCAGGCTCAGGCCATTTTAACTTACAGGCCTCATTTAAATAGTTTGTGTCAACCTTCCTCTTGAATCCAACAAGACTGATGTCAGGGAGAGTGGACAAGAACAGAAATTGGGCAGGGAGTGTTAAGATGCTGGAGTTGCAAAGTAACAGTCCAGTGATTGGGCTGAATTATAGCAGCTGACATCAGTGTCAAGTCCAAGACTCAAGGTCAGGGCTGGGGAGATCTAAGGACTCCTTGCGAGATCTGAGGAGAGCACTCCTGAAGTTTCTGGACATGAGAACTTGTAAATTTTGTTAAAAACCAACATGGCCTTCTCTGGTCAGGTTTGACAGTGGGTGGGCCTCCCCAAGGCAGCAGGAAATAGATGTTGCAAGACCAATGATGAGACATATTAGATGTGAGGATGTTACCAGTTCTGTACTAAATTTATATTTCAGATAATTTATGCTGGTGCCAATAAATACTAACCAGGTTGATAGGAAATGTGTTGGAAGTGTCAACAATACCACTAAGACAACAGAAAACACCAAATGTGAAAATAATTCCAAAATATTCGCCATGAATTAGAAGACCTGGGTTCAAACACCAGCTTCTAATGATATTGCTAATACACTTGTTCTTTTTTGAGTTGTCAAGTGCACATCTGTGGCTCTTAACAGTGGAACTGAAGTGGTGGTGACATAGCCATTGTCGAAGCCTATATTTTAAATACTGCTAAAAATATGAGGTGGAGCTGCAGCAGTTTCCATAATCATTACCTCTCTACTAGAAATTATATTACTTACTTCACTCCATATCGATCCCGAAACATGATGTGGTTTCTAAAAGTGCGATTAACATCAAGGTCTATTTGTTTAATATCTGCTGAAACACTTTGTGCTTGTATTTTCATTTTCTGAAAATAGAAAGACAGTTTTAATTGTGGAAAAGTGTCATAAAGGTCAGTGGCTGGCACCACAAATAGCAGCAGAGGGTGAGGAGAGGGAAAAAGAGTGAGACAGCAATAGTGATGGGGATGCACTGTTTCTGCGGATGCAGATGCAACATCATGATATGTTGCCTCTAATAACAATTAATTTTAATATCTTTGTGACTCTCAGACTACTTCGAAGGAGGATAATCCCATCATTTCCAATTTCTCTATATAAACAAAGTCCTTGGCATCAACCTGGTAAACCTTCTTTGCAACATCTTAAGGCCTTGACAAGGATGGGTCAAGGATGTTACTGAGTGGCTAACAATGACATGCAGAACATTCTTAAGGGGGAAGGTGAACAGCCAGAGGTCATGCTGCATATCAATACTAAAGACAAAGGTAAAAAATAAAGTCCTGCAAGTAGAATATAGGGTGCTAGGAAATATCTTAAAAAATAGGACCTCAAAATTGCAGGATTATTCCCAGTGCCATGTTCTTGCAAGATTAGGAATAGGAGAACAAACAAAATGAACGCATGATTGGAGAGATGGTGTGGGTAGGAGGAATTTAAAATCCCTGAGAGTTTGGGACCAATCCTGGGGAAGCTGGAACCTATATAAACTGGACACATTGCACCCCAGCAGCTAGTACTATGGAGAATGTTTGAACTAGTGTGGTGTGGGGAAGGGAACATGAGCAGGGAGACAGAGGGGAAAACAAAGATAGAAATAGAAGTTATGGGAGTAAAAAGCAAAAGTGGAAGGCTGAGAAAACAAGGGCTAACAGCAAAGGGAACCACTACATAAAAAATGGGTAAAAATGTCAAAAAAAACAAGTCTAATGGCATTGTATATGAATATATGAAGCATTCGCAAAAAAGGTAGATGAATTCATTGTAAATAAATGTAAATGGCTACAATGTGATTGTAATTGCAAAGACATGACTGTATCTGAATATACAGAGCATTTGCAAAAAAGTAGATGAATTAACAGTGCAAATAGATGTAAAATGTTACAATGTGATTGCAATTGTGCAAACATGGCTGCAGGATGACTAAGGCTAGGAACTGGATGCCCAAGAGTACTCAATATTTAGGAAGCGCAGGTAAAGATGAAAAGGAGGTGGGGTGGCAGCGTTAGTAAAGCATTAAATCAGTGCAATAGTGAAAAACGGATATTGGCTTAGAAAATCAAGATGCAGGACCTGTCTGGTAGAGCTAAGAAGTAACCAAGGAAGGAAAATATTAATGGGAGTTATCTATAGACCTTCAAACAGTAGTGCTAAAGCAAGGGACAGCATTAAACAGGGAATTATATGTATGTAGCAACTGTGCTGCGGTAGCTGTGGGTGATTGCAATCTACATTTAAACTGGGCAAACCAAACTAGCAATGATACAGTGGCGGATGAATTCCTGAAATCCAAAATGGATTTTTAAAGAAGTCATAGTCAACTAGAGAACAGGCTATCTTAGATTTGAAATTGTGCAATGAATAGGGGTTTAGTAATAATGTTGTGTGGAGTCCTTTTGGGAAGAATTATCATAAATGGTAGAGTTCTTTATTAGAATGGTAAGTGAAGTAGTCCAATCCGAAACTAGGATCCTAAATCTAACCAAACGTATGGAATTGGATGGTATGGTGACCCAGTGATTAGTATTGCTGCCTCACAAGTCCAGGGACCTGGCTTCGATTCCTGGCTTGAATCACTTTCTGTGTGGAGTTTGCATATTCTCCCCATGTTTCTCCTCTAGGTGCTCTGGTTCCCTCCCACAGTCCAAAGACATGCGGGTTTAGATTGATTGATTATGCTAAACTACCCTGGGATGTGTAGGTTAGAGGGATTAGTGGGGTAAATATGTGGAGGGTTGTGGGGATAGGGCCTGGGATAGATTATTGTTGGTGCAGGTCTCTTCTGTACTGTAGGATTTCTATGGTTTCTATGAACACCAAGTTAATACAATAAATCGAGCAGCTTCATTAAAAGGCATGACAGTTGAACAACAGTGGGTGAGATTTTTGCCTCTCCGTGGCGTGTTTCTCAGAGGTTGAGGCAGCCTACCACTCACTAGCAGTAGGATCTTCTGGTCTCACTGCTATCGATGAGATTTCCTATTGAACCAACACACACCACCAGGAAACTTGCAGCAGGGATACATCAGCAGCAGACTGGAAGGTTCTGACAGCTTGAACAGTTAGAAGATCTCACTCAGTGCTAATGCTTAAAGAACGAAAGCATGCATTGCAACAGTTTTGTATTCCTTTCTGGCACAGAAATACAACAGGAAAAGCAACCTAACCATGACTAACAAAAGAAATTGATAATAGTATTGGATCCAAAGCAGGATCATATAAAGTTGCTAGAAAAAATAGCAAGTTTGACGATGGGGAACAATTTAGAATTTAGCAAAGGAGAACCAAGAGATTGACTTAGAAGAGAAAAATGGAATAGGGGAGTCAGCTCGCAAGGCACATGAAAACAGATTATAAATGCACTTAAAAGTATGTACAAAGAGACAGATTATGAACATAAATGGAAGTCCTTTACAATCTGAAGTGGGAAAATGTATAATGGAGAACAAGAAAATGGCTGAGCAATTAAACAACTACTTTAATTTTGGCTTCATGAAAGTCACTTTCCAAAATGTTAGGGAACCAAGGGTCGACTGAAGAGGAGGAATTGAAGGTAATTAGTCAAAAAATAGTACCAGAGAAATTAATGGATTGAAAAACAATAAATTCTGATGACCTAATAATCTACACTCCAGAGTACTAAAGGAAGTGGCCATTTAAGTAGTGGATGCAGTGGTTGTCATCTTCCAAAATTCTGCAGATTGGAGGGTGGCAAATGTAACCTGCTTTTAAAAAAGGAGAGGGGATGAAAACAGAATTACTGCCTGGTTAGCCTAACATCAGTAGTACAGGAAATGCTCAAATTTATTACAGAAAGATATATCAGGATACTTTGAAAATTTCTATAGGATTAGATAACATGGATTTATGAAAGGGAAGTCATGTTTGACAAACATACTGGAGGACATAACTAGCAGAATAGCTAATTGGAAATAGTGGATGTGATGCAATTTGATTTTCAAAAACCAAGGTGACGATTCTCCCATCACAACCACAACTTTTCTGGCAGATCGGGCTGGGAGATGTGCGCCATCAGCCTCTTTCTGTGATTTGTGCACACGCCGGGAATGCATATGCACCTCCCAAAGCTGGAGAACAGTTGGAAAACAGACCACGCTGAAAACTGGTGGGAAAGAGGTAAGTCATTTGAATTTTTTAAATGTAATTTAAATATGTTTAGCATGTTATTATTGAGAATTTGTCAGTCCCGATTGAATCTCCCACCCCGCCAGCAGTACTTCGTTCTGATGGGGTTTAGAGTAACTCCCCACATTGGGGGAACCCGCCAGAATGAAAGGGAAAGCAATTGGCGCCCTCACCCGGAGATTGGGAGGATAGTGCCCCTTGGGCAGGGGCACCTTGGCAGTGCCAGCGAGTGTTTCCCTGGCATTGTCCAAGTGGCAAAGTCTCACGGCAATCAGTGGGGTGGGGAGGGCAGTCCTGCTGCCATTCTGCATGGGGACTGGTTTGGGCTGGAGACAGGCCAGCGACTGGTGGGTTGGGGAATCAGTGGGTGGTCTGCCGCAAGGATGGGTGGGGAGGGGGCTGCCATAGTGAACGGGATGGGGAGGTAATCACCACTGTTGAATGGCGGGGCTGGATATCAGAGTGCTCCTGGAGTGGGGGAAGGGGGGGGGGTCAAGGCTGGTTCAAGAATTGTTGTGGGGGGCTGCGGTTGTGCCATGGGGAGGGGGGTGGTGCTGGAGGAGCAGCACTGCAGGGTCCCCAGCGATCGAGCTGGCCAGCAAATGGGGTGACTCTGAGGTCAGGGCCAGAACTGTCAGACTCTGGCACAAATAGGCCCCAGCCCCCTGGGTTTTTATTTAGATTCATCATTGTGAGCTCTGTTGTGCGCAGAGCAGGGAGATTCAAGTATGAAGTTGAACGGAGAAAACAGTCATGATCTAGAACAATTTCCCCATCAATTCAGCATTTTTGGGAAAATTGCCTCCCAAAAGACATTAGTGCAAAGTGAAAGCACATGGGAATGTGGGTAATATATTGGCAAAGACAGAGAGTAGGAATAAATAGATCATTTTTGGAGTGGTAAACAATGATTAGAGGGCTGCTATAGGGCTAAATGCTCAGGCTCTGGTTGTTCTCTTCGCTATATCAATGATTGGATGAGGGAAGCAATTACAATATGTCCAAGGTTGCTTATGACACAGAATTAGATGGGAATATGTTTGCTGTCAATCCTTTAAATAGCAAGACAAGAAATCCCACCAATCAAAAAATACTGCCCATGATAGATTTAACAGTAAAAACCATAATGTAGCAAATTATAGGCATCATATGATTGAAGCACTGGCTGGAGAGCTGGCAAGAGTCCAACTTCACCTCTTTTCAGGAGTTAGTCATATTAAGTGCCAATCAGATACCTAACAGGGTAGTGGCAAGTCTTCACTTCATCAAGGACACTGACAGAGGTGTTGCTGCTACCATACTGTATCTATCCAAAAGCTGTGGAATCAAGCATAAATGCATGATGGTAGAAAGGAGATGCTCAAAAGCAAACACTCACAACAGTTCCCCTCCTCCCTGACGCAAGGCTTCTGGGTCAGGTACCTAATGTCTTTTTACAAGGGGCCCTCCTCAGAAGCCCACAGATAAACTCACCACGCGGGCAGGTTGCATGTAATTTGGTAGGAAAAACTGAATTTTTTTCTCTCGCTTCTCAACGCAGGTTAAGACTGGCCCAGTTTCCCAATGAACAATATTGGGAATCCCATTCAATTTGCATTTATTAACATATCATGCATGCCAACTGAAAGGCTACCTCACTGAATTCATCCTCCAAGTTAAATTCCCATCAATGAAAATTTAGAACATTCAATTTGGTGAGCCTCTTGCTCACTGCTAGGTGAACACCAGGAATGGCAGGGTGGCATTCTTAAGAGGCATGAAATGCCCAGTGTAAGATCCATTGGCAGCAGGGTGGGAAGATAATCCAGGGGGTTTCCTGTCACAGACCTAATCAGGAGAGACAGACAGGAAAGCAGCATGTTCTTCTGATCAGATTAAATGTGCACCTACCAAATTGCCATAAGGGAGGGCATTAAATTCCATCCAATGTGGTCTTAGCAAAGGAGGTTATATTACCCTTGCAAGATTATCTCCCTTGCGAAAAAGGTATGAAAGAATGCTTTCAAGCTCAGTGATTACTTTCTGTTTGAACCAACATTTTGGTTTTAAAAAGTCAACACTCTCTAACAGAATTTGAAAAATCTACTATGTTAGTCATCAAAGATTGCAAGCAATAATTTAAAAAAATCAGTTGAGAAACAGTTTCCTAAATAATTTACCTCATATTTCCCTTCATTCTCCGCCTTCAACTTTTCTAAATCTAATAGCAGTGACCAAATCTGACCCCGAAGCTGTAGTGGGATTCCTTTGTAAATTCTACGGATCATCTGAAATGAAATCACAGGCTAGTGTTACACTTGTCACATGATAATTATATATGCTTAATTCTATACTCACAAGTTTATATAATACCAGATTACCCACAAAATACTTACTGAAAAATCATCTGTTAATATAACGTACATTTTCATTATAAGTTTCTCCAATTTAACAAAACAATTTTTCGTTCATGTCCACAACACAAAATACTCTTAAATCACCAAATACAAATATGGGACGGGATTTTACAACCTTGTTCAACCTGAGACCGGAAAATCCTACCCGAAGTCAAGGGACATTTCCATTGTCCTCCCCCCGTTGCCTGCTCTGATTCTGTGGCAGTTGAGGTAGTAGTATTCCAGCACTAATCTTTTGAGAGAAATGTCCATTTTAATGTATACTTACTGAGGATTACTTATCACAATGTTTATTCATGAATAATATCAACATAATTTTGTTTTTTAACATGAATAATATACCTTGTGAAATTTCACTTTTTTTGCTTTTTCATGAGTTGTGAGTGTTGCTGACAAGTCATATTTGTTGCTTATCTGCAATTTCCTAAGACTTTAATGAACAACAACTTGTAATGACAGTCAATCCATGAGACTAGCTTTTCCATTCCAGATTATTAATGGAATTTAAGTTCATTAGCTGTCGTGATAAAATCTGATCCCTTGTTCCCAGAACATTAGCCTGGGCCTTTGGATTACCAGGCCAGTGACATTATCACTCTGTCACTGTCTTCCTAATGCATGTTGCAGTCTAGTGCTATAGATAGTGATGGTAGAGGCTCTATCTTTTTTTCACATGGTTGATCAGAAATCTCACTTGCTCTTCTCACCTGCCTTTAACGTATGCCATGTAACAAACTCACCTTCATTGGCCATTACATGCTAAGTTTGGACTCAAACTAGGAGCTTCTACTCAGAAGCAGGAATGTTCTTGACTGTGCCACAAAATCTCCTTTCCTCCTGAAATATTTGGTTCCATAATCATCAAAAATACCTCATCCAAGTAACCTCTAGTGTGCTCAAAATACTAATAAACAGATAACTGTTTTCATGGGTCATAGAGGTAGGGTGCACTGGTGCAGAAAATCCAGTAGCCATCCACAGATCTGCAACAGGGAAAGGGCTAAGCCAATCAATAGTATGGGTGGGGCCTAAACTGTGACAAAGGCCATTATTGAAGGGACAGTTAGCAATGAAGCACAAAGAGTGTAATAATGCTCACCCTGCTGTTCAAGAAATGCCAAATTATTCTGCCCAAGCATATCTCATGATCAATTAACACAAAATAATTTCTCTGTAGATTAGTAAGTAACTGGTTGCAAGTTTTCAAATATCCACATGATAGATAAACCGACAAGAAATAACTGACCTGCATTTTTTTGCAAAACAGCCAATTTGCATTATGGGAAAATGTGGCATTTTGAAATGCAACATATGCGTAGAAATCTTGCAATATTCTTTCAGCTGGAGAGACACACATGACTGGGCAAACAGGAGGTACTTATTTAATATTCTAATTTGCATCTCAGAGGTGCAATTCTTATAAAGGCTCAGTTAACTTCTTTTCCAAACGTATCAAGGTGCTTAATGAATCCAAAAGTGTAGATGTAAAAGGTCTTGGGTAAAGTGCGAAGCCCACAGAGATTTAGGTTTTTAATAAATAAGACATGAACCCTGTCCATGTAAATGAGAATATACCCCCCATTATCTAAATTACATTAGTTAAAGTAAATTATTCAAAATAAGTTTATAATCCACATAGCTGAAAAGTAGTTGCATGGTCAGGAATAATAATTCCTGGATGTTTCCTTTATTCGAGAGATATTCAGAGAAAGGTTTGCTGGTTTAATCTTTTATGAGCTAATCTCAGATCTCTGGCGTTTGCTGTTGGCAACAGATACATCAACAATCATTCAGATCGATTTTATTACGAGATCCCCCAAAGATCATCCTGTAAGGTATACCAAGACAACACAAATTCAAGTACAGGATTCATAGTTGACACTCAATACATGAACTGCATAAATATGTATGAGACGGAATTTAGTTAAACTAAAAAAAAATTAATAAAGCAATTTTTCTGCCATATCTCAGAGTTATTTTGGAGAAACAGAAAATTAAATTGACATACCAAGCATTTTGAGCACCATTTGTTTTTATTACACGATTCAGTTTATCTTATGTCATGAAATTATTTAAGCTTTTCATGAACATGTAATTTATTTTGAACTAGTTGAATAAATAAGATTATATTACTATACTTCTGCAGCCACAAAAAAAGTAGTTGATTTTCCAGACAGTTGTCATCACTGGATATGAGCTTTGCATAAGCCTTAATAATTACTTAAGTGGGATATAGCATCAATTTATTTCTGGTTGCTATTCAGAAACATGGAAGCCAAGAGCCAAAAGATCTTTATTTCTACTAATGTGATTTAGCCTTGCAGAAAAGAAAAAGATTGTAAGGAAAATGAGTCAAGTATAGACATTTGGATATAATTATCTATTTACAGCTCTTTCAGATCAAACCGCTTTATATAAAGTTTCCTTACCAGGACTGACATTGCCTGAGTTTTTCCATGAAAAGTTTCAATTATTGCTATATTTATATTCTCTCAAGCTTGCAATTATGCAACCATCTGTATGAAACTAACATTAAAACAAATCAACGAGTATCATATTTGTATTCATGCTAAATACTCTGCTTGTTAAATTTACTTAAGTGCTTTTTGAATGAAGTTCTCCAGATCTTCTTCCTAAGATTCAATTAATAAGTGCACTCCCCTAGTAGAACTGGATTGAACAAACCAGCTGGATCCCAAATTTGATCCTCATGAGAGCTACTGTAGCCAATTTCAGCCACATCAGGGAGGTATATTTAGTTCATTTTACTTGTACACATATAAAGCGTTTTAAACAACAAAAATATTACACCATTTGACTTCCAGTAATGGTAATTCACAGTTTTAGGCAATACTGAGAAGACAGCATAGAAACTAGTAATGAAAAAGAATTAAATGAGACTGATAATCATTTGTTAAAGAAGGTTAACATGAGAGTTAGCACAAATGCATACGAAAATCCTGACTTCCTAGTGTCAGATCTGGAGGTACTCCAAAGATGTGCTGGGGAATTCCTCTCAGTAGTCCCAGGTAAGGCACTCCAACGGAAAAAATTGATACCTGGAATGTTTCCAACACAGCCTAAATTATGTGTTCTGACTGACAAGGCACTAGCACAGGGGAGATATCTATAAACTAGAAGCTGAGAGGGAGAGTTGTGATCTTAAACAAATCGTGGAGGCTCAGTTAACAACCTCTCTTAAATGCTCTAAGATGGTCATGTGTTTAGCTTCATGAGGAACCTTTCTCCCATCGCACTGGATTCCCCATCCAAAAAGAGCTCACAGATGAGATGCTTTTGCTAGTGCAACTACATGTTCTGGCTATTTGAAGAGTTTTGCTAATTTTTGGATTTTTCAGGGACTGGTGTTGGATCTTGAAAAGAGATTAGAGGAGTTGGTTAGTCTGTCAGAAAAGAGTCTTCTTCCATAATCAAGGTTATTCACTATTGGAGGCTATAACTCCAGTCATGCTTGGCATGCAAAATGATTTGGCAGTTCAGTCAATCAGCAGAGGGGAAGCAATGCAGAAAAGAAGAACTGTTAAAAGAAAGCACTATCTATCAAGAGTTTGGAGGGAGCATTTCTTCTACCTATTTCTCAGCCAACAGCAGTGACATCCATCTCACTAAGAAAATGATCACCAAGGGTGCCACCTTCTATAATTCTACTTGCAGTTTCATAACAGGGAGATGATGGTACTGCCAACGGTCATCAAGGTTAACTTCAACCCAAATTCCTATGCCAGTGAATCCTTCCAGTAGGAACAACACTTCACGGCTCATTATCAATTAATCATGGAGGTGAGAGAGTCCATATATTGAAGAAGAGGGAATGCTACTGTCTTCAATTATTATAAAAATCTGATCCACTGATGCCTTTTAGAGAAGGAAATCTGTCATCTTTACATGATCCATCCTATATGTGACTCCAGATCCACAGCAACCCAATTTTCTTTTCAATGCCATCTGCATAGAAAAGGAAGATCAAATTCTGGCTTTGCCACTGTCCACATCCCATGAAAGAGTAGAGATCATTTTATGCTTGGCATACAAGTCAACCTCTGTCAATTTCTACACCAATCAAATTTTCTAATCAAACTAGAATGTTTTTCCATAGGATTTTAACAACAGTAGACATTTTAACAGCCTGACAGTTCTTTTTGGCAGAAAATGTAAAAACATATCAATAATCACACATAGAAGATGAATTAATTACGCTTAAATTAGTCTCTATGTCAATCTGTCAAATAAATCAGCTTTATGTTCTCCAAACTAAAGATGCTTAATACTACAATTCGACATACAATACACATCTGTCCATTTTTCATATCATATTCTTTTTATTTTTTTGCTTGATCTTCGAAAGGTGATTTTCTCCAATCCACTGTAGGTGGGCTGGGACACAAAAGGATTGGCAATATTGTGGGAGAAGGCTGCTCGAGTTCCTGATGTCTTCCTGCCACTGGGAGGAACCTTAATGGAGCACTTAATGCATCAATTAAGAGCCAATCTTTGCTTCCAAGGGCATTTGGGAGTAAACCCTAGAAAAAGTTGCTGCTGTGATCATTGTTTCTGCTGATCTGTTACCTTTATTGTGGCATGCTTGACCTCTGGAACTGATGGCTGTTCAGTTCCTTGTGCAGTTGGTGAACTTTCATCTCTCTGATCAACTATCTGCTGTCAAGGAGTAGTTTCATCAGTTGTCCATATTTGCCTGCGTTGCAGTAATATATATGGTCATTAATTTTCACTGTGTAGGATCAAAGTGACAACTTTTCTACATAGGTCCCAAGTTACCAAGTGAGCTGACTTTTGTTGAAAGTATGAATTTTTGCAGTCTGACTACCTCTCCAACTGTCTGCTCTAGCAATGATTTAACAACTATATCAAAGTGAAATTTAGCTTTCTGTCATTTTATTTTGATCTTGTTATTCACGCCTGTTACCTCTTCCAGTTTCAGTAATGTTTTAGCTTTTGAAAAAGTAGTTTGGGTAAGGCATGACATTAGTTACTGAACTGGACTACATTCCATGCCTTCATTTGGTGTTTTTCCATTTTAGGATTATCTTGTATACATTTTTGCTGAGTCTATTCAGTTTTCTGAAGATCCTTTTGGCCATTTTTACTGCTATTTCAACCTTTCCATTTGCCTGGGGATAATGTGGAGGTGATTTGTAGTGCTGTATTTCCCAATCATTTACAAAGTACCTGAATTCTTCCCTCGTTAACCAAGGGCCATTGTTATTCATCATAATATCAGGAATGCCATAAAGACTGGTGTACTATCAGGCATTCTATGATTTCACAATGATTGTTGATATCAGCTTGTCCAACTCCCAATAGTCTGAATAGCAGTTAATGGTTACAAGATAGTCAGTTCTAAAGAGATGAAAGAGATCTACTCCAAGCTTAATCCATTGTCCATCTATGATGTTATGAGTAGCTTTTCAGTTTACTTAGCTTGATGATATTAAAAACACTGCACTGACTGATATGGCCCTTAACTCATTGCTTAGATGCAAGTGTAGCAGTTCTCTTGCCTTCCTCAGACTAGTCTCAATTCCTTGGTTGCTTGCATATATGTACTTCAGCATTTGTTTCCTCATTCCTTTGTACAAGATGCCACCTTGGGCAGTCAATCCCTTCATGTCCAATACTCCATATAATAGGTGTGCACTTGAATTTTCCTGTACCTCTTGCAGCACCTAGAGAGCTGCATCTCATTGTGTAGTTTGTTTGATCTGTCCAAGACCCTTGCCTATCAGATTTAATCTGTGCCAAGATGATGACTTACAGAACACTGCGCTGTTGATACTTATTGAATCTGGAAGACCCTGTACTAGCATTAGCAACTTTCTTCAAAAGGAGTGCAGCTGTTTACAATGCATGGGCGATGTGCATCCACTACCCCTGTTTGTATTTCTAAACGATTGCTCTGCAAACAAAATAACACAATTGGTAGACACTTTGGAGCATAGATAATGATTTGAGAAAGATGTTTTGAAGTGGTTTGTGGTCACATTCTATCGTTCTCTGTCTCTCCCAAACCGGCATTGATTAAAATACTCACAAGCAAAGACCACAGCTAGGCACTCTTCCTCAATCTCTACATAGCGTCATTAACATTCTGAATACAAGCACAACTGCATGTGGTTGTTTCAAGTCCTGTCTCGCTGGCATCACCATCCAGGATGACCTCATCATTAGCATCTTAATAACTCAGCAGTAATGTTATTGCCACTAGTTGTTTGAAGCAAGTGAAAGCTGTTGTGTTCTGTATCCCAATACAACTGAACATCTTTCGCAGTGAGCTTTGTGCAAGTTCACATACAATGACAAATTGAGCAAGAACTTTGCTGGGAGGTCACAAATCGTTAACAGCTTTCATTCACATCTGTTGGTTACTGCATCTCTGCAACACAACTCTCACCTTACCAGAATCAAAGAGAATTCCTCTCATGGTCACTACATGACCTATGTTCTTGACTTGAGTCATCTTCAGTTGCAGTTTCTTCTTACTTGGCTTCAGGTTCATCTGCTGCACTTTTTTTTAGCAGATTGACTAGATTCTGACCATGATGTGTGATGGCTTTTTTCATTGTATCTCCATATCCATAAACTAGAACATCATTCACAATCACTTCCACTTCAGAAGATCATTGACTATATCATGCTCTTGTTTTGATGCTTTTCCTAAGCAACAGAAATTCCAAATGGCACACATAATCATGTGTATGTCTCGAATGGTTTCCAGAATGTAGTCAGAAAACTACTGGTTTCATCCAATTTCACTTGCCATTCTTGCATTTAAGGCAAAGAAGACCTTTGCCTTGGAAAGATGTGGCAGAATTTCTTCAATGGTTAAAATGGAGTAGTGAAAAGCTTTATTGAGGTTCTTTGGATCAATGCACATTTTCAGTTTTTCAGGCTGTTTTCACTGTTACTGCGCTGTTAATGGAGTGTGTAGGAGTTATCACATTCTTGATTACTCTATCTTTTCAAACTCTTCTATCTTATCTTTCAGGCTAGGCTTGAGAGCGGCTGGAACTTCTTGGAAGATGCTGAGTTAGTCGCACATACTCATCTACTTCACCAGGAAAACATCAAAGGCCTGTGAAAACATCTTTGTAATTTTTAGAATTTGTTCAGCAGTGCTGGACAAACCTCTTTCTGGTACTTGGAGTGCAAGCTTTTGAATTAGTTCAGCTGAGATTAGGGGATTTTACTTAATGTATTTGGAACTGCAAATCTTATTTACATTGGGCTTTTAGCTTAGTTAGGCCTCCTGGATTGAATATTGTTCCATTGCATAGCTATAACTTAACCTTTGATAGCTTCATTTTTGGGTCACCACTTTCAGGAACTTCATACAGGGCTCTGAAGCTCATATTTCACATAGCATCACTGTCTATCTAACACTTCATATTGACTTTATTGCAGTCATCATTCCAATAATCACAAACCATTTTTCCTTGCAACTTAAGGGTGCCAACCTGTTCTAGCTGTAGAGTGATTCATCAGCTACATTGTCTAACATCTTTCCTGCAACTATCTTTATAAGTTTGCAGCACAATATTTATGTGCAAAATGATATGGCTTTTTGAAGTTACAGCATAGCTTCCCCATACTGGACATGCTTCCTTTCCTTTTATGTGGTGTCTATCACACTACTTACATTCAGTATTCTGGTCTTGATCTTTCTGCTGATCCTCCTGCAAATAGTTCTTTCTTTTGTCAATTGTTTCGTGCTTAGATCTGAACTGCCTCTCAGCAGATTGCAAAGACCCATCAGTTCTTCTATCAATACTGAGCAGCTGATGATTGACCATTTCAGAGCATCTGCACATGTCAACAGCTTTCTTGAAGTAGGTTTCTCTTTGTTCAGCAGATGTGCTGTTATGGCAGGATTTCTTTGGTTCTAAGCCAATTCTAGTTTTGATCAGATCATCTTTCAGCACTTAAACTCACAATTCAGCCAGGCATTTCATTGTATTCACATACTGAGCAATGTTCTCCCCTTTTCACCTCCGCATTGAACACATAATGTTCATACATCATGAGTAGAGGGCATAAAGTGAGTCCTTATTGCCCCCAAATTTCACAAGTTTAGCTTTTCTGCTCCTTTAAACCAAGGATGATATTAAAAGTCGCAGGATTACAGTAAGTCTATGGCCAACTGCATAAAGAAACCTATCTGAACAATATCAATTTCAACATAGAGTAAAATTATTTCTATATTGTTTGGACCAAATGTATAAACACGTTTATTATGAAATCATTTCTAACCATTTGTTGCAAATAATGAACCAGGAAAATTTCTTTTCAGTCAGCTTCAAAAGTACATCTATAATTTTAGCACTGGTAACATGGCTTTACTGCCTGTAGTTAATCTAACCTTGTTTATATTTTTATATCAGAATTATGGTTGGAATCTGCCTAAGTAAATCCAGCAACCAAGATGGTATTGACTAATGCAAATAAACAAAATTAGAATTTGTACTTTGCGCTGGCTATCCCAACTCCAATTAAGAAACAAAAAACTTCTAATACACATGTTCTACTTAATTCATTATTGTACCACATTAAAATGTTAGGAATGAGTATGTTGACAGATGCAACCACTCACTGACCTGTTAATCATATTACCTCCTAGGAAAATCCAGAAAAAACACTAATTCAGGAATACCTCTAGCAAATTCCTCCCAAACTCTTAAAACAGTAAAGTTACAGTAATTGTGACAGCTCTACATAATTTAATCACAACTACCTAAAAGATTACCCCTACAAATAATGTTGCTACTCTAGTTGCACATATCTTAGGAGATATGAATGACAAAATCCATCTTTCTTTGTGTTAGGTCTGACTCCAACTTGTGCAGCATCTTCCCTCTGATTCCCATTGACTTCAGTTTTGATAGGGTTCCTTAAAGCAACACTTGATGAAATACTGTTTTAATGTCACAGCCCATTGTTATTATCTCACGTCATGGGGAATACAGTGGCACAGTGGTTAGCACAGCTGCCTTATAGTGCCAGGGATTGGGTTCAATTCCAGCCTTGGGTGACTGTGTGGAGTCTGCATGTTCTCCTTGTGTCTGAGTTTTCTCCAGGTACTCCGGTTTCCTCTCTCAGCTCAAAGAAGTGCAAGTTAGGTGGATTGGCCGTGCTCAATTGCCCCTTAGTGTCTAAAGGAGTATAGGTTAGGGGGAATTAGCCATGATAAATATGTGGGGTTACAGGGATAGGATGGAGGTGGGTCTGGGTGGATGCTCTGCTGGAGACTCGGTGCAGGTGCAATGTTCTGTATGGCTTCCTTCTCTAAATTTTAGGAATTGTGTGAGGTTCTATGAGTTCAGCTCTTCCATGTTTGGACCAAGGCTCTATTAGGTGAAGAGTTAATGGTCCTGGCTGAACTTAAGCTGAGGATCAGTGAGCAGAATATTGTTGAGTAATAATGTTTCCTGCAGCAGCAGGAATGAGTGAATCCCAGAGAAAATCACTAGGAAAAGCCACTGGCGTTATCCAAGGGAGATCTTGGGCATTGAGGACTTGATTCCACTAGTCAACAAGCTGCAGGATTTGTTCGAATCTGTCCTTTGCAAATTCAACCTGCAGAGGATCACGACAGTGGGCAGAATACTGATGAAAGGTCTGGGCTAATCAACATGACTTTAATTTCTTAGTCAGAATCTGTCTGCTCATTCTGTAGCTTATTACTGCTAAAATGGAACACAACAAGTCTTTTTTAAAAATGTATTCTTTCATGGAATATGGGAGTTGCTGACTAGGCTAGCATTGATTGACCTAATTGCTTTTGAGAAGAAAGTGGTAGTGGTGAGCCATCTTCTTGAAGTGCTGAGCCCACGTGCTATAGATCCAGTGTGCTTTTAGAAAAGAAGTTCCAGATTTTGACCCAGCAACAGTGAAGGAACAATGATATAACTAAAGTAAAATATGGTGTGTGACATGGAGGGGAATTTGCAGTGTTCCCATGCATTTGTTGCCCATATCTTTCTAGATGGCAGAGGTCAGGGGTTTGGAAGATGCTGAAGGTTCCTTGGTGAGGTACTGTGGCTACAGTGCATCAGTGATGGAGAGAATATATGCTTAAGGTAGTGGATGGGGTGCTAATCAAGCATGCTGCTCTGTGCTAGATAGTGTTGAGCTTTTGGACTGCTGTTGGAACTACATTCAATTAGGCAAATAGACAGTATTTCATTACACAGTTCACTCATGCCTTTCTGGTGGTGGACCAGCTTTGAGGATTTAGGAGGTGAGTTATTTGCCACACAATTCCCAATATTTCAGTAACCCGTAGTCACAGTTTTTGCATAGTTAAGTTTTTTGTCAATAGTAACCCCAGGATGTTGATAGTTGGGAATTTAATGATGCTAATGCCATTGAATATCAAATGGAGATAGTTAGATTCTTTCTTGCTGCAGACGATCATTGCCTGCCACTTGTGTGGTGTGCATGTTACTTTTCACTTATCAGTGCAACTTTAAATGTTTTGATGCATATGAACATGGACTGCTTCAGTATCTGAGGAGTCATGAATGGTGTTGAACATTTTGCAACACCAGTGAACATTCCCACTTCTGACCTTACAAAGGCATCAGGAAAGGCATTGATAAAACAACAAAATATGGTTGGGCCTACAACACTATCCTGAGAAGCTCTTGCAGTGATGTTCCAGTACTGAGATGATTGACCTCCAACAATCACAACCATCTTCCTTTGTATTAAGTATGACTCCAATCAGGGCACTTTTCTCCATTGAATCCACTGACTCTAGTTTTCCAGGGCTCCTTTAATGCTGCTTTAATGTCACTCTCATCCCACTTCTTCAGTTCAATTATTTTGTCCAGTGAGCAGTTTATTGCTGAACAAGTGCACTGAGTAGCACTGTTGTGACACCTTCAAATACTTTAACCGAAAGAGAAAATGCTGGAAATGCTCAGCAAGGCTGGCAGCATCTGTAAGGAGAGAAAAGGGCCGATGTTCTGAGTCCAGATGACCCTTTGACAAAGCCTTCAAAACCCTTCAAATACTTTGTTGCTAATCGGCTGCGGACTGATTGAACAGTAATTGGTCAGGTTGGATTTATCCTGCTTTTTGAGGAAAGAAAATACCTGGTCAATTTTCCACATTGTTGGGTAGATATCAATGTTGTGCTCCAGACCTAGCTGTGCCTCTAGCCAAACTATACTGGGACAATTTTATACTGGAACAGGTCTGGAGCACCAGTCTTCAGCATTATTTCTGAAATGTTATCAGGACCTATAACCTTTGCAGTATCTAGTACCCTCAGCTGTTTCTTGATTTCAGGTGAAATGAAACAAATAACTCAAACATGTAACTTCAGATTTACTGAGGTGACTTTTAAGTAATGAATGTTACCTTGTCACTGTTTCTGTACTTCTCCCATTTTTTAATCATTTTGACCCATTTGGGTATTCTTTCAATCTCCAAATGTTTAGCCTGAAAAAAGATAAAAGTGTCATCCGTAAAAAGCATTTACTTATTTCAGTCATGATTCAATTTTAGTCTTGGGCACTTCTAATAGACAAAGACGCCAAATATTATTAGCCTCAATTTTTGGACAAGATAATTACTAATGAGAAAAGTCATTCATCCCATCTTATTCCACTCGTTCAGGAAGATAAGTCTCCCTCATTATAGCTTCAGATGTTCATTAAATGACTTGTAAGCTTACACCTTCATTACTTGATCTGGAACTCTATGCTACATTTTTATCAGTTTTTGCACAGATTTATCTTTTACTCTTTTGAGCACATACTCTTCCAAGTTACACTCCAGATGAATCTTTTAGAACTACCTTTTCAAGTTCCTTAACTATCTTATGTACCACTCCAAAGTTTCCTCTCAGGCATAGAGCATAGAACATAGAACATTACAGCACAGAACAGGCCCTTCGGCCTTCGATGTTGCGCCGACCAATATAAAAAGCAATGCCCCTCCAAACTAAACCATTCCCTTCCCTGCCATATACCTATCAATTAACCTCTTAAACGCCACCAAACTTGGCGCATCTACAACTGCTGCAGGCAGGGCATTCCACTCCCGAACCACCCTTTGGGTAAAGAACCTGCCTCTGATATCCGTCCTATAACTATCACTCCTTAATTTAAAGCTGTGTCCCCTCGTGCTAGCTTTTTCCATCCTAGGAAAAAGGCTATCACTATCCACCCTATCTATACCTCTAATCATCTTATATGTTTCGATTAGGTCCCCAATCGAAACATTAGGTCCCCAATCGAAACCTGTAAAGGCATTTCCTTTACAGGTTGGAAGTTCCCAAAAGTGATCCGCCAGCCAGAAGCTAGGAGTTGTTCATTGCTCAGTAATGCCACTGGTGGTTGCTGTTGGAAGCAAACCCAGACAAAGTCCAGAATCACCAGTGGACCCAGGCATAGGTGAGTAATGGAAGGATAAGGATCAGTACTGGGGAGGCAGTTACGGGATGGGGTTGACAGGGGAAATGATGAGGTGTTTAGCAGCAAGAGGCTATCAATAGAATACCTTCCCCCTTCCCAAAGCCTCTAAAAGCCCTGAAGCAACCTCAAGAGACTTTATTTTTTTACACAGTCTTACACAGGGTTTTCTACACAATGAGATCCCCACCCACCACTGGGAGAGTAGCACAGTACCCTGTATCTGATGGCTGCACCCTAGGGTCTTAAAATAAGTGGTTGTAGAAGTAGTGGGAATGCATTGGTTGCACTTCAGAATTCCCTAGATTCTGGAAAACTCTCTGTTGATTGGAAAATTGCAAAAGCATGATGCAGGAAAGGAAGGAAGCAGAAATCAGGCTAACTGGCCTATAGTTTGCTAACATCTGTTATTGCGAAGATGCTGGAATCTATTATTAAGGAGGTATAGCTAGGACATTTCATAATATTTTCAGACAGAGTCAATATGGTTTTGTGAAAAATAAATCTTGTTTGATAAATTTATGAGAGTTCTTTGAGGCTGTAACAAGCAGGATAGATAAACTGTAAAGCTGGTGTATTTGGATTTCCAAAAGACTATCAATAAAATGCTATATAAAAGGCCAGTATTATTGGCAACATGTTCTCTACTTTTGGATGGCAGTGTGGATCATTCTAAAAATCCTGACCATTGTATAAAGGCAACAATTCAGTAGCTAATGTTCAGATTAGACAAAAGTACAGTGTAACATAATTGGTTCAAATGTTGTTCAATATATACCAGAATTGTTTATTCTTTTCTGTCTCAATCTGCTCAAAGACAGATGTTATGTAAATTCTATGATTACGTCAGTTAATTGTATTTGGAAAATTATCTTCATTTGATCTTATCAGCATTTTAAATTGCACTTTTATTTGAACAATTTATATTATATATACGCATTTTATATATTAAATAAACCTTCATGCTCCGTTATTCTACATCAGGTTCCCAGACTCTTGTCTGCTCAATAGAAACTTTGTAAACCTGCACAGATTTGATATTGAACTTCTGACAATGTGAGCAGCAAACCTATTCCAGACTTCAATGAGTTCTGCTGTGGAACTAGTTGTTCAATGTGTGTCTGGGAGTGGTTCAAGTTCACTGAACCTCTAATGCTTCCTTCATTACCTTCCTTGTTTGATGAAAAGGACACACCTTGTTTGATGAAAAGGCACCAAACAGTGGCTTTATTTTTGAACAGAAAGTTTTGAGTGGCTCAGCAGTGAGTGGAAATGCACTATATGGCAAAAGTGAAGTACCAACATCCATACTCCAATTCCAATCTACTGCAGCATAAGACTGATCCCATTTAAATCTGCTTCTAAATGACGAGTGGAATTTTATGGCCTCTCTTGTTCTGAAACCATAAAATCCCATCCAAGATCAACGGACATTACCCTGCTCCCACCCTCACCCACTCTGGTTCCCACAATGGGCGTGCTGGTAAAATTCCAGCCACAGTATCTCAGTTCTTGTTTACTAAACGCTGTGATTTTATCTTCTGTATTACATGGAGAACAGCTTTATCAATCTGCTGTAATTTATCGACCAATAGTAAACAAATAATGAAGAATGTGGAATTAATCAATAATAAACAAGTATTTGCTATAAGACACATCTTACCTTTTCCTCCAATACAGTTGGCATCGGCAGCTCGTGTTCACTGAAAGTACATCAGAATGTTATTATGCATTTGGTAACACCAAGGGAAGGATATACATCAATTACAAATAGAATATTAAATCAAATAGAATATTAAAAGTGTCTGACATTTTCTAATAAATGGGAATAATCATCAAAATGTTCAACATTTATTGAACTTACTGCAGAAAGCCAAATCTGTCCACAACTTTGTATAAATTGAAATCATCCCATGGATCAACTGATGCCCCATCTTGCCTGCCCTGTAAAAAAAAATTAATCCATTTATTTCTTTCTTTATACATACCTTGTTATATTTTTCAAAAAAGTGTATAAAGTGAGTTAATCTTCGTTCAGATCCAGACCAGATTGACAGAATGATATTCTTCACTGAAATAATTTCATTCAATCCACTACTTAGTCAGCATATACTAACAGAATGAAAACTGTCCTTAATCTAACACCAAATCAGTGATTTCATTCACAAAAACTAAAGGTCTTACACTTTAGGGAACACAAAAATGTCATACAGATGTACTAAGGAACTAATGTGTATTGCTGAAGTCCAAGGATTCAGATTATAAGTAAAAAATGTTGTGCAAGTACATTAATGCTCTGAACTCCTATAGAATACAACAGTATGACAATTTTTATATTAACTTTGCAGTTCAGCAATTTGCATTCAAATTTCATGAACAATTGTACTCAAATTCATAAAGTCACAGAATTGTCACATTGTAAGAGGCTGCCATTTGACCCTTCGTGTTTACACTAGTTTACCAAATGAGCAACTCATCTAATGCCATTCCCCCTTCTCCTCCCCATCACCCTGCACATTCTTCCTTTTCAGGTAACAGTCGAATTCCCTTTTGAATGCTTCAGTTGAACCTATCTCCATCACAGTCGCAGGCATTACATTTCAAGCCCTAACTATTTGTTGCATAAAAAGTTTCTTCTCACTTTTATGTCTTTTACTAATCACTTTAAATCTATGCCCTCTTGCTCTTGGTCCTTTCATGAATGAAAACAGATTCTCCCCATCTATTCTGCCTAGATCCCTATGAATTTGAATTCCTCTATCAAATCTCCTCTCAGTCTTTTTTCTGAGAAAAATATATGTATGCTAAAACCCACAAAGAAAATACAAAAAAATGTAGAGGTAAAAGAGTCTGATATGTATCTCTTTCTTGAAGCTGCTGATACAAAGAAGCTAAAGAAATATTGGATTGTCTGTGGAGCGAGCGGAGAGGAGGATCAAGAATGAGAAGATGAGCGACTGACTTCTTAAAGCTTTTCGTGGGCTTTCTAACTGTTAAAACTTGCTTTAAACTTTAACTGGAAGTGGGCTGCGGGATGTGCTGGAAAGTTTTTTTTTAGCGTGCAAAGTATAAAAGGAAGGCTGCAATAGAAAGCAGGCAGCATTGGGTGCGGGCAACAGAGTGAGCAGGGAGCAAAGTGTGAGCTGTAAGGGCTTTGGCTCATAGGCTTAGGCGAAAAGGGCAAGGCAAGGGAAGTTTAAAAGATTTAATTACTTGTTTTCCTGTATTTCTTAAAAGGGCAATTATGAGTGTGAGGCCAGTCTGTTGTTTCCAATGTAGGATGTTGGAAGTCCTGGAGGCTGCTGGCCTCCCAAACGTCCATATTTATGCTGAGTGTGTGGAGCTGCGGTTCCTAACGGACAATGTTAAGGAACTGGAATTGCAGCTCGAGGACCTTTGTCTGGTTAGAGAAAATGAGGAGGTGATTGACAGGAGCTACCAGCAAGTGATCACACTGGGGCCACGAGAGGAAGGCAAGTAGGTGACTGTCAGAAAAGGGAAAGCTTAGGTGATGGAGAACACCTTGGTAGATATGCCCCTTCATAATAAGTACTCCTGTCTGAGTACTGCCGGGGCGGGGGGGTACAGCCCACCTGGGGGAAGCAGCGGTGGCCATGTTGCTGGAGCTAAGCCCGAACCAGTAGTTCAAAAAGGTAAGGAAAGGAGAAAGGCAGTGTTAATAGGGGACTCGAGGGGGTGGACAGGCGTTTTTATGGACGCAGACGGGAGTCTCGAATGGTGGTTTGCCTCCCTGGTGCTGGGATCCAGGATGTCTGTGGATGCTTTCCAGAAATCCTGAATAGGAGGGAGAGGAGCCAGAGGTCGTGGTACATATAGGTACTGATGACACAGGTAAGAAGAGGGAAGGGGTCAAGAAAAGATATTATAGGAGTTAAGTAGACAGCTGAGAAAGAGGAGCGCGAAGATAGTAATCTCAGGATTGCTGCCTGTGCCGTGGGAGAAGAATGGAATGAGATGGAGAATGAATGTGTGGCTGAGGGACTGGAATTGAGGGAGGGATTCAGGTTCCTGGATCATTGGGACCTCTTTCGGGGCAGGTGTGACCTTTATAATAAAGACGGGTGGCACTTGAATCCCAGGGGGACCAATATCTTGGCGGGAAGGTTGGCTAAAGCTACTGGAGGTACTTTAAACAAGAAAGGTTGGGGGGAGGGAATCAAGATGAGGTGACTGAGAGCTAGGAGGTTAGTTTGCAAACAGAGAAGGACTGTAGGATAGACGGGTGATTGAGAAGGGGACTGTCCAGACTGAAGGTCTGAGGTATGTCTATTTTAACACCAGGAGTGTAGTGAATAAAGTGGATGAGCTTATACCATGGATTGCTGCTTGGGAATGTGATGTGATGGCCATTACAGAGACTTGGATGTCTCAGGGACAGGACTGGGTACTTCAAGTGCTGGGATTCAGATGTTTCAGGAAGGACTGGGAGGGAAGCAAAAGAGGGGTGGAGTGGCACTGTTGATCAGGGATAGTGTTATGGCTGTAGAGAAGGTGGACGCCACGGAGGGATTGTCTATAGAGTCTCTGTGGGTAAAAGTTAGGAACAGCAAGGGGTCGGTAACTTTGCTGGGAGTTCTTTATAGGCCGCCCAATAGTGACAGGGATGTTGAGGAGCAGTTAGGGAAACAGATCTTAGAGAGATGTAGTAATCACAGTAAGAAGGCTAACAACACCAGGTTTAAGTCCAACCAATTTATTTGATAGTAAATTCACAAGCTTTCAGGGTTTGTCACTTTGTCAGATGAATGGAGAGTTCTGGCCTCAGACAGAGCATATAACAACACAGACAGTTTACAGATTACTGATTAGAATGCGAGTCTTTACAACTAACCTGTTATTCAAGTCTTAAAGTTGCTGACAACATGAGTGGAAAGAGCATTAAGCACAGGTTAAAAGAGATGTTTATTGTCTCCAGACAGTACAGTAAGGGAGGTTTAGCAAGGTTTCAACCCTGGAACTAACCAAAACTCAGTCATGGTCACTCCAATGATAGTTAATATTGTCCCCTCCTGGGAAATAAGGTTTCTTCTCCCCTAGTGAGGCTTTATTTCTGGTCACTAGTAATGCATCATAGTGCTTTGTCAGTGCATATGGTGCGATGCATTTGCGATGTAGAACCATTGGGGTAAATTTTCAATCTTATCCGTTGTGGGAATCATCATGGTTGGGACAGAAAATTTGGTGGACCATTTACAGGTCTGTTAACCTTGAGTGGGAATTTCAGGTCTCAGTATAGGATAACTGGAAAATCCCAACATTACAGTTGAACAGCTGACAGACTGTGTACACTATGAGATATGGGTATGGAACTTGCAGTTATGTTAAGAGTGTGAGGATGAAATGAAACAATGAATAATAAGTATGACTCATGCTTGATGGTTTTAAAAAAATATTCAAGGGATAACAGCTTTGCTGGCTAGGTCAACATTTAGGCCCATGTCTGACTGCTCTCAAAATGGAGATGCCAATGTTTGACTGCAGTGGGCAAGTAAGAAATCTCACAACATCACCAGGTTAAAGTCCAACAGGTTTACTTGGTAATGTGAAATTTCGGAGTGCTGCTTCTTCATCAGGTGTGTGGAGAATCGGGTACACAAACAGAGCATATATAGACACAAACTCAATTGCAAGATAACGATTGGAATGCAAGTCTTTACAGATAATCAAGTCTTTACAGGTACAGACAATGCGAGTGGACAGAGGGAGAATGACAGATTAAAGAGGTGCAATTTGCCTCAAGCCAGGACAGGGAGTAGGATTTTGCAAGTCCAGGCCAAACGTGAGCATTACAAGTAGTGTGACATGAACCTAAGATTTCGGTTGAGGCCATTCTCGTGTGCAGAACTTAGCTATCAGTTTCTGCTTGGTGATTCTGCATTGTCATGTGTCTTGAAGGCCATCTTGGAAAATGCTTGCCCGAAGATCAAAGGCTGAATGACTGCTGAAGTGTTTCCTGACAGAAAGAGAACATTCCTGCCTGGTGATTGTCAAGCAGTATCCGTTCACCCATTGTTGTAGCATTTGCAGGGTCTCACCGATGTACCGTACCTCAGGACATCTTTTCCTATAGTGTATCAGATAGGCAACGTTGGCCAAGTTGCAAGAATATATACCATGTACCTTATGGACAGTGTTCTCACATATGATGATGGCATCCGTATTGATGATCTGGCACATCTTGCAGAGGTTGCTGTGGCAGGATTGTGTGGTATATGATTGCTGTTTTCCTGAAGGCTGGGTAGTTTGCTGTGAACAATGGGTCTTTCTGAGGTTGTGCATTTCCCACTCAAGGTCAACAGAGAATGTAAATGGTCCACCAAATCTGTAGAACATACAACACTACAGCACAAACAGGCCCTTCGGCCCACAAGTTGCACCGATCATATCCATATCTATCATGCCTATCTATAACTCTCAATCCCATTAAATCCCAGGTACTCATCTAGAAGTCTCTTAAAAGACCCCAGCCAGTTCACCTCTATCACCACCAACGGCAGCCAATTCCACTCACTCACCACCCTCAGTGAAAAACTTACCCCTGCCATCTCCTCTGATATGAATGATGATATGTTTCCTAGTCAGGATGGTGACTGACTTGGAGGGGAACATCCAAGTGGTGGCATTCCCATGTATCTGCTTCCCTATCCTTCTAGACAGTCATGGTCACATGTTTGGAATCCAAAGTTTAAGGACTCTTGGTGAGTTCTTTCATCTTGTAGATGATACACATTGCTGCTACTGTGCATCAGTGATGAAGGGAATGAATGTTTATGGATAGGGTGAAAACAAACAGGCTGCTTTGTCCTGAATGATGGTCAAGCCATTTGAATAGTGATTCAGTTGTGCTCATCCAGGCAAGGAGTGAGTATTCCATCACTCTCCTGACTTGTGCCTTGTAGATTGTGAACAGGAGATGAGTTACTCACTGCAGGATTCCTAGCTTTTGACCTGTTCTCACAATCATAGTATTGATATGGCTAGTCCAGTTGAGCTACTGATCAATATAAACTCACAGATGTTGATTCTGGGGGTTTCAGCACTGTATTGCCATTGAATGTTAATGGATAATGGTTAGATCCTCTCCTGCTGGAGATTGGCATTGCTGGTATTTATGTGGCACGAATGTTACGTGCCACTTGTCACCCCAAACCTGATATTGTCCAGGACTTACTGCATTTGGACATGGACTGCTTCAAGAGCAGCAGGACCTAGTCGTTACCGAGGCAATGGTCATCTCCAACAGTAGAGAATTTAACCATCGTAAGTGAGTGATGGGAATATTATGCACTGAACAATGTACAAGTCTCATATTATAATTGGTGGGATGCAGCATTTGAAAATGCGTTCACTGATTTGACCACTTCTGTGAAGTCACTAAACTTCTTATGTCATTGCATTTAGTTCATCAGGGTTACCTCCAGATGCTCCAGTTTCCTCCCACAGTCCAAGGATGTATAGATTAGGTGGATTAGCCAAAATAAATGTGTGGGGTTATGGGGAGAGGACAGAGCATACGGTCTGGGTGAGATGTTAGTTTGGAGAGTCTGCTCAGAAGTGGCCTCTTTCTGCACTTTTGGGAATCTAGGGTTCTAAGAAGTCCGATATTGATCACCACTTCTATTTTGTCCCACTGCTTTTGCAAAGTTTGTTTGGAGGATCTCCTATTTCCTCTAAACATAGACAATATTTCTCCTGTGCTCCACTTTCAATAGCAAGACTCCAGAGCAGCATCAGAAATTTTGGTATATGTTCTCTGCCATATTGCACCATGGTCAAACTCTCTCTTGCATGACATCAAAACATGCTCTAGCCAGGATGCACTTCTCCTTCAAGACTTAAGTAGTTCAAGCTAACTTGAACTCATGCTGACCTCGCACAGTTTTTAGGCATTTGCTCAGGCATGTTCACTCAAACATTTTCTTAAAGCGGAGGCATGCTACATACATTTTTGGTTTGTGTGTCGCCTACATCAGATGCAATGGGTGTGGGGTAATTGTGCATTGCATTCTCCCAATGCATTTCCAGGCATTTGTCCAATTTCGCAGCAGATAATACCATCAGAATCCATCCGAATCCAGTTAAGTGAATTGGCCATGCTAAATTGCCCCTTAGTGTCAGGGGGACTAGTTAGGGTAAATGCATGGGGTTCTGGGGAGAGGGCCTGGATGGAGCTCTGGTCGGTGCAGACTCGATGGGACGAGTGGCCTCCTTCTGCACTGTAGGATTCTATGACTATCCCTTTCTATGTATTAAACAGTTAAAAAGAATAAATATTTTCCCCTCCGTATATTTCTCGACTTTTCGAAACAATGTGGACTGTTGGACATCAAATGAGTTGCTGAATACACAAGGAATCTAAATTAGAACACAGTAAAATTGGCAAGACTACAGCAACACCCTAAGTCAATTAACAACAACACAAGCAATACTGTCAAGTTCAATATTCCTCCAAGACTGCATTTGTCATTACGTTTTGAAAGTGATTTGAGGAAAATATACCGAGCATTTTTGTATGCAGGAAAATTGAAATAAAAGAAATTAAAAATTGCTGGAAAGACATTGCTTTACAGATTCTATATGTTGAATTTTCAGGGCTGCCTGGAATAGGAAACACAGCGGTTGGTTGGCTGCAGGTGGTGTGGAATGAAAAGGCATGCTGGATGGCATTTCAGTTTCAAGATGCCATTTTCAGTGGTGGCAAGAATCACTAGAGAGGGGGGAAGAACGACAAGAATCTAGCTTTCCGACCAACTAAAGCCAATTAAAGGTGTTTAAAAGCCCATGATGAGCTTGTCAAAGTTTGAAGTTTACATTTTTAAAGTGATGCATACTTACCTGTGTCTTCAGAAACATATCAGCTCCAGGGTGAGGGTAAAGAGTGTGGGAGGGTGAGGTAGTCATGGCTGTTCTAGGACATGACTCCAGCCTCACAGAAAGGTTCAGTAAAGTGCCGAGGCTTTGATATTTGATAAGAGGAGTGGACACTTGGTGTCTGGGCCTTGAATCATTACACCTTCAGCAATGCAGATGCAGAAAGACAAAGGACAATTGGGCAGTCACAAGCCTAGAAGAAAGACTTCAGTTAGCATTGAGGGTACAGTGATGAGGGGCAACATCATCTGCAAGAAAGGTGGAATGCTGGGTATTAGAAGTTCTCCAGAGAGAAAAGTTGGGCACAAAGACAGTGGAAGCCAAACCTCAACATAAGAAAATGAGCTATCTGAAGGAATCTAAAAACAAGTAACATAGGACACTGCAGCTCCTCAGACAGATGGTTGCAGATATCTGTGCCCTCATCAAAGACCTTGCCCCTTTCAGAACCATTTGCCACGTGTTGTGAAGTTGGGTAGAGTAATTGTAGATTGAGAGGTAGGAAGTAGAATTTGATGTTTGTAAAATTGTAAAATGCTAAGGGGAAAATTACATGTCCCATTAAAAGGTGATGCTTTTTCTATGCTTAGAGATTTAAAATGCAAGTACATAGAGAACCCAAATGAAAACATTAGTATTGAAAGGCCAAACAGCAGTTTTTACCAACACAACAAGTTTTTGAATTTAGCCAATCAATTTGAATCAAGCACTTAGATACCAAAAACCTATTAAATTTAAATCTAATGGTTTTGACAATCTAGAACCAATCCTATTGTGAGAAATATTGATCTGGCATCATGGGTATAAAAGAAGGGGAAGGTGGGACAAAAGAGACAGCAACTACCATCTGCCTGAGCTAACAGCTCTCATCTCTCTCGAGAAATCTTCACTCCAACCTCTCATGTAGATGGATCCTAGTGAGCAAAGGATCTCTCTTGAAGACATGGCTACATATGTCTCTATGGAAGCCCCAAATAGAGACAAAGAGATAATGCAATCAATGCCACCTGCTCAGCATGACAAGCAGTGAATAGGACATCAGGTTTCTGAAGATGTAATCCAATGCCTGAACCAATCAGGTGTCAATACCCCCTGAAAGGATTTTGATCAACACAGTGTTCTCCTGCATTCTCTATGACATGGCCCTCCAAAGAAGTGTATATTTTGAGCACAATGAGGCCCCAGAAGAAGGTAGCTCATTCCTACCAATAAAACGTTCAAGACATTTTCTTGGTGGCAGTTAATGACAACTGCCAAGTAAGTGGAAAAGTGTTATTAAGAAGTTTTATCATGTAGGTATGGAATGAAGTGTTACATATATTTATGACAGGGCCTTCTGATCTAGTTAATAAACTGGACTGAGTTTTTGTTAAAGTGAACTAGGTTTGAAGATGGGATAGCAGAAGATGTCAAAAAGTCTCAAAGCTCTGGGTAAGCAACAAAGCAATATTTATTTCTGAGTAAATGAAGTGCAACACAGCAACTTAAATTTATGTGCAAATATTGCATTTCAAAACTGGCAACCTTGGGACTGAGACTTTGCTGGAACTTAGATCTCGCTGGATTTTGGGTGGGGTGTTTTAGACCATGGACAGTTCAGGCCAAGCTGGATAGGATGGAATCAAGGGTTGCTCATAGTGCCAATTGCAACAATCAGCACTTAGGTGAAATGCCCAGGTAAATTAGTTTTTTCCTATTTTACTTAATCAAATTTGATGTATGGCATATTCTCTGAAGGTCCAGTTTTCGGGCAACTTCAGTTCTTTGGATAACCAGATTTTCGATACTGGCCATGATTTCGCAACCATGTTAGCAAATCCTGTAATGGCTGCTAAATCTCACGAGTGGCCAAAAATGGGATTTGCGCTAGCAAGATTTCAGTTCGGGATCTTTCCTGCCACCCCTTCCTCTCCGATGAGGGATCAGGTTCACTCCCAGGAAGAAGCTACTTCTGCTCTCAATGCATTTTCCCAGCCAGCCAGCATGACGTCACGCCAATGCAAATCACTACTGATTCAAAGATGAAATGATTTAGAGATGCTGGCATTGGACTAGGGTAAGCACAGTAAGAAGTCTCATAACACCAGGTTTCAGTCTAACCAGTTTATTTGATAGTAATCCCAAAAGCTTTCGGAAACGGTGTTTGGGGGAGGAGGGTGTTTTCCGTGTCAATGGGGGAGTGAGAGCAATTTATTTTTTGTACAGATCTGGCCACCCTTTAAAGGTGGCACCCCAATCTCTGTGGAGCAAGTCTTGCAACTGAAGTTAGAGGACACACAAGAGCAGAATTACACATCTTAGAGAGTTAAGGAGCTGGAAGAGTTTGCAATGAGAGAGAAGGGCGACACCATGGAGGGATTTAGAAATATGCATGAAAGCTTTAAAATCATGATGTTGCATGATTGGGAGCCAACATGGTTGGTGAATACAATTAACAGGGGAATGGAATGTGGTGCAAGTTCAGATACAGGTAGCAGAATTTTGGATGACCTCAAGATTAAGGAGAGTAAAATGTGGGATACCAGTTAGGAGCGTGTTGGAATGGTCAAGTCTACAGGCAATTAAGATATGAAAGAGAGTTTCAGGCAGGAGCTTCCAAGTTAAAAGATTTAGTAATATGTATATATATATGATATTTTATATATATAAAACACACATATTCAGTATTTGCTTTATATACTATCTATCTAGAGGAGGCAAGTTTCTAAAAAAAAACATAAATACAGAATAATACGTGATTGTATTACCTTATAAGGGAGTTAGGGAGAATGTCCAAAGATGTGCAGGTTAGATGACCAGGACATGGTAAATTGCCTATTAGTGTCTCAAGATCTGTAAGTTAGATGGATTAGCCATGGTAAATGTAAGAAGTTTAAGGCTAGCGTAGGGGTAAATGTGAGCGGTCACAAGGATGGGCCTGGGTAAGATCCTCTATCAGAGAGTCAGTGCAGACTCAATAGGCTGAATGGCCTCCTCTGCACTGTAAGCATTCTATAATTCCATGAAAAATAAGCACTCAAAAATCATTAAGTTGCCCTTGAGAAACTCAAGAGCCTTTAGGGGGAGAAAAAAATAACTTGTGTGGAATTTTCTGGCCACGCTTGTCCCAAAACCAGAAAATCCCACCAGAAGTCAATGGACCTTTGCATGGTCTGTCGCCTACATCCTCATCTGCTATGATTCTGATGGCAGACAGAAAAGGAAAATTCCTGCCATTGACTCCTGTGAAATGGGTTTCTGACCTGAAACAAACCTGATTCCTACTTCCTACCCATTGGTAAAAATTCAGCTCAATGTATTCCAACATTATCTGCTTTGTATTGGCTCAAATGATTTTAAGTATCATTAGCCTCCTTCCTTACATTACTCCATTAAGACCCCAATTTGACAACCAAATATGTAATGTAATTTAAGTGATGAATAAAATCAGAGTAGCTCCTGAAACCATCACGTTCATTTTTAAAGTATTTTGTTTCCATAGCATTTCTAAACATTTTTTCACTTTGTGATTTTACTTCTCAACAGTAATTTTTCTTAGCTTTCATTTTCTTTCTTTTTGGTTGTTTATTCTTTCATTTCTATTTTTATTGTTCACTTAATGAAGTATGACCATATTTGTTAAAATATTTGCATTCCAACTGAGGATGAGCTAAGCATAAATAGAAACATACTCCCAAGCATCCACTTATGTTCTGTCTATAAACTCATAAGATATTATAGAGCAGTAAGATGCTATCTAAGTTCATGGCCAAAGAATAAAATGGTACTTTGATCTACAAATGAGACAACTGGGAACACATTCTATGGCAGGAGCCAAAGGCAATCTTCCTACTATTTAGTTGGAAGAAATTCTGCTCATCTGCCAGTACTGGATGTCAGACAAGCAGTACGACAAATTGCAGAAAGTGGAAGGGTCGATAAGAATGGTGACATGATATAGCTAAGTGGTGTCTCTCTTTCATAGCAGCTGGTTCCTTTTATAGGCCCCCATCTCAACTCCCTTAAGTACAAGGGGCACAGATTTGAATGTTTTTGGTGGACAAATAGTATCATTCATCAAAACTAGATTTAATCAAAGAAAGCTAGTTAAGTACATGACGGAGAAAGGAACCGGACAATATGCAAATAAAATTAAATGAAGTAAGATGGGAGAAATCTTGCATGTAGCATATATACCAAAACAGACAAGTTGGACCAATTGGCTGATATTTGTACTGTAAAATTTACGTAAATCTAATAAATTCTAGTTTAAGCATGCACGCTTATAAAGATCATTGCAGGACATAAAAGTGCAAAAAAATTAAGTTCTAAACAGGATGATTTTTACATATTTTCAGAAAAAAATTTGATTACTTCACTAACTACACTCCAGAAAATGAAACAAAAAACTCATATTTAATTTTTAAGTTACAGTAGTAATATGGAAGTTAACATACATATTTGTTGGAACAGTAGTTAGCCACACCAATAAAACTTATTATTGCCCTAAAAGACAAAAAAATTATTGCCAAGAGCTGTGAACTGAAAGAAAATATTGTAGATCACCATACTTCATACAGTTAAAAAAGAACTTTGAATTTTTAATCACTCAACTAGTAGCTGTGATTTTGTTACAAACTCTAGGCATAAGAAAACGTCTCTTCTGACTGGAAAAAAATTTTTCTTTTGTTATTCTTTTTAACTTTGTGTAAAAGTCTCTCATTTTCAAGGAAGTAAAAATAATAAATTTAAGGAATGATGCAAAGACAATTGGAGGCAAAAGATATTTAGAAATATTACATTAATTGCAATTAGAAATTTTGAATCCATATTTTATATATAATTTGGCCACTTTATAATTTCTCTACTAGACATGTTTCATGTTATGGGAATTATTACCCATTACTTAGAGTAAAAAACATTAGCAATATCTTGCTTCTTAAGAATACAAGGCACCTGCAATAATGGTATGATAGTCTGATTTCATGGTTTATATTAATATTTTAGAGATAACTTATGTTAAGGTAACATGCAGAAATAGTGTCAAAACATTTACAGAAAAGACAACTGTCAGTTAACAATTAATAACAAAATTCTAATTGCTATATGGCAAAATGCACTATATAAATGAACAGATAAATGCTCATTTATTTAGCAGCTCAGCAGCAAATAATATGCTAAGTTCATGATGTAATTTTATGCTGCTCTTAGACATACTTATGATGATTATGTGTTGAAGATAAATTTTTCTTCACATTTTTCTCCTAGCATCCCTTCCTTACCTCTTAAGGGATGACCCGAATAACTCAATCCAATATAAGGAGTTGTAAACTTCAAGCCTAAGAATTCATATGTATGCTATCTGATTTTCATCTCAAGATAATCTCCTACACTAATTAATGAAATTTTCTTATGATAATATGCCCAAAATTGAACTTTCATCATTTACTCGAGCTGCAGCCATAGTAATCTATTACCCAGCAATGGTAAAGGCATAAAAACATGTTACATAATCATTCTTGACTACTGCACTGAGGCATGAAAGGATCAAGGGACTGCACTACAGCACCACACAGGGTTTTATTCACAACACAGTAACAATTTGCAAAAAATAAAACCAACACATATATATCTACTGTCGCAGCTATCTGTCAAGCAATGATAAACAGAAATGAGCAGTCACTTTTTGAATCACCTGCAAAATTCTTAACTATGCCCTCTATAATTAATTTTAAATCATTGATTATATATCACAAAAAACAAGGAACTTGGTACTCAGCCCTACAGATTCTACTGGAAACAGCCTTCCAGTTAAATAAACATTGGAAAATCATTACACTCCACTTAATGTCACTGAGCCAATTTTGAATTTAACTTATTGCTTTCCCTTGGATATTATAAGGCCTTTTATGACCTGTCTGCCATGTGCAGCCTTGCCAAAGCCTTCTTAAAATTCATGCAGACTGACATCAAACATGTAGTCTAATCTTTAATCAGCCCTCCTAAAAAAAAATCAACCAAGTTAGCCAGGCTTAATTGAACAATTGAACAATCTATGTCCTTTATTAGTTTGTATCTAAGTGACAGCTAATACCAGAGTTTCTTAGAGTTTCTTTCATAATTTGCTCAGCAAGTAACAGTTATGCATTTACTCAGCAAGTAACCATGTGCATTTGAAATGGGATGAAATAGAAATGTATAATCACTAGAAATTCTTAAGGTGGGACTGTAGTTGTAATTTTGTGAATCATTGAATGTTTACTTCATCTTCTGTGTTTTGTAGAGAACCATACAGATTATTTCTAAGTTCATTGATTTACATGGTTTTGGTGTCCAATATGAAGGAAAAAAATTGTTGTCATATTCTGGTAAAAAGGTTACATTGCACATCACTGAGCAGACACATGCTTCATCGAGCATTGGACACTAAAAGAAGAGGCAAGTTGATTTATTTTATCTGCATCTTCTACTTCAGCTTTGTACATGTTATATCACAACTGCTATTCTTAACAATGACCATACAGATGAAGAAAATCATTTTAGTTCAACTCTACATCTGTCACAAAAGATTTGGCTATAACCATGGAAAAACTTGTTAAATATTAAGTGAACATCAGGATCCTAATTTCAACAGCTACTACAAAGACCAAATTAATTACAGACTAGTTTCTGACCAGTAAAATACAATTCTGAAACCTGATGTGCAAAGACCACAATTCTTGGGTTTCATATAAATCCTACTGGCGAACACTGTTCCCTCCCTATTCTGGCTGGAAAGTAGGCAGAAAACAGCAGAAATGGATGCAGTCCAGCGAGACAAGTGGTCTTGTTCCTTCAGTATCCATAAAGAAAATAAAAACAAATGTAGCAGCAGGCTATTTGGAATGAGGGAACTATGAGTTTGGAGTCATGGAGGAAAGATTTCAACGAGATAAGGTCAGTCTGACCCGAATTCTCTTCATCTGGTAGAAAACTTTTCGTGACTTCCCATTCAGGGTATCAAATTATAAATAGGTTCCAAGTATGTTATGGAAACTCAACATGCACATACAAAAAAGGATCCCACTAAGTTTGAGTGTGTACAGGGTAGTAAACATTCTGGATACTTTTAAGCGATCACCCACTCAGATTCCACTGGCACAGTTAAAATCACACCAACTGTCAATGATTTATTGCAGTTACTTTATGATCAGTTAGTTCTGAGAATATAATCTGCAATGGAATTCAAATACCATATTTTGTCTAGATAATACACATATATACGAAACCTTGCATGATTTCATCTGGTAAGAATACAGTTGTTATTTTAATGAACAAGCTCAGCATTGATGCAGATAGATAAATGTTTAAAACTTGCAAAAATATGGCAACATATGTTTTGATTATAAAACACTCATTAATGGTGAGGAATTGTACAATCCGGTACATCTCAAATTTTGCACTGGATAAAATGTAATTCAGTTTGAGAAAACTCTGATCATGTCTTTTTTGGAATTGTAGATTGCATTTGTACAACATTTCCTGGATTTGCTCATTTCCATTTGCAGTAAGTTTGACATCAGCTTATCAGTGTAACGTGTACTGGCACCTAAAGTTGGACAGCATTTGTTTAATAGATTTCTAAAACCAAAAAAACACATATTTGTTCTAACTTTTATTTTTATTAATCAGCAAATATAAGTCATTGTTTCCAAGAATATAACTGATCTCATCTCTAAAAACTTTCCTCCGTGGCTCCAAACTAACAGCCCCCTAACCCTGAATAACCCACTGCTACGTCCTTCCCAAGACCCGCAAGTAGATCATCTCTGGAAGACCCATTATATCAGCCTTATTCCTGCCCCACTGAACTGATTCTTATTACCATCTCGATTCATTTCTTTCTCCCTTGTGCAGTCACTTTTCAGCAACCTTTCAGATGCCTTCTGTAACTTTCCAATTTCCTCGTCTTAACAGTCTCCTTTTCCCACAGGCGTCCAATTCCTCTACACCTCCAAACCAACTAGTATGGTGTAAGGGCTCTTTGCTTTTTCCTTGAGGCCAAATCAGTCCACATCACTCACTATCTTCCATTGGCTGGCTGAACAACTTGTTCAAATTCCATTCATTTCTTCCAAGTAAAAGGCTGTGGGAACCATGTGGATCCCAGCTATGTCCGCCTTTTTGTGATATATGTAGAATATTCTTTGTTTCGACACTTTAGCCCCCTTCTTTATCTTTTTTTCCCAATATACTGTTGCAGTTTTCTGCTCTCTTGCTAACTTTCTTTCCAATTTCCATTCTTCTCTCACCTTCCCATGTTCCAGCCCTAACTCTTTCTTTCCCTTGCTTGACTTCTCCGTCCCCATTTCTTGCTATCAATTTTTATTATAAGGCCACCAATTCTCACAGCTACCTTGATAATATTTCTTCCTACTTGTTTCTTATTGGGACTCTGTTCTGTTCTCCCAGTTTCTTTGTTGCAACTATTCCAATGATGTAACCTTGAATTCCAATGCTTCTGTCATGTCTTATTTTTTCCTCAATTGAGAACATCTCACAATCCTGGTTGTCTGATCATTCAACCGTGTCCATTCCATTTCATACACTTCTGATCTCATTCTTTTACCTCCCTCCTGGAAGAACAAGAGTTTCCTTTGTTCTCACCTACCATTCCATCGTTCTCCACATTCAACAGATCATCATTCCCCCATTTCCTGTTCAGAATAGTGGCATTCACTTTCTTTTTTGTCTCATTAAGCTTTGTACCTTTATTCCTCTTCTCATTTAATTTCTTCCACCTTCCACCCAATCAATGACTGTTTGTTTTGTTCTTCTGCATCTATCCCTTTCACTGCCTCTGTAATTGTTTAAAACCCATTACATTTTTGGTTTTTCCCATTCTGACATTGTAGGGTGTGCAGAAGGTGAGGTAGAGGCAGAGATAAAAGTGAAAACCCTCAACTCATGCAGTCATGGTAAAGCCTCACATGACTTAACTTCCTTACATCAGTTTTTCCAAGTAATACACTAGTGCCATCTCTCAAGTCAATCAGTTAACCAGCCTGAACCCTCCTCACATCTTCTGGGGGCCACACGAGCGCAGTTCAGAGGAAGATATTTTGGGGACAAGCATTATGCAGGCTTCACAGTTATCACCCTCTACCAGTGCAAATATTTATACTTTGGTGGGAATAACCAGGCAGCAGGCTTTTGGAACACTCCCTGGTGAGCACCTCATACTGAACGTACACAGCAGGTGGAGGAAAAGACATTCCAAGGATCCAGCACTCAGAGATCCTGAGGCCCAGGACTCTGTTGAGCCCTAGGTCGATAATATGTTCCTAGGCACAGTTGTCCCAAAGCTGTTGAAGACAGAGTCATAAGCATCAGGAAGGGATAACAGCAACTTTCATCACACGGCAAGATCAACTGATGGACAAGATAGTGTTGTCATGTGAATGCAATGAGGCCAACACTGTTAGGGTGGCATCTGCAGTGGATACCTTGGTGCAGAAGAATGTTTACTCCATGGCTCAGCTCATGAACTACAGTAGAGGCAATCTACAAGTATCAGCACCAGAGGATGGTGGGGCTTCTGAATCCCACGAACTTCTGTTCGTCCATCCCATGGAGGAGCCTTTGGGCACACAAAAGGAAAAGGATCAGCTGGAGCACAGTCTGGGGATTTCCACCTAGGAGACTCTGAGGGTGCCCAGCCTATCTGACATCCCCCCTCCCTGTAAATGACACATTCCAGCTCCACACACCAGAAAGGTAGCGCTGCAACACCAATTTAGCCCCAAAGTAGGCCTGGTATCTCAAAGTCTAGGTCTCGCTCAAGAAGCAGGGCAGTCAGCAGGCCACCTCAACCTCAGATCATGAGGATACACCTACACATAGTGGAAAGTTGAGCAAGTGTAAAAGATGACAGGCACCTTGTGGACATGGGTGAAATTCAGCACTAGGGGAGATAAGTCACCAATTGTAGGAACGTACTGCATGATTTTTACGAATGTAGTCTAGTTTTGTATATTTGTCATGTATGCAAATGAAATTAATAATGAAAACATTTCATCAAAAAAGTCAACATCTGGAAAAGAAAATGCATTTTCCTGCTTTCTGTTCATAACAGCTTTCTATTTCGTTATAACCATCAATGAAAACAATTTTATTACCTATATTGCTAGTAAATCATTTCAGTTCCAAGGCATTACATTAGGTGTTCCTCCATGTAGTGTCCTCAGCCAAACCACCTTTAGTTGCTTTACCAATTAGCTTCATTCCATCAAAAGGTCAGAAGTGGAGCTGTTCCCTGATAATAACACAATTATCATCTTCATTCATGACTCCTCAGATATTAAAGCAGTCCATGCCCAAATACAGCGATATCTAGGGATTTGTGTTGACAAGTGGCGAGTAATATTCACACTATACAAGTGCTAGGCAATGACTACCTCCAATAGGGGAAAATTTAACCAATACCCCTTGACATTCAATAACATTATCAGTGCTATCACTACTACCAACATCCTGAAGGTTGTTGTTCTTTAGAAACTGAACTGGACTAGCCATATGTCACTGTGGCTCCAAAAGCACATCAAGGGCTAGGAATCCTGTGGTGAGTAAATCACCTCCTGACAGTCCAAAGCCTATCCACTATCTTCAGAGCACAAGTCAGAAGTGTGATGGAATACACACCACTTGCCAGGATGAGAAAGTTTCCATACTCAAGAAGCTTGACTTCATCCAGGACAAGGCAGCCTCGCTATTTGGCACTCCTTCTGCAAACATTCAAAATCGCCATCACCGACTCGCTATTTGGCACCCCTTCCACAAACATTCAAAATCTCCGTCACCAACATAGTGGCAGCCGTGTGTACTAGCTAGAAGGTACAGCGTAGAAACTCACCAAGGCTCCTTAAGCAGCATCTTTCAAACCCATGACCACTACCATTTAGAAGGACAAGGGTAGCAGACACATGGATACCCCACTATCTGGAAGTTCCCCTTCAAGCCACTCACCATCCCAACTTGGAAATATATCACCGTTCCTTCACTAACACTGCAAAATCTTCTCAAAGGCATTTAGGGATGGATAGGCCTAGCCAGCGACACCCACATTATGTAAATGAATTTTTTAAAACCCACGTATACATACTGCAAACAATTTACAGTATATCTATTGCAATTTGAAAGGTATAGTCATCTACTTTTATATAACTTTCTTTTAAACAAAGAGGCACTCTTGTACATCATGACTCAAGCCCAGTTGTTCTACTCCCACATCCTGAGTTACTCAGTACTTCAGATGCAGCCACTGCTGCCCACATCAAGGCTGAACTCCCCTATCCAGCTTCTTCCCACATCGTGACTCACTGCAGCTACTCCATTCCATACAAGGACTCACCATTCTCACCTTATTTTTTTCTACATCAGAACATTCTGTTCCTATTCTTTCCCTATCCCCACATTAAAATTAACTGGGCCAATGACTGAAATTAACACTGAAAACACAGTTATACAATATACCCAAAATCCAGTCATGAAACCTGAGGTCATCTTTCTATATTGTGGCAGGATTTGATGGTGGACAACTGAAAAACTAACAGGAGGAGACTGCACTAATATTGCCATCCTCAATAATGGGGAACCCAGCACATCAGTGCAAAAGACAAGGTTGAAGCTTTAGCAGCCAGCTTCAGCCAGAACTGTTAAGTGAATGATCAATCTTAGTCTTCCCCTGAGATCCAAAACATCACAGACGCCAGTCTTCAGTCAATTTGATTCATTCCATGTGGTATCAAGCAAAGCTGAAACTACTGAATACTGCAAAATCTATGAGCCTTAACAACATTCTAGCAATAGTAATGAAGACCTGCACTTCAGAAGTAGCCATGCCCCTAGCCAAGCAGTTCCAATACAGTTACAACACAGGCACCTACCCAGCAATGTGGAAAATTGCCCAGAAATGTAGTGTTCACAAAAAGCAGGACAAATCCAATCGGGCCAATTAGTGCTCCATCAGTCTACTCTTGATCATCATGGAAGTGTGAAAAGTGTCATCAACAGTAATATCAAGTTGCACTTATTCAACAACAACAGGCTCATTGGCACTCAATTTGGGTTCCACCAGGGTAACACAGTTTTTGGCCTCACTATAGCGTTGGACCAAAAATGGACAAAAAGAGCTGAACTCAAGAGGTGAGGTGACAGGGGCTGTCCTTGATATCATGGCAGTATGTGACTGAGCGTTGCATTAAGAAGCCCGAGCAAAACTGGAGTAATGGGTATCAGAGGAGAAACTCTTTGCTTGTTGTAGCACAAGAGAAAATAGTCATGGCTGTTGAAAGTCAACACTGCAGGCGCTCCTCAAGATATTGTTCTACATCCAACCATCTTCAAATGTTTCATCAATTACCTTCCCTCCATCATAAGGTCAGAACTGGAGGTGTTCGCTGATGATTGCGTGATGTTTAGCACAATTTGTGATTTCTCAGATACTGAAGAAGTCCAACTGTAGCAAGATTTGAACAATGTCCAGGTTTTGGCTCAGTGGCAAATAACATTTGTGTCACACAAGGGCCAGGCAATCATTAACTCGAAGTAGAGAGAATCTAACCATTGCCCCTTGACTTTCAATGACACTACTATACTGAATCTCCCACTATCAACATACTAGGAGAATTAGCATTGACCAGAAACTGAAGTGGATTAGCCATATAACAAGAGCAGGTCAGAGGCTAGAAATTCTATAGGGAGCAATTCACATCCTGACTTTCCAAAATCTGTCCACCATCTATAAGACATAAATCAGGAGTTTGATGGTATACTCTCCACTTGCCTGGATGGGTGTAGCTCCAACAACACTGAAGAAATTCAACACCTTCCAGGATAAAGCAGCACGGTTTATTGGCACCCCATCCACCACAACAAGCATTCAATCTCCATTCCCGATACACAGTGATTGCAGTGTGTACCATATTCTTACATTATGGTGGAACTCACCAAGGCTTCTTTGATAGCACATTCCAAACCACAACCTTTATCATCTAAAAAACAAGAGCACCCTGATGCATGGGAACACCATCACTTTCCTTTCCAATTCACACACCATCTTGAGTCGGAGGAATATTGCTGTTGCTACTATTGCCAAGTCAAAGTTGTGGAACTCCTTGGAACGGTCCTATGGGTATTCCAATAACACATGGATTGCAGCACTACAAGACAGCAGCCCCCACCACCTTCTCAAGGACAATTAAAAATGAGTAATAAATGCTGGCTTAGCTAGTGACACCCACATCCCATGAACAAATATAAAAAATATAGTACATACCTGTGGTATTAAGGACTAATGCACCAAGCCCACAAAAAAAATTGGTTTAATAATGCAGTCTATGCACCTGAACAGCACCCATATAAATGATAGTTTTAAAAGATAATTGTTCCTTACACAACCGCATCCCACATAGAATCTTCTCATAGAACGAAAATAATCTCAACCAGTGAATGAGGACGACCTTGGTCACTATGTGAATCAGTTATGTGCAAGTATCTTATGTTCAGTGCATGCTTTGTATTTTTTCTGTTGGGTTTTTCTCATGAGTTATAGGAAAAACACATTGACATGATAATCATAGACTTTTATGCCAAAGCATGAGCATGCTGATGTTTTTGGAAAGTTGGAGAACAGTTACCAGAGCATATGTCTTCAGTAATATTCAACCAACTTAACAGTATTGTTTGGTAGGCAAGGTAAACCATATTACTGTGTAATATATAAACAGATACAGGGGCATTTTGTATGAATTGTATAGACAGAGATATTTACAGATCTCTTACTCTTTTGAGATTGTTGGAAAGTGGTCACTGAATTCACATAGTATCAGGGAAACTAACTAAGTCTTACCTGTTTTCCCTATTACCAAAGGATATGGGGAACAGAAATACTGTCAGAGGTGAAACTGAAAGAAGCATCTGAGAGACAATAATGCAAATCATTAAACCTTTTTTATAAAAAGAAATACATGTCATGTGCCAACCATACAATGCCTGTTTTGACTTTACAAGAGTTTTTTTTCAAATTTCTACTGCAAAACCTGAACTTAAAACCAGGGACCAAAGTAGCAGACAAAATGAAAGCACTGACTTACCTCTGAGTTTTTATCTGTGCCGCTATTCCAGTAGACTTCAACTTCGGTGAGCAAAACTCCCACCAAGAACTGGAGGGGTTTCATAATTTAGCCTCATCCAGGTTATTGCTAGGTTGATTTTGGAATTGAGAGGGCTTGCTTATAAGGAGGGACTGAGTAGACTGGAACTATACTCATTGGAAGCCAGAAGAATGAGGGGAGATCTTATAAAAACATATAAGATTATGAAGGTAATAGATTAGGTAGAAACAGGAAGGTCGTTTCAAATGATGGGTGAAACTAAAACTAGAAGGCATAGCCTCAAAATAAGGGGAAGCAGATTTACGACTGAGTTGAGGAGCAACATCTTTACCCAAAAGGTTGTGAATTTGTGGAATTGCCTGCCCAGTGAAGAGGTTGAGGATACCTCATTGAATGTTTTTAAAACAAAGATAGGAGAGATTTTTGAATGGTGAAGGAATTAAGGATTACAGTAAGTGGGCGAGTAAGTGGAGGTGATCCATAAAAAGAATAGTAACAACCTTATTGAATGGTGGAGCAGGCTGAAGGGACCAGATGGTCTACTCCTGTTCCTAGTTGCTAAACTAAATAGCTGCAACACAAAGGCCATTGCAGTCTGTTGCCTGCATTATATGATCAAATCCTATTTGTACTCACCAAACATAAACAATATGACTTAGGAGAAAGGCTATTTTCAGTGGTATACTCAATTGGAGTCAGGCAATGAAGATGTGACACACATTTATATTGTAGTCACTTATAGATATGGAACCTTAAAATGTTCTATGTTTAATGTACTTACAATTGTTGGTTCTGCAAAAATATTGGTTGCTGCTCTAAAGGTTACATACATTCACTCCTGACACATCTAATCCTCCTATGCATGGTGCTTCTGCAGATTCTTCTAAATTATTACATGTTACCAAATTTTACCCTTCCCGATCAGCTAGGTGCCTATTATGTTTTCTACATCATAACAGGGTCCACAAGTCAAAATGGTTTAAATTTTAATACATTGTCTAGCTGATTTATAATACATATGAAAATCATCTCCATATGTTTTAAAGGCAATGTAACAGGAGATATTAATGTACAGTGCAAAATGTTAGAGTGAGAAACAAAAGCATCCCTTCGGTTCCTATTCACAATTTTCATGCCGCACTGTAGTTAATTCCTTTGTTCTGTTTTGTAAATTACACAGTACCTTGTTATAATTGGAAATTATTTCAGCACGTTCTTCTGCAATTAATGCCTCTAAATCTTTCTTCATGTCAAAAGCTGAAAAAAAACAGAAATTATTAGTGAATAATTCATATGCATATCAAAATCAGCATGCACTCTTTGCACTTTCCTACAAACTCCGTCAAAAGGAAATTTTTAAAACGAACTGTGAAGCTGCACATGAACACTGAAAATATATCCTAGATTATGACAACACAGGATGAATTATTCCCAAAGACAATGTAGATGAACTGAGTCTTTGAGGTAAATTGACCATAAATTGAGAAAAAGGCCTGAATTTTCCCTGAGGCAAGGGGAGTTGGGAAAATTTCTAGCTCAGTCCACCCACCTTGGAGGAATGTGCCCACAAATGTGTCATCTCAACTCAATGAAAATTCAGGCCATAATCTTCCAATCCTTAAAATAATCATGGGAATGTAATTGGTTTGGATTTTGAAATTATAAGCCTTCTCGTTAATACAATTCATTATAAAGCACCTTCTCTATGTCACTCTTATCGTTTTAGATTTCAATTTCTACATCGCTTCTAGACCACAGGGTGAATTTAATACTTGAGAGCAGGGTACCTGTCACCCTGTGTAACATTCAAGGGGCAAGGCCACATCATCTTGGGTGGTTCAGTCTATAGCTATTCAAGAGCAACCCCCCCCCACCACTCTTCCAAAAAGAAGCAGCTGTGTTTTGCACAGTGGATTGAAACCAACAACAGTGTTACTCCACAAGATCTTGCCTGTACAGAATACAACCGAAATGAAAAGCTGGAGTCTCTGAAACATCCCCACAGACATCATCGTCAAATCATGTGATCAGCTTTTAAAGCAACCATCAACTATTTAAATATATAACAGGCTGGCACTATCTTGTCCTAGCTGTGCATCGGGGAGTGGAACCTGGCCAAAGCTGATTCAGAACCAAGCAGGCAGTTCCCGCTGAGGGAAAAAGGTCCACCAAGGGACACAGCCCAGCTAACAGTCTCCAGGCTTTAGCAAGTAGCATGAACCCTTGGCGCTGACCTACCCCATTGTGGGAAAAATCCCTAAAGTAGGTAATAGTAAAACTGCAGTGGGAGCAGACCAAAGTGAAAAACTTCCCATGTTCCCACATTTAACTTCATTTGGTATCATGTTGCTCACTCACTTAACCTGTTTACATCTTTTCACAGCCTCTTTATACCCTCCTAATCTCCACTGAGCTTTGATCAGTGTGATTTAAACTTGAATAACTGTCCATTAAAATCCATAGGTTCCAACCAATAAACTCAAATCACTTCTATGCTTGTACTTGTGCTGATTAGCTCATCCACTTCTTATGCACCTGGCTTAGAAAAATAATTGATTTCACAACAATAATCACCAAAATCTTTCTGGCTTTTACGCCAGCAAGATCTTACAATGCTGCCAATGGTACATCCCCACTATAGGTTTCCCAGTTTTGAGGGGTGCATTTAAAGAGGAACCGCATTGACAATGGCAGGACCATAAGATCCTGCCACTAGCAAGTGGTGCACCGTTTCCTACCGTTATGAAACACACTGGGGAGGGGGAAGAATATCCTGTCTGATATCTAAGTACGCCTTTGGTACAAGAAGGAACTCGAGCATTTTCCAGTGTTTTATTGTAAGTTGCAGACAAGTGAGTCACTTGTAATGTTGTATATTCTTGAAAGATATAGTTGTTTCATCATTCCTGGTTGATATAGCACAATTCCTGCTGATGACTTCCTTTTGCCTCTCTTGCCTTCACCAGAAACATGGTTCAACAATATTTTCATTGCAACAACAGAACATTTTTGACCTCTTTACTCTCTTCCAGAAGTCCCAGATATTGTCCAAAACTTTTTCAGATATTTTTAACAAAGATTCCTTTTACCAATTAATTTTGACTGATCATTTGCCCTTAAATTTCCAACAGTCCTTTAAATTCTGCAGAGCCCACTAGTTCCTGCCACCTGTGAAACTCCCAGTGAGAGGCATTTCTAAAACCTGAAGCTCACTGAGAATATTCAAATTAAACAAATAATGGCAGGGTCAATTTACTTCAGGTCAGTTGGCGTAGTATCCTACTTTATCTTGCCATTATTTCTAAATGTAAAATCTAAGCTCTTAGTGATTCATTGTGACAGATGGTCATATCATATTTGGTATGTGTGGCACAACAAAGCAATATCATCTAAAGTGAAGTGATAGATAGAGTATCTAAATTAACTTAAATTAAAAGCAACATTTTAAAATATTTAACTGAATGTCAAATGAAATGGGAATATGAAAGAAAAAAAGAAAAAAAACCAACATTTTAAAATATTGAAAATAATTTGGCAACATTTTATGAAATGCATTGAAAGTGATTGCACACAATATCTATAAAAAACACTCTGAATTGCAGAGAAAGCCAAAAATCCTCATCCAAGGCAAACTTAGTGAAAGCCCAAAGAAATAACATTTGAAATATAGTACAAAATAGGTCGGCCTCTGCACAAGTGATACTCGACAGAAAAACTGACCAGCACCCAGGGAACTAAATGTCATTAAACCAAAACCAAAGTGAATCCTACAATTCAGTTAGAAAAACGTTCCCTGTAAGGTAGTGGGATTCCTTCTTCAAAGAACCAGGACGTATCAGGCTGACTGGCCTTCTATACTGTAACTATTCTGTGATTCTATGAATCTGAAAACAAAAAGAAACAAATGGTAAAATCTGCAACTCATTCCACTCTTAATACGATCGTTAGAAATAGAAGCAGGAGTAGGCCATGGGGCTTGCTTTGCCATTCAATAAGATTGTGGCTGATCTGATTATGGCCTTAGCACCACTTCCTTGCCTGTCCCCCATAAACCTTGAACTGTCATTCAAAAATTTAACTCAGCCTTGAAAATATCCTATGACCCGATCTCCACCACAATCTGTGGAAGAGAATTTCAAAAACTAATGACTCTCAGAAAAGAAATTCCTTATTCCATCTTCAGAACCCTGGTCTTTAAATTATACCCTCTGGTCCTCCCACAAGAGAAACATCCCTTCAGCATCTACCCAATCAAGTCCCTTCTGAATCCTACATGTTTCAAAAAGATCACCCCTCATTTTTCTAAACTCTAATTTCCTTAAATATAGAGACCAACACCATACACAGTACTCCAGCTGCAGTCTCACCATGCTCTGTACAATTGTAGCAAGACTTCCCTATTTTTATACTCCAACGCCTTTGCAATAAATGCCAACATTTCATTTGCCTTCCTAATTACCTGCTGTACCTGAATGCTAACTTTTTGTGATGCATGTACAAATACATGCATTGTCTCAAAGAACTCTCTTTTTAAATCATACTCTGCTTTTCTAATCTTTATCAGTATACAGTTTGCAGAAAACATTGTAAATGTATAAACAAATGAGAAATCTTTGTTGTGCAACTTTAAAAGTCTAACTTAACAGTTTATTTTTAAACAAATATGACAACAAAAATCAATTCCAAGCTAATTCAGATTACAACTGTTTCCCATTTTATTTGGAGTTAAAATATTTCGATTTTTGGCTTTAAAATATGAATTCTGTCAACTATTTCAACCAGTTAAACTGTTTGAAGCTAGCAAATTAAAACATTCTTTCTTCTGAATGGTTGATAAGATACAATAAAAACTATAAATGTAAATCTTTACCCAATATTTTCATATGTTCGATGAAGTGTATACTATCCAGCATATTAGCAACAAACCACCTACCACATAACTACATCATGGTGCCATAATGGGTGTCACCAAGTATGAAGTGGGTCTGCTTAATGCAAACAACATATTTACATTCTATTCACTTTAAAGAGCAAAATATTTTTTGAGTATTGCTGAAAAAAGAAATATGGAGAGTGAAGTGTAATAATAGCTAGAAAATGGGAATCCTCCATGCCGATTTTTTCGGCGCCCTTCGCATCAGAATTTTCCGACATATACTGTAATGTAAGAGCCTCTAAGCGAATCATGGCATCATGAAGGCCCCAGATACTTCACTCATCCAAAGTGCCCACAGCTGTGCACCATTAAGAAGGGGGAGCTGCATTTAAGAGAGATGGGACGGCTACAGCATGCTGTGAAGGAGAAGAGGGCCATCTTCTTCATCTGAGACAGTTGTTGACTCAGGAGTCAGGCCAGCAACGCAGCCTGGTCAGAGGTAGCAGTGTTAATGCCCACACACTGACATGGGATCAGCAGGTAGTGCCAAAAAAAAATGAACGACTCCTTTGGGCAGCATGAATGAATGTCCATCCCATCCTGGCATCAGTACCATCTGTTGCACCTCGATTATCCATATCTATCCACTTCCTGACACCTTGCGTCCTTCTAGATCTGCAAATCTGGTAGCCCATCAAAGGATAAATGGGTCCTGTACGTGCTGTGTCTCTGTCTCAACGGTCCTCCTCTCAAGCTGATGGGTGGCCGTGTCCTAACCCCAACTGGCAGCCCACTATCCTTCTGCTGCGGCCTCTGGCCTGGGCTGGCCTTGCAGCAGGTGGATTTCTTCCTCCTCAGCAGCATGGATCCAAGGTGATTGCTCACAGGGCAGAGGTGTGAGGGGAAGAGAAAAAGACAGTTCATAAGGTTATCCATTCCAGACCCCTCCCTCTCAGCAATACATGTTTCCATGAGTCTGGCAACTCGACACTATCCCATGCCATGCATCACTCAATGGGTTGCATAGAAAGGCTGCAGAGTTGGGCCGAGAGGTGGCAAATGGAGTTTAATACAGAAAAGTGGAGGTGATTTACTTTGGTAAGAGTAACAGGAGTACAGAATGTAGAGCTAATGGATGGACACGTAGTAGTGTCGACGAGCAGAGAGATCTTGGTACACGTGTGCATAGCTCCCTGAAAGTTGGCACCCAGGTTCTTAAGGTTGTTAAGAAGGCGTGCGGTATGTTAGCTTTTATTAGTAGAGGGATTGAATTTTGGAGCCGTGAGGTCATGTTGCAATTGTACAAAACTCTGGTGTGGCCACATTTGGAGTATTATGTACAGTTCTGGTCGCCGCATTATAAGAAAGATGTGGAGGCATTGGAAAAGGTGCAGAGGAAGTTTACCAGGATGTTGCCTGGTATGGTGGGAAGGTCTTATGAGGAAAGGCTGAGGGACTTGAGGTTATTTTCATTAGAAAGGTTAAGAGGTAACTTAATTGAGGCATACAAGATGATCAGAGGGTTTGATAGGGTAGACAGTGAGAGCCTTTTTCCTCGGCTGGTGATGGCTAACACATAGCTTTAAATTAAGGGATGGCAGTTATAGGACGGATGACAGGAGTAGGTTCTTTACTCACAGGGCAGTAAGGACATGAAATGCCATGCCTGCAGCAGTTGTGGACTCGCCAACTTTAAGACGTTCAAACAGTCAGTGGATAGGCACATGGATAACACTGGAACAGTTTAGTTTAGAGGGTCATTAGATGGTTCCACTGGTCGGCGCAACATCGACATCCGAAGGGCCTGTACAGCGCTGTAATGTTCTATGTTCTAACCATTGCCATAATCCTCAGGCACAGCGAGCAGAATGATGGCTGTGAGGGTGCCACTGGAACTTTGAAACATGGACATGTACACCATACCTGAATGACTGATGCAGTGGCTTCCAGGAGTGGTTTGAACTTCAGACAGATAGAACATAGAACATAGAACTTAGAACATTACAGCACAGAACAGGCCCTTCGGCCTTCGATGTTGCGCCGACCAATATAAAAATCAATGCCCCTCCAAACTAAACCATTCCCTTCTCTTCCATATACTTATCAACTAACCTCTTAAACGCCACCAAACTTGGTGCATCTACAACTGCTGCAGGCAGGGCATTCCACTCCCGAACCACCCTTTGGTAAAGAACCTACCTCTGATATCCGTCCTATAACTATCACCCCTTAATTTAAAGCTGTGCCCCCTCGTGCTAGCTTTCTCCATCCTAGGAAAAAGGCTATCACTGTCCACCCTATCTAAACCTCTAATCATCTTATATGTTTCAATAAGGTCTCCTCTTAGCCGCCTTCCTTCTAACGAAAACAACCTCAAATCCCTCAGCCTCTCTTCATAAGACCTGCCCTCCATACCAGGCAACATCCTGGTAAACCTCCTCTGTACCCTCTCCAATGCTCCACATCTTTCTTATAATGTGGGGACCAGAACTGCACACAATACTCCAAGTGCGGCCGCACTAGAGTTTTGTACACTTGCAACATGATGTTGCGGCTCCGAAATTCAATCCCTCTACCAATAAAAGCCAAGGGCCTGTTCTGTGCTGTAATGTTCTATGTTCTATGTTCTAAGACTCCATATGCCTTCCTAACAACCTTCTCGACCTGACTGCCTACTTTCAGGGATCTATGCACATACACACCAAGATCCCTCTGTTCATCTAGACTACTAAGAATCCTACATTTGCCCTATACTCTACACATTTATTATTTCTGCCATAGTGCATTACCTCACACTTTTCCACATTAAACTCCATTTGCCACCTCTCGGCCCAGCTCTGCAACTTGTCCAAATCCCTCTGCAAACTAGAACACCCCTCTCACTATCTACCACTCCACCGACTTTAGTGTCATCTGCAAATTTACTAATCCATCCTTCAATACCCTCATCCAGATCATTTATAAAAATTACCAACAGCAGGGGCCCCAAAACAGACCCCTGAGGTACACCACTTGTCACCGAACTCCAAGATGAATATCTCCCATCAACCACCACCCTCTGTCTTCTATCTGCTAGCCAATTCCTAACCCAATTAGCTAAATCACCCTCTATCCCATACATCTGCATTTTCTGCAGCAGTCTTCCATGGGCCACCTTATCAAACGCCTTACTAAAGTCCATATATACTACATCAACCGCCTTACCCCCTTCCACCTCTCTGGTCACTTTCTCAAAAAACTCAATGAGGTTAGTAAGGCATGACCTACCCTTCACGAAACCATGCTGACTATCCCCAATCAATTCATTTCTCTCTAAATAACTATAATTCCTATCCCTAATAATTCTCTCCAATACTTTGCCCACAACAGAAGTAAGACTCACTGGCCTATAATTCCCTGGAAGGTCTCTCTTCCCCTTCTTGAACAATGGGACCACATTCGCTATCCTCCAGTTCTCCGGAACCACACCGGTAACCAACGACGACCTGAAGATCAAAGCCAGAGGCTCTGCAATCTCCTCTCTTGCCTCCCAGAGAATCCTAGGGTAAATCCCGTCCGGCCCAGGGGACTTATCCAACTTCAAACCCTCGAGAATATCTAGCACATCCTCCCTATCTACTTCAATACCTTCCAGTTTGCAACCCTGTACCTCAGTGTTCTCCATAACTACATTTACATCACCCTGCGTGAATACCGAAGAGAAATATTTATTCAGTACCTTTCCAATCTCCTCAGGCTCCACGCACAACTTCCCACTGCTGTCTATGACTGGCCCTAATCTTGCCCTAACCAATCTTCTATTCTTAACATATCTAAAGAAAAGCTTTAGGATTCTCCCTAATCCATCAGCCGAAGTCTTCTCATGTCCTCTCTTCGCTCTCCTCAATTCACTCTTTAGCTCCCTCCTGGCTAATCTATAGCTATCCATTGCACTAACCGAGCCTTCAAGCCTCATCCTGACATAAGCCTCCTTTTTCCCTTTTAACCAGCGAATTAACTTTTTTCATACACCAAGGTTCCCTTACTCGACCATTTCCTCCTTGCCTGACAGGGACATACTTATCAAGGACTCGCAGCAGCTGCTCCTTGAATAAGCTCCACATTCCAGATGTTCCCAGTTCCTGTAGCTTCCTAGTCCAATCTATGCACCCTAATTCTCTCCTGATGGCCTCATAATTACCCTTCCCCCAGCTATAACTACTGCCCCCAGCTTCATGCTATCCCTATCCATCACTAAGGTGAACGTAACCGAATTGTGGTCACTATCACCAAAATGTTCACAACTTCCAAGTCTAACACCTGGTCTGGCTCATTGCCCAGCACCAAATTCAATGTAGCCTCACCTCTAGTTGGCCTATCTACATACTGAGTCAAAAAACCTTCCTGCACCCTTTGTACGAAAACTGACCCCTCTAACGAGCTAGAGCTATAGCTATTCCAATCAATATTAGTAAAGTTAAAGTCCCCCATAACAATTACCCTATTACTTTCACTCCTGACCAGAATTGACTTTGCAATCCTTTCCTCTACCTCTCTATAACTTTTAGGAAGTCTATAAAAGACTCCCAACAGGGTGACCTCTCCTTTCCTGTTTCTAATCTCAGCCCATACTACCTCAACAGACAAGTCCTCATCAAACTTCTTCTCTGTCACTGTGATACAGTCTTTGACTAATAATGCCACTCCTCCCCCCTTCTACCTCCTTCTCTACTCCGACTAAAGCATTTGAACCCTGGCACCTGCAACATCCATTCTTGTCCCTGCTCTACCCAAGTCTCTGAAATGGCCACAACATCGAAGTTCCAGGTACTGGTCCAAGCTGCAAGTTCCTCCCCCTTATTGCTAATACTCCTTGCATTAAAGTATACGCATTTCAAACCATGCCCTACCCCACCCGTATGCTGCTGTGTTTTACAGCTTTCCTCTATGACCCCCTTACTCTCATCCCTCTTAGCACCCCAACTACTTAGGATCCCACCCCCCCACCGAATCAGTTTAAAGCCCCCTGCATAGCCTTAGCAAATTTTCCCCCCAAGATATTAGTTCCCCTCTGTTTCAGGTGTAGACCATCTCTCTTGTAGAGGTCCCACCTATCCCAGAATGAGTCCCAATTGTTCAGGAACCTGAACCCCTCCCTCCTGCACCATCCCCGCAGCCATGAGTTCAAACATTCCCTCTCTCTATTCTTCTCCAAACTATCCCTTGGCACAGGCAAGAGTCCAGAGATAACCACTCTGCCAGTTTTGGCCCTAAGCTTCCACCCCAAATCCATAAATTTCTGTTTAATATCCCCTTCCCTCGTCCTTCCTATATCATGTGTCCCTACATGAATTATGACTTGGGGTTGACTCCCCTCTCCCTTAAGCATCTTAAAAACCCTATCTGTGACATCCTGGACTCCAGCCCCTGGGAGGCAACACACCAGCCCTGAGTCACTTTTATTACTACTTACTTTCCTATCTGTCCCTCTAACTATGGAGTCTCCAATTACTAGGCCCAATCTCTTATTCTCCCTACCCACCTGAGCATTCTCAGCAGGCTCACCCCCAGAGACCTGCTCCCTTTGGTCCTCTCCAGTTGATTCTTCCTCAACTGTAGCCTCCAAGACACAGTTGGATGGTGGAAAAGCATCCACCACACAGTTGGATGGTGGAAAAGATGGTGGAAAAGCACCCTCGTGACTTTCATGTGATAGGTGGTCATCTTTGGGAACACTGCAGAAGCCATGCAGTGTGAAAATCCATGTTAACACCTGCCAAACTCCCTTAATTGGTACCACAACTGCCAGACCTGGTTCTTGGAACTGTTAGTGGGGCCTAGGAAGGAATTTTGGCATAAACCATAGAGCTTGTCCAGCAGACCGATGACATTGGTGGGGTTGGGACCTGACCATGAATGCAATTGTTTAGTGGCTGGAGGCATGTGTGCAACGTGTGCCCCAGGCCAACGACAACCCCCAATCCGAAGACCCCGGACCAGCAAACCCCTGTACCCATGCAAGACCCCTACCTCAATCCACATCGCGCAGTGGCCAAGACTCCCCTGCACCCTGAAAACTGGTGCTTAATGGTACTCACCTCCTCGCTCACGTTCATCACTGCTGCAGCCAAACCACACTTTTATAGAGCAGTAGTGATTCATGCTAGCATGATGTCTCACTGCAGAAGTGGGAAGCATTTGGGAAGGGGTGGGTAGCATGCATACTGAACTCGCTAATGATATTAAAATACATTAAAATTTATGCTAACTCACAGTTCATGCCATGAAGATATCAAACCTATTGGTGTCAGGCATTAATTGATTTTTAGCATTGCACACTATTTTCCTGGCTTGCCACAGCAAGGTGATAAGATTGCACTCATCCATTCTAAAACCTGTAAAGTTCTTGTGGTTACTGATATCAAGTTAAAAATTATAAGGGCAACATCCTTTGAAAAACAAAATAATTTAGTAATTTGTACCCCTATGCATAATAAGTTAGTGATTCAATTTCTGATTTTTAAGCTGCACAAGAGCTTCCTACATGGGTCTTTTTTTAGCAATTCTGAAACATCTCTTTAGCATTTGTGGTACATCTACAAATGGAAGGGGCTAAGTAACCTTTTCACATGTACTTGCCTTTTAGCATGTACACTATAATTATGGCATTGGACTGGAGTGGTTTACCCCTGCTACGGTTGCTGTGTAAACACTGCTAGAGTCAGAAGTTGAGCTGATACCACAGCAAAGCAGAGTGAAACACTGGAAAATGCTTCGTGTCAATGCTAAACATGTGCATATGTGCAATGATATTTACCGCAGGACCTGGACAATCACACAAGGATATTAAAAGAAATAGTTGAGAAAATTGCTGATTCAGTAGTTACAATTTTGCAAAGATGTCTACATCCCATAATTGTGCTTTTGGATTGGTACTCCATTGTTTAAGAATATCTTTGAATGGGCAGATGTGACAAGTGAGCCTTTCACTATATATATATTAATAAGTAGGATGAAGGAATGGAGAACTATGTATTCAAGTTAGCTAAAGACACTAATTAAGAGGGATGATAAGTTGTGTTTATGGGTGCAGGAAGATGCAGACAGGCTAAGTGAATGGAAAAGTCTTGTCAGATGGAGTTCAGTGTGGAAAAACATGAAATGAATCTACTTTGAATCTGAGAAAGGCAAATTGGCATTTAATGATGGGAACTGCAAAGTAGCAAAATGATTTAGATGCCCATGTACACAAATCACAAAGTCATTATGCAGAAAATTGATCTTTATTGCAAAGCAACTGGAAATAAAAATAAGAACATGATGTGTCATTTGTACAGAACCATGGCAAAATTCCAATTAAGTACTGTATTTAGTTTTGAGCATGAAACTTCTGTCAAGATACATTGATTAAAAGGGCAACGGTGTAGATTAAGCAGAATGGCATTAGAACTTAAAGGATTAAATTATGGCAATAGGTTGCATAAACTTTGCTTGTATTTCCATGAATTTAGAAAACTGAGAGTGATACTATTGAGGTGTTTAAAATAACAAAGTGGTTAGCTAAGGTAAATACAGAGAAACTATTCACGGTTGGGGGATCCAGGGCAAGAAAACATTGGCCTTGATCTTGCACTCCCAACAGTGGTGAAGGTTAAGAAGTTTGCCATCCTTAGGGACTGCAGTAGCAATCCTGTTTATGCTGAAATCCAAAGTGCATGCAACTGCCTCTGCTGGTTTATAAAGGGCCAGAGATCTGTCACTGGAATCTTGGGCTGATTAGAAGTTACATTAGTTTTTAACGTAGCTTTTTTTAGGGCCAATGCTAACAACAGCACAGTCTGAAACACAGCACATCCTTTCAAACCAACAAGAGTATTAAATCCTTTAAACCAACTAGAGTGTTAATCTTCCAATTCCTCTGTCCCAAGTCTTCCCAGTCTGCTCCCTGATCCATTCCCCCACTCCTGGAAAGCAGAGCCAGGAGTACTGAGGGGGAACTGGTGATTTGATTGCTTGGAGAGATCAATGGGTCCTGAAGGGTGCCTTTATTAATACTTATACACAGCTTTATTACTGCCTAAAAATTAAAAACTGTTTAGATATTCTAGTTAATTTTCTTGACTTGTACCATACATTTATCTCCTCTGTTTGCTTCATTGCAATATACAATCATTATTCCTTGATATTTTAAGGGTATTTTCCATACATGACACAAAAAGAGAGCATGGTTTTGCCAGCAATGGATTATGCTGCTAAACCTGTGAACTGACTTCATTGTTTGACTCATGTTGCAGCCAAAGGAGTGAACTCTTGGTGCATCTTAAGGCCAAGGTCAAAACGTATTTCATGCAGTCAGTGGCAAATGCCTCCACTCTGCCATCCACCACAAGATCCAGGCCATGACCTTAAAATTAGAGGTAGGTTATTTAGGAATGAAATCAAGAAGCATTTATTCACACAAAGGATGTTGGAAATCTGGAGCTCAGTCCCCCAAAAAGCTGTGGATTCAGGATTCGTAAAAGTTGAAAGGTTTTAACTGTTGAGTTGATAAAAGAAAATGGTGAAAACAAAGGTACAGATCAACCGTGAAAAAATATACTAAATGCCAAAACAAGTTTAATGTCTGAATCCTTATCCCATGTTCTACAGGTTACACCACAAATGGCAGTTATGGGCAATTTTGCATATAGATCCACAATGTGTAAGAGGTGAAGTGTACACTTCAAATACTGTTCTTCAAATACTTAGGCAGGAAGAAAAAGATGTGCAGATGATGCATTAAAATAGGACTATAACACTAATTTGTATACCACACTGTCTTTTCCCTCACCTACTTGCTAAATTGCTACAATTTACATTGGTATCAGGCAGTCCCGTAAATACACCAGATGGTATTCACACTACAACTCTGCAGTTCTCAATTATGTTATCACAAGCATTATCAAAATGGCAGAGTGCAATCAATAAATTAGTACATTGCAAGACTTATATTTGAGGTTTTAATTATAATTTGTTGAAAATATATACTGCATAGAGGATATCAATTTTGATTATCCAAATAAATTGAGTTGTTAAGCACTTGACCATAAAATTTTACATTGTCTTTCAGGAGTGGGTAAAGATGGGCTGATATTATTTTTTAAATTTGGCTTAAATATAATAATTTTATAGAAGAAACACTCGGCGTGATCTTACCAGAATTTGGCAAAGCGTCAGTTCCGGTGAGGAAAAACAGCATGTTTCTCTCCAGAAAACAAGTCAATTTTCCTTCCCGAACTTTTGACACTATTGTTAAAAAAAAACAGATGAGCATGTTTCAAGCTATCATGTAGAGGGATGGAACCTAAACATGCCAGCAAAGCCAGCTGCACAGAGATCAGGATACCATTTTAAAGGGTACCCCAATCAAAGCAACAAACAAACTCATTCCACCCCATCATGGCGGTCTCAGGGGCTCACCCACTCCCCCCTCCAACACTCCACCTCTGTGATCAGAATTGGCATTCACCACTTCCCATGGTCAGAGCTGGTCTTGGCCACACCCCCTTTCTGCGATCAGAGTCAGCATCTGTTCCCCAACCTCCACAAACAATGTCAGTATCCCCTTGAACATTGGACCCTTTCCCCCAACTCCTTCCCACTCAGTCAATGCAGGCATCCCCCCTTCCCCCAACAGAAACAGATATCGCCAGTATCCCAGCTCCCACTTATGCTACCCCCAACATTACAAATAAATGAGTTTCCCACCCATGAAGTTCCCACTGGTTCTGCCCAGCACTGCCAGGTTAGCATGATGATTGCCAACTTCTGATGAGCTTTACAGGCCTCAACCATTCTTATCTTTGTAATTTTCTCCTGCTTCATCATCCTTTGAGACATCTGTGCTTATCTAATTTTGGACTCTTGAGCATTCCCAATTTTAATTGCTTCACCATTGGTGGCTATACCTTCAAACATGTAGGCCATAAGCTCTGTTACTCTACTTCAACAGCTTTTCACCTTTAAATTATTCCTTAAAACCTACCTTTTTGACCAAACTTTTGGTCTTTTGATTCAATTGTCCCTATTTTATCATTTTGATTCTAAGTGCTGGGCAGACTTGAAACTGAGAGTGTTTCAAATCCAACTTTTAGTCCCTATACACACTCTGCCTGAAAAAAAGTCAGTAATTCCGAATTGCGCTGCACAAGCCTACGGACGGGATGTAACACACCCAAAATGCTGCAGATCCAATTGGAACCTCCAACTGCGCATGCGCAGAAAAACAAGATAGAATGCGGCTCCCTTGCCACACTCCTCCCAGGCCAGTTAATGCCTCTGCCTGGCCTCCACAGACATTGCTTCACTCCCACATTACTGACCCCATTATTCCTGCATCTTCTCCATCACTCAGACCAATCATTGGCCCCTCTCCCTTTCTGATCTCAAGCAGAATGGCAGCAGAACCCCCTTTCCCCACACTGATCACAGACAAAGTGGCAACAGATCCTCCCTTGCACCTCAACTGATCTCAGGCAGAGTGGCAGCAGATGCCCCTTTTCCCCTCACTGATCACCGACAGAGTGACACAGACCCCCTCCTTCCCCATCACTGGCCTGAGGCAGAGTAGAGGCAGAGTAGCAGCAGACTCCACCTTCCCCCACCACACCTCCCTCCCCTTCCCTTCCCGATCTCAAATAGAGAGTTGATGGAGCTCCCTTTCACCACACTGCTGATCTCAAGCAGGGACACTTGACATTTACCTTCTCACTAACTGGAGTGCTCAAATCGGAATTCTGTGCAGCATGTCTGTTTCACATCAATTTTGGATGAGCAAACTCAGGGGAAATTTCAGTAAGGTTCAGACTGCTGCCCATCAAGTCAATGTAAATGCATTTAAATGGCTGAAATACCCGATTGCGGCCATGTGCGGCCTTAGTAAAGAGGGAACTGGCGTGGAGGTGGGCATTGATCATGATACTTGCCTCATGCGTGATTTTACCAAGTTTTTGTGCCTGAAAATAGGTGCAATATGATGGTAAAATCGGCCCAATATCTCCTTATATGGCTTAGTGGACTTTTTTTTAATATTCCTACCATGCACCTTGTGATGTTTTACTTTGTTAAAGACAGTATCTGCATATAAGTTGTGTTGTTGTTAGTTCACCTGTCTTAAATGTCATTCAATTTTCCAGCTGTCTGCCTTCACCATGGCACAGAATAAGCTTATGATGAAGAATGGGAGGACCAGCAAAAGCACCGGACACAACATCATCAGCAGCAACAACTACACTTTGCTCAGCCAATTGTCACTCCACAGGGCACAGAGAATACAAGAGATGGAGCTTGAAGGTGACAAACCCCAAACACAAGGTCTACAGGTTTTAAATTAGTTCTCTCAGCACGTGTTAGCACCTGTGCCTCAGGAGGCTTTGCGTTTCACAACAGCTTGCTGCTGACATCTGTAGCCTCCTAGAACAACATGTCTGGATTGTTAGAAATGGAGTGTATGGAGAAAAGAGAAGAACAATCTTTGTGGAGGGTGGTTGTAAAGCAAAGATGTAAGAGGGCAACAGATAAGGATGACTGAACATATTGGCTATTCATTTGGAGATGTGCAGAGGTACTTGCAGAGTGATTGAGGTATGAGATGTGCTGTGAGGTGGATTGTTCTGAGATGTATTGTGCAGAAAAATGCTGGGAAATGCAGAATATGTGACTGGTCACATGATATTGTTGTGTCACTCACCTTTCCCACCCTCATCAAGTCCTGGCTCCTCTTGGTGAACCTGCTGCAGGTTGGAGAGGCCATAATCTTGCTGCTGATTTTGCTGGCCTCTTTCACAGTTGCTCGTTTGGATTCAGACGCAAACCTCTCTCCTCCATTCTTTCCAAATATCACCTTACCACAGTCCTTTGCATCTACAGCAAAACCTCCAGCTAAAAGTGAGACCTCCAGAAGACATCCTTCTCAGGTTCCCTCCCCACTTTTATGTTTTTTGCAGCATCAGGAATAGAGTTCAGTCATTCTGACCTATACCTGAGTCTGCTTAATTAGAAATCTTTCCTTTGACAGATTCAGCACATTATCCCACTCACCCATCAGAACTATAGAACCATAGAAAATTACAGCTCAGAAACAGGCCTTTTGGCCCTTCTCGTCTGTGCCGAAACATTTTTTGCCGAGTCCCATTGACCTGCACTTGGACCATAACCCTCCACATCCTTGTTCAAGTTTTTCTTAAATGCTAAAAGTGACCCCGCATTTACCACTTTATCTGGCAGCTCATTAGACACTCCTGTCACTCTGCGTGAAGAAGCCCCCTCACCTAATATTCCCTTTAAACTTTTCTCCTTTCACTGTTAATCCATGCCCTCTGGTTTTTTTCTCCCCTAGTCTCAGTAGAAAAAGCCTGCTTGCATTCACTCTATCTATATCCATCAAAATCTTATCATCTCTATCAAATCTCCCCTCATTCTTCTACACTCCAGGGAATAAAAGTCCTAACCAATTCCATCTCTCTCTGTAACTCAGCTTCTCAAGTCCCGGCAATATCCTTGTGAACCTTCCGTGCACTCTTTCAACCTTATTTACATCTCCTGTAACTAGGTGACCAAATCTGTACACAATACTCTAAATTCGGCTTCATCAACGCCTTATATAACCTTACCATACCACTCCAATTTTTATATTCAATACTCCAATTTATAAAGGCCAATGTACCAAAAGCTTTCTGATCAAAAAAATCTGGAAGTGGGCTATTAATATTATGTCTCAGTTAAAGAGCCATGGTAAAACTCGCTGCAGATATTAATGAGTTTCTGACCCCTTTACTAGTCTAACCATTTTGGTTAGGATGATCATTTTGAAATTCTGCCTGATATATTTGCACTTATTCCAATCTAAATAATGATGCTGAAGTAAAAATTATTTCAAATATAACTGTGATTGTGCATTCTGCACATTACTGCAATGGATATCTGGGTAAGTAAATCAACCATTTCATCAGATTGTTCATCAGTGAGCTCCAAAACACAAATAATCAATGGAAATGTTTTATTTTTACATTTTAAATCCTGAAATGTATGATCTGGTTTGATTAAATGAATTGCCAATATGTATTATTTTATGTATAAACTGTAAACTATAATTCAAAAATATGAAAAGCAGAACAGCAAAACAGTGCATTACATGTGAGAAAAATGCAAGAAAGTACAGCAACCCTACAAACACTGAAGTTACTTAAACAAAAGTCACCAATCACACAATATTATGAAAGATTTGAGTGATCAGGTAATAAATAATTAAGTTGATTGAAGTAGTGCAATACATATTGTCTACATGAATTTTCAAAATGCAAAAGTACCTCATAACTCATTTAGAAAATAGAAGCAAAGTGATGGTAGTAACTTGGGTACTTATTTGGCTGTTTGATAGGAGGCAAACAATATTGCTGAATGGCAGTTTTTCTAACTGGAGAAAAATACCAATAGGCTCATATTAGAACTATTTCTTTTATTGTTATATATAAATGATTCAGACTGGGGATAGAAAGTATAACTTTGACGTTTGTGAACATTACAATACTGTATAGGTTCTGAACATCATAGGCTGGAATTTCCTGCCTTGCCTATCACTAGGCTCTTTCACTCCCATCAAACGTCAATGGACTTCTGACTGCAATAACATAAAAATAGAGGAACCCAAGAGTGCACTTCACAAATTCTTGAAATGGCAAAGCAAATTGGTGAGGCAATTAAGATGTTGTATAGGATATTTGGGTTGTAAGTAGGGGCATTGCATTTATAATTAATGAAAACTTACCAAAACTTTTAACATTTCTGGTTAAGGTTGAAATGGAATATTATATATAATTCTTTAGCAAAGATGTCAAAGACCTGCAGAGACTACACAGGGATCTTACTAGGATCATTGGTCAAATCCTTACAATGTAGGAGGAGGCCATTTGGCCTATCATGTCTACACTGACTCTCAGGCAGAGCATCTTATGTAGAGCCTATCCCTGTAGCCTCACATATTTATCTGCTGATCCCCCTAACTTACAAATCTTGGACACTAAGAGGCAACTTAGCATGACCAATCCACATAACCTGTACATTTTTGGACTGTGGTAGGAACCAGAGATCCGGAGAAAATCCACGCAGACACAGGAGAACATGCAAACACCACACAGTTGTCGAAGGCTGGAATCCAATCTGGGTACCTGGCACTGAGGCAGCAGTGCTAACCACTGTGCCATCATGGTACCAGGTATGGTACCAGACATGAGGGAATTCAGCCACACAGCGAGATTGGAGAAGTTGCAATTGTTTAAATTGGAGCAGATCAAGTTAAGGAGAGATCTGGCAGAGTTATCTAAAATTGTGAGGGGTTTTGGCAATCATGTAGGAAGAAACTATTTCTTCTGATGCATTAATTGATTAGCAGAAATGGTAAATTTAAAGTAATTGACAAAACAGTGGAAAAGAGAAGGAAGGTCAGTTTCATAGAGAGCTGTTAAAGATAGCTGCACTACCCGAAAGGGTGGTGGAATCAGATTTCATAAGAATTTTTAAAAGACAACTGGACATGTACCTTAAGAGGTGTAATCCGCAGTACTATAGGGTAAAATGTGAGACTAGAATGGGCAGCATTTTCAAAAAGTTGCTCAAGTGTGACAGGCTGAAAAGCTTCCTTTTGTACTTTAAGGATCTATCTTTCTTTCTCATACCTAGTGGAACAATCTTATATCTGTTTTTACGGCTAATTTTTTTCAAGAACAAGTCCCTAGCCAATCACCAGAGGCTATGGCTTGATGGGCATTTCTCCATATCAAGCATTGCTGATCAGGTGTCTATTATTTTATAAAATTTCCAATTTTGATAGATCAATAACATGCATTTGAAAAGATCTACCAATACAGAAAATGCCCAGCCTATCCCATGAGATTTCAGCAGAAGCCTGTTCCAAAACCATTTTTTTAAAGAAACAATTGAAACCAAGTGAAATTTGAATTGGCTACATATAACTCCAGCACCATGAGGTTCACAAAGGGAGCTCACTGATAAAACAGATTATCTTTTTACTATTTGAGGAACTTTGCAGCACACAAATTGGCTGTCATATTTCCCTTCATGATAAAAGTGACCATGTTTCAAAAATACTTAATTGCCTGTGAAACATTTGGGATGTTCTGGGATTGTAAAACATACTATGCAAGTGCAAGTTCTTCCTTTTTTAATGCTCTCTTGAGTTACTTCATCAGCTGTATTGCCAATTGCTGGGGCAACGAGAATGGACAAATGCCAATTGCCAGCAATTCTCATATCAGAAGACAAATATTTTTAAATGCTGCTTTTAAAAAGCATATTCCAAATTTTAATGTAACATAAAACAGGTGCAAGATATCATTAGCATTCCTATTCTACGATCATAAATGATTCAAGCTGGTATTTTCAATGCAGTGGAAAATGTTACACAGAAATACAAGCGTACCAAGTTTCTTGAAAATAAAAACCATACGGGATTGGATAGATTGTTATTAAATTTTAACAATATCAGGAGTAAATCACACCAATGTTCTACATGTTTTCTTCACCACGGTCACACAAAAGTTTACTAGGATAGAAATTGGGGTTTGCCGATTTCTTGCCAATAGCATTGCAGTTTACTTCAGGTAAGTCAGGTAGGATGGGTGTTGTGAATAGAACAGTCAGTGGCACCTGGCTGTGGTCACATAGACTGGGGAGAGAGGTCAACAATTTACAAACAAATAGATTATAGAAACAGCATAAGGATTTGGAGATTTGTTTTTGATGGTATTAAAACTTCACAAATGAAAATTATAATCAAAATTATAATCAAATTGCAGAAAAGAAACACTGCCAAAGCTTTTCATTTTGCAATTATCAGGACAAGTGAAGAATGCCAAAATTCAAATTGACTTCAATAAAACAAAGGTTATGAAAAACACTCAATTCATTTGGGCAAAATCTTGCATATCGTTGAATCTTAAAAGAAATTACAATGTATTGTGATGTACATAAATCTCACTGTCAAATTATCTAATTGAATTGAAAATTGTCTCAATTGGAAGCAGACGATGGTCATAAGAGGAAAAAGTTTGGTTGCTGCAGGGTATGGATTGTGCTTTTACAGACAGTATATCTTAACTACAGCTGAGGAAAAAATTGGAAATAAGATACAATGTTCAAAGCATTAAAAACCTATGAAATGGGGATTTTAAAGTAGAGATTATTTATGGAATAACAGAAACCAAATATGGGCATAATGAGTGCATAATTAATAACAAATGTTGAGAAAGTATACTTGTACTATTATTGATCATTCATTTATGATTTCCAATAAATACAAAGCTTTACTAATTAAATCAAAAAATCTAATTTATTTCAGGATAATGTGCCTGTAAATGAACACATAATCCTAAATTTAACTAGACATTATTTTCAAGAATTAATTCCTGGCATCATTACTCAAACTAGCATCTCCAATTACCATTGAGAAAGTGTTGGTCAATCACTTCAAGCAGTTTGGTACAACCATTTTTAAAGGCAGTTAAGAATCAATCAAATTGTTGTGGTTCCGAAGTAATGCATAAGTCTGATCAAGTGAGGATAGCAGGACGCCAAATTCCCTTCCCTAAAGGACAGTAACGAACGAGATTTTATTTTTACAACAATTTGATCATTTGATGGTCACCATTACTGATATTAGTTCTTTTTAAAATTCCAGATTTAGTTAATTGACTGAATTCAAAGTCTCCAGATGTACTGGTGGGATTTGAACTCATGTTTTTATATCAGTAGCCCAGACCTCTGGGTTGCAGGCCAATGATATAACCACTATATTCAGTGCTGCATTTGGGATACTGTTTGTAATTTTGGGCATTTTATTTTCAAGATTTGGATGTTCAGTAAAGAGCAACCTAGTGAACTCAGCACATAGGACTCTAGATTATTAGGAGAGATTAAGAGCTGAACTTGGGGAAAAGTAAAATACCAAGGGAAAACATTAACAGCATCTTCAAAATATGAAATAAAAGGAGCTCTAGTTGTAAGTATGCTACCAAACTTGAACTTCAGCTCAGAACTAGAAGAGAACCAAAGATAACATGGATTTAAATTTGCACAAATCCCACGTGAGGTTAGAAATTTGAAGAATTTTGCTCCCACAGGAACGAATATTTAGAACAGATTTCCCAAGAATGAAGAAAGTGGTTCAAAAACATAATTGACGGTGACAGTACAGTGCAGTACTAAGAAAACGTAACTTATTCAGAAATGCTGGGTGATGTATAAGGATTGTGGTCAATGTAATTAGAATTCCAAATAGTTTGCGCACCACCTGCACAAACCTGTGTTGTGAACTGTGTATACCAATTTGGAGCTCAACACTACAGCCAAATTCTCTCTTAACCTCATACAGTTGAATGTATTACACAATAAGAAGAGTACCATTCTCACCACCTCAATGCACCATATCCCGCAACTCAGTCAGAAATGCAATTTAAAGGGAACATCAACTACTTAGATGTTAGTTGTTGGTAGATTTCTTCATTTACGAGATTTAAAAATATTCTGTTTGACACTTTCAATAATTGTTTCAAGTAGCATAATTCTAGAGGCAGATGCTGAAGGACATTTTGCTAACTTCAAGGTCTTTGCACAAATAAGTTCCCCGGCATGAGAGGCATTCCTCTTGGATACAGCATGATTTGGAGAATAAATGGACACCATGCAGAACAGATCAAGCTACAAAATGGAAGGAGGAGCTAAGAAAGGCTCTCAGCAAGAGGATTTAGTGAGGAAGTCTGCACAGAAATTTCCTACCTGCTGTAAGCACAACTGCAATCTCAGAGTTGGGCAAGGATAAAAAATCCAAGTGTCTGTGAAAGTTACTGATGATGAACCTCCATTCACCTGGCACTTCTAGACTGGAGGTAGAGATTTTGTAACATTTTGCATTTGGCCATCCATCATTGTGTAAAATGAAGTCAGGGAGATTCTCTACGTGAAGAGAACTATATTTCATTCTTTCTTGCCAGAGACAAGCAGGTGGAGTAAATGTGACTTTCGTAGGATTGCAGGCTTTCAGATGGTGAGTGTGGTGCAGGCTATGCACATTTCATTTTGTGGCCAAATTACATCAAATCAGTTAATTTCGCAACCAAGTGGAATATCACTCCCTCAATGTCCAGAAGCTGTTTGATTATCGGCAGTGAATCAAGCAGATTAATTCCATTATCCTGGCAACAGTCATTACGCGTTCATTTTACAGCTGTATTTCAGCCACTCACAACAAATCAAAAATGACTATGAGATAACAAGGGCTATCATGTTGCAACTGTACAAAACTCTAGTGTGGCCGCACTTGGAGTATTGTGTGCAGTTCTGGTCCCCACACTATAAGAAAGATGTGGAGGCATTGGAGAGGGTACAGAGGAGGTTTACCAGGATGTTGCCGGTATGGAGGGCAGGTCTTATGAGGAGAGGCTGAAGGATTTGAGGTTGTTTTCATTAGAAAGGAGGCGGCTAAGAGGAGACCTTATCGAAACATATAAGATGATTAGAGGTTTAGATAGGGTGGACAGTGATAGCCTTTTTCCTAGGATGGAGAAAGCTAGCACGAGGGGTCACAGCTTTAAATTAAGGGGTGGTGGTTTTAGGACGGATATCAGAGGTAGGTTCTTTACCCCGAGGGTGGTTAGGGAGTGGAATGCCCTGCCTGCAGCAGTTGTAGATGCGCCAAGTTTGGTGGCGTTTAAGAGATTAGTTGATAAGTTTATGGAAGAGAAGGGAATGGTTTAGTTTAGAGGGTCATTGCTTTTTTCATAATTGGTGGGCGCAACATCGAAGGCCGAAGGGCCTGTTCTGCGCTGTGATGTTCTATGTTCTATCTATTGATGAAATGCTGTCCAAGCCATGCACAAAATTGCTAAAATGAAATATCCATAATGTTTCCACTCATATCTTACCTTCTTTCTGAAATCTTTGATTTTCACTCGTTTGTCCAACAGAATCCTTCTGTAAATATTGTAATGATACTGTGCCTTTAAGAAATGTATTTTGTGTCATGTTTCTGGTGAAGGGTGTGTTTATAAGGCAGTTCTGTTAAATGATGCCAAATTGTCTACAACCAATAGCCCAAATGCTCAGTATACAGAAGAATAATTATTTCTAATTATTGGTGTGTTTGTTTTAATCTATGCTAATGCATATTTTTATTCTTAGAGTTGCTCCCTGGGGTTTCAGGATAAGGTTTAATTAGGTTGATTGACATATGCCTGTCATGTGGATGGGTGGTGCTGGGCTTGCAGGGAGGGAAAAAACAGGCAGTTGCTGTTTGAATTTGAAAAGGAGCAATAGCATATTTCCTCTCTCTCTTTCTGGAGATTGAAGTTTGGAGACGTGGAAAATAGATATATTCTCTCCAGCAGTCGGCAAAAGACAAGAAGTGTTTTCTCCCTCTCTCTCTCTCTCACTAGAATCCTGATGTGAAAATACGTTTTCCTCTAGAGCCTGCTGTCTGAGAATCAGAAGACAGGTGGCTTTCTGTATCTCAGTCTAGAGGCGTTAAAAGACTGCAGCATTAGGGAAACTGTAAGCCTCTGTGTCTTGCTAATTGATTTGGAAAAGGCGTTTAGGTATATGGGATATTGCTCAAATTGAAACTAATAGCAATAGCTGGCAGTTAAGAATTATACCTTGTTATGTTGAAGTACTTATATTTATAAAAGTTATGCTAATTCTTTTTGTTATATTTTAATTTTTTTGTTAAATAATGTTTGTTTTAAATAAAAACTTCCTGATGGGTCAATAGAATCGCACCTGAAGCAGAACAGCTTATATTCGCATCAATAAAAAAAATCCAAAAAATAGTTGGGGTTTAGGTAAACTTCACAATATACCTTGGAGTTTCTCATCTGGTCCCTAACAATATATAGGTTGGGCTTTGATGATGTTATCAAGCTGCAGCTGCTATTTTAACTATTGACTTGAGCAAGCAAACAGTTACGGCTTTTCTACCATATCAACCTAGCAACAAGTGATCCAAGCCATAATGGACAAAAGAGCCATTAGCAGTACTACTCCTCCACTGGTCTCTCCTGTTCCAAGCTCCACCTCATTCTGATCATAATACTATTTTGAGCTCCTTGTCTGGATGCATTCAGGTACTAGTGATCATTCTTTCAATCCCCAGTCATGTCCTTCCACTACCTGACATGGTGCCCTTCTCTGACAACCAGTTGTTACTTCCTGCCAGCACCAGATAGACAACTGATCAAGGTAAGATCCCTACAGTAATAAATCACCCAGATTTCTAGCTGTTGAGTTGCACATGGCTTATTCAGCTCTCAGCCCCTGTTTCCTGCTTGAGTTTAAAAATCTGGACATATGTTTGTGTCTACAACACTGGGCTAAAGAAGTAAATAAAAACTTGCTTAAAATGATGAACTTTTGGAGAAGGAATCCCAAAGCATTGACCATGATTGCTGGAGGCATAGCTGCCAACAATGGGGTGACTAACGTGCGAGGAGGAAAATGAGATCTGCAGCAGCATGCTGTCCAGACAGACACTGGCATGTGGTAGCTGGAAGAAAATTCCCCAACCCCAGATGCTCTATTGATCCGAACCAGTGACACAGAGGGTCCAAGGTTCTAGGAGCTTGGTTCTGTCCATGAAGGCCAGCTGAGCATGGAGATATAGAACATAGAACATAGAACATTACAGCACAGAACAGGCCCTTCGGCCTTCGATGTTGTGCCGACCAAAATAAAAAGCAATGCCCCTCCAAACTAAACCATTCCCTTCTCTTCCATATACTTATCAATTAACCTCTTAAACGCCACCAAACTTGGCGCATCTACAACAGCTGCAGGCAGGGCATTCCACTCCCTAATCACTCTTTGAGTAAAGAGTGATTTATGATTTGAGTAAAGAGTGAGTAAAGAGATGAGATAGTCTGCCCCATTACAGTGATGTACAGCACATCAAGAGCAGTACAGCACTATGACAGAAAGCTCTTTTGCATGCATCTTGATGTCTCTTGCCAATTGTGCATGTCACTCTTTAGCAATTGGGTTTTAAACTAATTTACTTTCATACTGACATGACACAATTTTGGAAGGCCTGTGAAGGGACACTGCTGGACAGCTATTTTAATGAGTATTTATGAGACGCAAATGGCATTCACGACTCTCCAGTTAGCGGAAAGATCGATCTGCCATTAACTGTCATGGGAGAATTACAACATGATTTTATGCCACAAGATTTCTGACTTTTTGGCTCTTGCTAGATTGTCCATTCCCACCCATCAACAAATTTATCATGTGCAGGACAGGAGAATTCTGCCCAATGTTAAATATTCCAAATTATAATTGAAACTGATATCTCTGTTGATGTTCAACAATATTAAAAATGCAGGTGGCATTCAGAAATTAGTGAGTGAATCATAGGTGTGCAAAAATCTGTTGTCCCTCGGCAAGAGTGATGCAGGGCCCAACATCATAATTTGGATTAATGGTTCCGTAATGCGTTCTGCAAGTACTGACTGAAAACCGGTACTCGAGTTAAATAGGGATTCACACACTGTATATCTGTTGTAATTACCAAGACACTTTGTGTAACTATTACACTTTGTTATGGTTCAAATGCTATATTATACATATGCAGCTGTATTTAAAATGTAGCTAAACATAAGTTTGCAATAATTCCACTCTGCAAACTTTTATTTGTAAATTTTGTTGTAGATGTAAGTTGTTGCTTACCCTATTTTCATTCCTGTGAGGAGCCAGATTTTCTGAAATAGGTTTGTGCCACTTGTCTGAAATCAGCTAATTGAATCTTCAGATCTTAACACTGACTTCCTGTATCTATGGAGTAATTCAAATGAACAAAAGCACAATGCATTAATGTTTATAGATTTCAAGGAATCATTTTATGAATTTGCAATAAAGGCTACTTGATGTCTTGTCTCTTTTCATATGGTCACTAAAATATCGTCCATAATGTTTGTGACTATCAAACTCAGGAAACTAATATTTAAACAATTGCATCGATTTCCGAGTTAGATGAGTGAATAAGCTAAATTTTTCAACTTTTTAAAACTTATTCAAAGAATGATCACTATCAATTTATCAGAAATGTCATACTTGCAATGATCTTGGTAAATTAAAGTTAAAATCCATTCAACTCTATTATACTTCATCTGTACAATGCAAATAGTGACAAAGTACAAAATCTGAGAAGAAATAAACCAAATCATTTGACAATACTAATGTGTAGAAGCCTAGCACAGTTCTGTAAATTCTAAGCCACAGGTTAGGAAGGATGTAAAGACTTTCAAGAGAGTGCAGAAAGACTTGCAAGAATCATTCCACAGTTGAGGGACTTCAGTTACCTGGACATGTTAGCAAGGCTTAAGGCTGTTTTCCTAAAAGAGAAAAGGATATTTGATAGAGGTTTTTGGAAGCATAAGGGGTTTAGACATAATGGACAGAAAGAATCTGTCCCACTGTCAGAAGAGTTAAGGATACTGATTGAAGATTAATGGCAAAATGACCAATAACGTTGTGGGGAAAGACATTCTTACACAGCAAATGGTTAAGGCCTGGAACATACTATCTGAGGATATGGTGGAGGCCATATGTGAATCTAATCACACCTTTAAAAAGGGCATTGTACAAGATCTACAGAGAAAAAATATTACAACGCTATGGGAAATGAGTGGGGGAGGGAGCTAGCTGAATTACTCTTGCAGAGAGCAAGCATGAACATGAGAGGGTCAAAAAGTTTTTTTTGAGCTATGATCTTATTAAAGATATTAGATATTTATTTTGTACGATGAAAGTTGCTGCTATGGCATAAATAATTAATGTTCAAGCAAAAATTCAACACAATAAAATAAAATTGTAAAATCATTGTAGATATTATATTCTGGGGAGCATGAAAAGCATATGCACAGTACTGGTGACAGCAATGACATTTAATGCAATTTAATAACAACCCTAAGAAAGACAGAAACAGTGGGCCAAACTTGCAACATGTTGTTTAAACTCTACGCCTGGCAGTGTATTTGTAGGCCTGGTACTGGAATAAATGGGTGGGGAAGGTTGCTTAACAACCAGTTGCCAAGTAATGGAAACAAAAGAAAAGCTAATATCTTTATGTTCAATATTTGAGACATGCAATTGCATTTATTAAATGCTCCAAATAAAGTAAAGTAACATTCGGGGCATTTCATAGTTCACATTTATCTAAAAATTAAAAGATCATTTCTTCGTGGTTCAGTCTTTTCCAGACTCTTGATCCTTCACTCACACAGTTACATTTTGAAATATACTGGTCATGATTCATTGAAACAGCTCTAAGAGCTGATACCAGCAGAAATCCAGTGTTTCCCGCTGCTGTTTAGCAGCGACTGTTAGTTGGATGTTCAATGCAACTTTATACCTCACACAAAACACACAAGAGCCCGTTTTTAAATGGCATCCAATCTCAGTGTTCAGACACCCATACCACTCCTCCCATCCCCCAGCCAAACAGCAGAAAAAGAAACCCCATTGACCAGGAGCACACTCAACCCCTTATCACAGAGGGGAACCCTCCCCCTACCACAGTGTTTATAGAAAACAGAAAGTAAAAGCACTTAGCTGCTTTGAGGTTGTCTACAGCAGAACTACAACTTTTACAACTTTGCAGTCAGATGCATTCAACCATGAAGGGAAAGATCAATAAACACGCCTCCAGCATGCTCTGAAAAAATTAAGCTGTCAATGGCTAGTTCAAGGTGGACTATTTAACTGAATGAGAACAAAGGTCTTCAAAGGCAGGCAATGGATTTAAAAAGACTTCAAAGGCTGGTAACGGATTTCAAAAGACTTCAAAGGCTGACAGTGGATGAGATCTTTCTCAGAAGGCTCAGAGATGTGAAACAAACGCAGTGTTACAAAAATGGGTCTGAGTGAGCAGCTAAGGAGAAGGGGAAGGGATCCCCTCCTCCTCCCCCAGTTAAAGTGACTTCTCATGTGACTCAAAGGACTTCAAAGGAGTCTTCTCACACCTGCAATTTCTTGGAGAGAGAAAGGGGAATCCTTTCTGCAGAATGGAACGCTGCTGTGATTTGGATGCCTTCCAGCTGACTTGGGGAAGTGAAGATCAAATTGAGCAACCCACTTCAAAATTTTCACAGTACAGAGAGCTGAATGAAGAATTTGATCAGAGAGTTGCCTGAAATTATCATGTCAAGTGTGATCTTCAGGTTTCCCAGGGTTAGAAGAAGCAGTCCAGCCATAAGATCTCCATTCTTGGGGAGAATGCCAAAGTCAACCCCAGCCTGGGTTCTAGGAGTACAGATATTCTTTGAATCTGAATAAGCCTCAAAAAAAATCACCATACCATGTAGATTTTGAACTTCATATGAGCTTGATGTTAATGAAGTAGTTAACAAATGAATGTTTTTCTATTTCATTTGCCTGCAAACTGTCAATAAACTCTTGGCTCAACATTATCAACTAAACTGGTGTAAGAGGAATGTTTTGAGGTGTCCCACTAGGTGCCCTTTATTTAGTTGACTTTACTCAACCAATATATGGCCTATGAAAGACAGTATAAAGTGAAATGAAAAACAATTTATTTGCTAATGCATGCAACAGAAGGGACCCACAATCAACAAGGGGTGACTGCCCTCTTCAAACTAATCTCACAATTGTAAAATTGTTATATTATTCTAACATTTCAATATCCCGCCCAGCCTCATCAATCAGACAGGAGAGTCCAATTACAATATTAAACATTGTTATCTTAGCCAATAATGTTCTACCTGTCAATAGAAATAGGAATTCATTAGCTCATTGTCCCTGTAGGTTCCTCCCCGTTACCTAGGAAACTTAACCCACATCAATTCTAGTAATGAAGGGCACTGTTTGCAGCTGTGAACCTTAATTCACAAAAGGAATCATTCTCTGCCTGAATCTGGCCTCTCTTCATCAGATTGCGAGACTTCTCCTCGCTGCCCATGAACAAATCCACTCCTTTACATACCAGGCCTATTAAACTTGCTTTCGCACAGCCAAAAGCAGATAACAGAAACTGCCTTTCTGTGCTCAATTGTGTTAAGAGAATTTAGCCTGTCCATCTCTATATTTCCCATCATGCTACATTCAGAAGGAAGTTGGGCAAGGCACACAGTACATATATATTGAAAGTACAGTTCAAGTTTCTAATACTTGGTTAATTTGTGGTTATACAGTTGACAAAGCCTTTGCAGTTTATAACACCTTTTCATATTTTGTTCCAAGCGCATTGTGAATTCTCACTATAAAAGGCACTTTACAATTACCATAACCTAGTCTACTTATTATAGTAAAACTAAAATGAAGGGCCTCATATTAAGAATTCTATATTATTCCTCTATCAACTTGCAATTTTTTTTGTTTAACCTATAACTGGCATACTGAATTGGATTTTCTTTGTCAAAACAGGACATCATCCATTAAAATTGTAACACCTCACTATTTGCAACAGCTAAAAGATACCTACCATTAAAACATGTTTTGAAATCAGAGGGCACGGTTTACACCATCAGTCTGGCAGGACAGAGTCTGATAACAGCCGGAAAGGCCGCTATACAGAGGTCGAGGCTCGATCTGTAAAGGGCAGCCTAATCAAATGACCTAAACTATTCCCCAACATCCCCTCCACCACAGAGGAATGTGGAACAGTGCCTGGGGCCTGTACTCAGGAGCAGTGCCAGGGTGTTATATCCAGGTATACCCCACTGACAGGCCCATTTGGCCTCCCCATGGGAATTCCTCAACTCTTTACCATCTTCCTACAGCTGTTGTCAACCTCACTGATATGTCAGTTGAGCTTTGAATATTTAATAGGATGGAGTTTAATTCAGATAAATGTGAGTGATGTATTTTGGTAAATCGTACCAAATGGTTAATTAATGGTTAATTATAGGGCATTGGGGAGAGCTATAGAACAAAGAGCTGTGGGGAACAGGTTCATAACTCCTTGAAAGTGGAGTCACATGTGGACAGAACGGTGAAGAAGGCATTCGGCATGCTTTGTTTCATTGGTCAGAACTTTGAATACAGGAGTTGGGACATCTTGTTGAAGTTGTACAAGACATTGGTAAGGCCACACTTGGAATACTGTGTACAGTTCTGATCACCCTATTATAGAAAGGATATTACTAAATTAGAAAGAGTGCAGAAAAGATTTACTAGGATGCTACTGGGACTCAATGGTCCGAGTTATAAGGAGAGGCTGGATAGACTGGGACCTTTTTCCCCTGGATCGTAGGAGACTTAGGATGATCCTACAGAGCTCTTAATCTAACGAGGAAAATAGATCAGCCAGATAGTCAATATGTTTTCCAAAGGTAAGGGAGTCTAAAACTAGAGGGCATAAGTTTAAAGTGAGAGGGGAGAGATACAAAAAGGTCCAGAGGGGCAATTGTTTCACAGAGAGGATGATGTGTGTCTGGAATGAAGTGCCAGAGGCAGTAGTAGAGGTGGGTCCTATCTTGTCTTTTAATAGGCATTCATACATTTACACAAGTAAAATGGGTATAGAAGGATATGGGCCGAAGCTGGGCAATTGGGACTAGCTTAGTGGTTAAAAAGGGTGACATGGACAAGTTGGGCCAAAGGACTTGTTTCCATGCTGTAAATCTCTATGGATAAGGAAGGATCATGTGTCGTGTAAGTATTTAATAAGATAAAAATGAATTTAAATGATGTCCCCGCCCTTTGTGGGAAAGATCCTCATTATCTAACTGGCAAGGGGCAGGGAAAAATCAGGAAGTGAGATTTCCCGGTGAGAATCTTGTTTCCTGACTCTTGTGAAATTTTGCATCTATATTGCCAATCTCACTGATGGTAAAAGTGAGTGTCCCTTTTTTTTGGCACTTTTCGAGCCCTTTGAGGCCAGACCTGCTGCAGGCAGAGCTGGAAAATGCTACCTTTTAATTCACATAGAAATTTTCAGTTTTTGAAATTATTGTATTGTAGGAAATGTGACACTTTGCACACATAGCATAGTGCATCATTGCCTCTGTATTTGTTACACTGCCTATCATTCAGGCAGTCCTGGAATTTCATCCAACTCAAATTGGGAAAACCAAAGTCATTGGTCAGAAAGTTATGGCCATTCGCGCTGGTGGGATCTTCCAGTCTTTCCGATGGTGTATCCCTGCCACTGGTTTCCAAGCAACAAGGGTTACATTCAGCAGGAAATACTGTTGACAATAACCTCTCCCCCTGTAAAGCTCTCTCTCCTCCATGAAGATCTTCATTCAAACCAATCTCCTTCTTCAAGGTTTTGGTCATCTGGACTAATATCTTATATGGTGAGATATGATATTTCATTTTATAATGTCCCTGTGAAACATTGTGAAATTTTACCATGTTAACTCTGTTACATAAATGCAATTTTTTTTTGTTCTTACATTACATTGTAACCAGCTGAGTGCAGTTCCACTCAGCTGGAGAATGGGAAAGAGTTATTGGAGCAGGTTGGTATGATCATTCATATCGAAGATTACGAATAGGTTGAGAAAGATAAAGGAAGGATAGTTTACAAGGTCACAGCATGATAACTTATTATTTGTGACTTTGATGAAGGAGATACCCAAGTAATAGCAGGGCTGATAAAAAAAAGGTGCTAACTTTGAATTTTAGGATAGAAATGAATTTAGGAAGCAATAACATGCGCAAGGACTTGAGAGAAAAGGGAAATTGGAGTTTGGGTGACAGTGTGCAAGGACAGAGGGATCAAGGATTTTTTTTGAGGAGATGTTGATGACAGGATTGAAGGAGAAACAGACTACCTGAAGAGAGTGATTCACTGACCATGTCAGTTAACATGAACATCATGAAGGAAAGTTGGTTACTTAATTGTTTCTCCAGTAAAAAAATTATAAACTATTCCTCATACGCACATGTAAGGTACAGGAAGCAATGACAAATGAAAAGGTTCATCATTGTGGAGAAAATAGCAGAAATGCTTGAAAATCATAAGTCCTTCCCCCAAAAATAGGCTTTTCCATTTTCAGAGGTAGTAATGGGGATCATTTTGTGCATATATGGTTTAAAGATACAGCTGGTCATTTATATTATCAGCAATCTCCACTGAAATAGGATTTCAGGAATATGAAACCCAACATGTGCAGATTAGACCAGGTAAGTGCAGCTCTGAAGTTGGTGGATTTATTTCCTTGCCAGGGAAAGATAAGGCACCCCTGTGGATCTGGTTCTGTCTTATCTTTCAGTGAGGTAAAGTGCCCTTATAAAAAGCATAAACTCATTACTGTCAAGGTCATTAAAAATGTCAACAGGTATGACAAAATCACCTGTCAATATGGTGAGAAGCATCTGTTGAAGAGAGCTGCCACAAGCAGCTATCAAAAGGAACTATCAAACTGTCAATACATTTAAAAGTATGGCCTTTAAATCATTGGAAAAAATGTCTGGAATGTTAAATGAAAAGATTGCTTGTTATTTCACTCATAGAACTATTACTGGATTCCTGCTGAGTGAATACTTTCACACCCACCCATTATCACAGCAAGATGCCTGCCATTGCCATTTGTTTGAGAGCTACAAGTGGATATAGGTATGGGACTGAATTCCAATATTTAGAGGATGAGATGCAGGGCTGCCAAAGGCGTCCTGGCAGTTAAAATCATTTCTAGGGTTGGTAACCTGCTATATGAAATTTATACCCAACCTTGCCTTCATCTGTGGCTCCATTACACTAACTACTGAAAAAGAGTCAGCCTTGGGAGTGGCCTTCCAGTCAATCCTGGGAATGGCCCTGCATGGTTACAAGGCATGAGGACAGGATTGGTTTCACATACAGTATGTGCTATCCTGAGAAACATCTTGAAAACCTTAAATTCTAAGACTGTTCAGGAACAAGCGATGCCTAGCATTTTGAAAACCTTGGAAAGACTTCCAGGAAATGCTGTTGGAACTCAAGTCCAAAATGCACACAGCGGGCTTAGCCATGTCTACTCTCTTGCCATCTGATGGAGGGAGTGTTTCTGAGCTCAAGACAAAAAAGATGAGCGCTGCTTTGCTATACCCACCTACGTCAGACACACAGCCTGATGAATGAGACTTGGTGCTTAAACGCCTCTAGGAGCTCTCAAGGCAAACAAACCACCAAGATTCCTTGGATACAGGGCGGGAGGGATGTAATGATTTTAATGAGGACCAAGATGTGGACCTTTTAGAATATGAGCTCCCTGATTAAGGCAGCAATGGCTTGTCCAATCAGGGAACCCTATATCTATATATAATGTAGAGTGTCAGGGTTACTGGCACTCTGGAGATATACTTTGTGTGAGGAATAACCTGAGTGTTGTTGACTATGCAAATAAATCTACTTGGTAAAGGGACACCTGCCTCAGAGGAGTTATTTCAGAAGAAGACAAAAAAGTGGATTTGAGGCAACAATTAAGTCAGCCATGATCTTACTGTTTTGAAACAATTAACTTTGTTTTTCTCCACAGATGCTGCCAGGCCTACTAAGTTTATCCAGCATTTTTTGTTTTTATTCTCACAGGTCAAAGTTTATTCGTATGAAGAGAAGCAATATGAATTTTATCTCACCTTGAACGACCTGTTGAACCATTTGGCTGAGAAGACTCAGCATTTTCAATATTTCAGAGGAAAGGAGAAGCCATAGAACTTTCCAAGCTGCAAGTGGATAATGAACTGAGTTGCTCAATTACAAAACTGAAACAAATTAGGCTTCACCAGAGACAGACATGGCCAAAATTGAAAAAAAAATGAAAGACAAAGACAAAGCTCTGTTGCAGGCAGAGAAAGCAAAGACAGAAATAAAATTGAAAAATGAAGCTCAAAGAACAAGAAGAAAAAACACTGGATATCTTAAACTTACTGAGGACCACTGATTTGTTAAAAAATGAAATGGTTGAAATGAAAATGAATAACCTAGAATGTGAAGCAAAAGTTAAAATGATGTGAAGGTCTACAATATTGTAGAGACACAGGTAGGTGGATAGTCAGAGGCTTTTTCCCAAATGTGGAAGTGTTAGTTACGGGGGGAGGGTTTGATGGAAATGTATGGAGGAAGTTTTTTGTGCAGGGTGTAGTGCCTGGAGTGTGCCGCCGGGGAGGTGATAGAGGCAAGCACATTGACAACATTTAAGACATCTGGACAGGTACAAATAGGGAAGGAACAGAGGGATACAGACCAAGTAAGGGCAGAAGGTTTTTGATTTAGTTTAGTTGCGGTATCATGATCAACACTGGCTTAGAGGGCTAAAGGGCCTGTTTCTGTGCTGTATTTTTCTTTGTTCTTGCAAGCAAAAGTACAAATTCTCTCAAAAGAAGAATGAAGAGTCTAAGAAATGATTAGCAGGAGTAAAATGAAAGAATATGAGCTTGAGACAAAGTACACAGCAATTAGGCTCTAACAAGGAAAAATTGTTCAGTCTATATTCCTCAAATTCAATAAGTGGAATTCTCTCATATGCAGACTAATTCCCTGGTAGGGACAGGAATGCGCAGTGTTTCACAGTGCAGAGACCAATGGGACAAAAAAAGACAAATCTTCCAACCCCAACCTCATTAATTATGCAACCTGATACTTTGCACTTTATTCTGTGATGGATAGACCTGATGGCACATAGTCCACTATTGTGTTCAGGTGCCATATTGAAACACCATCCAAAATCAATGACCTACTATTAAAGAAAGAAGGTGGACCTCCTGAAAATGGCCATGCAGCTGACTGCAAACCCAAGCTATTCAATTCAAATGAAAACAATTTGTGTATGTTTTTCGATGTGTGCTTCTTTGGTCCACTTGGATTTTGCAAAATATTTTCAGTCTGGCTTTAAATTGGAAAAGCCTTTAGAGAATGGGAGTTAGACTAGCTGGCTTCCAAGTATGAACACAATTTAATGGAGCAATTATGGCTATTTGTTATGTTTTATTTACTTATAGAGATTGTTGAGATTTTCATTGGTACAAAGGCACAGAACCATTTATAGTATAGAAAAAAAGCCATTTGGCTCCTCAATTCCATGTTGGCTCTCCACAGAGCAATTCAGTCAGTCACACTCCCCATAGCTCTATAGGTTTATCTCCTTCCAACGCCCATCCAGTTTCCTTTTGAAATCATTGGTTGCATCTGTTCTCATTATTCTCAAGATCAGTGAGTTGCAGGTCATTACCACTCTTAGATCTTTCTCTACACCCTATCTCAAATGACTCTAACTCTACATTCTGCACTCTTTCCTTTCCTTCTCTATGTATGGTATGCTTTGTCTCTACAGCATACAAGAGAAAATACTTTTTATGTGTGACAATAATAAATCAAATTGAATTCTAGCTCATCTAAACATTTGCTCCAAGGAAAACAACCCCAGCAATTCCAATTAATCTTTATAACTAAAATCTCCCAGTTCTGGAACAATCCTTTTGTACAATCTTATGTTCTTTTGAAAGTGTGGTGACCAGAGACAGATGCAATATTCCAACTGGAGCCTAACATGTGTTTTATAAAAGTTCAGCATACCCCCCCTGCTTTTGTCTCCCAATGTCACTATTTATGAAGCCAAGATCTCAAATGTTTTGTCAATCATCTTTCAAAACGTATTGTCACATTCAAATGATCAATACACATGTACCTCCAGGTCCCTCTATTCCTGTACACTGTTTGGAATTGTGCCGTTAAATCTATATTGTGTCTTCCTATCACTTCTGCCCAAATGCAGCACCTCACATTAAATTCCATTTATCACCTTCCTGTCCATTCTACCATATAATAAAATTTGCTTTGCAGTTAAAACCTAGACCAAGATTACATCTTCTAAAGTCAAAGAAAAAAAAAGTTAGAAGTAAAAATGAAATAAAGATGGCTCTTCATTCAATCTCTGTGCTGTTATATATTAACTTATAAATCTATGGAAATGAACACATTCTTTCAAATTTAAGGCTCAACCACAGGAGTGGTTGATGTCACTGAACCTTACAAGAATAAAATACCTAAAACTTTAATGGTTAATTCTCTGGGTAAAGGGATCTGTTCAATTGACTTTTGGTTTACATGGTATCCTTTACCCATAAAAAAGAATTTTCTAAGGTACACATTCACGGCAGGGTACTTTGCTCATCACCAGAACTATAGGAAAATCATGGGAGTACACACATACTGGAAAAATCTGAACAGAATAAACCTGATATTCAATATAAGCAGCAGCATCTATATAACCCAGAATACAATATCGCCTACGTAATTTTCAGATGTTTTGATACAGGATGAAATACAACTACTACAAAGTAACTGCTTGCTGAAGTCTAGGTGAGGTGTTCAAGTCAGGCAATTCTGACCAATATAATAAATACAGTAAGAAGTCTCACAACACCAAATTAAAGTCCAACAGGTTCATTTGATTGCACAAGCCACCAGCTTTCCAGCACTTTTCCTTCATCAGGTGAGTGGGAGTTTTACTCGCAAAACAGGGCATATGAAGACACAAACTCAATTTACAAAATAATTGTTGGAATGTGAGTCTTTACAGATTATTTTGTATTTTGTAAATCGTCCCAAATATCAATGTCCAGTAATTATATAGTAGTGGGCAAGCCCAGAATATATGTTCATTGCACCAAAACAGATCTGTTTTCTATCTGCCTTGGGACCCCTGTCACTGACCTGCCCTTTTGGTCCCTGGCCTTAGTTCTGGGCAGTTCCCTACAGCAGCTTTTCTGAATACTGCAGTGCTATGCTTGAGGGATTGATGAGCTGTTGTCCAATCTTATAGGCTGCAGCATTGCTTGGCAGGACTTCCTCCCTGATGAAGGTGTAAGTCCCACATTATCCTAATGCACCCAGAGAGAAGAACTGCCAGAAGAATTCAGGAAAGTACATTGCTCAATGGGAGGCAATGCCCAGACACTATCCCTGACATGGCCCACTGCCATGGCAGAGGTAGTGTTTGGGGGCAGTACTGTGCCAGATTTACATCGTGCAATCTGCCCCTTCAATTTTCTTTTTTTATTGGCTAAATGAAATGGCAGAGAAAGCTGTTGTTGGGGTCACTCTGCTGAACAAACAATGCACAATTTCACCCTTGGGAGTATTGTGAATAATTCCATCCTTGGGAGGATAATGATAGACTTTAAGAGGATATAAACAGGTTGGTAGAATGACCAGACATGTCAGATGAAATGTAATGTGAATTGATACATTTTGGTCAGAAGAACGAGGAGAGATGACACAAAATAAAGGGTACAGTTCTAAATAAAATGCAGGAACAGAGATGATCTGGGTGTATATGTGCATAGATCATTTAAGGCAGCAGGAGAGGTTCGGAAAGCAGTTAACAAATTATACCGAATTCTGGTTTTATAAATAGGCGGGATGTGTGTCTTTATATGCCTTTCTCTGATCAGAACCTTCCACACACCTGACGAAGGAACACCATTTCCGAAAGCTTGTGGGATTACTATCAAGTAAACTGGTTGGACTTAAACCTGGTGTTGTGAGACTTTTGACTTTACAAATAGGGGCAATTGGGACTAGCTTCGGGGTTTAAAAAAAGGACAACATGGACGAGTTGGGCCGAAGGGCCTGTTTCCATGCTGTAAAACCTCTATGACTCTACAATCACCAACAAAGGTGAGGTGAGATGGCCAGTCTCAGTGCTACAAATTCCACATAAAGCTGCCTGTATGGAATGCAAGCACAATTCTACGTTTCACTCCTCTGGCCATCACAGCCAAGGAATTAATGTTCAGTAGGCAAACACAATAGGATGTTTGGAGAAATGTTGCTTCAGATCCCAGGAACCTTGAATTTTAAAAGGACTTCAATGAGGAAGTTGTATAAAGGGAATTGTGGGGTTCTTTTTTTACAACGAAGGAGCTGTGGAGTTGCTGCTGTTGCTTTGCGGTATGTTGACATAGAGGCATTCAGCAATAGCAATTCGGGGTCTTCACTCTGCCACCTCTAAAACTGAGTCTTGGGATATGATTTTTTTTAAAGATCCTTGTTAAAATCTTAACTTGGATTGAGATTTTGTTAATAGCCAGCACAGGGAGTTGGCAATGGTCTGAATTCAGCTTACTCTGTACATGAAACACTGGAAAGGGGAGCAAGACTTGAATTTCAGTTGATTCTTTATTCATTTTGCATTTCATGTTGCCTGATGTGATACTGAGCAATCTTTAGGTTTGGCAATGGTAATTTGCGGTTACTGGATTTTCTGAGGTTAATTATTTTCCAGCAGGGAAGACGGTTTCAGGAAATGATAATGATGGAGCTTGTTCTCCATATTGTTCGAACTCCAACATTTTGCTCATTTTATTGAAGACTGAATAAAACTTACAATGACAAAAATGCTTAATTCCAATGCAAGTGACACTGAACAGAGAGGAGGAACTTTCAACACAGATCACATGCACTCACTGCAAAAGGCAAAAGTTCAATTGAAATTCTTCTCAGTCATGTCTGTGCTCATCGAAGTAACATGGAATTAAATTACCCTCTTCTCAAGATCCCTTCCACAGATAATGGATGGCCAGTCAGCAAAGGACAATTTACCATCCAGTGGTAAATAGGAGATGCTGGAACGCTGCTCCCATGCGCTCTGACAGCACTACATCACTGCCTGCGCGTAACTGCAGAAAATGCCTAAAAGACCAGCCATGCTGCCACAAAGAACAGCACTGAGCAAATAATCTGCGCACTCGAGTACGAAAATGCAGTCTGAGACATTTCAGAGGAACTTTGCAGTACATGTGAGTTTATTCATGCTCCACAACTTTGCCATCATGATGGTCCAATCTGCCACCTCCTGGGCAATAACATGTAAGAAAGAGGAGGAAAATGAGGAAAAAAAAGCAATGACTACCAGAAACCAATTTTCCCAAGCTCTTGAGGAGCTCTTTAACTAAATCAGCCACCGAGTTCCCCAATTGTCTCCTACAATCATTTCTCCACTTCCAACTTCCAACAACCACCATGTGATAATTTTTCTTCATATCTACTTGTCAGCTAGGACTCAGTAGATATCAATCTTGCCTGAGTCACAAGATTGTGGGTCCAATTCAGGAACTGGGCAGAGAATGAAGGTTGGCATGTCAGTGAAGTACTGGGGGAGTGCTCTGCTGTCAAGATTGCCATCTTTCAGATGAGACTTAAACCAAAGGCCACATCTATCCTCTCAGGTGAACATAAAAAGTCCCACAGCATAATTCTGAAGACAAGCAGGGGAGTCTTAGCCCATATATCTTCCCCAATCTTCATCACGGAAACAGATTATCTGGACATTATCACATTATTGTTTGTGGGAATTTGTTGCACACAAGTTGGCTGTTGTGTTTCCTACACTTCAAAACTATTTCAAAGGGACTGTAAATGGCATTGGGATGTTATTATGAAATGTGCTAAATAAATGCATGCCTTTCTTCTTATTAATGCACCTTGCCCTTACTTAGCTAAAAAAAACACACACATGAAATCCAAGATAAAAAACACAATTTAACAAATCACACTAGCATCAACAAAGAAAAACAAATTACTCTTACACCTGCCTTGTGTGTTCATTTTCACTCCTGTTATTTCTTTGAAATTTCTACAGTGACTACAGCTTAAGGTCTCCATAGGACATAGATGAATCTGGAGGATGACCTCAAAAACAACAGCTTGAAGTCTGGAGGCACAGCTGCAGATGTGTCTCGGCATAAGCTGCAGTAGTCTAAACCAGCTAGCTGAGTGACACCAGCAAATGCTTTTGGAGGAATATTTGATAGTGAACAGACACTGTCACCCTGAAAGATAACGGCAGTTGCCACACCTAAGGTCACTATCCTTGGCCCCACATGGTTAGTGTACAGAACAGAGTTCAGAAGTGAGAATGCACTCTGGAAGCCCCTTTAAATAGTAGCTCCTAAAGTCAAGAAGACTGCAATCTTAATTTCCATGCCAGCAGCGTGGGTTCCATAGTAAAGTTAATGAAAAGACTAAAGGTTTAGGATTTCAAAGGTTCTGGGATATAAAAATAGAACTGTACAAATGTCTGGAAATTTGCTGTCAGATAATTTTATGAGATAAACAGTCTAAACATCCCAGATAGACAACTGAGACAGTGAGCAGAATTTTCCTTTTTTTTCTTTATAAGTGCTGGACGAGGCATGAAAAGCTGCATGCAGCTCAGTGACTGCATAGCCAGCTTTTCTCCAATTTGAAGAAAAATATCCTCAAGGTGTGCCTCACACTGACAGGGCCTGAAAACGTTTTCAGAGATAGAAGCACCATTTCTAAAGGGCTCCCCAATTTCCATTTCTAAAAGAACATTATCCCCATGACCATTCCCCTGCAAAACAGATTTATTACTTAGGATGTTGTTGGGAGGAATGGCCTATCAAGAGAAAGCAGCAACAGCCAAATTTGTTGCATCACACTTAGCTCCGCCACACAGGAGGGGAGTAAAATGTGTGGAATACAATAGTTATAGGGGATTCAATTGTAAGGTGAATAGATAGACATTTTTGTGGCCACAAACAAGACTCCAAGATAGTGTGTTGCCTCCCTGGGGCGAGGGTCAAGGGTGTCTCAGAGCGGCTACAGGACATTCTGCGGGGGGTGGGGGTGAATAACCAACCAATGGTCATCATACATATTGGTCCATAAGACAGAGTTAAAAAAAGGGATTTGATCCTAAAAGCAGATTATCGGAGTTAGGAAGTAAGTTGGAAAGTAGGACATCAAAGGTACTGATTTCAGGATTAGTACCAGCACCATGTGCTAGTCAGAACAAATTTGGCACGCTATATTAAATGAATATGTGGCTGAAGAGAGGTCATTGAGACTGAATCTCAGGGACATGGGATCAGTCTGGACAAGTTGACCTGCACAGGACTGGAACTGGTGTCCTAGAGACAGTATTTGCTGGAGTGGTTGGGGGAGGGTTTAAATTAAAATGGCAAGGGGATGGGAAACTAAGCAAGAGATCAGAGGAGGGGGAAACAAGGACAAAACAAAAGACAGAAAGGGGAATAAGAGAAGTGATAGGTGGAGAAATCAAGAGCCAAAATCAAACAGGGCCACAGTGAAAGTAATGGTGATTGGAAAGAAATGTTAAAAAGACACACCCTAAAGCATTGTGCCTTAATATGGTGAGCATTCATAATAAAGTGGAGAATTAATTGTGCAAATAGATGTAAACAGATATGGGATTACAGAGACATGGTTGCAGGGTGGCCAGGGATAGGAAGTGAACATCAAAGGTATTCAGTAGTTAGGAAGGACAGACAGAAAGAGAAAGGCAGCCTTTGAAACTAATGCAATAGAGACGAAGGGTGATGTGGAATTTGTATGGGTAGAGCTGAGAAATACCAATGGGCAAAAAATGTTAGCGGGAGTGGTATACAGATCCCCCAAGCAGCAGTGATATTGGGCACAGCATTAAACAGGAAATTAGATATCCAGCGCTCGGAGACGCAGGCACTTCAGGGATGCATGCGTGAATCCAGCAAATTGGTCCACACGCAATTTTCCTGATGCGCCATGCTAAAAAATTAGTGCATCGGGATGGGAGAAGCACTCTCATTGTCTGCGGTTTTGGTCTCTTTATCTGAGGGAGGATGTTCTTGCTATGGAGAGAGAATGCAGCAAAGGTTTGCCAGATTGATTCTTAGGATGGTAGGCTGACAAATGGGGAGGGATTGAGTCGATTAAGATTATATTCGCTGGAAACAGAAGAATGAGGGAAATCTCATAGAAACCTATAAAATTTAACAGAACTGGACAGGGCAGATGCAGGAAGGATGTTCCTGATGGCAGGGTAGTCCAGAATCAGGAGTCACAGGCTAAGATATGAAGTAAACTGTTCACCTCACCTGAGATGAGGTGAAATCTCTTCACCCAGAGAGTTGTGAACCTGTGGAATTCTCTACTTCAGATAGCAATGGTGGCCAAACATTACATGTATTCAAGGAGGAGTTAGATATAGTTCATGGGGCGAAAGGAATCAAATGATATTGGGGGAGGGGGGGAGCAGTAACAGGTTATTGAGCTGGATGATCTTATAATGAATGGCAGAACAGGCTCAAAGGGCCAAATGGTCGACTTCTGCTCCTATTTTCTAACTATCTTGCCAGTGTCACAAATCACATCGATGTGACTTGCGAAGATGTCCCATCTTGAAACACCGGTTTCTGGTGGTGTTCAGTTTTTGTGGAATAATGTGAGGAGACACGTTAAACCCCAGTAAAGAACCAGTCCAATCATTATATAAACAACTATTCAAGAATATTTATTAATTTTTAAAAAAGACAATACACAATGAAAAGGACTACAAAAACTTGAAGAATTTAAGTACATGAATAACAAAACACACACCCAGTTTGCGTAGAAATTACTCCTTATTCCAAAATATATCCACGATCTCTGAACTCATTAAGTCTTTCCTTTCCCAAACAATATCCAAATTAAATCTACAAGTCAAAACTAGCTTACAGTTACACACAATGCATTGCTTATGCTCAAGTCTGGAAAACATCTTTTCCTGGTTCAGCAAGGATATTCAAGCTACTTTTATGAAAGTTTCCTGTAATGCCTTGGCTCTAAGACTGAGATGTAACACTATAGCATCTCTGAGAAGTAAAATAGGTTACAGGATCTCTTGGCTGTGAAATTGGTCCTAGCCTCCTAGTTGAGGGATGTGGACTGGCCTCTCTGCTTCTGAGGGGTATTCAATATTTAGGAAGGACAGACAAAAGGAAAAGGCGGGAGCTATTGGTTAAAGAGGAAATTAATGCACTGGAGATGCCATTTCCCCTTTGATTATTTCAAACTCATAGGTCAGCTGTCATATCACTGGAATTCTTTCTTTTTGTAGAGCTTAGCATTTCCATAGCATTGAATCACCCAATCATTCAGGTAAACTGTTCCTGTTTGGGGAATTTAACATTTCTATCTCAGTTATCTAAGTGATTTGTTTCTACTCTTACAGCAATTCATATCTAACCATCTTTAAATTCTCTCAGATTTTTGGAATGACCTGGTCACTTTTACAGGCTTGCCTCCCACTGGAAATACTGACTGTTAATTGCTAGGCATTCTTCTTTCTTTCAGATTTTTAAAAACTATTGTTACTGTTTGCTGCTATACAAATCCTTAACACCAATGAGATTCATGGTTTGGCCTCTTGGGGGACTTTGGTCCCAGATTTCTGCACACATTCTGGAGGTCTCTTTAGCAGAAGTCAGAGATCAAGCACCAGATTATTAGATTTTGAGGGTACAAAGTCTTAAAAGAATGGTTTGATGTTCAATTGATTCTTGATTTAAATGCACTTTGCTATGCCAATTACACAAGATAAAAAGCTGAACTAATCTAGGACACATGGTTTAAAAGGCTCAAAGCATAACAATATCAAGAGGAGGTGCTGCTTAGTAGCACCAAAGAGTATAGAAAAAATCAGAATTCAGAACCAGTGGCAGTGGATGATTTTTAACACAAAAGAATGCCTAAGGTTTGACAATTTAGGAGTTAAAAGTGCTTAGCTTCAAAGAGCCAAAACTGGAGCTGTGCTGGAGCATTACAGAAAACAAATAAGAGAAAATTAGCATGGCTCTGGCCTAGCAGGGCTCAAAATGTGGCTAAGGTCACAAAGAAGGCACAAAGTTATGCATAAAGAACTCAGAATACAGTCAAAACAAGACAGGAAGAGATAGTAACTGCAGCAGTAGCAAGGACTTAAAGTGGCTGCAAGAGAAGACCAAAAAGTCAGAAAGCAATCACACAACCTCACCAAGACAAAAAATTGTGGCTACATTATTTATTCAGTGCAAAACATTGCTAATATAAGTTAACTGAAGAGTAAAAAAAAAATCAATTACTCCAAAAATTTCCACTGTTTTTTCTGTGTCGTTGATACTTGCCCATATACAGCCAATTAGATTTTTATTTCATTTATCCCATTTTAGCTAATCACAATTATTGTTATTATGGCATGATATCTGAATTGTGATATTTAATGTCTCCAGAGCAACACTTTCATTTTGACATATGACAGAATCATGCTTGATGCAAGATTTTAACTGTACGGATCTGAAGGGTTTGGTATAAAAACTAAAATTATAGCTTGAGAAAAACAATGTTACAAGCATTCATTCAAGGCCAAAGCATCTGTGACCACTCATCTAGCTCTAAAGTGAAAACATCACAGATTTAGCCAAGAGAGAGAACACAGCTTTTGCTATGTTCTGAAAGGTACAAAGGAAATGCAGAGGTTAGGCCAAAGAGCTGAAGTAGCATCAGGCATTTTAACCACTATCATGATCTGACATCTACTCATCAGCATGCTATGTATAGCACAAAGCAGCATTAAAGTTTCATGATGGAGCTTCCATTTTCCATAACACATACTGAGTAAATATGCTTCCAACTATCACTTATGAGGCTGAATTCAATGCATGTAATTTCTTCATGGTGAATGAAAGCTGATTTCTTGCTGGCAACAAATCTTTGCGATCAATAAACAATTCAGTCTATGTTCAGCCAATAAACCTTGCACGTTACAGTGCATTAGCTATTCCCTCAGTGACAAATGATAGCTTTCCTTAATTCAAATAAACCTTACTCTTCAGGTATTCTCATCTCATCACAGCAGAAAGCTGGAATATTGTCTACCATAGTTTTGACAATCAACTTGTAGTCAGTGATAAATTCAAACAATGGATGCAAATATAATGGTCATTCACATATCGTATGGAGTTTGTTCCTTGTTCGTTAAATAAACAATGCATAATATGCATTACTAACGCTGCAAGAGCATCTGAGACAAACTCTTTTTTGTTTCTTTATCAAGCTACTGGTAGAAGAGGAGAGGGAGAAAGTTTCCATTGCAACTTCAATCTGAACTGGAATTTATCAAGTTATTCCACTCCTAATTTGATAGGTTAATTAGAACAAAGAACAAAGAACAAAACAGCACGGGGAACAGGCCCTTCGGCCCAACGAGCCCACGCCGCCACCCCGATGTTCCCACCTCTACCTTCATTGAGGACATTAAAAGTAAAAGTTTATTTATTAGTCACAAGTAGGCTTACATCAATACTGCAATGAAATTACTGTGAAAATCCTCTAGTCGCCACACTCCAATGCCTGTTTGGGTACACTGAGGGAGAATTTAGCATAAAAATGCACCTAACCAGCATGTCTTTTGGACTGTGGGAGGAAATCAGAGCATCAGGAGGAAACCCAAGCAAACACTGAGAGAATGTGCAAACTCCACACAATCACCCAAGGCTGGAATTGAACCTGGGTTCCCGGTGAGACAGCAGCGACAACCACTGTGCCACTAAGCCATTATTATTTCTCCATTATTTAGTTTCAGAAGTTCTGACTTCACAAGTGAAACCATTTTGACATCATACTTTGAACTAGAGGCAGCAAAACAATCAGATATCCTATAGTATATTGATTGTGGGTTGCTGTTATTATACAGAATCTGTGTTATCAGGAAATTAAACCTGGTTAGTCGCTATAGTCCAATTAAAGTAGAAAAGAGGATTTAAAGTTATGGAAAATGCATATGCAAAAAATGAGGATTCAGCTGCTACAAGATTGGACTGATAAATCTTTAATTATTCATCTAAAGGAAAAATATAAGTATACAAGTCTGTATTTAAAACAGTGGCAGAAATATACAAACATCATGATAAAGGATTATTGTTAGGCAAGAAATCAAAGGTTACTGGGGCAGATCAGAATGTGGCATTCGAAACACAATCATATTAAATGGCAGAGCAGGCTCAAAGAGGCAAACGGCTCACCTTTTCTTCGAATTTGTATATTCATGTGATTATATTCATTAGTTTAGTCTTTATTACTGGAAGACTAATAGAATTAATAACTAAAAGTAGAAGAAAGGAAGAATACCACAATGAATGACATCCGTCATATAACTGAATTAAGAAATTTTCCAATCAGTATTAGAACAGTATTAAAAGAATTTGGCTTCCAATACAGCAGTCAGAAGAACTCGTTTAGCACAGAAAATCACACAGAGACTTGTGAAGAGAATCAGCAAAAGCTGCTGAATGGTAAGTCAGTCAGTTCAAGAGATGTAGTCAGGTCGTGAAGTTGTCAAGTAGCATAGGGGTGGAAGAAGTCAAGTTGGAATGGGGAGGGTTGTCAGGTGGTCAGAGGTGAGAGTGTATAAGGAGGAATAGTTGGGTTGGGGGAGTAATTGAGAAGTCAATGTGTAGTCAGGAACAAGATGGTGGGAGGTTGAGCAAATATGAGGGAAGAGGATCAGTTCTGCAGTTACTCAGCTGGCGTTATTCATCACCAGGATTGTCAGATCCCATCAAAAGACAGTGGACTTTTGACTGGGCTGCTGAATTTCCCACTTAGGTTCTGCCAGAACCAGGCTGTAAAATTCTGACCTTTCTGCAGAACATTTCCAGGACAACTTCAGGTAAGTAAATCAGAACCATCCAAAGTTTCCAACTCTAACTCAGCCTACTTGTGACTAATAAATAAACTTTTGCATCAGATCCCAAGGAGCAAGCTGTCAGTAATTCGCATAGCGAACACTGTATTGGGATTTCTGAAAGGTCATGATGCACACCCAAAAAGTCTTCATAAATTTTCACAAGAGACCCTTTGATGAAGAGTCAGCCAATCTCAAAACATTGGCTTGATCCTCTCTCCACAAATGCCGTCAGACCTGAGATTTCCCAGCATTTTCTGTTTTTCATAGAATCCCACAGTGCAGAAGGAGGCCATTTGGTCCATTGCCCCTACTTCGACCACAATTCCACCTCAGGCCCTATCCCCATAACAGCATGCATTTGCTCTAACTAGTCCCCTGACACTAAGGGGCAATTTACATTGATTGGCCAATCCACCCAACCTGCACATCTTTGGACTGTGGGAGGAAACTGCAGCAAATGGAGGAAACCCTTAGAGATAAGGGAAGAATGTGCAAATTCCGCACAGACAGTGATCCAAGCCAGGAATCGAATCCAGGTCCGTAGCACTGTGTCGCAGCAGTGCTAATCACAGTGCTACTGTGCTGTTTCAGATTCCAGAAACAGCACTAATTTGCTTTTGCCTGTTATATGTTTGAAGATGACAATAAGGTAGAAGTGGAACTGTGCTCCCACAGTTACCCAAGAGTCTGACATTTTTACCTGGGTCAATCAACACCAATAGAACTCAAAGAGAAGGTGTGATATAGAAACTATAATTAAAAATAACAGTGTACACTCCCATTTAAGAGAGAATGTGTCAAGAGCAAAATTGAAATAGACTGAATTGTGTTGTTTGACTTGTCATTCAACATATTCAAACTGCATGAAGAAACAATAAATAAACCAAAAGGATGGACTGGTTGAATTTGAATGCCAATGAATCATTCCAAAACTACACAAAATTCCAGCCAGGCAACACCATTGATGACATAAGCCTCCAGAAATAGCGTACAATAGAACAATGAGGCTGCTCTGTGGCATTAACTGTGAAAAATAGACAACATCTTCAATCTTAAAACAAAACACTTAATAAAAGTGAACATGAAACAATATTTATTCATACCAAAAAGCATGACAAAGGGACAGAGGTTGAAGTTAGTGATGGGCAAGTTTAGGCTGAATGCCAGGAAACATTTATTTGCAAACAGAATACCAAAAGTGGGATATAACTGCTAGAAATAATAGGTGAAACTAAGAGACCAAGATTAATGGAAAGACAGTAGAGTCATCCAACACAGAGCAATGAGCCTATTTGTATTTCACTGCTGCTTACATGTGGATGAATAAATTCTAATTAGTCTTCTAAGTTTTTTAAAATTTCTGGGTAGACCAAAAGGATGAAATCAATTGGACTGATCTAATCTAAACAAAACATCTACTTAAAAGTACCTTTTAAAACATTCTCATTAAACTATTTAGAGTCATTCATTCACCATTTAAGTATTTCTTTGGGTGACAAGTGCAATAGAAATGGGCTTACTTATCCTTTTTTTTGTTCTAGGAACAGGAAACTGTTGGCATAGACAAAATCATAATAGAACAGAAAATATATTACAGACTGAAATTTTAAAAGAAATGGGATAGAAAAATAGTTGAGAAATGTTTGTGTTTAATTTCTGATCAATATTAAAAAAAGACTTGTTCGACCAAGTGGATTTTTCATGTTACTAATTTATCTATCGTTCAACATTGAAAATATCAGTGGTAAATCATCTGTTGATTAGCAAAAGATTACAGTAATGTCTTCCACTCTTTCTAGCATTTGCATCAAGGAAGCCATTTGTTCTAATGACTTTTGCAACATTGTGCTGACATAGCTTCAGTGGGGGGCTCCCCAACTGAAATTATGCCCTGTAATCGAATACTGAGAAAATTACTTCAGAATCTTTTAATTCAGATCTCTCAAATGAGAACAGCATTTCTGGCTCATAATGTTTTTGGCAATTCAGGATGTAACAAATGTTTCAGGCCAGATGATCATTCTTGGAATTCATCTGCATTGGTGTTTCTCAAAAGGTAAGGCAAATAGAATGCTAAATAACCTTAGCAGGTGTTATTCTTTGTAATGCTACAGAGACAAAATTACTCTATCCTCTATGGATTGCAATATTACCTCAACTAACAACTTTAAAAAAGAGTGATTATGTGCAGGATGTGGCTTGAATGCAATGACTCTCCTAAATGTAAAAAAAAGTCTTACGATTTAGCTAGTTTTACATGCTGAACATGATTACTGCTGTACCAAATGTGGTTTCCAGGTGCGACATCCTACACAGTTCTAGCTGACTTTATGTCCACTGTATAATTAGCTTTTGATCTTCTGAGTATCAATTGTGCTTTGCAATAATTAAAATATGCATTTTACATACAATATCAAAAATATATTTGTTGCATAGGTTTTTCAATAATTGTTAGTATTTGCATACAATAAAAGAAATCCTAATGATATAAAGCCAGGAGTAATCTATTCATTCCTTCTGCCATTCAACTAAATCATGGATAATCAGTACCTAAAATCTATTTACCCACCTTTTTCCACATCCTTGTCAAACAAAAATCTATTTCAATCTTGAAGACTTCAAATGGCCCTCCACAGGCTTTTGGGGGAGCAAGTTTCATATTTTCACTAACCTTTTGTGTGAAACTGCATCTTTTGTGCAGTTCCAAACCTAACATTATTACTTTTATTAATTCATTATACTATTATCCAAATGTGATCAAAACAACAAAAACATAATTTTCTCAATTTTCATTTCAGTTCTCTTAAGATAAAGACAAACATTCCATTAGCCTTATTGATTACTTTTTGTACCATTTCAGGACTGCACGGCATTAATAATTAGAAAAGAATGGTCATCTAATGACAAAGGCAATTAAGGATGAGGGGAGGCTTTACACTGATCTAAAGAACTGAGCTCATGTTTCTGTAAGCTGAGGTATGCCAAACAACCTGGCCACTTCAGCATCAGTCGGCTCTATCTCAGGCCTACTGCCTGAGGCAGACTTCCAAAAAATGAAAATTCCATGACAGGGGCATGTTCACAAACTCTGGAAAATTCCTTCCTCCATGATGAAAATACAACTAATCATTAATCTTCCACAATTTTTAGTCTCTCAACATTAGGAAAATATTCTGATTTGTATTTTTCAAATCCAAAGTAGATGGCTTCAAAATTCCTAACTTTGAACATCATCAGCTATACATTTTTCAACTCAATTAGGGTGTCCATGTATCTTCTTTCTCCCATCCATAAAACTCACTGTAATCTTCAAAACTTTGAAGTGACAGGATGGAAGGAAAGAATTTCTAATTAGGAAGCACCTACATGTGAGAAACATCTCAACACACCTAGAGGAGCCTAAGTACAGACAAATGCAAACATATGAACAAATAAGCACAAAATTGGATATTTACCAAATAAATTAGGTTCAAAGTAAGTGAGAAAAGTGAATAAAAAGGATTTTTTTTTGCTTTCACAAAAATCCTCTCCTTTATCAGCTCTTCTCTTTGTATTTTGTTTTTCTTGGTGCAACAGTGAAACTTCCTTCCACTCAGGCTCGGGCTACACATCCTCAAGAATGTAAACGTGTATCACAAAAAGTCTAATTCTGGCATGTGATTCCTTTAGCTTCATTTCTTTTTTTCTGTCAAAATGGTCTGAATAATGAAAATGAATCATTGGTCTCAACATATGATCACTTTTAAAATAAGCTCTCCAAATTTTGGCACACTTCCATTAATTCACCTGCTGAAATATCATGAAAAAACATTCCGCAAACATTAATTACTTTAAAGCAAAAGAACCTTACTTTCCCTGTTTCATTGCATTGTTGTCACTCAGAACTGTTGGAATACTCAATTCAATTAATTGTATCGACAAACAAATTGAGGCAGTCTTCTGTGGAGATGCTAGTTCTTAAAAGGAGTCTGTGAGAAAACACAGGTCTTTCACAAAATCAGCATTCATTTCAAATTCAGAATCAAGAAAAACAGGCCTATTGACACCACAGTAAAACTAATTACACCGCTCTGTTCAAGGTTAACCTAATGGTGAAAGCTATCCAACATTGGCTCTTTTTTAGGAATATGTGAGAAAAGTTATATACTGTCATATGTCAGCCAAAAAGAAAAGATATACAATGAGTATGTTCAAATGTGTTTGCTTTACACAAATGTAGACCAACTTCTTACTTGGACTAACCTAGAATAAGGTATTAAATATCACAAAATGCTAGGGTAGCACTTAGATTTTCACTGTATTTGTAGGTTGAGTAATATGAAGAGTTTTGAGAATGACAGCAATATAATTTCCATTTAATCGCTATATCATTCAAATTTGAAGATCTACGTTTGAATGGAAATAAATGTTTTGTAGCCAAGTTATAATTCAAACCAAGGCTTAGTAGTTTGGATGTTGTTTGTTTCCATTCTCATAAGGTGGTATAGAATAATAAGCACATATGCACAATAACTAGAGTTTAAATTGTAGGCTAGGTGACTAGTAAGATTCAAGCTAACTTTCAGTTTTGCTAATCAATATTCCAACTACTGCACTTAGAAAACTGTGCTAGAAAGTTGCACAGTCCACTTCACAATCTTGAACATTCATTTTGCATTTATTCCAATGAGTTTTGTCAGTGCAAAAGTGACTACATGAAGTGTGAGCAATTGTTAAAATAATTTAAGTTTGGAATCAATTAAATCTAGCTGTATTTAAGTAATCTAAGTTTTTTTTTAAAGGAAACAAGACAAAATTCTCCGCTTAATGGGCTAAGCATTAATACAGCAACGCACTAAACTGCAGAGAGGAAGGTCATCTACAATTCTGCACACTGTATTTGACCACATTTATCTGGGTAGAAATAAACTGAGGAAGTAAGGGAGGAAATAAAGTGAAGCTACCCTGTGCTCACAAACATTCTAGTGGTCAGGTGCAATACAGACAAGCCTTGAAACAAACTCCTACCTGCAGCCAGTTTAGAGATGAAGGAGAATTCTAAAGAAGCTTCAGAATATGGAGCTGTTAACCAGTCATTTGTCTAGATAGTGGCATTCAACCTGCATGCTTCACAATGTTATTATTGGAGATAAGCCTATACGTAGAGATATGCGTGAACCTGCACTACTAACATTTCAAACATACTTTTTGATTGTTTAGGTTTAATTGGTAACATTGCTTGTATTCTAGGATGAAATCTGAAGCTATGGTGGTACCATGTTGGTCATAATTTTGCTAAAGCCTGGTAGCCATTTCATATCACTCCAATGTCCACTCTCATTTCCTCATCATAGGGAGTAGGGGGGAGGAGGCAGGTGGTGGAGGTGCATAATTATACAGAACATTTCTTGCTTCTAGGATGACATTTATTAGTTAAATGTCTTTCATTTTGGCCTTCATTTTGAATTACTGCTGTTGGAACTAACCAAGTGTCTCATCAGGATGGTATAAGAAGTTCCAACCCAAATGAGGCATTCTAATAGATAAAATTCTCCCTCAGTGTACCTGAACAGGTGCTGGAGTGTGGCTTCTAGGGGATTTACACAGTAACTTCTTTGCAATGTTAATGTAAACCTACTTGTGACATTAATAAATAAACTTTAAAACTTCAAACTTTAAACAAAGAACAAAACAGCACGGGAAACAGACCCTTCAGCCCAACGAGCCCGCGCTGCCACCCCTATGTTCCCACCTCTACCCGTGATCCCTGTCTATGTTTATAGATCTATGGATTAAAAACCAAATTTGAGACAATTTAGGGAGAATTTGTTTTGCCAATTAGCCTAAGAGCACATCTTTGGGATGCGGGAGAAAACCGAAGCATCTGGAGAAAACCCATGTAAGCACGAGGAGAATGCGCAAAACTCCCACAGACACAGGCCCAAATCAATGTATCTGCACAGCACAGTGATAGTCACTGAGCTGTCGTGTTGCCCATCAAATGGTACAGGTCAAGCATACATTTTTCGAGATACTCTTGAAAAAAAATCCGAGAGCACCTTCACCTTTTGAGCATTACTAACTAGTTTTGCTAATATTCTTTATTTTTCGCAAATAGGTCATTTGCCAGTGACAGCTTGTAAGGTTCAGAGATTTACTAGAAATGATTCAGTGTTGGGGAAGATAATGGATATGGTATTGAAAGGAACGATAGCTGAAACGCATCATCTATATCCTGATCTGAAGCCATGTGTGTCAAGGCAGCTTGAGTTGACCATTCTTGGCGGGCATCTATTGTGGAGAATTTAAATGATCACTCTCCCTAGTCTGCGTGGAAGAGTTAGAACAAAGAATAGTATAGCATAGGAACAGGCCCTCCGCCCACCAAACCTGCAGCAATACATGATGCCTTTTTAAACCAAAGACCTTTTGTCCCTACATGGTCCATATCCCTCCATTTCCTGCCTATTAAATACCTCTTAAATGTTGCTATTATATCTGCTTCTACCACTTCCTCGGGCAGTGTATTCCAGCACTTAATACCCTCTGCATAAAAAAAACTTGCTTTTGACATTTCTTTTAATCTTTCCTCTTTTATCTTAAACCTATGCCCCTAGTATTGACATTGCTAAACTCTGAAAAAGACGTTGACAGCCAATTCTATCAATGCTTCTCATAACTTCATACATTTCTATCAGATCACCCCTTAGCCTTCAATGTTTAAGGGGAAACAAACCAAGTCTGTCAAATCTCCCCTTATAGCTAATTCCCTCCAAACCAGGCAACATCCTAGTAAACCTTTTCTGTCCCCTCTCTAAAGCCGCCACATTCTTCAGGTAGTGTGGTGACCAGAACTTTATGCGATATTCCAAAAGTGGCTCAAGTAAAGTTCCATAAAGCTGCAACATGATTTGCCAATTTTTATACTTTTTACACCAACCAATGAAAGCAAGTTTGCCATATACCTTCTTGACCAACTTATCCACTAGTGTTGTCACTTTCAGGGAACTATAGACTTGTGCGCTTAGATCCCTCTGTGTGTTAATGCTTCTAAGGGTTCTACCATTTACTGTGTACTTCTCTCCCGCATTAGACCTTCCAGAATGGATCACATTGCAATTGGCTGGATTAAATTCCATCTGCCATTTCTCCACCCAGGTCTCCAGTCTATCTACATCCTGTTGTCTTCTTTGGCAATCCTCTTCACTATCCGCAACTCTCCCAATCTTTGTACTTGACACGCTTACTAATCAAAACACCTACATTCTCCTCCAAATTATTTCTGTATATTACAAACAATAGGGGTTCCTGTGGAACATCATTGGTCACAGATTTTCAGTCAGAAAAACGTCCTTCCATTACTTTCTTCTCTGAATATAGCAGTTCTGTATCCATCTTACCAGCTCATCACAGATCTCTCAAAGCTGACCTTCTAGATCAGTCTGCCTTGAGTGACCTTCTCAAAGGCCTTGCTAAAGATCATGTAGACAACATCCACTACTCTGCCCTCATCAATCATCTTTGTCACTTTCTCAAAAACTCAGTCAAGTTTGTGAGACATCACCTCCCCACAAAAAGCCATGCTCTCTGTCACATCCATCAACGAATGGACTGGCTGAAAGAGTAGTACAATAATGGAAACATTCTTTAAAAGTTTCAAGGCAGCAAGGTTCAGCATCACTCAGTATGTATAGCTTTTTAGGATTAAGGAGAGGTGCCATGTTTTTGAGGATGAGAGTGTGATACAGGCTGATAGGATGGAGGAGGTAGATGTTCTGAGGGAAGATGTATTAGCAATTTTGAAAAACCCGTGGAGCGATAAGTCCCCTGGGCCAGATGGAATACATCCTAGGATATTTCTGTCCTGGAGGCTACAGTTGAGGAGGAATCAACTGGAGATGGCCAAAGGAAGCAGGTCCATGGGGGTGAGCCTGCTGGGAATGCTCAGGTGGGTAGGGGGAATAAGAGATTGGGCCTGGTAATTGGAGACTCCATAGTTAGGGGGACAGATAGGAGAGTAAATAGTAATAAACAGGACTCAGGGCTGGTGTGTTGCCTCCCAGGGGCCGGGGTCCAGGATGTCTCAGAGCGGGTTTTTAAGATTCTTAAGGGAGAGGGGAGTCAGCCCCAAGTCATAGTTCATGTAGGGACACATGATGTAGGTAGGACAAGGGAAGGGAATATTAAACAGAAATTTATGGAGTTGGGGTGGAAGCTTAGGGCCAAAACAGACAGAGTGGTTATCTCTGGACGCTTGCCTGTGCCACGGGATAGTTTAGAGAAGAACAGAGAGAGGGAATGTTTGAACTCGTGGCTGCGGGGATGGTGCAGGAGGGAGGGTTTCAGGTTCCTGAACAATTGGGACTCATTCTGGGATAGGTGGGACCTCTACAAGAGAGATGGTCTACACCTGAACCAGAGAGGAACCAATATCTTGGGGGAAAATTTGCAAAGGCTATGCAGGGGGCTTTAAACTGATTCACAGCGGGGGGTGGGATCCTGAGTAGTTTGGATGTTAAGAGGGATGAGAATAGGGGGGTCATAGATGAGAACTGTAAAGCACAGCAGCGTACGGGTGGAGTAGGGCATGGATTGAAATGCGTATACTTTAATGCAAGAAGTATTCACAATAAGATGGAGGAACTTGCAGCTTGGACCAGTACCTGGAACTTCGATGTTGTGGCCATTTCAGAGACATGGATAGAGCAGGGACAGGAATGGCTGTTGCAGGTTCCGGGGTTCAAATGCTTCAGTCGGAGTAGAAAAGGAGGTAGAAGGGGGGGAGGAGTGGCATTATTAGTTAAAGTAATCACAGTGACAGAAGTATCACAGTGACAGAAAGGAAATTTGATGAGGACTTGTCTGTTGAGGTAGTATGGGCTGAGGTTAGAAACAGGAGAGGAGAGGTCACCCTGTTGGGAGTCTTTTATAGACCTCCTAAAAGTTCTAGAGAGGTTGAGGAAAGGATTGCAAAGTCAATTCTGGTCAGGAGTGAAAGTAATAGGGTAATTGTTATTGGGGACTTTAACTTTACTAATATTGATTGGAATAGCTATAGCTCTAGCTCGTTAGAGGGGTCAGTTTTCGTACAGAGTGTGCAGGAAGTTTTTTTGACTCAGTATGTAGATAGGCCAACTAGAGGTGAGGCTACATTGGATTTGGTGCTGGGCAATGAGCCAGACCAGGTGTTAGACTTGGAAGTTGGTGAACATTTTGGTGATAGTGACCACAATTTGGTTATGTTCACCTTAGTGATGGATAGGGATAGGCATGAACCTGGGGGCAGTAGTTATAGCTGGGGGAAGGGTAATTATGAGGCCGTAAGGAGGGAATTAGGGTGCATAGGTTGGACTAGGAAACTACAGGGACTGGGCACATCTGAAATGTGGAGCTTATTCAAGGAGCAGCTACTGCGAGTCCTTGATAAGTATGTTCCTGTCAGGCAAGGAGGAAATGGTCGAGTAAGGGAACCATGGTGTACTAAAAAAGTTAATTCGCTGGTTAAAAGGAAAAAAGAGGCTTATGTCAGGATGAGACTTGAAGGCTCTGTTAGTGCAATGGATAGCTATAGATTAGCCAGGAGTGAGCTAAAGAGTGAGTTGAGGAGGGCAAAAAGGGGACACGAGAAGACTTTGGCTGAAAGGATCAAGGAGAAACCTAAAGCTTTCTTTAGATATGTTAAGAATAGAAGATTGGTTAGGGCAAGGTTAGGGCCAGTCACAGACAGCAGTGGGAAGTTGTGCGTGGAGCCTGAAGAGATTGGAGAGGGACTGAACAAATATTTCTCTTCAGTATTCACGCAGGGAGATGTAAATGTAGTTGTGGAGAACACTGGGATACAGGGTTGCAAACTGGAAAGTATTGAAATAGATAAGGAGGATGTGCTAGATATTCTTGAGGGTTTGAAGTTAGATAAGTCCCCTGGGCTGGACGGGATTTACCCTAGGATTCTCTGGGAGGCAAGAGAGGCGATTGCAGAGCCTCTGGCTCTGATCTTCACGTCGTCGTTGGTTACAGGTGTGGTTCCAGAGGACTGGAGGATAGCGAATGTGGTCCCATTGTTCAAGAAGGGGAAGAGAGACCTTTCAGGGAATTATAGGCCAGTGAGTCTTACTTCTGTTGTGGGCAAAGTATTGGAGAGAATTATTAGGGATAGGATTTATAGTTATTTAGAGAGAGATGAATTGATTGGGGATAGTCAGCATGGTTTTGTGAAGGGTAGGTCGTGCCTTACTAACCTCATTGAGTTTTTTGAAAAAGTGACTAAAGAGGTGGATGGGGGTAAGTCAGTTGATGTGGTATATATGGACTTTAGTAAGGCGTTTGATAAGGTGGCCCATGGAAGACTTCTACAGAAAATGCAGATGTGTGGAATAGAGGGTGAGTTAGCTAATTGGATTAGGAATTGGCTGGCAGATAGAAGACAGAGGGTGGTGGTTGATGGGAGATATTCATTGTGGAGTTCGGTGACGAGTGGTGTGCCTCAGGGGTCTGTTTTGGGGCCCCTGCTTTTTGTAATTTTTATAAATGATCTGGATGAGGGTATTGAGGGATGGATCAGTAAATTTGCAGATGATACTAAAGTTGGTGGTGTGGTAGATAGTGAATAGGGGTGTTTTAGTTTACAGAGTGACTTGGACAAGTTGCAGAGCTGGGCCGAGAGGTGGCAAATGGAGTTTAATGTGGAAAAGTGTGAGGGAATTCACTTTGGCAGGAATAACAAATGTGTAGAGTATAGGGCTAATGGTAGGACTCTTAATAGTGTTGAAGAACAGAGGGATCTTGGTGTATATGTGCATAGATCCCTGAAAGTTGGCAATCAAGTCGATAAGGTTGTTAAGAAGGCATATGGAGTCTTAGCTTTTATTGTAGGGGGATTGAATTTCGGAGCCGCAACGTCATGTTGCAACTGTACAAAACTCTAGTGCGGCCGCACTTGGAGTATTGTGTACAGTTCTGGTCCCCGCATTCTAAGAAAGATGTGGAGGCATTGGAGAGGGTACAGAGGAGGTTTACCAGGATGTTGCCTGGTATGGAGGGCAGGTCTTATGAAGAGAGGCTGAGGGATTTGAGGTTGTGTTCGTTAGAAAGGAGGCGGCTAAGAGGGGACCTAATCGAAACATATAAGATGATTAGAGGTTTAGATAGGGTGGACAGTGATAGCCTTTTTCCTAGGATGGAGAAAGCTAGCACGAGGGACATAGCTTTAAATTAAGGGGTGGTGGTTTTAGGACAGATGTCAGAGGTAGGTTCTTTACCCAGAGGGTGGTAGGGGTATGGAATGCCTTGCCTGCGTCAGTTGTAGATGCGCCAAGTTTGGTGGCGTTTAAGAGGTTAGTAGATAAGTTTATGGATGAAAGGGGAATGGTTTAGGTTAGAGGGTCACTGCTTGTTCCCAATTGGTCGGCGCAACATCGAAGGCCGAAGGGTCTGTTCTGCGCTGTAATGTTCTATGTTCTATATTGTAGGACGTAATGGATGAGATTGCAGAACCTTTAGCTTTGATTGTTGGGTCCTCACTGTCCACGGGGATTGTGCCAGAAGACTGAAGAGTAGCAAATGTTGTTCCTCTCTTCAAGAAAGGAAATAGGAATGACTCTGGTAATTATAGGCCAGTTAGTTTTACTTCAATGGTTGGTAAGTTAATTGAAAGGGTCCTGAGAGATAGGATTTATGACCATTTGGAAAGATGCAGTTTAATCCAGGGATAGTCAGCACAGTTTCGTGAGGGCTAAATCCTGCCACACAAATTTGATTGAATTTTTTGAGGATGTAATTAAGTGTGTAGATGAAAGTAGAGCAGTTGATGTCATATATATGGATTTTAGTAAGGTGTTTGATAAGGTTCCCCATGGTAGGTTCGTGAAGAAAGTAAGGAGTTATGGCATAGAAGGAAATTTGGCCGATCGGATAAGTAACTGGCTGTCTCATAGAAGACAGAAGGTGGTGGTGGTGGGAATATTTTCAGACAGGAAGCCAGTTACAGCGATGTATTACAGGGATCAGTGCTGGATCCTCTGCCGTTTGTGATTTTTATCAAAGATTTGGAAGAAAGGGCTGAAAGATGGGTTAGTAAATTTGCTGATGACACCATGATTGGTGGAGTAGTGGATGATTTGGAGGACCCTTGTAGGCTGCAAAGAGACATTGATAGGATGCAGAGCTGGGCAGAAAAGTGGCAGATGGAGTTTAACCTTGTGCAAGGTAATTCATTTTGGCAGGACAAACTTGAATGCGGATTACAGGTTCAATGACAGGGTTCTGAGGAATGTGGAGGAACAGAGAAATCTTGGGGTTCATATCCACAAATCTCTGAAAGTTGCCACTCAAGTGGATAGAGCCGGGAAGAAAGCTGATAGTGTGTTAGCATTTCTTAACAAGGGATTTGAGTTTAAGAGCTGTGGGGTTATGCTGCAACTATACTGGACCTTGGTGAGACCACATTTGGAATACTGTGTGCAGTTCTGGTCACCTCACTATAAAAGGATGTGGAAGCATTGGAGAAAGTGCAGAGGAGATTTACCAGGATGATGCCTGGTTTGGAGGGTAAGTCTTATGAGGAAAGGTTGAGGGAGCAGGGGCTTTTCTTTTTAGAGTGGAGGAGGATGAGAGGCTACTTAATAGAGATTTATAAGATGAAGATAGACAGAGTGGACATGCAGAGACTATTTTCTCGGGTGGATGTATCTGTTACTAGGGGGCATGACTAAAAGGTTCATGGTGGGAGAAACAGGAGGGATTGTCTTTACTCAGAGAGTGGTTGGAGTGTGGAAGGGACTGCCTGCTGTGATAATGGAGTTGGACATTTTAGGGACTTTCAAGCAATTATTGGATAGGCACATTGAGCACTCCAAAATATTAGGAAGTGGGGTAGTTTGATTTTGGGTTTGGACATAGTTTGGTGCAACATCAAGGGCCGAAGGGTCTGTAGTGTACTGAACTGTTCTATGTTCTATAGAAAAACTACTCATGCAACTGCCCAAAGTTCACTTGCATTAGTACTCTTAAAGAGAAAATTGAGAACTACTTTTGATTTGTTTTTACCTCAAGAAACTTCAGAGATAGTAGAATGTCAACAAAGATCTCAGGTTGCTAGACAAGAAGTAAAGGAAAACAATGCTCATTTCAACAACGAGATTGAGTGTTAGCATGTAATTATGCCACAAGTGAGAAATGGGTATCAGCCATGGTTTTAGCAAAAACAGATCCAATTTCTTACATGGTTCAAACCAAAGTTGAACTAGTTTATGACATATTGCTGACCAGTTGTTATCATCTCAAAATGATTTCTCTGAATCATCTCCAGAAGTATCAACTTCTTTAGTTCCTAGTGTTGTGAATATCATTATGGAAGACTTAGTTGAATTTGAATTGCCAGTTGATTGCCTGATGGGTGGGATGTGGCACAGTGATTAGCGCTAGGGACTTGGGTTCAATTCCGGCCTCGGGTCACTATCTGTGCAGAGTTTGCACATTCTTCCCGTGTCTATATAGGTTTCCGCCCAGTGTTCTGGTTTCCTCCTACATGCCAAAGATGTGCAGGTTAGGCTGAATTGGCCATGCTAAATTGCCCCTTAGTGTCAGGGGTATTAGCAGGTTAAATATGTGGTGTACCGGGGATAAGGCCTGGGTGGCATTGTGGTCAATACAGACTTGATGGGCCGAATGGCCTCCTTCTGCACTGTGGTGATTCTATGATGATTATCATATGCCACTATACCAAGTGAGAATGATACAGAATTAGTTTCAAGAGAAGTGTCTACTTATGTTCCAAATTACGCTTCAGGGGTCAAGAACAACCACATTCCAGAATGTCATATATAACCAAAGAGGAATAGATGTCTTCCTACTTGCCTTTCTTATTAACCATATTTAATGATACTATATCTAGAGTTTTTGTATAACATTGTAGTAGTTTGTTGTCATGACGACATAAGTAAAGAGGGAGGGATGTTATATTTAAAAAAAAGATGAGCTGATCATCTGACTTGATGGTGATGTCGTTTGGCTTGTACTTCGGCTGCTGTTTTACTTCAAATTTTGTATTCTGCAGTTCTTCAATAAATCTTGTTATGGGTTTGACGAATCAACATGTGCAAACCATGTCCTTTCTTTCTATTAAAACCCACAACCCCTAATGTAGTTAGGACATTACAAAAGTCATTGAAATAGATTGTCAATAGTTGAGGCCTAAGCACTGATCCCTGTGGCATCCATTGGTTACAGCTTGCCAACCCAAAAAAGACCCATTTATTCATACTCTCTGCTTCTTGTTAGTGAACCACTCCATTGTTCACCAAGTGCTCTTATCTTGTGTAGTAACCTTTGATATGGCATTTTATCAAATGCCTTTTGGAAATCTAAGTATACCGCATCCACAGGTTCCGCTTTATCCATCTTGCCTGTTACTTCTTCAAATGGCTTTAATAAATTAAACCCAAATTCTCTTTCACAAAACCATGGTGACACTGCCTGATCCAGGGAGTATCCTGCTATAGCCTCATTAATATTGAATTGTAGCATTTTTCTGATGATAAAATTTAGGTCAACTGATTTATAGTTTCCTCCTATCTGTCTCCCTGTTTACTTGAATAAAGCTGATACATTTATTATTTTCCAATCTGCTGGGCCTCTTTCAGAAGTTAAGAAATTTTGGAGGATTATAACCAATGTCTCTGCTATCTTTGCAACTATTTCCTTGAAAACTCTAGGATGCAAGCCATCTGGTTAGCCTTTAGGTCTAATAATTTTCTCATCTTTTTATTTTGATGATGTGGATTGTTTTAACTTTTTTCCTTCCTTTGAATTCATGATTTTAAATATCTTTGGGAACTTTTCTAAGCCTTCTACATGAAGACAGAAATAAAATATATATTCAACATCACTGCTATTACCTTGCTTTCCATTATCAATTTCCCAGACTTGCTCTCTAGAGACTTCTTCTATTTAAGTACTTACAGAAATTCCTAGGGCAAAATCTTATGCCACTTCCGAAAGCAAAGTGGGCAAGGGAACTTAATTGAGCAAGAGCCGAAATTCAGCTCCCTGACAGTGGAAAGAAATTTTGCAATTAAGTTCAGCCTTGTTTGAAGGTGTGTCAAACTTCCCAACTGCAAGCAAGAGATATATTTGCATGCAACTGCAAGTCGAGCATGTTCATTAAAAGGCCAGCTTGCCAGAATTGTTACCCTTCCCAAACAAGCCATCAGTAAATGAGTAATAAGCATCTTCAGATTTACAACTGCATTAAATGGTTTTGAAGAGGACAACCTGTTGGAGTTAAAGTAAGTTGCCACTGTTTATTTTCTTTAGAATGAATTTTTAACTAGATAAGGATTGTTTGAAGGCACTCTAAGGAACATGAGTAGAGATGCTAGCCAAGGGACTGAAGTTCAGGACAGGGATGAAGCCAAGGAGGGAAGGTGATGATTCAAGGACTTGGGGAGGATGGAGGGGCCTTGCTTGTTGGGTGTGTGGGTCCACTGAATGGGGCGTGGATGTGGAAGAGTGACGAATCTCAGAAGACAGGATTGGTTTTGTCTACAGTGAAATGCTGGGGATTGAAATGAGAATACAGAGCTGCAAAGGGAACATGAGGAGGGGGTGGAATGCAGTAGGATGGCAGGTACCAGGGTCATGCTCAGGTTAATGGTTTTATGAGCATGTTACAAACAGATAAAACATGCGGGAGGGGTCAGGGTGGGAATGGGATCGTTCCACAGTAACAGTGGAGATAAAAATAGTTACCTTAGATGGATCAGGATGAAGGACAGGAAGTTGGTGAGTGATGTGGGAAAATAGAAAGTAGTGGAGTGTGTTTGGAAAGTTATGTGCACCATTTTTTCAAGGCTCTTCTTCACATCACAGTTGCTCTGTATGTGTGAACTCTCAAAGTGAGATGAGGGTCGTGTCAGATAGATGGAATTAAAGGTGAGCACAATCGGATGACTAAAGAGACATCTTAATAATCATGAGTCAATTCCAAAAGAACTATATTCCAGTGTTTACCTGTTTCTAATGAAGTCCAAATGGTAGCAAATTTGCTCCCTGACCCATATGTCTCCGAACATCGAGATGCTAGCAAGGTTGTGAACTGCAGTAAAGCCTGCTCTGAAGAGCAACTCAAGTTGGCCAACGCAAGAGAGGAAGGATGTAGGATGAAAGGCATAGGTTAGCTCCCTGGAACCTTGGGGTACAGATTTCAAACCTAGAGAGTTCCCAGTAGATGGTCATGGTTGATAATGGAGTGGTAGGACATCTATGATGATGGGAAATGATCCCTAAATGTGTCTCAATGTGATGTAGAGAAGCTTTTTGTGTAAGGGTATGCAAACATGGCTTTCATTATCTTGGTCAATGCTGTAATTCCATGCACAAAAATGTGTGAATGAGAGGAGATCCCCTATATTTTCCTTCTTGGTGAGCTTTGCCATGTTGGGGTGGGAGCAGGCCAAGGGTAGGTAGAATTCTAGAACCTAGAATTCCCTTAGGCCAAAACGCTCAGGGCCAAAGGGACTGCTTCAAAGAATATACTGATTAGATGGATCACTGACATTTGTTTACAGATCACCTCAGGCATTTATGAATGCTGGCTCTAGGCAATAACGCACTTCTACATGATATGTGGCAGCTGAGGGAATGGCACAAACATCCGTATCCTGCTCTCCCACTGCACAATTCACTGTGCTCCTTGGTGAATGCATATCTAATGAGCCAATCAGTGTAAGATAGAATATTGGCGAGTAATCAATCTGATTTCTGTTCCTCCCTCCCGACTGTAGCCCAGAATGTCTGTTTTTGCTTTCTTTGATACTCTGCTTTCTCCCTCTTTTTTTCTAAACCCTTTTTTTTGCTGGTTCTTAAAATCTGACCAATCTTCTGACCAACCAATTTACAGATTTGTACAGTGTTTCTTTCAATTTGATGCTATCCTTAACTTTCTTATTTAGCTACCAATAATGCATTCAAATAGTGAGTCTTTCTCACTGAGATAAATCTTTGAGAGTTATAAAATATCTCATTAAAAATCTAACCATTCTATGTGAAAATGTTCTTCCTTTTGACATCTTTGCTTTTTTTGCAGTTATCCCAAATCTGTGCCTTTTAGTTCTCAATCCTTCCATAATAGGGAACAATTTCTCACCATTTACTTTATCCATACACCTTCATAATTTTGAATGCTCCTAGGAAAATAACATGAGATTATTGCTGAAGTTAGATAGAGTGGATCTGAGCTAGACTGAAGAAATTCTGGTCAGAAGAATTCTCCCAAAAAATTGACGAAGTATCACAGCAGTGAGAAAACAGAGCAATCTGCACTGGTCTTTTCGGCACATGCTACATGACAACCCTCCCACACAGGGTCAATTTTTTGGAGAATTGGGAGTTGTACGCCAGTACTGGGAGGCCAGGGTATAAACATGCCGATAGCCTGTTTCGCAAGGCCAACCTGATCTCATAGTGAAATGGGTGACCCCAACCACCACCACTACCACCACCCCCCAGCTCCTTCATTGAGTCTTTCTCCTTATCGGCGGCATTTCCCCAACACAGGGCATCCACATCTGGGCCCTCCCCAATGGGTCACCCTGCTTGACTCTCAACATGCCACCCAAAATGACCTACCTCTACATTATCCTCCCTTGCATAGTCAACCCATCACTGCCCTTCTGCATAGCCTTCCATCACAGTTGCCCTGCATAGCACCCACATCACAGTTCCCACACAGGCCCCAACCCCCTGGAACACCAGTACCGTCCAACTGCCAGTGTGCCTAGCAGCCTCTGTCGAGGTGGGAACTACCAGGTGGGCATTGCCTGAGCGTACTTGCCTGGCCATACCCCGACACTTAAGGCTTCAATGGCCTCCGAATCCCCCAGCACAGCCATCATGCTAGATCTCCGGTGGTGGAGACCAGCAGTAATTCTCGCCATTCTCGTGCTGTACCTGAAGGCTGGAGAATCCTATGCGCTGAGAGTTGAATAGGCTGTGTATATTTAAATACTACTTTAAATATGCTAATCAGCCATGCACCCAGATCTGTTTTATGCCATTGGAGGATTTGGCATCAGCTGTGAGACCAATTTTGAGATCTGCACGCTGTTCTCTGGGATTGCTGCAGTCTGCACCAGGTGCCATATGCTATAACATTACTATATAGTTAAAATACATAAAATAGCAAAAGCACAAATTATATATTATGTGAATATTCCTTTTTGTATTGTATAACCAAGGTAAAGTTATTCAATTAACATTAAAACATCAATAGAAGTTTATTGCTATAAATCTTTTTGCCAATGATTAGTTGTATGATTTCAAATCAATTAAATTAAAATTCAACCACCTCTTATCTTTCAGCTGGACAAATATCAAAAAGTAGATTACTAGCATAATCTTCAACAACTTCTTGAAACATGTTTACAAATCAGAGGCAATTTAGGTTTATATTTTAAAAATTGATGACAGTAACTAGTATAGGATGAAGTAACAATCAACTTCTACATTACCATCTGGCTGTTCAGTCCTGAATACTAACTTAAATGAATTATAATCTCAATAAATGACAAGTGCGTCAGTCAACCTGACAATATTTTTATTAATTCATGAGCTAGTCATGGTGACATGGATTCTTGATTGTTCTCACTTTTAAGTGGTTAGTATTGCCAGGGATCCAGGTTCAATTCCCAGTTGAGTCACAGTTTGTGATGAGTCTGCACATTCTCCCCATGACTGTGTGGGTTTTCTTTTCACAGTAATTTAACTGCAGTGTTAATATAAGCTTACTTGTGACTAATAAATATTAAATTTAAAGTCTGAGTGCTCTGGGTTTCTCCCAGAGTCCGAAATGCTGGTTTGGTGGATTGGCCATGCTAAATTCTCCCTCAGTGCACCCAAACAGGCACTGGAGTGTGACAATTAGGGGATTTTCACAGTAATTTCATTGCAGTGTTTAATGTATGACACTACTAAATAAACTTTATATTAAAAAATTATAGCTTATAATATTCAGTACTCAGAAATTATGGAAAGTGTTTTTTTATAGCGGACACACTGCAAATAAAACAAGATTCGATTAAATTACAGAACTTTGTCTAGAAGTGAAGAAATCTATGATAGAGATTTAGGTCTTCACTTCAATTGATAGTTTTAATGCTAGTTTCACAAATCTTGGACTTATACGCATCCATTTAACTGGGGATTGACTATTTCCAATTCACAAACAAAGCAACTCACTGTACTATGCAATCTGCTGCTGATCTCACAATTGCTGTCATTTTAAATATCCCTTGGACTACAACAATTTGCAATTATAAAGAATACAAAATATAAGGACACATTAGGCAGGTTACCAAATGTTAGGTTAAAGAGATAGATTTGAAGGAGCATATTAAAGGAGGAGGCAGAGACATAGATTGGAAATTCTAGAGTGCAAGCCCAAGGGAGCTGAAGGTATGGCTGATAATGGCAGAGTGATTAAAAGCGAAAACAATCAAGAATCCAAAACTGACCACGAGAACTTTGAAGTAAGCAAATCTAAAGATAACAAATATTCAAATGTACTTCAGCAGTTCAGAAAGGCAATGGCAACTAGTGAGAGCCATGCCAATGGTGCACACACCCTATGAACAAATAGAAAGGGTATAAATAAGGGTATCAGCATGAAATGAGCTGAGGCAGAGACAAAAATAGGTAATGCTAAGAGATTAAGTAGGAGGTCTTCATGATGGAATACAGATCTTAACAAAAGCTCATCTCATGTCAAACAGGATACAGAGTTTACAAGCAGTCTTGTTTAGCTTCACATAGTGGCCACAGAGAGAGACAGAGAGTCAGCAGCTGGGGAGCAGAGTTTGTGGTAGTGACTAAATGTAATGGCTTCAGTCTTCCTAATATTTCTGTTCATCCGGTCAGACAAGCAGTGTGTCAGACCAGAGACAATGAAAAGGTCAATAGAGATGCTCATACAGTTCGGTATTATAAGCATAACTGTGGAACCTGATGTGCATTTTCAGATGATGGTACCTCGAGACAGCATGTGGAAATGGAAAGGAGCAAAGAATAGATTCCTGGGAGATATGAGAAATTATGATGCAGGAGCAGGAAGAGAAATCATTGCAGATTAATCTCTGACTGGATAGATAGGAATGGAATCAGGAGATGATAATTCTATTCGGCTGGATGACAATGGATGGGGGGGTGGAAACTGGACAAGAATGGTATGTTCCATCATGTCAAAGGTTGCAAGCTGTTCGAGAAGGACAAGAAAGGAGAGTTTACAATGTTCACAATCACATAGGATGTCATATGTGATTTTACAAAGGGCTGTTTCAGTATGGGTACAAGGGCAGAAACCTGATTGGAAAGATAGAAACATGGAGTTGTGGGAAAGATGGACAAGGGTTTGAGCAACAACAACAAATACAAGAAATTGGACAAGAAAGCAAGTTTGTAAATGGGGTGATAGTTGTAAGGCTAAAGGACTCAGGTATGTTTTGTTTTGAGGAGGGGGATATAAGGGCAGATTTGAAGAAAAGGCTGGCAGTATCTGAGGACAGAGAACCGTTAATAATATCAGCTTACATGAGGACCAGGAAGGGAAGTTGGGTGGGAAGAGAGTTAAGGGAGGGAGGTAGCTCAAGAGAGGGTGAAACAGAGGTAAAAGAGAAACACAGGGAATTTCAGGTGAGGGGAGGAGGGGATGTTTGGTTTGGTGGGCTAGGAGAAGCTGAAAAAATAGTCTTAATCTTAGTGACAAAGAAGTCCATGAGCTTCTCAAATTTGTTGCTGGAGGTAAGGGAGAGGCATTTACAGTGAAGAGAAAACAGGAGTTATCTTTATTTTCCAAAGTGATCCAGAGTAGTGAGTAGCTTTGTGAGAGGAAAGCAGAATCTTTACTACTTTATGTGGTCCAACCAGATTTGTCAATGAATGGCTAAATCAGGTCTGCAATAAATGTTCAAGTCTGCAGCATATAGACTTCAGGGAGTGGAAATAAGGGCCATCCAAGTGAACTATTAGGGTGAGCAGGCATAATATTTTTAGTGAAGACAAGGGCATCAATCATGGAGATGAGGGTGTGACTGAGTTGATTGGTAGCTGTGGAAATATCAGGATGAATGGAGGGCCAAAAGCTAGATAGTTGTGAATTTGAAATACAACAGAAAATACTAGAAAAGCTTAGCGATTCAGGTGTATCTAAGAAGAAAGTGATAATAGACATTTCAGGTCATTGACCTTTAATTAGAAATAGAAACTATTACAGGCATAACAGGTTTTAAACAAGCAGAAGGACAAGATGAGGGTTGAGGAGGTGCAGAAAGACAAGAGAAATGGGTAGGTCTCTGATAGGGTGGAATCACAAAATGAACGATGGAGGAAAGAAAAAGAAGTGATACAGAACATGCAAAGAAAAAAGTGCTGGATCCAATGAAGCTGGAAACTGCAACAATGGAATTATTAACACCATCTTCTATCAAAAAACTGGATGATGTTTAAAATGCCATTGTAAAAAACTTAGGAGGAGAGAAAGTGCGATTGGTAGACAAAAGAGGGATGTGACTGGTACATGATGGAAATAGAGAGGTATGTGAGGTGACAAAGTCCAGGGAATGACTGTGAATACAGGTGATGGGGTTTATCTGGGGAAGAAACTGAGGGATGAAAGGAAGGCAATGAATTCTGAGAAGAGAGTTGAGTTGAGATAGAGCTTGAAATAACCAAGGATGAGGTGTTGCTTAGTGAAAAGGCTGTTGGAAAACAAACAATGAGAAATTTCAGCAAGAAATTTAACAGTACATGGGTGGCAGTTGAGAATTAATATTTTAGAGGAAAGATGGATGGAAAGAAACAGTGTGAGATGCGAAAGGAGTAAGGGAATCTTCACTTGGATGAAGCAAATGGCAAAATTAAATAACAAGGTTGATCTGAAAGGTAGAGCTAGGAACAAACATTAATACAGATACAACGTAAAGACAGTCCAACATGATATTTCTTTAAAACTATTCATTCACTTTGTAAGCACTGAAGCATTTTCATTTCAGACAGCCTGTATCATTTTTTTAAACTTCATTTGTGGGACATGGGCATCATAATTCCAAATATTTTTATTGAATTCAAATTCCATCATCCACCCTTCAGTTTCAGGTCCCTAGAACATTTGCTGAGTTTCTGGATTAATAGAATAGTGATAATATTACTAGGCCATTGCCTTTCCTAAATGATAAAGGTTAAACTTGATCCCCGCATTGTGATCTATCAAGTTCTGTGCTGGGGATAAATTTAATTCTTCATTCCTGATAAAGATATATTATGATAGTGGCAAAAAGGCATCCTAGTATGTGAAGAGAGAATATGATAAAGTTGATTGCGCATTTTAACAGGGCTAGTTTGTGTTCAGTTAAATAAACAAACTCATTATCATTTGCCTTTTTATTTTTGCTTATGCATTTGTAAAACAATTCCACAAGCAATCAGTAAACTAGAAAACAAATGTTGTAATGTTAAGCATGGTGCCAATGTTTTTAGTTAGCGCAGAATAAAACAGAACACTCCATTGTACGGTGGGGTATAATTCTACTGTCACACGGATGTAGGGAAATTCTAATAGCTGTAACGATGGCAACATCAAAATCTATTCTGTTTTGAGGAGTTACTAGTTTAGATAAAGAAATATTGGTATGCACTATCACAATTTATCAGAATTATTTCACACTTGGATTGCATTAAATTAATCCAGATACAAAAGCAACTGAATACACACTCAAACTGGAACAAAAGCAAAGCAAATCTTTAAACAGGCAGTGAATGACCACAAAGAGCATTAGAGGTGAAGAAACTGATTCACAATAATGAGAAGATCTTAAAAATGCAGCACATTCTGCATTGAGCTAGTAGTTTTACTCAGCAGTAATTTAAACAACACTGAAGAATGAAATGCTCCATCTTTAAACTTAATCCTCTATCAATACTCATTAGATGGATACACAATATGAAGTAGCTATGTTCAGTTTCCTCTCAGATATTCAGAATAATAAAGTAATTAATTCTGCATCCTAATCTGGAGGTTTCAAAGATAATTATTTGGCAGGTAATTATACTTTAAGATACAGTACTGAGAAGTGAGGGGGTAGTGGGGAAGGGGATGGTAAGTGCAGATATAATGAAGGAGTAAATTGTGGGAAGTGTTTGTTTCTTTTTAATCTCACTTGTCGTGTTTGTGTTTCTCCTGCTTTACTTTTTGGACTCCACCCCCGCACTCTGAATGCCACCAACATATTCCAAAATGCCCAAGAATTTCTTACAAATATACTCTTGTCTCCTTGTAATTTTCTCCAATTAGATTTCAATCCATTTATCTCTTTCATGTTCACTAATGACCATTATCAAATTCTCTGGGGCCTTTTGCTGGTCTCTGCCGTCAGCATTCTCATTCACCATTCAATTTGTCAGTAGCCCTAATGATTCCTCCTGTAATATTTTGTATTTCCCAAATTTTTATACATACCACCAGTCAACAACACATAAACGAACTGACTAGAACCAAAGAAGAAATGTAAAAGGTGTGAGTGGAGCCCGAAAGGTCCAAATTTGCAGCTGACACTAAAAATAGGAGACATGTATAAATCCAAAAACATACAGCTCAACAAAACAGAGATGCTACAACGCTGTAGCAGATTTTCTATGTAACTTCCAAAATGATGTACTTATTTTGAATCACATCACAGCTGTTACAATATTGTAGTCTTAGTAAATTTGTAAGAACATAAGAAATAGGAGCTGCAGCAGAACATGAAGCTTACACCACCATTCATTATGTTCATGACTGATCTTCTGTCTCAACTCCTCTTTCCCACCCATTCCCCAAAAGACTACTATCTCAGTCATAAATATATTCAACAATGGAACATGAACAAGCCTCTGAGGTAGGCATTTCCAAATAGTTACAATCCTCTATGTGAAAAGAATTTGCCTCATCATGGTCCTAAATGATCCAACTCTTAGCTTGAGACTGCAGATCCATGTCCTAGCTTTCTCAGTCAGGGGAAGCAACATCTCGATGTCTATCCTGTCAAAATTTTCAGAATTTTCAGAATTTTTATGCTTTAGTGAGATCACCTTTCATTCTTTTAAGCTCCAAAGAGTACAGATCCAGTTTACTTCGTCAGTCAAAATAGGACGAGCTTTTCATCCATAGAACCAGTGGCACAGTAATTAGCACTGCTACGTCACAGCACCAGGAACCCAAGTTCGATTCTAGGCTTGGGAAATTATGTGGAGTTTGTACATTTTCCCGTATCTGCATGAGTTGCCTCTGGGTGCTCCAGATTCCTCTGACAGTCCAAAGATATGCAGATTAGATGGACTGGCCATTCTAAATTGTCCCTTAGTATTCAAAAGTGTGCAGGTTCGAGGGGATAGGAAGGGAGGGCAGGCAGGGCCTGGGTAAGACTCTCTGTCAAAGAGTCAGTACGGACTCAATGGGCCAAATGGCCTCTTTCTGCACTGTATGGATTCTATGAATTAATTTGGTGAACTTTTACTATACTCCAATGCAAGTATATCCTTCCTTAAATATAGAACCAAAATGGCACACTAATCCAGATGTGTTCTCACCAAAGCCCTGAACAACTGTAGCAAGGCTTCCTTATTCTTGTACTACTTCTTGCAATGAAGGCAGCATACCATTTATCTTCCAAATTGCTTGCTGTATCTGCGTGCTAACTTTGTGTTCCTGATAAGAGAACAGCAAAGTCTCTGAACGTCAACATTTATAAGTTTCATCTTCTATAATACTACTTTTCTAAGCTTACTACTAAATTAAATAACCTCACATTTCCCCTTATTGTCCACTCGCTTAACCTGTCTACGTCTTTTTACAACCTGTTTCATCCTTATAATTCAAGCCCTTATAAAAAGCTGCAATAATTTACGTGTACACCTCACCACTATAACATTGCTATTCATTCCTCAAAGCTTTACTATCATCAGCAAGAAATGTCACAATACACAGGCGATGTATTATAAAAATATATTGTTCTCCTTTGGAACAAGAAATATTGAAATACTCAGTCTGCAAATTCAAAACGTTTGATAGCTTTCGCCAGAGAAGGGCAGCGCAGTGAAAAACAATATTTCGGCTCTACATTCATTATTTATAAACTGACGTTAAATAAAGAGTCTCTGAGACTTACAATCTGATTTCCATTTCAGGACAGAAACAGCAGTTCCCACGGGGAGTACAGTCGGTGATAAGTTCTCGGATATTTATTGTGCGAGTTTAGTTTTAAACAGTGTGTCATTGCTGTACAACTGACACTATCGTCACGTTTCGCGTCCTCGGAAAGGCTTTGAAATGTGTACCACCAACAGTTTTCAGAGATATCATGGCAGGGCGCTCTGACCTAAGCGACCAAACCCATTTCATTACTACTCACCCCTTCCACCACGATAAATCCAGAACGGAGGGATGCAACATCGACAGAGTCCCGGATTCCCTCCCTCAAGAAATACATGACAGCGGTCGGAGCCCCTGTCAGAGAACACACACAGAAAGAGAAACAACCACCATCGCCGGTGGCTGCGAGGGGCACGAACGGACAACAACGCACACACTACAACCATTACCGACTCCCCTCTCCGCCTCAACATCACCACCGCGACTCTTATTTGTCAATCGGCAGCCACCCTCCTCTGACAGAGCAGACAAGCTCCTTTACCTTCTCGCTGACTTTGTGCTGCTTTTCGCTGCCTGTCACTGAGCCCGCGGCGGCTCCCTCTCTTCATGTCTTCCTGCCCTGACACCCCCAAGATGCTGCCGCTCGCTCACCCGCTCGCGCTCCCCGGCTCTCTGCCGCTCGCTCACTCGCTCGCGCGCCCTCCCGTGCTCGCGCCCCGGCGTCGCCTCGCGCGCCCTTCTGCTCACGCACCGGCGGCGCCATGCTTTGCTCGCTCTCTGCCGCCTCGCGCGCCCTGTCACCGCAGTGGGCACGCGCTGCTGCGCTCGTGCTCTTCGGCAGCACCATCTGCTCCTTAATGTATGAAGGAAGAGTGTGGCTCTGTGTGTGTCCGTAGGGGTGGGGGAGGAGGGCATGCTCCGGCTTTCTACGTTTACTATGCATTCTTTATTCAAGCACTTCAGTGGCACTCGTTGTCTATCCTTTCTTTATTTCTGCATTCAAAATGTGAATGCACACACACAGCCACAGAGGAAAAGCACCTTGCAATGATCTTTATCTTGCATTGCATTGTCTATTAGGAGTATCACACTGTTGTGAGGTTTGATTCGACAATATGTTAAAGACTGCACGAGTGGAAAGCTCGATTTCCTCATTGTTTACGACTGCAATGATGGCAAAGCAGTGACAGGCAAATAAATGCGTGGAAATAAATCAATGCAATGATACAAATAAATTTCAACAGAATCAGAAAATAAAGCGGAGAATACTGTGTCATATCCAATTTTTAGCAGGGGGAATTAGCTCAAATGGTAGAGCGCTCGCTTAGCATGCGAGAGGTAGCGGGATCGATGCCCGCATTCTCCAAACTTTTCTTCCGTTTCTTTGCATCAATTATTTACATTTTCCAAAGCTATAAGTAACGTCAAACCTAATGTCTGCATTTCAAACCCTAATTATGTCTAGGTTTGAAACCAACAAAAATAAAATCCTTAGATATTTAATATATACATATAATATGGAAAGAAATTAAAGTGATGGAGGATAGGACTCAGCTTGATACAACAGTAAAGGCAGAAACCTTGATCACATTTGAAAAGATAAAAATATAGCACTGCAGATGCTGAAAATCTGAAGTAAAAACAGAGAAAAAATTTTGCATAAAAAAATTGGTTATGGATTTTAATTGTCACAACCTATACAGCTACAGACCAAGTGATAAAAAATGCGATTTAGACCGGATATATTTTTTTCAGTTGGCATGGGCATAATGGGTTGAATGGCCTCCTGCTGTGCTGCAATGTTTCTAGATTTCTTATTTTATTTTTGAAAGTAACTTAGCCATTACAGTGCTTCCCAAACTATTTTCCAATATAACCCCATTTTTACACTTAAGAGCTAACATGGTTCCAGATGTCAGCAAAAAAAGCAATGAAGTAACAGTAAAGTAATATTCAGTATATAATTATCAACATTCACATACTATATAGATCAACATATATATATTGTATGGATATGAAAATCTATGGTTTTAACATATTATGTAAGAAAGTTAAAATTTTACACACTCACATAGGTTCAACCAAGCAGTTCATATTTACCAGTGACATAAGAATCAGTGAAACTCCCCATTCCCACATACACAGAATTAGAGCCTCTCCCCCAACAGACATTGTAATAAGCCCTTATCACCTCCCCCACACACAGCAATCACCCCATTGACACTATAATTAGCCCCTCTCTCGCAACAGCACTGTATTCAGCCCATCATCTCCCTCCCCACAACCACACACACCCCTCATCCTCCTTCCCTGCAACCACACACAGGGTAGTAAGACCGTAAGACATAGGAGCAGAATTGGGCCACTCAACCCATCGAGTCTGCTCTGCCATTCAATCATGGCTGATTTTTTTTCATCCCCATTCTCCTGCCTTTTCCCATAACCCCTGATTTTCTTATTAATCAAGAACCTATCTATCTCTGTTTTACTGAATGATCCACAGCCTTTTGTGGCAGAGTTCCACAGGTTCACCACTTTCTGGCTAAAGAAATTTCTCCTCATCTCTGTTTTAAAGGATCATTCCTTTAGGCTGAGGTTGTGCCCTCTGGTTCTAGTTTTTCCTACTAGTGGAAATCTTCTCCACATCCACTCTATTTGGACCTTGCAGTTTCCTGTAAGTTTCAATCAAATTCCCCCTCATCCTTCCAAACTCCAAAGAGTACAGACCCAGAGTCCTCAACCATTCCTCATATGACAAGCTCTTCACTTCAGGGACCATTCTTGTGAACCTCCTCTGGATCCTTTCCAAGGCCAGCACATCCTTCCTTAGATATAGGGCCCAAAACTGCTCACAATACTCCAAACGGGAGCAGAGCATTATACAGCCTTAGAAGTACATCCCTCATTTGGAATACTGCGTCCAGTTCTGGTCGCCTTACTACCAGAAGGACATGGAGTCTCTGGAGAGTGTGCAGAGGAGGTTTACCAGGGTTAAGCTTTTTCCTAGGATGGACTCTAATAGCACGAGGGGTCACGGGCTTAGGGTGAGAGGGCTAAGGTATAATTTGAATGCTCAAGGGAGCTTTTTCACACAGAGGATGGTGGAGGTATGGAACGCGCTGCCAAGTAAAGTGGTGGAGGCAGGCACTCTGGAGTTATTTAAGAGATACTTAGATGGGTACATGAACAGAATGGGAATGGAGGAATATAGAAAACTGATTTAAAATAGGCATCATGAGCCTTGGGAGTTCCTTGGGAAGGGTGTAAATTATCAATGATATTGATGTATTTGTTTTATCCTACAGGTACTTCGATCCGCTTTGTTGTCTAACAAGGGGCATACATGTGATGGGTCGTGAGAGGGCTGCTCTTGGATTTTTCGAGAGTAGCCTAGTGCTTCATGTTGTTAGTGTACACTTGACCTGGACCGTTTTATGGGCAACACGACAACTCAGTGACTATCGTTGTGCTGTGCAGATACATGGATTTGGGCCTGTGTCTGTGGGAGTTTGCGCATTCTCTCCATGCTTGCGTTGTTTTTCTCCAGGTGCTCCGGTTTCCTCCCACACCCCAGAGATGTGCTCTTGGGCTGATTGGCAGAACAAATTCTCCCTAAATTGTCTCAAATTTGGTTTTTAATCCATAGATCTATAAACATGGACAGGGATATTGGGTAGAAGTGGGAACATCGAGGTGGCGGCATGGGCTCGTTGGGCCGAAGGGCCTGTTTCCCGTGCTGTTTTGTTCTTTGTTCTTTGTTCTTTGTCTTCCACCAACCAATCACCTCATCTAGTCAAGTTGCCGGTGCCTGCAAAGCAGATTCACCAGCCCAAGCAGGGTGCACAAATAGGTTTGAAGCTGCCACTCACCTTCCTGGTTTAGCTGCATTACCTTCGAAAGTAGCTGAGTTACACTGCAACAAGTTGGCACACAAATTGCTCAGCCGTCACTGCTTAAGATGTTTTTTGAAGTTAAAGAATGCTTTGGGCTCAATGTCCACTGCTTGCTATTTGGTGGCAAACAGCCAGTGGATCAAGGGAAAGGTTGTCCTACCAGACTCTCCTCTCTACAGTTGACATTGTTGTCTTGGAAGAGGAGTCATACACACCCCAAACACTATCTCTGTGACCCCACCATGAGTCATAAACTGTGTTTGGGAACTCCTGCATAAAGAAAATAGGCAAAATTCATTACAAATTCATATTTGTAGAGTTGTTACAAATAAACATGGTACACTTTCTGGGGATTTTATTTTGATCTGAATCTTCATGGTGAACATTTTAAAATAGAATTACAGAAATATAGATGGCATTTTATAGGACATCTAAAAAATGATTTATTTTGACTGCAAAAATATTATTTTTCTCTTGAACAGATCAAGTAGCAGGCATTTTTATTTAGGTACTTGCAGGAAGTGACAAGATAGCAGTGTATTTTGGTGCTCCAACATTCTGTAAGAGATGATACCTACTAGGGATGAGTTTTCCTGAAGTAAGCCTGATAGAGTTTCAGTGCCATGTGTCACTACCTGGTAGAGGAAGTATCTGCTTTCCTGTCGTCAAAATCCCTTTTAGTTTAGCACTTTCATGAAGAGAAGTTTGGCAAAATGTGTTTAAATATGCATGATGTAGTAATATAAATCAAATCAGCAAACATTATTATATCAGTTACAAACAGCAACAATGACATACAGATTACCTCTCCTCCCAAACCAAAGCACGGTAACACAAAACAATTTTCCTTTAAAAATACAATGCTTTGAAAAACATATAATTCCTATAAAAATGTACAATCCTGATGAAATGAGAGATGTTTTTATCTGAATTCTGTGTGGCCATATTTGCAATACAAGGAGGTTGGCATTGTCACTATTCCAAATTAGGCAGTTTGGTTTAATTTGAATAGGCCCTCAGGATATCTTTTATATGCACAGGGAATCAGCATTGAAAGATAATTGGTTGCACATCAGGATAAGGTGCCAATCAACTGCTCTGATAAACCTATTACTAACTCTCAATGGGTTGAAAGCAAAATGCAGTTTTAAGATGCGTTTAATCATGGTCCTGGAGAAACTTTTCTCACTAATGTGCCTTAAAGGTCCTTTTGCAGGGAGTTGTGAAGGAGATGCATGATTATCATTCATGCAGGAGGTCAAGCAGTTCTTTAAGCAAAGTACCAAGTTGTCTGCGGGAGAAGTGAACACCATCTTCGAGGTCTGGGAACAAATGAAGATGAAGTTCAGTGGCATCAAAAAGAATCTCAAATAACTGCGGCATACATTAATACCATTCCTTCATGCAAGGAGTAACCCTCATTCCAAAAACCAAAAATTGCTGGAAAAGCTCTGAATCATATAAACTCAAAACATTAACTTTCTTTCTCCACAAATACTGCTAGATCTGCTGAGTTTTCCCATCATTTTCTGCTTTTTAATTTCAGATTGCAGCATCCACAATATAAATATTTTGCTGCTATTATCCTGCATAGCTAAAATGAAATATTATCCTTCTTAGGTTTAATACTTTAAGAATCATAGAAACCCTCCAGTGCAGAAAGAGGCTATTTGGCCCATCAAGTCTGCACCAATCACAATCCCACCCAAGCCCTACCCCCATATCCCTATATATTTACCCACTAACTCCTCTAACCTATGCATTTCAGGACACTGAGGGACAATTTTAGCACAGCCAATCAACCTAGCTCGCACATCTTTGGACTGCTTCATAGATTACTAATAAGGACGAACGCACAACCACATTAATAGGAGATGTCCATCATTGAAAGCACTTGTCAATAACTACATTTTGCTTAATTCTGCATTCCAACAGCTGTGCCTCTCCCTGTGGGACTGCAGATCCCTGATCCATGCTGAAAGGACTCATGTCATTCTGATGGATACACACATGGAGATGATCATGCTCGCCTCAACTGAACTGTACAGCAGAAACTATGTCTGAGCAACATAAATGTTACTGGAACACATTACTTGTCAAGCAAAAATAGAAAAATATCCCAAACTCGAAATAGCAATAATACAAATAAGGGTGAACATTTGATTTTATTTCAAAAGATTAAACAAATTGACAGCTTAAGCCATATCATTACAGAATAGCTTCTGAAAAGAAAGCAAATCTGAAAATAATACAAAAAGCTGGGATATATTTTTACCTGTACTTTTGAACTGGAACACTTAAGAATACCATATAAGTATGACTGATTAACTGGATGGTTTCTTCTGCATCTGAGCTGTTAGCACATATAGGACCTCACCACTGAGCAGAATTTTTGTACTGGAGATAAACAATCAGAAAAGTCAAGAGTTGCTTGTGTATTAGTTCATGATTCAAATAAACAGAAATATGGATTATTTTGCTGCAGTAATGTTTCTGATCAGGTGAAATAAACTGTTTTGTAGTGGGAGACGGAACTGTCAATCACAGGAGTGTTTAGTTGTGATGGAAAAGCCTGAGACAAGTTGCAAACCACTTCAAGCAAATAACGTATTTAATTTCAGAAGGTGAGAAACATTGAAATTGAAAGAAAAAAGATGTGCTAAAATTAATACAGAAAATCATTGAAATGCACAGCAGGTCAGTCAATATCTATGAGGAAAAAATATTACATTAACTTTTCATGTATGGACCTTTCTCAGAACTTCAAATAAATGGAAAGAAATTCTTTACTGAATGATAATTACAAAGGTTGAGAAAATGCCTTTAAAAATGAGGGCATAAAAAGGAACACATTGCATTTTGAAAAAGTGTATTTTCCTAGGTTCATGTTTCATGGTGTTTTGCGGTCCTATCTTTACCCCATCTCTCAACCAACTGTCCTTCACAGCCATGCAATGTGCATAACTCGAAACTAATACTGTGAGAAGTTTAACTATAAGTGGTCCCACAAAAAAAAGTTGCCAGTATCAGAGAAAAAAAATCATGTTTAATACAATCCCAGCATAGACATATTGCTAGGAAGCAGCATCTTCATGTTTAAACGTTTCATTTTAGTTTTTACTCTAACGGCTTGAGGGAGACCAACATTTATAACTGGAGAGGAAGCATTTTAACCTTGCAACAAATTAATGTGGCAGTAAATTGGATAGCTTGACATTTTAATTTCCATTATTCAGTTTACATTAGTCATGCTGCGTCTTGTGGAATGACCAATTGATACAGATAGTTGTGGGGGAAGGGACACAAGATCTGCAATTTACAGAAGGCTTTGTGCAAAAGAAAATGGTAGATTTACTGTCTGGTTGAATCAATGTAGGAAAGAACATTGTGTACTACTGGAAGAATAAAAACAGGATGGAAACTGTTCTATTTTTTATTTGTCATAGCTACACAACCTACTTTTTAAATGTTATTAAAACACCCAATACTTGACTATTGGTTATTTGAACCTATTTTTTGATCAATAAATTCAGGAAGCAATGCTTATTAAGATATTCAGCATAATAAGTATTGATGCCCAGACCTCAATGACACTGGATTACGGGTCCTGCTTTTATTTAATATTTTCAAATGCATAATTTTTGGGATGATTGAATTACAATCTTAAAGCCAGATTAATGAGCAAGTTGCACTTGCAAGAATTCCACCATTTATTTTCCTCATAACTCTTTTTATTCATTTGAACCTTCTACAAATATGCATACTAAAACAAAGCAAGAGCAAAATTATTTGGTCATTTTCTTTTCAAGATCATCAGATATGCTGGAAAATGCATACCCATCATAATTGTTGTCCCAAAAGGAATTCCTCCCTTCTATTCTGATCAAATAATACAAATTTATAATCAGAAACAGGTTGGTAACAAAGTCAAAGATGTTGGATTTTCAAGCTGTTTGTCCCCTTCATGTCCTATGTGCAGAAGAGAATATAATGGTTAAATTACTTTTCAAGAAGTTTTAATATCAAGAGTGCTGTTTTCAGTTAGAGACCAAGGAACCTTGCAGGAAATATGTATTCCTAAACATGCTTTAAACTAATTTTTAAAATTTCCAGTAAGAACTTTTTCAATGCTTAATGCATATTTAAATGCATATTAACTCCCTTTTGTGATTTTAAGGAGAATGTTTCTGTTGCAAAAGAAGGGGGAAAAACATATTGGGATAGATTTTGAAATCGTGCAATAGAATGGAACAATGAAATTAAAAATCAGGAGAGAGTAAACAAGTTGTTGATTTACGATCATTTATTCCACACAATCACACAAAGTTAAAATGATCCCATTGCATGCCCGCAACAACACTATGTGAATAGCATAGAATTGTAGAATGGTTACAGCTTGAAGAACATGCTTCATGTTCTTCAAGGGGGCCTTCATGACACACGACAGCGCAGAGTCGCTGAGCAGAGACTGATAGCCAAGTTCCGCACACATGAGGACGGTCTTAACAGGGATATTGGCTTCATGTCACACTATCTGTAACCCCCGTAACTTGCCTGGATTAGCAAAAAACCTCACTCACTGTGCTGTCTGGAGAAAATACACAATTCTCTAACCAATGCTCAGGATTCCCTTCACACATTGTTAGCCACTTTAACACTTGAATAGCAGGTTAGATGTAAGGATTCGCATTCTAATCAGCAATCTGTGACTGCCTGTGTTGATATGTGTGCTATTGCAGACCAGAACACTGCATTTGCCTGACGAAGACGAAAAGATCGAAAGCTCGCAAATTTACTATCAAATAAATCGGTTGGATTTAAAATTGGTGTTGCTAGATTCTTACTGAGTTCTTACTACCCCAGTCCAACGCCGGCATATCTACATCATCCCTTCCGGGCCAGATTATGCCTCTCCCAGCCCTCACAGACATTGCCCAACCCCCACAACATTACTGACTCCCTTTTCCCCTCAGCCCCCCCTACCACCACAACGATTGAGGGGCCCTCCTCCCTACCGATCTCAACGGACCCCCCTCCCCTCGTTGATGTCAGGCAGAGTGGCAGCAGATGCCCCGTCCCCTCCACTGATCTCAGGCAGATGGCAACAGACCATCCCTTCTCTCACTCCCACGGATCTCAAGCAGAGTGGCAGCGGTCCTACCTCTCCCCCCACTCCCACCGTTCACCCCATTGATCTCAAGCAGAGAACCGTCAGATACTAGGCATCTACCTCCTCACTAACTGAAGCCAGAATTGGATTTCTATGGATGATGTTTGTTTTGTGCTGATTCTGGATGGGTGAATGCAGAGGACATGCCGGTAAAGTTGGGCATGCAGCACTATAAGTCAGTTTAAATGTGTGCAAATGCATTTAAATGGCCATCGGGCCCATTTCGGGCGCAGTTTTGATCACAGCCATTTTTGGGCCTTGGTAAAGGGGGCACCGACACAGATCTCACTACTTACCTCATGCCTGACTTTACCAAGTATTGGTGTCCGATCATAGGTACAACTAGATGTTAAAATCATGCTCTAAGAATCATTTTACCAATCCACCTAACCTGCACATTTTGGATTATGGAAGAAGCTGCAACACCTGGAGGAAACCCACACAGACACAGTGACAATGTGCAAAGTCCACACAGTCACCCAAGGCTGGAATGAAATCTAGGTCCCAGGCACTGTGAGGCAGCTGTGCTAACCAGTATGCCACTGTGCCATCTTCTTTGTTAATTGTGTTTCAATCTGCGCTGCCATCTTCAATGCTTCCTACACATATATCCCCAGGGTCCCTTTGTTCCCACACTGGCCTACACAAAACACCCTGGAAAATTCAATTAAGAGGGCAAACAATCAGGGAAAAGTTATGCTTATACATGGAACTGACAGAATCACAAGTGGACCTATCAGTGGGGAATGAACAGTCTGTGATTAGAGTAGCAACAAGCAATGAGAAGGTGAGTGACAGCGGTGAGCAAGAGGCTGGGGAAGTGGGGGTGGGGGATGGCGTTTGGAAAGTAGTTTGTTGAAGCAGGGGCGGCGGGGGAGTCTGCCAAGGTTGGGATGGACTCATGGGGAAGTGGGGAGGAAGTGAGACTGCAGAGATCATGGGGCAACAAAAAGTTGAAAACAGGGAGGGAAACTGCAAAGAAGAGAAAGGACATGAAGGAGAGAGAACAGTTTTAAAACCTATTAACAAAGGAATAGTCAACTATCTAGGACCCAGGAACACTTAACATTTATATGTTCAGGAACTAATCTTTAGGGGAAATTGCAGTGGAGGGTGTTCTAATGTGTTAACTGAGTAATTTCATATTGAACAATCTTATTTCATAGGATTTGCATTACATGTGTTCACATTTCAGAGTGTTTCACATACTTTGAAATTGCTCGCGTTTCATTGACTATGTTAGACACAAACATGAAACCATTTTGCATACACTATGATCACAAACTGTATTAAATAAATTGCATTTTAGAGTGTTTTTAATGATCTTAGGACATCCCAAAGTGCTTTACAATCAATTATGTACATTGGAACTGCAGTCTGTGTTGTAATGAAGAGATTGTAATGAGATAAATGGCCAATTGATTTAGGGGATTCTCGGATTCGGAAGTACAATCTAAATAATAGAACCAGACCTTTCAGGAGTGAAATTAAGAAGCGCCTCTACAAACAAATTGTGATGCAAGTTTGGAACTTTTTCCTTAAGCAACAATTAATGTTAGATCAATATAAATATCGGATTAATTGTTAAATTATATCTGGGATGGAAATTTGTAATGTAGAGAAAAGAGCAGTAATTGCCGTCCAGATTTGTGCATATGTGATGAAAATACATTAGCTATGACTTCACTATTCTGTGGAAGGCATGTTTAGGGGCGAGGTTTTTGTGTAAAGATGTGTGCGTCAGCTACTTTGAAAACTGTTGCATATGTTGCAAACTTATGTGTGTTTTTTTGTGCCAATTTAAAAGCTACAGTTTCTAGGAAATTAATGTTTTCCTTGTGTGTTCTGGCAATAAGTTTAGTGGAGGGGTGATGATTATTGAGGATATTTAATTCTTAGTTTTTCACATATTGAAACATTTTTAAACCTTGTTAGAAGAGTAAATTGACTGAAGTGTGATCTAACCAAACATATTTTTCCCTTAGTTTTTCCATCTTTTACAATACTCTAAACTCCTTTGATTTTCTTTCTGATTTGCAGAATTGTACCTGTTTCTATCTTTTCATTGTAGTCACCTTTGTGGGCTACTTCATGACAGAATGAAGAAAATGAAAGAAAGTTCACAAAGGTTTATAATACCACCTGCTGGTAAAAGCAAGGATAGCACATTTTAGACTTCAGCATCTTACATTATGAGTGAACCAGGAATTTTGGGACAAAACTACTAAAAATCAATAAATATTATCAATAATGATTGTCATTGAAATGTAGTCACTTTGAACTCAAAAATGCAATGCAATCTTTTGCAATATAAAAACAGTAAATGCTGAGAGGGAAATCATCAAATCTAGTAGCTCCTGCGAAGAGAGAAACAGAGTTAATGGCTGGATTTTAAAATCTCGGGGGTTAGAAGGTTTTGTGTGTGTGTGTGTGTGTGTGTGTGTGTGTGTGTGTGGGGTGGGTGGAACAGGGAAACCGTGCTAAATCTCATGACGAGCCTCCTTTGTGCATTCGTCATGGTTACCAGGCCACAGTTATGGCTGCTGCTTCTTCGTGGGAGGGTGCTTTGCACCTCAACAGATTATGGTTAGGCAGCTTAGGCTTGTATGGGCCCAGGAAGCTCTGGAAGTTGCCAATATGAATGTGATGACACCATGGAGGAGGCATGATATTGGATACAAATACCCAAGACACTTTAATTGCTGACAGGTTCCAAGAAGAGTAAGATTGAGGGAGGAATATGGCTACATCTAGCCCTCAAAGTCATTTCTCTTAGTCTTCAATGCCATTTCCTTTTAGGGGATGTGCAACCAGTCACAATGAAAACAAGTCCTGCATTCACACTTACACATTCTGGCCTCATGAGTCACCAGGCCATAATCTATGCTTCAGTCCATGGTGCCCTATGAATGCATTCACTCTGGGAACTAAGAGTTCTGAGAACGGGAATGATGTGAGAGAAAATTTGAAACATGCAACACCAGATAATGATGCAAATATTGCAATCATTAAGATAAGGATGTGGCCAGGGATCTCCTTATCCTGTGCAGTACCACTGAAGAGAAATAAATACCAGTAGAAAATTAATGCAGATGAACCACTCTCACTCAATTGTGTTCCTTGAGGAAGAAGGGTTAGAAATATTTACACACCTCATTTCAAATAATGAGTTAAACATATATCCCTGACATCACACAATGGTATAGAGACTAGTTTTTTTTATTTTTTCATGGGATGTGGGCATCCCTGATTGGGCCAGTACTTATTGCTCATCCCTGAGAGCATTTAAGAGTCTGCTACATTGACTCTTCAAGTTTAAGTGAGGGTGACATTACACAAATGCTAACCTCACAGTGGGACACTATCAGTTTAAACTTTCCCCACCTCTTTTAAAGAGAATTCAATGTACAAAATTATAATGCTCTCAATTGGCCAACACATTCACATAACCATGAAATATATTCACAAGTTTGCGAGTTATTTACAATGGCCGAACATTTGTGACCTAAAGTTTTCTTAACCCTACCATGACATCTGGGTGCAGCTCGGATCCACAGCAGAGATGGAGACAGCCTGCTGACTGCTACATCCCAGCTTCCAGCTCACGTCTGAAGAGAAAGCACATGAAGAAGTGTCATGGCACTCACTTCCACTAGAGCAGAGATGCACATCTCAATGGGGCACAGCTCTAGACTCAGGTTCACTTCTTGGAAAACGCCTCACTGAAATGTTCCCACAGCGGTAAGAGGCAGAGGCAGACCAGGTCTCCAGCACTGAAAGGGCTGCTGGAGAACAGCCACATGCTCAGTCTGAGACAGACTCAGAGTTCACTCTGGAAGTAATTGCCAACTCCATGCTGGAGACACAACAGGCAGCAGAATATCAAACAGAGATTTGGCAGTCACTCAGCAGACCAGACCAAGAGAGGAGCTTGACTGCATTTTGTCCAAGCTCGTGGCCCTGGCCTGTGAGCACTTTGACTTGAAGTCACGATGGGGAGGTTGATCCAGAAGATCTTGCCTGATTTGCACTTGGCCCTGCGCTCCACAGCCACACAGCTTGGTAAGCAGCGTTAAGCTGGAGGTGACAGGGAACAAAAAAAAATCTCAATCCTATTGTACAATTGTAAAGACTGAAGCTCCTGTGTTCCTGCCCTCTAATTATCTTTACCTGCTTCATCAGTCACACTTGCCTGTTCCTCCTTTGTTTTGTTGACATTGAGGGAAAGATTATTGTTGTTGCACCAGTTCACGAGATTCACTACCTCTTTCGGTATTCTGTTTCATTACTATTTGCGATCCAACCCGCTATGGTGGTGTCATCAGCAAACTTGAAAATTCAGTTGGAGGGGAATTTGGTCACACAGTCATAGGTATATATGGAGTATCGTAAAGGGCTGAGAACACAATCTTTTGTGGGGCACTGATGTTGAGATTGTGGAGGAGCTGGTGTTGCCTATGATTGTGATCTGTGGGTTAGGAAGTCTAGGATCCAGTCACAGAAAAAGGAACTGAGCCCCAGGTTTTGAGTTAGATGAATTAGAAAGCAAAAGAGCACCTCTTTCCCTTTCCTTCCCCAACTCCCTTATTATCCAACTCCCAGCACTCTAAGTTGAACTTCTTGCAATGAACCTCACCTAAAGTACCTTATTCACCCAATTCACCAAATTCCCATTTTTAGCTAACTTCCCAATCTCTGATTCATACGATCTCTGTCTCACTATTTCTAAGTATTTAACTTACTTGAAGACTGTTCGTGCTAAGTTATTTTTATGTTGGAATCTGATTCCTACTGTAAAATTGAACTTGAAAGAAACTTACTAGTTGAATTCTCACTTTGAACCAAATTCCCAATTAAATCCACTCGGTCTCTGTCTCACTCAGGCAAAGTCTTCCCTCAATCACCATGTATCTCTAACAGAACGGAATGGGATGCAATGGAATTCACTTTTGAAAACATTATAAAACAAAAGAGACATTTAAAGGTATATAGGGACTACCAAATCCTTTATATGTATGTATTATGTGTATAATTTTAATACTTTAATTAGATTATCAACACACACTTATTGATGGGACACTATGCCTATTCATGAACCCACCTCTGGTTCTTGGGTGCCAATTTGTTTATCCAAGTACATTAACTCAATTGCTGAGTTTCCTTTGCAGCCAGTTCCATAGAAACAGCAATTTCTATTGCCTTTTTCAGAGTAAGGTTACTTTACATAAGCAAACATTTCCATATGCTTTGCTGTGCAGACCATAAACAAATCTGAGCCAAATAATATCATTTACAATTCTGCTGAGTCATGGAGTCCCTTGCTTGTGATCAACCAAAATTAAAGTTACAAAACACTTTAAGTGACTTTGTCAGAAGCACATGGGGGAAAAGTTGGCAAGAGGACAATAACCTCCAAATATCTCATCTGCCTAACTCTTCCAAACATTTCCTGACCCATATGACAGAATCTGCAAATCACACACATTGGACTGATCAATCATCTCTGAACCCACTGAACTGGAATGGAGACACAACATTCTTGATTCTGAGAAACGTGCCAAAAAGACTCACATTGAAGAGAAGTTTCCAAAGAGCAGGTTATCTGACTTTATACAAGGCATTGACCATAATTAAGAATTGCCTTTGTGAATTATTTTCCTAGCTATCAAAAGAAACAAAAATCCAAAAAGTACTGCTGCAAAGACTTCTGCTGTGTATATTAATTCTTATTCTGTCCTTAAGAACATTACATTTGGAGCAGGAGTGGGCCCCTCCAGCCTGCTCTGTCATTCAACAAGATCAGGTTCTGCGGATTAGTGCAATTACTGCATTGCGACAACTTGCATTTGACAATCAAATGGTACAGAGACACCCTAAAGGTTATTAATGAAACTGTTGTTAAAATTTCTCTGCAGAATAACAATATATTTGGTTTGAAAATTACTCAATTGGTTGTTCATTTAATGGGTTAATTTGATTTGGAACATTGGGCAGTCCAATGAGGAAGATAAATATAAAACGCTGATTTTATTGTACTGGTATGGTATGTTGTGGTATAATCATAAACCAATATGACTAGATTTAAAATCAAATATAATGAACAGCAAAATATATTGACCTGCATGAAATTATAGGCAGCAGAAATTAAAAATGTTTCCGCCCGGTTTCGAACCGGGGACCTTTCGCGTGTTAGGCGAACGTGATAACCACTACACTACGGAAACGCTCATGGTTAACAAACGGATTGAACATTCCCCTAGTGTCGAGCGGACACTGAAACCAGCAATCAGACCTTCCGATTAGGTCATCCCCGACTGTGATAAAATTACACCTGCTCTGCTTTGCACACGCTGAGACTCGCTTTTCACACCAAAATAACATTACTGCATTGGAAAAACATTGATGTGTGGGTTGGGATTGTGGGCAGAGAGAGAAACTGTAGTTTCCATTTACAACCAGAAATTATCAGCGAAAAATTTAGTCAATTTAACGTCAGAGTTGAATTTCAGAATGTAACGTGGGTCCCTCTTGACTCCGATTAGGAGTTCAGTCCCCGGCCGGCGACCTGGTTCCCGGCCCCGGGCTCAGAGCCGCTGCCCTGAGAACTAAAAGACCGTCTGAGGGGCTCTAACTGCGGCTGCACCCGCTTCCTACACCCAGTAGAATCCACAACAAGCAATATTAAGATACCGAAAGCTGAAAGTGCTTATCGGAGTAGAAGGAGATCGGAGAAGAAGGGTCCCTTTTCTGCTGACCTGTCTTCCCCGTTTGAAGAGGACAACAATTTGTTAAAAGCATTGGAGAATGCGGGCATCGATCCCGCTACCTCTCGCATGCTAAGCGAGCGCTCTACCATTTGAGCTAATTCCCCGTCCAGTTAGCTTCTTTCGTATCTGAATAGGAATGTCAAAAGTTTAGTTCAATAGTGTTTTTCTTTATAATTTTAGATGCAACCGTTTTAATTGGTTGGACACCATTTCAACACTAACTTCCGAGCTGGAGTGGGTGGCAATAACTCAAAGCCCTTGAAATCAGCAGCATTAATGTTATTAAAGTCACGGTCACGATTGCCTTTGGGACTTTTCCTCCGCCCACCTCCATCTAACACTACCCCTCTGTTGTCCAAGTGACCGGGCAGAAGGGCCAGTATCCATGCTGCATACCTCTATGACTCCATAACTGACTCTTGCCTGGATCCACTCAGAACTGTACATACATGGTCAAAAAATTTCCTGCCTTTTCTTCCCACCCATCCAGTCTTTGAAGTTTCCCCCAAGGAATCCTTTGCCCCTTCCCATTTCTCATTGACAGCTTTCTCCTCATCAACACTATCCGAAAGCCAAGTCAGGTCCCCTTTGACTATTCATCCAGTTTGATACCAGACAGTCCAGTTTTTAGCCGATCTGGCCACTATCTGACACTGGATGCTTTATGGTTGATATTTTGGGCCTTGCACTTACTGCAGTGAATTGGATTAGAATGGATAGCTCATTCTCTGAAAGAAAACAAAAACAGTAAAATGAGGAAATAAGAATAAAACTTGTTTCCCCCACAGGCCTCCCCTCAGGATTGCAGTAAACACCCTTCACTACATTGGAGTCATGCCTAGCCCAGGGGAAATTGGTTGTGGTTGTTGAAAGCCGATCATCTCACCCCACAACATAGTTGCAGGGGTTTCTCAAGGAAGTCCCCTAGGCCCAACAACTTGCAGCAAATTCATCAATGACCTTCTGTTCAACAAGAAGGCAGAGATGGGATGTTGATTAATGATTATACAATGTATGGCTCCTCAGGTGCTGAAACTGTACCCATTTGCAATAAGAGCTAGATAGCATTTATTGGGTTGATAAATGGCAAAAAAAGTTGTGCCATATAAGTTCCAATAATGACCATTTGCAATAAAAGAGAATTTGACCATCTCCCCCTGACATTCAATGGTATTACCAAAATTGAATTTAACACCATCAATGTTCTAGGGTATACTGTTGATTAGAAACTCTAAAAAGACTGGCTATATAAACGCTATAATTGTTAAAGCAGGCCAGCTGTTAGGAATTCCACGGTGAGTAACACACCTCTTGACTCCCCAAAATCTGTCCACCATCTACAAGGTGCAGCTCAGGAATGTAATGGAATACTCTTCATTTGCATGGATGAGTGCAGCTCCCAATAACATTCCAGAAGTTCGACATTATCCAGGAAAAAAACAATCATTTGCTTTTTCCACTAAATATGCACTTCATTAAATATTCCCTTTTGCCATCACTGGCAAATAGTGCCTGAAACATCTACCATCTACAGTTTGCAGTACAGCAACTCACCAAGCCTCTTTTGACAGCATCTGGGAAACCGACTTAACACTTATAAGAGCAAGGTTAGCTGACACATGGGAATACTACCACCTGAAACTTCCCTTCCAAGTCACATCTCATTCAGACTTGGAACTATGTTGCCATCTTTCAGAACAGCTGGGTTTAAATCCTGGAACTCCTTTCCTAATATCATTATGGGTGCACTGACAAAACAAGGACCACAGTGATTCAAGGTGGTGGGCACCTTCTCAATGGCAATTAAGGGTGTGCATCAAATGCCTTTGTATCTTTTTTGACACTAGATAAACTTTCAACTACATCTCCATTCTATACCTAGACCATCTACTTCCACCTAGAAACCCAGACAGATTTACTGCACGGGAGGAAGCATTCAAGCCATTGTGTTTCCGATGCTAGCTAAAACAGAGCTATCCATTCTAATCCCACCTCTGCAACATTGCTCATTTCTACCCATCTTCAGCATTGCTGCTGAAAATCTCATCCATGCTTTTGTTACATTTGATACGTCTATTCCAATTAGTGTTGTGATTGATATCCCATGCTGCATTGATGTCTTAAAATTTAAATCTTGACTAAGCTCATCTGTCCTAATATCTCACGTGAAATGCCTTGAAATGTTTGATTACTATAAATGCATTATATAACTGCAAGTCATTATTATTCTAATTTCTGTCTGTCCATATAGTACCATTTATTGGCAGTGACTGCAATGATCAATAACAATGAAAATCTTCTCTATTTCATGTACTGTTTAAAATATAGATTTAGCATGCCCAATTGAATGTTCAACAATTGTACAAAAATGATAATACACATTTACAACTCAGACAATAATTTTTAGTACTACATACTACTAATGTGATGGCTGAGGTTGTTTGCTTCAGTATATGTGCATAATATTTACAGTTCATCATTACTCTCTGCTTTCAGTCCTTTTTCTGAATCACTGTCATTTTAATTCCATGCATTTTCATTTTGCTTACAATATATTTTACAGTACTTTATCAAGAACATTTTGAAAGTCCATATGTAGAAATCAGCTGCATTACCATCAATAACCCTCTTCATTAATTATTCAAAAAGCCATGTAAGTATATAAATTCAAGTCCATGAGACCATAAGACATAGGGAGCAGAATTAGGCCATCTGGCTCATCTGGTCTGCTCCATCATTCAATGTGGCTGATAGATTCACATCCCTATTCTCTTGCTTTCTCCCCGTAATCCTTGATTCCCTTATTGATCAAGAACCTACCTTTGTCTTAAAGACACTCAATGACCTGGCCTCCACAGCCCTCTGTGGCAATGAATTTCACCAATTCACCTCCCTTTGGCCGAAGAAATTCATCCTCATCTCAGTTTTAAAGGAACGACCCTTCATTCTAAGGTTGTGTTCTAGACTTCCCACTAGTGGAAACATCCTCTCTAATCTTTTTCTACTGTCTAGCTTTTGTGGTAATGGAGGCAGTTATCATGGCCATTTTTGGCTTTACATGCTGTGCCCAGCTCTTACCTATTAAAGGATGCATTTTCAAATTTCCACTTTCTGATTCTGAGAAGTGCACTGAGTCTTACAGCTTCCAATGACATAGAACATAGAACATAGAACATTACAGCACAGAACAGGCCCTTCGGCCTTCGATGTTGCGCCGACCAATGTAAAAAGCAATGCCCCTCCAAACTAAACCATTCCCTTCTCTTCCATATACTTATCAACTAACCTCTTAAACGCCACCAAACTTGGCGCACCTACAACTGATGCAGGCAGTGCATTCCACTCCCGAACCACCCTTTGGGTAAAGAACCTACTCTGATATCCGTCCTATAACTATCACCCCTTAATTTAAAGCTGGGTCCCCTCGTGCTAGCTTTCTCCATCCTAGGAAAAAGGCTATCACTGTCCACCCTATCTAAACCTCTAATCATCTTATATGTTTCGATAAGGTCCCCTCTTAGCCGCCTCCTTTCTAACGAAAACAACCTCAAATCCCTCAGCCTCTCTTCATAAGACCTGCCCTCCATACCAGGAAACATCCTGGTAAACCTCCTCTGTACCCTCTCCAATGCCTCCACATCTTTCTTATAATGCGGGGACCAGAACTGCACACAATACTACAAGTGCGGCCGCACTAGAGTTTTGTACAGTTGCAACATGACGTTGCGGCTCCGAAATTCAATCCCCCTACCAATAAAAGCTAAGACTCCGTATGCCTTCTTAAAACCTTATCGACTTGATTGCCAACTTTCAGGGATCTATGCACATATACACCAAGATCCCTCTGTTCATCAACACTATTAAGAATCCTACCATTAGCCCTATATTCTACACATTTATTATTCCTGCCAAAGTGCATTACCTCACACTTTTCCACATTAAACTCCATTTGCCACCTCTCGGCCAGCTCTGCAACTTGTCCAAGTCTCTCTGCAAACTATAACACCCCTCTTCCCTATCTACCACTCCTCCGACTTTGGTGTCATCCGCAAATTTACTAATCCATCCTTCTATACCCTCATCCAGATCATTTATAAAAATTACAAACAGCAGGGCCCCAAAACAGATCCCTGAGGTACACCACTAGTAACCGAACTCCACGATGAATATCTCCCATCAACCACCACCCTCTGTCTTCTATCTGCTAGCCAATTCCTAACCCAATTAGCTAAATCACCCTCTCTCCCATACATCTGCATTTTCTGCAGAAGTCTTCCATGGGCCACCTTATCAACCGCCTTACTAAAGTCCATATATACCACATCAACCGCCTTACCCCCATCCACCTCCTTAGTCACTTTTTCAAAAAACTCTTTGAGGTTAGTAAGGCACGACCTACCCTTCACAAAACCATGCTGACTATCTCCAATCAATTCATTACTCTCTAAATAACTATAAATCCTATCCCTAATTATTCTCTCCAATACTTTGCCCACAACAGAAGTAAGACTCACTGGCCTATAATTCCCTGGAAGGTCTCTCTTCCCTTCTTGAACAACGGGACCACATTCGCTATCCTCCAGTCCTCCGGAACCACACCCGTAACCAACGACGACCTGAAGATCAGAGCCAGAGGCTCTGCAATCTCCTCTCTTGCCTCCCAGAGAATCCTAGGGTAAATCCCGTCCGGCCCAGGGGACTTATCCAACTTCAAACCCTCGAGAATATCTAGCACATCCTCCCTATCTACTTCGATACCTTCCAGTTTGCTACCCTGTACCTCAGTGTTCTCCATAACTACATTTACATCACCCTGCGTGAATACCGAAGAGAAATATTTATTCAGTACCTCTCCAATCTCCTCAGGCTCCACGCACAACTTCCCACTGCTGTCTATGACTGGCCCTAATCTTGCCCTAACCAATCTTCTATTCTTAACATATCTAAAGAAAGCTTTAGGATTCTCCTTAATCCTATCAGCCAAAGTCTTCTCGTGTCCTCTCTTAGCTCTCCTCAATTCACTCTTTAGCTCCCTCCTGGCTAATCTATAGCTATCCATTGCACTAACCGAGCCTTCAAGCCTCATCCTGACATAAGCCTCCTTTTTCCTTTTAACCAGCAAATCAACTTTTTTCGTACACCAAGGTTCTCTTACTCGACCATTTCCTCCTTGCCTGACAGGGACATACTTATCAAGGACTCGCAGCAGCTGCTCCTTGAATAAGCTCCACATTCCAGATGTTCCCAGTCCCTGTAGTTTCCTAGTCCAATCTATGCACCCTAATTCTCTCCTGATGGCCTCATAATTACCCTTCCCCCAGCTATAACTACTGCCCCCAGCTTCATGCCTATCCCTATCCATCACTAAGGTGAACGTAACCGAATTGTGGTCACTATCACCAAAATGTTCACCAACTTCCAAGCCTAACACCTGGTCTGGCTCATTGCCCAGCACCAAATCCAATGTAGCCTCACCTCTAGTTGGCCTATCTACATACTGAGTCAAAAAACCTTCCTGCACACTTTGTACGAAAACTGACCCCTCTAATGAGCTAGAGCTATAGCTATTCCAATCAATATTAGTAAAGTTAAAGTCCCCCATAACAATTACCCTATTACTTTCACTCCTGACCAGAATTGACTTTGCAATCCTTTCCTCTACCTCTCTAGAACTTTTAGGAGGTCTATAAAAGACTCCCAACAGGGTGACCTCTCCTTTCCTGTTTCTAATCTCAGCCCATACTACCTCAACAGACAAATCCTCATCAAACTTCTTCTCTGTCACTGTGATACAGTCTTTGACTAATAATGCCACTACTCCCCCCCTTCTACCTCCGTCTCTACTCCGACATTTCAGGTCATCACACGTAACTCTTATCTGGTAATAATAAATCACTTTCTAGTATTTTGATTTTTACAATATGAGTCAAGAAGGAAGAAGTTATTAACTGCATTACACATCTTTATGACTGTTAGTGAAAATTATAATGTGGAGATGTCAGCGTTGGACATAGTAAGAAGTCTCACAACACCAGCTTAAGGTCCAACAGGTTTATTTGGTAGCATAAGCCACAAGCTTTCAGAGCACTGCCCCTTCATCAGGTGAGTGGGAGTTCTGTTCGCAAACAGGACATATATAGACACAAACTCAATTTACAAGATAATGGTTGGACTGCAAATCTTTACAGGTAATTAAGCCTTAGATGTAAGTAGAGAGAGGGTTAAACACAGGTTGAAGAGATGTGTATTGTTTCCAGCCAGGACAGTTAATGAGATTTTGCAAGCCCAGGTAAGTCGTGCGGGGTCACAGATAGTCAGACATGAACCCAAGATCCCGGTTGAGGCCGTCTTCATGTGTGCAGAATTTAACTATCAGTTTCTGTTCAGTGTTGTCATATGTCATGAAGGCCGCCTTGGAGAACGCTCAGCCGAAGATCAGAGGCTGAATGCTCGTGACTGCTGAAGTGTTCCCCAACAGGAAGAGGACATTCCTGCCTGGTGATTGTCGACGGTGTTCACTCATCCATTGTCATAGTGTTGCATAGTTCCCAAATGTACCATGCCTTGGGACATCAGGTAGAAAACGTTAGCCAAGTTGCAAAAGATTGTACAGTGTACCTGGTGGATGGTGTTCTCATGTGAGATGATACCATCCATGTTGATGATCCGGCACATCTTGCGGAGGTTGTTGTGGCAAGATTGTGTGGTGTTGTAATCACTGTCCTCCTGAAGGCTGGGTAGTTTGCCACAGACAATGGTCTGTTTGAGGTTGTGTGGTGTTTGAAGGCAAAAAGTGGGGGTGTGGGGATGGCCTTAGCAAGATGTTCATCAATGACATGTTGAAGGCTCTGGAGAGGATGTTGTAGCTTCTCCACTCTGCAGAAGTACTGGAGGGTACTCTGTCCACTGTGTCCGGTGTTTGTCTTCTGGGAAGTCGGTTTTTTGCTGTGGCACATTGGAACTGTCAATCGATGAGTCGAGCACCATAATCTGTAGTACTGTGGGTATCTTTCAGTGTCTGGAGGTGTTTGTTATGATCCTCCTCATCTGAGCCAATTCTGTATATGCAGAGGACTTGAACACCGCTCAAATAAATGAATATTGCTTGACAATCACCAGGAGGAGTGTTCTCTTCCTGTTGGGGAAGACTTCAGCAGTCATGGGCATTTGGCCTCTGATCTTCGGGTAAGCATTCTCCAAGGCAGCCTTCACAACACATGACAATGCAAAATCGCTGAGCAAAAACTGACAGCCAGGTTCTGCACACAAGGATGGCCTCAACCGGGATCTTGGGTTCATGTCACACTATCTGTAAACCCCACAACTTGTTTGGGTTTGCAAAATCTCATTAACTGTCCTGGCTAGAGATAATACACATCCCTTCAACTTGTGCTTAACATTCTCTCTACTCACATTGTCTGTACCTTTAAGAATTGATTACCTGTAAAGATTCGCATTCCAACCATTATCTTGTAAATTGAGTTTTGTATCATGCCCTGTTTGTGAACAGAACTCCCATTCACCTGATGAAGGGACAGCGCTCCGAAAGCTTGTGGCTTGTGCTACCAAATAAACCTGTTGGCCTTTAAACTGATATTGTGAGACATCTTACAGTGAAAATTAAACCAAACCCAAGATTTACAGTTGGCTACAATTGCATTATACTCTGTCAGCATTGAACATGCAAAATCATAGTGATTATTGGACAAAAACATTGAACAGCACTTGGATCAGTGTTTTGATTTGGTTTGCATATGTTATAGAAAGAAGAAATTTCTTGAAGCAACAAAGTCTCCACCACAAATTAATGAGAAAGTACTCGAACAGATGCCAGACTGTGGCAGCTAGGGTAATTTCACAGTAACTTCATTGCAATGTTAGTGTAAGCCTTACTTGTGACTAATAAATAAACATTAAGTTTAATAATTCTGCAGGATTCCTCAATGAATTTAATATAGCTTTGCTTGGGCAATGAAAAGAAACAGTGGAGAATAAATGTGTGTTGATAATTATTCTCTGACAACAAGTAAACCACATTTCACCTGGGAGCATCATTTACATACGAATGAAAAGCTTTATTTCTCATTATGAGGAAGCAAACATATTGTATATCAAAACACATTTAACCACACAATTCTACATTCTATATATTTAGACAGAAACTTCAATTTACCTCAAATAAAACAGAAAATGCTGGAAAAAAACCAGGTCTGGCAGCATCTGTGGTGATAGTAACAAGAGTTGACAGCTAGGATTCACCCAAACCAGCAATAAGTGCCACATGAGTGGGAAAACTGTACCCATTGCTTGGATTCATCCACCTGGTAAGATACAAATTCATGCATCTCAGGAAACACACCAGTCAACCTGGCATTTCAGCTATCATGGCAAACTTGCTGAAGGACACCCTAACTCTGTTCACAAACAAGAACCCTTCCCCCAAAAATGGAAAAGGTGACTCTCCACTGATAAAGGGAACACCACCAACCCTTTAGCAGAGAGGCATTCTCCTCCTACACTGAAATAATGGGTGACACTCTTCCCCACCCTCCCACCACCTTGACACCATGCAGGCATGAGGTTGAGCATGACTCCCAGCTTGCCAAACAACTGCAGGCAATTTCAAAGCAAGTAAGCTTATGTAAACATTGTGGTTAAGAACGATGGGGGGGGTGGGGGGGTAGTTGAGATGCATTCAAGCATGAAAGGAAATGTAAATGAACACAGCTGACTGTATGCTGAGTAAAAAACTATTAAGCTGTCAATCAAATGAGTGAAAAGGGCAGGACTGAAATTGAAAGGAAACAAGAGCTTTCAAAGGATTGGAAGGTATTTCAAAGGTTTTTAGCTTTCTGTGAATGCTCAGAGACTTAAAATAAATGCTATGTTCAAACAATGGGACTGAGTGAACCGTTGTGGGGAAGGGAATTGTTGTCTGGTGAAAGTGAATGACTTCTGCCAGGAAGAGGGCTTGAAAGGGATCTTCTGACACCCGCAGTTTCTTCCACAGAGCAAGGAGAATCCTTTCTGTTGAGTAGAGTGCCGCTCTGATTTGGAAGCCTTCCAATTGTCCAGAGGGCATGGAGATTAAAGTGAACAGGGAACTTCAAAGGTTTTAGAAGACAGAAATAATGAGTATTTTACCCCAGGATGGTGCCCAGATTCCCAATCCTGAATCTAAACAAACATTTCCCAGGGCAGTCCAGTCATGAGACCCCATTCCAGTGAATCCTTACGCCCTGATGTTTCCATTCCAATTTGACTTATCTAGACCTGGAGGGGTAGAAATGTGATGCATTTTATGGGAAGAGGGGCAGGTAGAACAAAATAGAAAATCAGGGATAGGTTAGAGGGCAGGAGAGATTAAATTACAAAGATGTCATGGACACAAGGCAAAGGGAATGGCAATGGTAGTATTAATATTGATGTATAACACCTGCACCTTTAAGCCCTCCCTATCTAAGGCCCCTAACATTTCTTTGAGATGAAGCAGTGATTTACTTGCATTTCTTTTAATTTTAATCTATAGTATTTGTTGCTCACATTGTTGTGTCCTCTGCTTTGGGGGTGGTGAACAATATGCAGATTGGGTGACCACTTTGTAGAACACCTTTGCTTAGTCTGCAAACAAGACACCAACCTTTCCATCATTTGCTATTTCATTTCTCCAAATTGCTCTCATTTCACATTTCTGTCCTTGACATATCACACTGTTCCATTGAAGCCCAACAAAAGCTGGAAGATCAGCATCTCATCTTCTAATTAGGCACTTTACATACTTCTGGATTTAACATTGGTTTCAATAATTTCAGACCATGAACTCTGTTCTCCATATTGAGTTCCGCCTCAATTGTCAGTCTTATCTTGTTCTTGTGTTTTTGCTTTCAGACAGTGCTGACACTTTCTTTGTTATTAATACATTGCTATTTTGCTTTTAGACAGTCCTGATCTTTATTCGGCTATTAACACCTACTCTAGACCACAGATTTTAATGTTATCCTTACCACTCCCTTTGTCATTTAATCTCACCTGCCTTGATTTTTTTTTATTTCATTCATGGGATGTGAGCATTGCTGAACAGCCCATCCCCAATCGCCCTCAAGGTGGTGGTCAGCTGCCTCCTAGAACATCTGAAGTCCATGTAGTGTAGGTAAACTCACAGTGCTGTTAGAGTGTTCCAGGGTTTTGACTCAGCAATAATGAAGAAATGGCAACATAATTCAAAGTTAGGATGGTGAGTAGCATGGAAGGAAACTTCCAGATAGTGGTGTTCCAATGTATCTGCTGCCCTTATCTTTCTAGATGGTTGTGGTCATGGGTTTAGAAGACGCTGTCCCTGACTTTCCATTTTGCTCCACTTGTCTCTGTCAACTGCATAAAATCCATCAAATTTCTACTTCTATTTAGTTCTGACATAGTAATTTTGAACGTAAAGCATTAATTCTTTTTCTCTCTCCAACGACGCACCCAGACCGCAATACATTCTTTTTACAGCATTTTGCTTCAGTTTTGATTTCCAGCCTCTGCAGTAATTTGCTTTTAATTTTTTATTTTATTGCTGATTTCTCTTTACTCTTCTATTCTTTCTGCAGTGCTTTCAAAATAAAAAGTTCAAGTGACCAAAAAAATATAGATTTTAAAATAAAACATTTTATTATAAAAATCAACAGCATTTTTATTACAAATGTAGTGATCTGATGTTGTCTTTACAAATATTTATACAAAGAATTACAAGCAAAATATTTCAACATGCGAGCACCAGGAGCCAAGGAAGAGAACAGGCCAAATGTTGGCCATAAATTTAAACATTACAGACAAATATCATTCAACATAAAGAAAAACCTGGTGAGTAAGAAAGTAAAGGCAAGCCTAAATCCATTGCCAGTTATAAAGTTAAAAGGAGACCAGGTCATTCATTATTACAATCAGTCCATTATTTTTGTGTTGAATCACATAAATTTTTGTACTGCAGAAATCCCATGCAGTTGAGCAGCTTTTAAGGTATCAAGTCAGTTGATATGCTTTCTTATTTCTTGCTGCAACCATTATAGTAATTACTAAAGCAATTTGTTTACAAACTTCAGCTTGTTTGACAAGCCCCACTGTAAGACACCAACTTTAATGACGTTATTATCTTGTCAAAGGCAGCACAACATTGATGTTTGGGTTGGGATTGTGGGCAGAGAGAAGCTGTAGTTTCCAATTACAATTGAAATTACCCAGTGAAACTTTAGCAAACTTTTCTGAAATTTAATTCTAATCTTAAAGTTGGCCAACTTTAATGGGACATTTTGTTTGTCCTAGATCTAAAATTTAAAACCATTACTAAAGGAAAAAAAATCATGCCAACATTGAGTAACTATGAGAGGAATTACTTTTAGAAAAAATGTAAATTACATGTTGAAACAGTATTTCCATTGAAGCTAATGAATAAATAAATTGCTGTCTGAAGGTAACATTGCCTCTTAAATTTTACAAAGCAACAATTTTGTCTAATACTGCCTCTTTGCAACAGTGATTCAGAACTAATCACACTCTTCTCTCTTCCATGCTCTCTTCTCAGCCTTGCACTTTTCAAAATGCATCTATTTTCCCTTAAATAGTCTTCGTCTCAATGACTGTGACAAGTATTCCATGCCTTAAAACCTTTCTTCCACCTCTTTCCTTACTAACGAATGGTCCTTTGTCACTGACTTCCAACTATAGGAAGTAATTAGTCCCAATTTAGAATCAAAACATTTCAGAAAATTTGAAAACCTATATTACAATTCTTCAGCTTCCTCTGCAAACAATGGAAAACTTTCCAACTTGACATCATCTTGGTGAAACTGTATTGTCTGCTATGACTTTAATGTCTTTTTTGTGATAAAGAACCCAAAATTGCACACAATAATTTACTGTGGTTTTTATATTGAAACTACGGCACAAAGGTGGTCATTTGACCCAAAGAGACTCAATTGATATTGATACTCCAAATTCAGTTTTCTATTCTAATTACCTCTTTTCACCCTGCCTACATTCCTACTTACACATCAAGTCTCCCTGTAAGTGTATCAGCGCTACATGCTTTAACCATCCATGTGGCACCAAGGTTTACATTCTCACCACTGAAAATTCCTTTTAAATCTTTATTTCATCCCTTAGTGGCTACTTGGTATTCACTTGCTTTGTCTGGATTCATTCACAAGTGGAAACTAAGCCTTTTTGAAACCTTTCATAACCTTAAACAGATCAATCTGTTCTCTTTTCCAGCAAAAAGAGCCCCAAGCCTACTCAACCATTCCAGATAGTAGCATTCCACAATTCTAGTAACATCTCTGAATTTCTCCAGTGTGTAAATATCATTTTTGTACCATGGAGATCAGAAGTATTCACAGAACTAACTCGTGTTCTAACCATGATTCTACATAAATTTAACCTTACTTCCTGTTTTTATATTCAATAAAGTTGCACTCCATATGGCTTTATCAACTTGTAATGCTGCTCTTTAAACTGATTTATGTATCTGAATTCCCAGATTTCGTACTCTTAGTTGATGTAACCGATGTTTTGTATAAATTAACCTCTACTTCTTGCATTCATACTACCTCCCCATGTACTAGCACGTTCAGGGAATGATGTAGGAATAGTGTATTCATCACAAATTGTTTTGCAAGGGATTGTTTCAAATCAAGATGAAAGGAAATATGCCAAATTGTTAGCATTTATGAAGAATGGTCAGATAGTTAAGTCTAATAGTCCAGGTGATCATGAGTTAACATAGTAAGGCTGGGATTTTCCCATCACTGGTGACAGCGGGAATGGAGAATTTGGTGCTCAGCAAAAACTCTGTTCACTGCAATGGGATTGAGAATCCCAACCGCAGGCAAGGTTGGAGAATTATAGCCTAAAGATTTCACATAGGAGAAGACATTTGGTTCAGTAAGCCTATCTATCTGATTACCTACAATAGTGGTACTGTATATTAGTGCTCAAATATATCAGGCCACACGTAATTAATCATATTTATATTCATGATTCCCCACATAGCAAGTCTTTGACCTTAGCTTTGTCAAAAATTTGAGTAGTGGGGAAGAATGTTGAACATAGGCAACTGGGGAGTTTTGCTGCAGGTTGCTCTTTTGCACCACCTGGTGGCTGAATGAAAAGCAGCACCAGTGAGGTTCCAGCAGCAGTTCTTGCTATTCCCTCCTTGTTTGAGAGTGATCTGATGTACTGGTATCTTAAAATGGTAAACTGTTATTATTATGATCAGAATTCTCTCTTTCAGTATTTGGTTAACCTCAGCCTGACGTTTTTCAATGCTTGTTCATTTTTCAGTTCTGTTGAAGGATTCTGTTAACTCATTTATTATGTCCACTAATGCTAATTTATCTGTTGTGCATTTTCAGCAAATTCTGCTTTAATTTAAGTGACTTGATGGAGGTCTTTAAAATTATTAAGAGTTGCGTGAAGTTTAATAGCAATTGATTTGAACCAGTGGAGACAGATAGCAGCCAAGTAAGGTACATTTAATGAGAAAGGTCAAGAAATAGTCTCTTAGTGGTTAGAATTTGGAACTTTATAACTTGCCTGTTAAAGCAAAAATCTTTCTTTAAAAAGGAAATTGGATTATTGCTTGAAAACAGGAATATAAAATAGGTAATTGCATGGCAGTAAAATCAGGTGGCTCATGTGCAAGAAATGCAGAAATATAGAAACAATATAATATAGAAACAAAGCAATGATTCTCTAAATTGTACAATACATAAACAGAAACTGTGAATGGTATGTTTTGTCACAAACATACTGAGCTAACTAGTGATTACTTAGAAGAATTTTATGTAAAGCACCATTAAAACCTGCCAAAGGGTAGCTGGCAATATTAAACTTTTTCAGATCAGCAATAGAGAGGGGCTTTCTCGTCATGAACAAGAGATACCATGCACTGGAGGCGGAGGTCATACTGGGGCTAATAGTTTTCCATTGTAAATATAATCTCCTCCTACCCTCCCAAATTGTTGGCACTAATGCTTTCACATAATCTCACTGATGCTATAGTGATTCCATCTCAACACCCTAACAATTTAAAAGCATGATTACTGTGCATCTTTCAAGTATTTGACATTTCTCCACAAACTATTCAACTTCAACTGATACTGAAGAAATATTTGAAATTTGGTAGAAAACCCGAGACAGATGCACAAAATAAAACCAAAGAATGCTAAAGTGTGCAATCGCTTATCTGCTTAATTTATACCATTTCTGCTTCAGTCTTTTAAGGGTTTTGATTTGCATTTGCGGTTAATCTGAACAGTATGCACCAAAATCAATGAGAACAAAATTATACTGATGAAACAGTACTTCTCCCTTAATAAGGCTACTATATAATTACATCAACAAGGTTTTATATTTCCTTAAAGAATGATCTTAAAATATATGCACAAGAGTTCTGTAGTATAAAAAGTTAAAAACTGGAAAAGAGAACAATCTGAAGTTTGTATCTCTGCTTTAATGTACTATGTTTCAGAGATAGATAAGTCAGCTATATGCTCATATTTCACCCCAAAAAGCCAAGCATATTTTGAAATACAAGGACATAAAGTTCCCTGTAATGATTAGATCATTCAAATAACAGACAAAAACAGAACATTTCATACAAATGCAACAAACTGGGTTCTATACATTTTATGGGACTTTGCCTAAAATGTGACACAATTATTTTAATAGATAATGAAAAAAAGAAAATTGTTACTGGAATTTTACCATCACGCCCGCCCCCACTCACAAAACAGCACTCTCTGTTGGTCTCAGGTGGGATCTTAGGAGCTTTGGGCAGGTGAGGCAGTAAAATTCCAGTAATAAAGTTCTGTATAAGTTTTGCTTCTATTTATAGCTCGTGTCAATGCACAGAAATAATACATAGAGAGTGGTGCTGCTGAAAATTATACATATAATCTGTGAATTTTATAAATAATGTAATGAATTTAGATAAAATATACGTTTAACCTCTATAGTGCTAAGTGATAAATTTAAGAATGGAAAGCTTTGTAACTGTTTAAAAAGTAAAATGATATTATGACATCTTTTCATAAAAGACTCTTTTTTGGAATTACAGATTCTGCATTCCACAATGATCTCAAAAGGCAAAAGTCCCTCATCTTAAGTTTAATGCTGCCATAGCAAATTAATGGTACAAGCATGCACGTTCATGCTAATGATAAATAAGGCAGCTTTCAATTCAACAAAACCTTAGATATTTATTTAGGGTGCAAGTCTTTTAATTTATTTACAATGGGCACTCCTCAAATATTTCAGTAGTGACAGCTACAACTTTTGTGCATACAAGCAAAGGAAAAAAAGCCAAACATTAAAGTCATTTCTAATGAAAAAAATTGGTTTATTATCCATGATAAATAATTTAATGTTAAAATACAAATCACACAACAATCAACTAGAACTTTTGCCCTGTAATCTTTTGTTGGAGAATCCTGTGCTCAACAAACTGAGGAAAATCTCTGTTAAGATGGAACTTTTTTTTTATAACCACTGACAGGTAGAGGCATCGTCAAGTACCCTTAGATCTGATATAGAGTAAAATCCTTCTATTTAGCTTAACATTTTTTAATTTGAACCTTAGAGGTGCACTCCTTAAAAGTTACCGGTGTGATAGTATTATTTCTCACATCAGGAATCCTCTGCTTGGCAGTATAAGTGTACAATGGATTGTGGATTATTATTCTGCCTTGAATTTGAACCCTCTCAGCTGAACTGATACTGCTCAAATTAATTTCTTAGTATCTTTAAAAACAGCAAATATAAACAGACTTCAATGTTATCAACTTGAGCTGAATCCAAACACAGGTACTTGACATGAAAGAATAGTATGCTAACCCACAATGACACTAAATGTACAAAAGTTCTGGCTACTGGTTTATTTTCAAGGTTATGTAATTGTCAGAGGATTGTATGTATTGCGTCCTTACTACAATAATGTGTCATAAGATCAGAACATGGTGACATTCTGATTGGAAATATCAATAATGAAACATTTAAACTCCACTGAATAGCAGGTATAATTTTGATAAATATGTAGAAAAAGTATAAAATAAACAATTGTCCACTTAGTATCCATGAATATGGCATCCTGTAATTTCATTCTAATATAGTTTTGCTCAACTAAAATTGTAGGGTGTGGAATAAGGCCACTTGGCCCATTTTGTCTGTGCTAGCATTTATGAATCTTTTATATTTTTGCTTCTCCGTTTGTTCGGTATATTGAGCATATGGCACAAAGATGTAAGTGTGTATTTACTCAAGAAAAAAAGACATATAAATATTTTTCTTTTCAACTGTACAAAACTCCATTGCCCCTATCAATTAGCGCATATTCTCTGTACACTTGTCATTTGAATAATCCCACCCATCTGTTATTTTAAATTCATAAAATATACTTTCTCTCTGTTTGTATTTAAAGCTATGTACAGAATTATAAAAATGTTTCTTTTGATAGGGTCATGAGGAATCTGTACAGGGAGATGGAGGGGGAGGGCAGAGATGAAAGTAGCTTCGTTCTGTGGAAGGTGATGGTGGACAACTTTCACAGTTCTCTTCGGCTGACATGTATGGACTTCGAGGAGTAGGGGGTGGTGGGTAAGGATCCGAGTCGGAGTTCAGATCTACATAGTACTTGGGACTCTTCCACCGGCTTGTGGTATAATCACTATCGCACACATCGGTGCTGCATGGAGTTGTAGGTGGTGCCACACTTTGCATAATATAATGTCTGTAAAATTGAAAAGTAAAGTTGAGTTTCTCTTTCAATCATTTCAACAGTCAAAAACTACACGCCAAATCCAAGATTTAAGGTTGCAATTTACCTTAAATCTTCTAGAATTGTAAACTGAAGGCACTCATATTGCTCATTAATGAACTAATTCAAGTGGTCCATCTCCTGCTCTCCAACCTCCACCTTAACTACTGACAGACATGATGGTGGACTAATAAGGCTACTGTACCATGCTTTATTTGGAGATGGAGAGGCTCATGTAAATGCAATTTAATTAGCTACTTCACAGGCTTGGCAACATTATTCTGATTGAAATTAAAATTACAAGGCATTTTACTTACATGTAGCACATCGATGTGGGTTAACTTTTAAAAAAAATCCACACCTTTTACCAATGAAATTAAACTAAAAGCATTTATTCCCCCTTTCCTGCTATCTCCTTACAGCAGGTAATTTCCTTGGCTGAAATTTCACGCTGCAGCCTGATCTTGATGATTATTATCCTACAATTGCTCTGAGGCTTGTGGTTGGGTTCTCTAATTTTCATTTAATTCTTGTGAGGAAATAGCTGCCCTTTGCAAGTTATCTCCACGTGAAGGCATACTGAGAAATCAGAATAAAAAAACTTGAGAGAATCCTAGTTTCAAGCCTATATTTGCTTACCCAACTTTATTGCTGCCCTTGTCTTAACTTGCACCAAGTCCCATTCCCCTGTCGGCCCTGTGCTTGTTGACCTACACTATCACAAAGTCAAGCTCTGTTTTTATTTTAAAACTCTCATCTCCCTTTTCAAGCCCCTCCAGGCCTTGCCACTCCCCATCTCTGTAATGTCCACAGGCCTCATAATTCTCCACTGTAGATCACGTGTGCACACCAGATTTTAATTTTAATCGATTCAGGATTGGTAGCCATGCCTTCAGTCGTGTGGGCCCAAACTGCCAGAACATCCTCCCGTAATGACTCAGGAAGCCCGGCTGGAGAGGAACATTGTTTATTACAGCATGCAAAGTAAAAACACAATCATGGTGTATAGACACTTGGCCTACCTGGGACGACAGTTTAGCAGGACCAATCCTGGGCCTGCCTTATAAAAGATTCAGTTAATGAGTTCCAGTTGGACAGGCCATGCCTGTAACCAAGGGAACTCAATGAGCCTCACTGGGAGATCACTGATACCCCACGGACGTTATGGGGGTTATCACATCTCCCTGCACCTGTCTCTTTACCTTGATTTCCTCCTTAAACATTCCTTAAAACTTACCTCTTTGACCAAAACTTTTTGTCATCTAACCTAAATGTCCTTATATGGCTCAGTATTATTCGTTGTTTTATTGTGCTCCCATGAAGCACCTTAGATATTTCGTTACATTAAAGGTGCCAAATAAATAAGATGTTGACTGCACAATTTTAGTATGAGCTTCTTTGAAAGTCACCACCAATGCACTAGATTGCCAACATCAAAATACAATTAAGTTATACTAAGTCTCCCAATAATGTGTAACATTAATTTATTATTTAATTGTGACTTTCTATCATTTAAACTGCTGAATTCAGTTATGGGCTCAATTTCTACCCCTGCAGTTACATTTATGATAGCATCTGTCATTTTTTATTTCTATGAATTTTCATAAGATATATTTTCCTAAAATAATGCAGACAGATTGACAGATTCAGAAATTGATTTAATTTTCCCTCAGCAAGGTATTTTCACAGTGTACAGGAGGAGTAGCTTCCTGCGTGGTCACACACATTTCAATCATCCATATCAAATCGTTCCTGATCCAATCCTGGCCGTTTCTGAATTAACAAAAGATGGAGGGTGAAAATTCAACAGCAGTTTGGTGTTCATAGAAACAGGCTGTGGAACATTTATTGATCTAAAGTGGTAGTTTCTAAACATTTGGAAAAAGGCTTTGAGTTTAATGAACACACTATAAATTGCCTGCTATATTCAGCATTGAGAACTTCAGTATCTCAGCCATTACAATACTCGCTTATACCTGTGCCCTTTAAATGTTTTTGTAACAATTAATGACAAATAGATTTTAAGCAACCAGAAACATGTGCCTTTTCCCACCTGTAAGATCTGGTCGTCGAAGGACTGTTGGAGGAGTAGCACACTTCGGTATTATACAGCGAACGATCAGTGGCTGGAGATGGAGGTGGGTTTAAAATCTATGAAAAATAAATAAATTCAGAACATTTGGAATTATAATTAAACAGATAAATGGTTTTATACATTTAATGTTTTCTTTGCAGGACAAGTGCTAAGAATTAACTAACTAAACAAACACCATTTGATCATAGATTTTCCTTCCCAAATTTCAAATGAAAGCTTCCATTGTATAACCAGTCATTTCTCATTGACCAAAATGAAGAAAATAAGCTCATGTAGCTTGCTCTTCAGTACTGTCCACTGACTATCTTTGCAAAGTGCACCTTCCCTGGCAACTCCTCTCACCGATGTCATTAAGTCAGTGGAGCTGATATCCATCACCAACCTGCCACCAGTCCAATCTACACTACTGAATCGCTGTAACTCCTTCCAGCCCTAATCTGAACTCTCCTATTTTTGGAAGCAGGCCACTTTTTCAATTTCCTGCCCTCTCCGAACCCCAAAATCTGCGACTGTGCTTTTAGCTGCACATTTCGGAATTTTCTCGCTCTAATCCTTTAAACACCTCCTTTGATCTCACCTCTGATCAAAACTTTTGGTTATTCCTCTTAATTTCTCCTTCTTAGGCTCTGCACTTGTTTCTCTATCCCTCTTCTTGCTCCCCCTTATGCTTCACTCCACAGAACATTTTCTAGATTGCAGGATCTATGAAGATGCAAGTTCTTGCTGTTAGTAACCGACAACTAAAGTTATTTCTGGGATCACCTAAATCTGTCTATGAAGGGCAACATTCCCCAATCGAATCTAACATCACTAGTAATATCACTAGAATATTAAGTTCAGTTTGAATTTGGCTATTTAATAGCTCCACATTTAATTAAAAAAAAAACCCTTTCTATTTTCTTCTGCTAGGAAGAGCAGTGGACGTGGTTTACATGGATTTCAGCAAGGTGTTTGATAAGGCCCCCATGCAAGACTTCTTGAGAAGGTGAGAGGGCATCGGATCCAAGGGGCTTTGGCCTTGTGGATCCAGAACTAGCTTGCCTGCAGAAGGCAGAAAGTAGTCGTGGATGGGTCTTCTTCTGCATGGAGGTCAGTCACCAGTGGAGTGTCCCAGGGATCTGTTCTAGGACCCTTGCTGTTTGTCATTTTCATAAATGACGTGGATGAGGAAGTGGAGGGATGAGTTAGTAAGTTCGCCGACGTTACGAAGGTTGGTGGTGTTGTGGATAGTCTGGAGGGATGTCTTAAGTTTCAGTGAGACAGAAATAGAATACAAGACTGGGCAGAGAGGTGGCAGATGGACTTCAACGCAGATAAATGTGTGGTGGTTCATTTTGGCAGGACCATTGGGATAAAGCAGTATAATATCAAGGGTAGGAGTCTTGGCAGCGTTGAGGAGCAGAAGGATCTTGGGGTCCGGGTCCATAGGACTTTTAAATCTGCCCCGCAAGTGGAGGATGTGGTCAAGAAGGCATATGGTATACTGGCCTTCATCAATCAAGGAATTGAGTTTAGGAGTCGGAAGCTAATGCTGCAACTTTATAAGACCCTTGTCAGACCCCATTTGGAGTACTCTGTGCAGTTCTGGTCGCCTCATTATAGGAAGGATGTGGAAGCTATTGAGAGGGTGCAGAGGAGATTTACAAGGATGTTGCCTGGATTGGGGGACATGCCTTATGAAGATAGGTTGAGAGAACTAAGTCTCTCCTCCCTGGAGAGACGAAGGTTGAGAGGCGACCTGATAGAGTTTTATAAGATGTTGAGAGGAATAGATAGAGTGGATTCTCAGAGGCTATTTCCCAGGGCTGAAATGGTCGCTACGAGAGGGGACAGATTTAAGGTGCAGGGGAGCAAGTACAGAGGAGATATTAGAGGTAAGTTTTTCACTCAGAGGGTGGTGAGTGAATGGAATCGGTTGCCATCAGTGGTGATAGAGGTGAACTCACTGGGGTCTTTTAAGAGACTTCTGGATGAGTACGTGGGATTTAATGGGATTGGGAGTTACAGATAGTTTGATGGCCTGATAGGTATAGATATCATCGGCACAACATGTGGGCCGAAGGGCCTGTTTGTGCTGTAGTGTTCTATGTTCTTTGTTCTATGTTCTCCTCTACTGCAAGCACTGTAAGTGAACTTTGCCAAGTCTTCTGCCAATGGCATACTAAAATTGAGCACAAGGAAGAGAAAAACCAAATTATGATCTTCAAATAACTTTAAATTTCAATTTCCAGTACCAGAAGAACTGTCCTGTATGCCTTATCCCACTTTAAAAAGCATGAATTGTCATGCAATGTTCAATGGGGAGAGGAAGAACCATTGGCCCTGTTTTTGCTGACCTACATTAGCTCCTGGTTTAGCAACACCTTGATTTTAAAATTACTATCCTGGTGACTGGTGCCTGCTTATCTCTGGAATCTCCTTCAGCTTCACAAGCCTCCAAGATACCTGTGCTCTTCATATTCTAGCCACTTGAATATTTCTGATTTTAATTGCTCCACTTATGGTAGCGGCACCATTAGCTGCTGAAGTCCAAACCTCTGGAATTCCTTCCTAAACCTCTCCTTCTCTCTTTAAGATGATCACTGAAACCTATCCTTTAGGCCAGGCTTTTGATCACCGGCCATTTTATTGCCTTTTGTGGCTTGGTGTAAATTTTGTATGATAATGCTCCTTGGATGCCTGATGAATTAAGGATGCTGTTAGAAATGCTAGCTGTTGAGTCTTGTGGCTCAAGCAGTAGTGTTTCTGCTTCTGCACCAGAATGCTCTGGGTTCAAGTCCACAAAAGAACGCAGCCAATGGTGCAGATAGTGTGTATCAGTGCAGGTTCCTTGCCCAGATAAATGGGCAAAGGAGGGCATCTGACTAACTGCCAAATTGTTACATTAATGGTGATATGAGTGAAGATAGAGAAGACTAATCAATCAGCACTGTGGTAACCTGCATAATATGGGAAAAGCTGAGAGAGGGAAGAAATGTAAGTTGTTGTTGGTTCTTAACCTGAAGTTAAAGTTCTCGCAGCATAATATGTTTTCTGTGGATTCAACTGAATTTATTTTAATGTCTTGAAAAATGGGCAGTGACAGCACTGAAGTAACATGCCATTGGGATAGGTTTCTACCACACAGGAAGAGGAGATGCCCTATCTAAATCTTACGCTCTTCCTAGTAACTGAGATAAGCAGGCACTACAATAGAAAAGCAATGTGGATAGATATTCCACACAATCCTTTCTACTACAAAGATTTGAAATAAAATATTTTTGCTAAGGCATTTCAGCTTTCAGTTGTCTAAACATAAAACTTTCTTATTTAAAGATAATATAAACAGCATGCAGTAGAAACTTGTTCTGTATTAGGAGGAAACAGGAGCAGGTCCAGAATTTTCCAGCTCTTTACGCTGGCAGCATTTTCTGGTCCTGTTCAAGTGACTGGAGATTTCAGCGGATTGCTGGTGGGGCTAGGAGGCATTCAGCCCATCGAGCTTATGCCTCCAATTAATTAGATCATGGCTGATCTCCACTTTCCTGCCTGTCCCCCACAGCCACCCTTGTAGTTCAAAAATTGAATATATTCACTGACTCAGCATCCACTGCTCCCTATGGAAGAAAATTCCAAAACCACTGACTCTTTCAGCAAAGAAGTTCTTCCTCATCTCTGTCTTAAATGCAAGACCCTTTATTTTAAAACTGTGCCCTCAGTTCAAATTTCTCCAAAAAGGGGAGCACTTTTTCAACATCTATGCAGTCAAAACAAATCAGAATCCAATGTATTTCAATAAGGTCATCTTTCACTCTTCTGTACTTAAATTAGTTATAGGCCTACCTTGCTCAACCCTTCATTCAGGAACCAGCATAGCGAACCTTCTCTAAACTTCTTCTAGTCTAAGTATATTCCTTCTTAACTAAGGAGATCAAAACTGTATACAGTACTGCAGATGAAGTTCTCACCAATGTGCTGCACATTTATAGCAGAACCGTCCTACTTTTACATTCTATCCTTCTTGCAACAAAGGATAATATTCAATTTATCTTCCTAATCACTTGCTGTATCAGCATGCTAACGTTTTGCAATATATGTACAAGGACACTCCTAACCCATTATAACACAGCATTCTGCAGTCGTCTTTCCCCACTTATGTCAAATTCTAATTTTAATTATTCCCATCAGTGTACAGCCTCACATTATTCTCCATCTGCCAAATGTTTGTCCATTCATTTAACCCATCTGTATCCCTTTGTAGGTTCTTTGTATCCTCATTGAAGTACATTGTGCACTGACAAAAAAGCAATTTCAAATATAGATCTACATTAAATGCCCTGAATCACACCGAAACAATGTTCATTTAGAAAATGTCCTGCTCGATCAACAGGGAATCTTTTATGAATTCGCTCCCATTGCTGTATGTAAATACATGAGCTGAATACTGTAGTTTGAGGAGGTGTATTCTTATAACTGACACGGATACTGAACATGTAGAAGAAGTGCATACCTGTGGATAGAAGGTTCCTTTTGTACTTGATGAACTGCTGGAGGAGGCCCCGGTCACATGATTTCTATCATACAGTGGGGCCCCATTGCTACCTCCCATTAAACTCATGGAGCTGATCATGGACTTGCCACATGACATGCCTGTACAGGACAAAACAAAGTCACAAAGTCTGCACAAAGAACTCCAAAAAAGTAATTGGAATCGTGTACTAGCATTTTCATTCCAGACTTCAGTGATCATTTTACACACATTTAAGTGAAAATAGTTACATAACCTTTACATTTTACTGAGTTGTGAAATCTCAGTATAATCTAGGAACAGGAATAGGCCATTGGCCTTTCAAGGCTGCTCAACAAAATCATAGTTGGTCTGCCTGTAACTTCATATTCCTATCTACCCCTGGTAATTTTTCACCTCCTTGTTTGTCAAGAATATAGCCAAAGTTCCAAGACACACATCCCTCAGAAAAAAATCTCATCTGTTTTGAATTTAGACTTTAGATTTTTCAAATAGGTAAATTTAAATTAGGTTTATTTAGACTTCCAACAAGGTCTCACACAACAGCCTACTATGCAGAGTAAACATGCATGGGATTGCAGATAACATCTTGAGATTGATAGAAAGCTGGTTAGCAGATAGGAAGCAAAGAGTTGGCATAAATGTGTCTTTTCTGATTGGCAGTCAGTGACTAGTGGGGCTCCACAGAGATCTGGGCTAGGGCACCAGCTAATCACATTATATATTAATGATGTGGAAGAGGAAACTGAATGTATCATCTCCAAATCTGCAGATAATACAAAGTTGGATGGGAAGGTGAGCTGTGAGGAGGATGCAGAGATGCTTCACTGTGACTTGGATAAGATGAGTACAGGCATCTGCATAACAAATGTAGTATAATGTGGATAAACGTGAGGTTATCCACTTCAGTAGCAATAATAGGAAGACAGATTATTACTTGAGTATATGTAAATTGAGAGAGGTAGATACTCAGCAAGTTTTTGGTGTCCTCAAGCAACAGTTGCTGAAAGCAAGCATGTGGCTACACTAGGCATTAAAGAAAACAAATGTTGAACTTCATAGTGACAGGATTTGAGTATAGGGTTAGGGAAATTTTATAGCAATTGTATAGGGCGTTGGTGAGTAGAGTATTGTGTACAGTTTTGGTGTCCTCATCTGAGGAAGGGTGTCCTGAGGTTTACTTTGCTGAATACTAGAATGGCATATCTGTCATATGAGGAGAGACTAAGTCAGTTATATTCACTGGAGTGTAGAAAAATGAGAGGGGATCTCTTAGAAACTTATGAAATTTTAACAGAGTTAGAAAGGGTTGATTCAGAAAGAACGTTCCCAATGGTGGAGTTCATAATTGGTGGTCATAGTTTGATGATAAGAAATGAGGTGAGGAAAAATTTCTTCATCCAGAGAGTGATGAATGTATGGAATTCACTACCATAGAATGTAGCTGAGGCCAAAACATTGTCTGATTTCGAAAAGAAATTGGATAAAGCTCCAGGGGCCAAAGTGACACAAGGAGAAGTGGAATCAGGATATTGAATTCGATGATCAGCCATGATCAAAATAAATGGTGCAACAGGCTTGAAAGGCTTAGCTTCTAGTTTCTGTGTTTCTACAATATGGAATTTCACCTACCATGAGCTGAAACTGCTTACAAAAATTCTCATGAATGGGCAATCCTTCATCTTTAAACAGTAACCCCTAATTCTTGATTCTCCCACAAAAGGGAACATTCACCTCTTAGGATTGTATATGTTTTAATCAAGTTGCTTCTTAATTTTCTCAACTCCAGTAAATACAAACTTAATTTGTCCAACCCTTCCTCATAAGACGACCCATAGATATTAGTCTGATAAACGTTCTCCAAACCTTTTCTAATGCATTTAAATCCTTTAAATAAGGAAACCGATACCGTACATGATACTCCTGATGTGATCTCAACAGTGCCCTGTACAATTGAAGCTTCCATTCCAATGCAACATCAAATCTGACTGCAGCAGCAATATGCTTCTACATCTTTAAGTGCCAACTTGAATTAGGGTGTAGCTTCATGAATTTCATGGTATCTTGCTCAGTTGGTCATTCCCTTCAGTTCAGTCCATATAGAGTGCGTTCTGACCGTGAGACAGTGTCACAGTGAGGTCTGGTCCTGTCTTCACCTGACTTTCACAAATATACACTTTCCCAACTGGGTGATAGAAGGATTGGCTGATTTTCCCTCTCTGTAGCAGCTAATTGCTGTCCCAGCTATGATCAATTAATTCAGGACAGACCAGAAATTAAATATTAGTAATACTGAACAATAATACAAAAAAATCTCACATAGTCAAGCTATAAAATCCTTCTAGACATCCAAACTAATTGCTTTTCTGAACAAAAATAGCTCAGCCAGTTGTCTATTGGTGAAAAAACACTAAAATAACAAGCTTTGAAAATTTATTAACTCACATTTATAAAACATAATATGAAGCATGATTACCTATTGCTAGTTACTAGCATTGTAGAAACATCATTTTCTCTAAATTATAAGACAATATTACAGGATCCCAGGGATCTATTTGTTAATTTGCACAAAATTATGGCTAAATGTACAAATTACACCTCAAATCGAATCAATCATGCAAAGCAAACACCAAAATCAATTATTATCAGGGAAAATATGAAGGACTCCTTACCAGTGAAAGTGCCATGCTGTGAACTGCTGGGCGCAATAAAATTTAGGGGAACATGTGGGGCTCCACTGATATACTCATGTGGAAAAGGTCCATTCGGTCCCTTGTAGCGGCGACAGATGACTCGCTGACAGACGAAGTACATACCACCCATTACAAAGAGTGAAAGAATTATACCAATGACAGGTCCAATTGCACTGCTATGGGACTGGAACTCATTCACTGAAGCTTTAGCCAATTCTGCTGGGAAGTGAACAGATTTAGTTGAAAAGTCATTTCAAGATGAACTGAATCATGACAAATAAAATCAGAACATATTAATATTAACGTTTCCAAGTGAACCAAATAGTGTACAACAATATGAAAAACTCTTTTGAGAAAAATGAAATGCCAATTTTAAACTGGTAAATATAAGCCTGCCTTGTGTTGGTAGCACTCCCAGCTCGGAGTTAGTTCAGAAGTTCATTGTATAAACAAAATTCTTACTTTACTGCAGGAGAGGGGCTTTGGGAACAAAATATTAAATCAAGATCCAGTCGGGAAGTATAATTAATATCCCATGATACCATTTAAAAAGGAAATAATGCCATAGCCAATACTACCTTCACAACCAGTAACAGTTTTAACTTCATCCATCTCATTAACTGTTGGTGGGACTTTGCTGTAAATAACTTGTTTGCCTTACGAAGAAAGGCAACGGCACTTCAATTGGTTGTGAGCCATTACTGAGAGGTTCAGATGATGTTCGAGTGTGCTATTTTCAGACCGCAGTTATAAACGTGTAATTTTGCTTTTCTTCAAAATTGAATATTTATTTGTAGATCGCCAATAGGGAGAAGAATTTAGGGCATATAATTACACAGATACATTGATTTGACATGCATATAAATGAGCCTCAAGTGAAATCCTACAAAGATTGCAGCTGCTTTAATTTAGTAGCATTCCAATTCGAGCCATAATGAGAGTTATTGTAGAAAATGGAAACATATGGATGCAGTAACATCTGTATGCCGTACCTAACCAGGGTGAGTGAAGCAGAAACTGAGTGTGGAAAAATTGGAACTTGCCACTCATCATCTTAATGGTCACAAGCATATCAAAATAAATATGATTCTTTTAAAAAAAAAGTTGGATCATCTTTCAAAAGAATGCTTTACATGTTCTGCCTCAACATCCAGAACATGCTCTTCTCAGTGCATCCCAAGGGCCACTGAAGTCCAAAACCTATTGAGTGGATGAACAGATACTAACCGCAAAGTAGTTCATCTGATCCATCGTGGCAATCTGGAAATAAGTTGCAACGTTGCTTCTTCAAAATGCACTGACCACTGTTGCAGCGGAACTGGTTAGGATGACAAATCACTGGAATTGACAGAAAAACAGTTACATACCAGCCAGTTTTAAGAACAATTTAAACATTTTGAAATCCTGAAAACAAACAAGTTAAAACTAGCCAGCCTGACATTCTCTGTAGCTCAAATGGAGCAATGCAAGAATTTTACTAGAATTATATTGCAGCAAGATGAATAGCTGTTAATAAAAATCAATATATAGGGGCATGCACTTTCAGTATGAACTACCACTGAAATAAAATGCTGCTGGTTAAGAGAAAGTAGGCACTTTGCTTTTATTTTCAATTTTTTTTCTGAAGCCTGTCATTTTGAAATTGAAATGCACATTTGTGATCAAGCTTCAATCATGAGACCAAAAGAGAATAGTGCTACAGACACCTTTCTTGATCTTGATACCACATTATGGAAATTTAGTGATTATAATAGTCCCCTAACACTTATTTTGACATTGTTCAGGAAGGGACAGAACGGCTATCTGCACCATTTCCAAATGAGTCACCTGTAGCTATCAGCGGCTGAACATCTGTGATAAACGTGGATGTGAAAAATAGCAAGTTTACATGTGACTGGACAATAAAAACATCCTACCTTCTCTGTACAGATTTGTGTTCTTTATTTGTACAAAAAAGATTGGAACATACATCCTAAAAACATTCTCCTCTTGTACTTCCCTTTTTCCTATTAATGCAAATTATTAAGCTTTCTGAACAAACTTGATTTGAAGCAGTTCTGAACCCCTTTTCTAGAACCACAAAACTTTCAGCAAGCCAATCCTTGAGTTCTCCTTCTTTCAGGTGAGCATTTCAATATCACCAAAACACTACTGAAAGTCCTGACTTTGCATCCAGCAGAAAGGAATGGCACTTGCTTTCCACCCCACTAACAGCTTCCCACAAAGTTCTTACAGGCTTTTGAGCGCAACTTTCTCAAATCTAACTCTGATCCACTGTGACACCCTTTATCAGGCTTCTAAGGCATGAGAGAGCTGGGCAAGGCTCTGCAAACCATCAGTTTGAAGAATCCAATGGACTGAAGCAGAAACTGAAGCAGGAAGTTCAAATTAATTTTAAATCATGTACAGAAAGTGAAACAGAGATTGGAAAAGAGAGACAGGATTCAGAGAGAGATAAAAGAAGTTAAATAAATTGAAATATTTCTGACAATGTATTTTCTTCTGAACAAATATAACTCAAATTTCTAACAAGACATTTTCAGGACCAGAGAAGTCATTATCACTCATCAGCTGTAAAAAAAAGTCACTTAATCTTGAATTCATCAACCCTAACATTTTCTGTCTTTTTTAGTAGGGAACTAATAGCAAATATCCTTAATCCATTATGTTTTAATGCCAATTCTATTGGTGAGATTTATTACAGCACATCCTATAGAAGAGGTGACTACTTTTGACCTCAACTTCTATATTGCACATTTAAGGGATATGGGGATAAGACTGGAAAGTGGAGTTGATGGAGAAATTCAGCTTTGATTTTACTGAATGGCAGAGTAGGCTTGAGAGACCATTGAACATAAAAGTAAGGATGTTATACTTCAGTTAAACAGGGCATTGGGGAGACTACATCTTGAATTTTGCATGCAGTTTTGTTGTCCTTAATTCAGGAGGGATGTTAAGGCACTGTTTAAAATTAGGGGTCACCTTTAAGGTCAGAGATGAGGAGAAATGCTTTTCTCTCACAGATTGTGTGACTTTACAACTATGCCTCAGAGTGTGGTAGAAATGGAGGTCATTGAATATTTTTAAGACAGAAGTAGATTGATTCTTGTACTCTAAGATAATTGAGGGTAGGTAGGAATGTAGGACTTGAAACATGAACGTGAACAGATCTTCTTGAATGACGAAGCATGCTCAAGTGGCTGAACAGCCTACTTCTGCTCCTATTTCGTATGTTTAAATGTTCATATATTCTATTTGTGCCCCTATTTCTTTTAGGTGCTTATATAATTGGGCATGTACAGATGCCCAAAGTTACCTTTTGATTCTCTCTGTTATGAGGAGCAATCACAGCTCACCTTATTCCTACAGCACTGCAAAATTCAGTCAATGGGATTGGCGAAGCAAACCGAAGCACTGCAATACCTAGTTCCTACCACTAGATGAACTCTAATGGCACTCAAAACACTGGGGTCATTCGTCCAAAAGTGTCAGATTTGTGAAAAAACTGAAGTAAATCCCAGTGGTCTTTGCAGCGGGAACTTCAAAATGAATCTCTCACACTCCATGCAATAGAGTGCACTAGTGTGAATCCTGCAAAAATCAAGGGGTAGGTCCAATTCCTACTGGAGAGGCCATCAGCATAGTTGCTGAGTGGGACACTACACACCCGCCAATCCATCCTAGTAGAGATTGGCACGTATACAGTGACTTTACACTATCACCCCCCCTCCCCCTCCACCCCGCCCTTGCAAGCTGACCCCACATCGCTGGCCCTCCATCCTCACCCATGATTCAATCATCCAAATTTTTGGTTATTCCTCTTAATCTCTCCTTTCCAGGCTCAGCCCATGTTTCTCTAGGTCACAGCCTCTCCGCCCCACATCTCCCAAGCACAGCGCAGCAGGCTGGAAGGATCATCTCCACTGTTTCTGAGAAATCTGAGGCTTAACTTGGGAAAAACAAAATCAGTGCAGACTCAATGGACTGAATAGTCTCCTTCTGCACTGGAAAAATTTGATGATTAATGAAATGGCAATGCAATGTGTGGGAAGATGATTTCATTAGCAGCAACAGAAACGTGCATATGAATCACATCCACTTGAATAATAGTCATTTAATGCACTCAAGGATCTAATGCATACTCAAGTGTGATAGTGTTGCTCTGTAACGATCTTTGGAGAAAATATTTCAACTTGAATTTTGAACAAAAGGATCTAATTCAGGGTTATAAACTATACTTTTAAAATTCTTTCATGGAATGTGAGTGTCCTTTACTGCTCTCAAGAAAGTGGTGCAGAAGAGCTGTGCTTTTGAAATGCTGTAGTCTGCCTGTCATAAACATATCCACAATGCTGTTATGAAATAGGTTTAGGGTGTTGACCCAGTCAGAATGAAGGAATAGTGAATTAACTGAGTCAGAATGGTATATGGCTTGGAGGGAAACATGCAGATGGTGGCACTCCCATGTATCTGCTGCCTGTGTCCTTCTAGGTGGTAGAGGTTGTCGGTTTGAAATGTGCTGCTGAAGAAGCCTTGTTGAGTTTCTGCAGTCTATTTGTAGATGATACACATTGCTCCACTGTGTGTCAGTGATGGAGTAGTGCCAATCGAGTGGATTGTTTATACTGGAGATATTGAGTTTCTTGAGTATTATCAGAGCCACACTCATCCAGGCAAAGGAAGACTATTTCATCACACTCCTGACTTGTGTCTTATAGATGGTGGGTAGATGATGGGGAGTCAGGAGTTGAGATAGTTGCTACAGAATTCTCAGCCTCTTTTGTAGCCAGTATATTGATTCAGCTGGTCCAGTTAAGCTTCTGGTCAATGGTAACTATATTGATGGTGGGTATTCAGCCACAGTAATACTATTGAATGTTATGAGGAGATGGTTAGGTTGTCTCTTGTTGGAAATGATCATTGGCTGATATTTGTGTCACACATGTTACTTGCCATGTATCAGCCAAAATCTGAATATTGTCTAAATCTTTCTGCATTTGGACATGGGATTTAGTTCCCGTTTTAGTATGTAAGCAGTTGTGAATGATACTGAGCACTATTTTTCTCATTTCTGACCTTGTGATGGAAGGGAGGTCATTGATGAAGCAGCTGAAGATAGTTGTACATGGGACATGCTACCTTGAGGAACTCCTATAGCAATATCTTATGGTTGAAATGATTGGCTCCTACAATCACAGACATCTTCCTATGTGCAGCACGGTGGTACAGTGGTTAGCATTGTTGCCTCACAGCTACAGGGACCCGGATATAATTCCAGTCTTGGGTGACTGTCTATGTGGCATCTGCATCTTCTCTCCATGTCTGTGTGGGTTTCCTCCAGGTGCACTGATTTCCTCCCACAATTCAAAGATGTGCCAGTTAGGTTTATTGGCCATGTAAATTACTGACTGAACATGTTGTGTGCACATTGAATAGAGATAATCTGAAACCTTAACAAATTCAGTTAGGTTTAGAACTATACAGTGCTGCTGGAGTACCTCATTACTGGTCTTACCAACAACTAACACATTTACTTGACTTTTACCCTTACTTCTTGTTATCCCTTTTAAGTCCTTTGGAGATGTTACACAGTAAGAAGTCTCATAACACCAGGTTAAAGTCTAACAGATTTATTTGGTAACACAAGCTTTCGGAGCGCTGCTCCTTCATTAAGTGAGAAAGGAGTTATGTTCATAAACAGAGCATATATAGACACAAACTCATCAAATATCCTGAGTTTGTGTCTATATATGTGCTGTTTATGAAAACTACTCCTCACTCATCTGATGAAGGAGCAGCGCTCCGAAAGTTTGCACTACCAAATAAACCTGTTGGACTTTAACCTGGTGTTATGAGACTTCTTACTAACGATACTAAGCGTTCTTAGCACATTTGTTTCACTTTTTTGCTTTGGTCAATCTCTTTAGTGTGACCCAAGACTCATAACAGTTGGACAGAAAATGCCAAATGATTCCTTTACAGACAAAGAAGATAAACCCAACATTTATTTTTTAATGAAGGAGTGAATTTGAAATTCAATTTCAATAAGTAATTAAAAAATAGATTAAACCACAATACCCAAACAGACACACAGTTGAAAAGTAATAACTGGTTAATAAGATTAAGAAGAAAATTACCAGCACAGTTTTCCTCATCCGATTTATCCTGACAATCCACTTCACCATTACATCGTAAACGTCCATCAATGCATTGGCCCTTTTCACACTGAAAATGGTTGCTGGAACAGATTGGGCAGTTTTCTTCATCACTGTCATCATCACATTCTGGAAAGCCATCACAACGCCATGCCATTGGGATACAATCAATCTCTCCAGTAGCACATGTAAATTGTTCTGGTGAACAGGTTGGTGGTTCTGAAAGAAGATGAGTATTATTCAGAATATGCTTTTCAAAATACTTTGTTTTACCCTATGAATATAGATGTTAGACTGGAATATCAGAAAGGATTCATATCTGAATCTGTACAATTTTTCTTTCATTAGCACTTCTCAAGCACCTCATTTTCTGTCCTCTCTTCTTGTCCTTTTTGAAGGTGCAATAAATGCTTGAATATTAATGTCTTTATTCTTCTTAGGATGTGGGCATCATTGGCAAATCCAGAATTCATTGCCTAACTCCAGTTGCTCTTGAGAAGCTGGTAGTGAGTTATTTTCTCAAACCATTGCAGAACATGTTACAAAAGCATTCTCATGACATTGTTAGGTAATGAATTCCATGATGTTGATCCAGCAATGAGGAAAGTATGACAATCTACGTCCATCTCAGAATGTGTATATTTTGAAAGGAAACTTGTAATTAGCATTCCTATAATCCTGCTGCCCATGTGCTTAGAGGTAACAAAGGAAGTGGGTCTGGAGATGTTGTTGAAGAAGCCTTGGCATTGTATGCAGACAACAATATAGTCCCCATTTGCCATTCTTCAAGAGTGAGCCAAGAGGCTAAGGTCAGGAATCTCATTTCAATAAATTTTAATATAATTAGTGGGCTTCCTGTCAAATCATTCTTCTCTCCCCCCCCGCCAAATTTGAAATCCTCCCCCTCCTTGCTGATATGATGTCACGTTGGTGAGGTTTACGACTGCTTTTAAAAACAGGAACCAGGCAAAGGGAACTCACCGGGGCACACATAAATAAATCCCCTGGGCAGAAAGGGATTTGCCCAGGCTGTACACTGCCACTGCCCAAGGCACTCTGCCACTGCCCCATGCACTATCCCTCCAGGAAAGCCATTGGAATGGGAAATGTTTCTAGTTTAAACTCCCTTTGTCTCCCTGGTAGGTAGGGCATCCCGCCATCATTCACACCCTGAAGGTAATATCAAGGCTGATAACGTAAGTCCAAACTGAGGTCTGACTCTTTACTTATAGCTGCAGAGAGGACGGAATTTAAAATTCTAACTGCAACATTTAAGTGAAGGGATTCTTTAAACATATATTTGCTTGTAGACAATACTGGAGTTTACTTCAGAGATCATTTAGCCCAAGTAATCAGGATTAAGTCATTCTCTTCAGTTGAGGTTGCAACGTGGAATGATTTGTCATAAACTTTCAAATGTTACAAAATAGGATAATGTACCAAAGGAAGGAATTTAAAATGACAAAACAGCTATATATGGGTACAGTACCTCCACATGTCAGTAGGTTTTGTAACAACACCAAGTGTACAGGACAGGAGCATCGTGGTGTCCCATCACCTTTTGCAATGCAGATATGTGAGCAGCCACCATTATCACGGGAACAAGGATGTGAACCTGTCAAGAAATTACTCATGAATTTTAATCCCATTAGTAAATGCTTCATAACCTTATCCTGCATCAGAGTCAGGTTTACAAAGCAACCATTTCAGGTCACAATTGAAAGTGTTGGAAAACAAGCGGCAGGATGAAGCCAGCTCCACCTTTAACTAATTATATTTGGGATGTACAGATTGTTCCAAAAGATTATTCTGAAATTTTAATGCAGCAATACATTCGATTTCTTGCTATTTAACAGCTATTTATCATGTAATTTCTTTCACTATTTTCATGCATAAATTGCAAAATTTACAGGCATATAATTTGCATTGAAGTTTTTTTCAAGAAGTTTATTTATGAGTATGCTTACATTAACATTGCAATTAAGTTACTACGAAAATCGCCAAGTCACCACATTACGGTGCATGTTTGGGTACACTAAGGGAGAATTTAGCCTGGCCAATGCATCTAACCAGCACATTTTTCAGACTGTGGGAGAAAACTGGAGCATCAGGAGGAAACCCACACAGACATGGGGAGAATGTACAGTCTCTACAGAGAGGGTCCAAGCCGGGAGTCGAACCCAGGTCCCTGAGATAGCAGTGCTAACCACTGCATCACCGTGCCACATTGGCATTTTGTGCACTAGCAGCAAACCATGATAACTGGATGAGGTCAATTGCACAGGTTGCAACAACTCAGTCTTGTATCCTGATACATTTTTGGCTACTTTCACTGCTGTGCAAGCTTTATTTTATTTTCTTTGTAAGCAATGATTGAAGGGAGCAGTTTAAAATGATAACACTTAATTACATCCATCATCAACTGTTGGACGACATCCATTTACAATATTTCCCTAGCCGCGTTTTGTGATATCACAAAATCTCTGCATCTGTGATAGAAAATTTCAACAGTATTAAACGAAGAAAACTTACTGAATTCTTCTACATCCAGTTCTTCCACTGCATGGATGCCAGTAAGGTGAACTAATCTGCCCTGAATTCTTGTACGATGATCTCCATTAATCTTTTCTATGCATTCAATCATCTGCTGCTGACGATCAATCCAATAAAGGTAATCACCAAGTATAGCGAGCCCCATTGGCTGAAGGATGCTGGAATCTTGCAATGTCAGTCTGTTGGCACCTAATTAAATTAAAATGTCTTCATGCATGTCATCAAAACTCTACATGAAATTACACCAGAATTATATACGCAATAGCACCAAAACCAAGGTTCTCCAAAAGAATGTGAATTAGCACTTGAGTTGTTCCATAAACAAATTTCTTTCAGGAAAGGGCAAGACTGGGAAAAGAAAAATCAGATTGCAAGTCAACTGGCGTTCCTTTTACATCCCTCCTAGCAGCCAAAAGAATAGGCTTCAGAACTGTTAGTGCTCTTCTGCTTGTTGTCCAACATTAGAATATGGATAAACTTCAAGAGGAAAAGAGATGAAATACAAATATTTGTAATAAATGTGAGGATTTTCTTTACGATTTAGTGTGTAACCCCTTTGCTGTATGTAGTACAATGCCAATTCAACCAGCCAATCACAAGTTCTATTCCAGGTTGGAACTGGATTAGTTATTATCAGGCAAAGTAGAAATGGAGACTTGTAATCAGCCTCAATTGTTCTGTAATTAGCAACATGAAAATAAAGCATCAGGTATGGTTCAGGATTCTGAGTATTACCTGGCTCAAAAGTGCATTTACATGGCTATTAGATTTGGGCCTGAATTTTTAGGATGGCAGGGGAAAAAGAGCAGGTGGGGAACATGTCCATGCAGACTCCAACAGCCTCAATGCTCTTTTATGTTCTAATGAGCGAAGACTGACAAGTTGGGACTTCCAATCCTCACTAAAGAGGAAGCCCCTCATTAGACAGTTGGCAGGCAATCAGATTGGCCAGCAGCTCTCCGGATCCTTCAGCAAGCACGATAAAGTGTTCAGACGGGAACTACGCCAACCATCTTCAGGGCACTGAGCTTTAAAGTGCTCCCAGTCAGATGAAGGCTGTTGCTGGTTGCACAGAAGAACAATCTTCTGAACTAATTGCCCACTGTCGCGGAGGCTGCTTGCCTTATCCAAGATGGCGCTGTGATCACAGATCCGGAAGTGCCACTCCCATTTCCAATGCATGCGATCTTTACCGGTAGGGGACAGAGACAAGGGGCAGGATATGATTCCTACATGGGGAAATCCAAACCCAGCAGTGCCACATGAATGTTGCCTTACGAGTGAAATTTAAAAGGTGTTTGGTAATGGTGATCAAAATTTAAATATTCAATATTGTTAAACATGCTAACACAGCACAAGTTCAGGCATGAATGAAGATTACTTGATTAAAGTACCAGACATCAACTGTTAGTACTAAATAACTCAACGAAAATGCAGATTTTATGTAGGAGCAAAAATTCTTTGTGATAGTCTGTTGCATTGTTTTAAGTTTACCAAAACTTAATACATTTTTGAATGGTTCAACATCAATATAAATAAGGCAAACGTCCCCAGGTATGAGTCAGAACATTGTGGGTTCAAATCCAATTCTATACACTTGAACACAAAGATCTAGGCTGACACTAGAATGCAGTATCTTTAGTTAACAGTAAACTAAGGTTCCTGATTGCTCTTCCAATTGGTTGCAAAACATCCCATGGCACTAGTTTGAAGAAAAAGCAAGAGATTATCTCCAGTGTTCTGGCCAATATTTGTTCCATAATCAATTTCAGTAAAACAAACTGATTAGTGATCATTACTACATTGTTGTTTTCTGTGTGCAAAGTGACTGACACTTTTTGTTTCCATTCCTATATTTTCTACACTTCAAAAGTTAGTTCTAAAGTGCTTTAGAATTTTCAGAAATTGAGAAAGATGCAAGGTTTGACCCAATGGGTGAGTTAAAAGAAGTGAGGATTTTGAATGTTTGCCAAGTCACAAGTTCAATGAACTTATTTTACAAATAATAGAAGCAGATTTTATTTCATAAAATTCCTGCAGGTGAAAAACGTCAAGTGACATTTGACGTAATCCCTGTTGTCACACATGTACAATGTAGAGTAACCAAGGATTTAAGATAAGCTCCTACTTCTAAGAAAAACAAGTCTTCATATTGGTTAGAGCTGACAAAGTAAAATCTGCCCAATCAGAGCCACGATTAAAATTTCAAAAGGAACAGAAGTTTATTTAGCAACAATGGTTTTTTCATCACCATGGCTTAAGAGCTGTTATTACTAACTTAATCAATTTTAACATGAGGTCAGCTGAAGTGGCTTGGCCTTTGTATTGTATATGTATCCTGAATTGCATGTTAAATACAGCACACACTGATACAGAAAACAATATAGCGCTGGCAATCCACAAATTACACAAGAACAGCCCGCTATTTTTTTTCAGCACCAACACCTGCTTGAAGAATTTTTCCGCACTTTCCATTTTGGGTATCTCATATCAACATCAAACAATTATACGCCAGGTATAGAACTTTGGATGCAACATAAAACGTAAAAGGAACCACCTTCAGTACCAAGAATCCGCCTCAGCTCAAATCTCAGGTGAGTACCTCCTTCTAACTTATTTCAAACTGTTGTGTTTCCACTCAGGGTAAAATTACTGCCAAATTAGGGCCAATTGGTGTCAAATTAAGTGCAGCTTAGTGCTGCAGGCCCATACCCAGAGATATTGAGCGGAGATTACCAAACTCCTTGTAAATATGACCCGAGAGCCAAAAGGCTTTCATCCCATCATATTCCATTGCATAACTGATAATATACTACATTGCTTACTAACTGATTCTAACAGTACTATATCAATTCCAATGTGCCCTGGTAAGATAGCTCTTTGCTGTTACATTGTAGATAACAGCCTGCATGTTATTGTAAGCAATCTTACTGCACAAATGTTTCACACAAACATATCAAATTCCTCTCTCTGTATTGCAACGGAAGCATTAATTCTTTTTAAAAATGCTAAAGCTACTTTTAAATTACAAAAAGAGGAATATGATCCAAACATGTTCAACTTCACCATGATATAATCGCTTACTGAACTTTTGGGACAATAAACCTTGTAAAGTTATTTATGTTTGGATATGAACTTGCTGTTTGAGTCACTATTCATTTGGCAACGTGATCAATTTAAAAATCCTCTTCGTTTTTTTTAAAACTTTCCAAGAAAACTGAATATTTCAGAGTCAAGTGTTCCTAAGTACTGACAGGAAGAATTGCGCCAAAATTATACTAGATTTTTCTAGTTTGAACTCACTGGTTCTGCCAAGCTATTACAAGAAAGATCAAAGACGGACAGATATGTTAAAGATGGATTTCAAAGTTTCACTAAATACAGCTGTGGAAACTCAAAGTTAGGAATCAGTTTTCACTTCACATTTTCAGTAGTATATTGAAACAGGGCTTCATTTTATAGAAGACAGAGCGAGTACATTTGAGAAGCATTGTGGAGATTTCAAACTTACCAGACAAGTCACTACTTTCTATGCGTTTCAGATCTGCATCGACCCAGAAAAGTTTTCCTAGTTTGTTATCGATTGCCAAATCAACAGGTCGGATCAATCCAGTTGAAAATAATACTTCCCTTTCAGTGCCATCAAGCGCTGCACGTTCAATCTTTGGAGACCTGTCCTGCATGTTTGTGAAGTACATATACCTGCATAACATTTTTAATACACAACAAAGGGAGGATTAAAATAGAGATGTTACTGCTAGGAGACCTAGACCAGAATTCTCCAGCCTCTCACACCCTGCCAGTGAGAACGGAGAATTCGGCACTCAGCCAAATCTCCATTTGTAACAACAGAACTAGAGAATTCCAGCCGCAGGCAAAATCGGAGAATTCCAGCAATCATCTCATACAAAAAGTTAGCACCTTATTACAGTTACTAAAGTGAGATGTTTTAAAAAAGGAAAATCAAAGTTGCAACAATTCTTAAGAGTTTCACTACCTTGGTTAAAGGTTATCTAGGAGAGAATTGGAGTAATTGTGTCTGGAGGTGATAAATATAATGAGCGAGTAGTTCAGCGGAAATGAAATAAGGAAGGGTAGCTGCAAAGCAAGTTATGAAGATTGAAATAAATGGTCTTTTTGAATGAGGTTATAGGGTTGAAAATTCAGTTCAGAGCAGAGTAAAGTTGTAAAGAGTCTGGTTCAGTACCGGATTGAGGCTAAACAAGGGGTTGGAGACAATGTTGAGGATACAGACTTTGTGCTTCTCAGTATTTATGTTCAGGAACATTTGACTCATTCAAAACTGAATACTGGTCAGAACGTCTGACAACACAGAAGCAAAGGAGGGATCAAGAGAGCTGGTAGAAGAATGGATGTATTAATTTAAGCTTCGCTTCGATAACAAATGCAAAGAAGAATGAGTTACCCCCTTTCTGCGTTCACAACAATAGCTCTTGGTCGGTCATGTTCTCCACGAAGAACTACACCAATGGGCTTTCCATTAAGCCTATTAACATTGACGCTGTTGGATGTTTCACAAGTCCAGTAGACAGTCCGACTGTAGATATCAAGGCTTAAATCATGAGGTTGTATGTCTGAGTTTTGGCTTTGGTTTGGCCCAGAAACAACCACAAATGCCTAAATACATAAACAACAAATCAGGGTCAAAAAAAAATCAAAAAAAATTTACTGGCTAACCATTTTATGTACATAATGCCAGCAGAGTGCCAAGGCACCCTTACAGCAACAGCTTACATGCATGATCTGTGCTAGCTTTGAAATGGAATTATTTTTCCTTGAATTGAAAAATACACAATGATACACTACACTTAAAAAGGCATTTTTGTTGTCCACTCTTTTAAGCACATTATAACTTCAAACTACATGATAGACAGATTTGTACAGTAATAGTTTTGTGTGGAGTTTTATTCTCCATTAGCAAGATGCTCAATACCATAATTCCAGTTACGAATGCAACAGAATTTCAGATCACGAACTAATGCTTTTAGGTCCCTGTTGCAGTTCAATTGAAACAAAGTCACTAAGCATAAAACATAGTTTGCATGAGGGAACATTTTGAAAGATCGGTTCAAAAGGTCCTCTTCATGTCTCCCCTCTTCTTATGCTAAGGCATGATACCTCAACCATAATTTATGATCCCTCTTCCCTATAATCTAAGATATTCCTCCTCATCCATTCCCCTTTGGCCTTTTAATCTACTATACACTGTATAAAACCAAGGAATCCTATAGTGACGATATGTGTAACAAAAGCAGTCAAGACAAAATGTGTTAAATAATCATAAATTAATAACCTTCCACTTCCTTTAGAAAGAACCCTTTTCTCCTACGGACCAATACGAGTTTCAATTATCCAAATGCTGTGAAGTATCAAATGCAAGTATCTGAAATCTATTCATCTGTGTAAATAAACGTTGTGCAATTGACAGAATAGATCATTGTCAATCAAGCAATGTTTTTCTGTGTTTCAGATGTTTCAGTACAGCATTTCAAATACTTATAGTTTCTGCTATTGATTGGTTAAAGTGTCTAGATGATTGACACATTTGGTGGTTTGCAGGAAAAACTTTTTTTGAAAAGAAAGTAGAAAGCTTTCACTGAGTAACGTTTTTAAAAAGCTGTTTTTTTAAACACCTTCTCTGGCATTTATGGGGTTAATTGGATAGAACGAATGTATCATGGTGAATTGGCATGGAAGTGCCATAGATTGGCTTGTCGATATGAAGAGCCACAGGAGTTAGGTGGAGAATAACTTGGTTTAGGGAATGTGTGAGAAGTAAGGGGATTTGTGGCTGAACTGCTTACTTTATCCATAGCAACAGGGATAGCACCGAAGCTATCTTTTTAAACAGCCCACCATGGTAACTGGCAATCCCGTAGTTACCTATGAACATTTTCCTGGATCTCCCAGCATGACTGCAGCCCACACCTGCCATCCCTCATAAGCCAGACGGAAAACCCTATCTTTCCTGGTGCTCTCTGCTGAGACGAGTAAAGCAAGCTGGGAATTTTCCTAACTCTTGCTCCTGCCTTGATGAAAATCCAGTTCATTGTGGGACTAAAGCACATTGAAAAGTGAACTATTGATACCATCTCGGCACTGGCAGCACGGTAGCACAGTGGTTAGCACTGCTGCTTCACAGCCCACGGTCCTTGGTTCAATTCCTGGCTCGGATCACTGTTTGTGTCGAGTTTGCACATTCTCCTCGTGTCTGCATGGGTTTCCTCTGGGTACTTCAGTTTCCTCCCACAGTCCAAAGATGTGCAGGGTTATGTTGATTGGCCATGCTAAGAAATTGCCCCTTAGTGTCCAAGGTTGCATAGGTTAGAGGGATTAGTGGGTATAATATGTAGGGATATGGGGGTAGGGCCTGGGTGGGATTGTGTTCGGTGCAGACTCGATGGGCTGAAGGGCCTCTTTCTGCACTACAGGGTTCTATGATCTCCAGAATAAATACCTCATGACGATTTGAAAAGCAGCAAGAGGTGTTCAGAGCTCAGGTAAGTTCACAAAATGTCAAATGTAAAGATGATCTTGCAGAGAATGAAAGAGAGAAAGTTCCATTTATACAGTACTTTTCACAATCATCAGACATCTCAAAATCTTTAGAGCCAATGAAGTATTTTTTTATATATGTAGTTACTGATGTAATAGGGCATACACAGTAGTCAATTTGCACAAAGCAAATTCCCACAAACAGCATGTGATAATGACCAGGTAAGTTATTTTTGTGATGTTGCTTGAGGAATAAATGTTGGACTGTGGCTAACTTCCCTGCTTATTTTCAAAATGGTATGACTTGATCTTTTACATCCTTGTGGGAGGACAAATGGGGCTTTGGATTAACATCTCATCCAAAAGATGATAGTTCAGCATCCCCACAGTACTGGACTGAAGGATAACCTTGATCTTTGTGTTCAAGTCCTGGAGTGTGAATTGAACTCAGAATATGTGGGACTGTTATCATAGATGAATACCCAAGGAAAATACATTTTAGATTAATGATGCTTATGTAAGTTGTTACTGAATTTGGCACACTACCAGCTATAAAATAATTTGAAAAGCAGGGATACTGTTACTTACTTTTGAAACATGCATGTATTAGAAATATAGGTATTGAGCACTTTCTTGATGTCTAGTGGGTAAATGCAAGAAATGGCATGATACTAAGCAAGACAAACCAGGGGGGTCCTAGATTTTGCCTCTAAGCAGTACTGAGATCAGAGGTATCAGTTGGATACAGCAAGAGGTCCAAATGGGTAGAAATATAAAATTAACTACATCTCCTGTTTTAGATTACAATTTTATAATCCTGACGAAAAGTGGGCAAATGTGAAAGTCAACCAAAGACAGGATAAAAGCAAATTACTGCAAATGCTGGAATCTGAAACCAGAAGACAAAATGCTGGAAAATCTCAGCATTTCTGGCAGCATCTGTAAAGAGAGAAAAGAGCTGATGTTTTGAATCCAGATGACCCTTTGTCAAAGTTGGATAGGTTTCATTCAGCCAACTGACATACTCACAAAAATGCAAAATGTTTGAATTACCATTCTGAGGAACTTTACATCTGTCACATCATTCCTATGTATCAATGTGAGAATGCTGAGAAGAGGGCGGCTGAAACACATTTGTTTGAAAATAAACACCAATTTCATGGTGGTAGCACTGTTTTTGAAAGATTCCATCTGTCACTTGCCTGAGAGCCATCATCTCTTGCTCTTTTGATGACATTTTGGCGTCCATCAACCCAGTAAATCAACTTGTCAACAGCATCATACTCCACTGCCTTCACATTACGCAAACCATGTATAGGCAATATTATATCTGGACTTTGGTGTTCATCCAACACCATGCGACTAATCGCAGTCTTCTGACTGAACAGCAAGAAGTTAATGGGTGCTGAAAGAGCAAAGACAAATTAAACACATATTATTAAAAAGTTATTGGTATCAGTATTTCTACAATGATCTAATTGCTACAGGCTAAGCTTACAGGATCATATCTGCTAAAGGAAATCTTATTGCAAAACAATGAAAATGTTGGCCTGGATTTTGGGATAAAATCAGAAAGTTGTCATGGAGTTACCCTTCTGGATTTTCTATACCAGTATTTCACCAAGAAGCTCAGCACTCAAATAAACAGTTGGGCTGTACTGTAAGTACTGAACTTTGGATATCAACCAAATACCTGGGAAAATGTCAAGAATTGTCCATTCAAGTGCAAGTGTTTTTTAAATGGTGTAATCATTCATTGTACTTTATTGTAGTAATTATTGCTAAACAATTTCTATAGTACTGAAAATTAACAAACGTGCAGTTTCATTTCTTTGTATTTTGATTGTTGGAGGTTTTTTTTTTAGGTGCAAACAATTTTTACTTTTTCTCATTCCTTCATCTCTTTTATTAATTGTAGGCAGGGTTCTCTGGTCCCGCTGGTAGTGCACCCCTGCCTGCAGGTTTCCTAATGGAATAGGGTGGCTTTAATGGGAAAATTCCATTGACAGCAGTGGGACTGAGAATCCCGCTGCCAGCCAACAGCATGCTGCCTCCCGCCGCCGAGGAACAAGCAGCAGAAAGGCTGGAGAATTTCATCATGATCACTGCAATCATCCAAACAGAGTTTAAATATGAACTTTTGAAGCAATATTTTAAACATATCAAGTCATTAAATCCTTTGACAACTGAGTGGTATAGAATGCTCAGGGTGAATGAGATTATATTTCAGCTGCAACCCAATAAATAACCGAACAATAATGCCCAAAACATGAGATACTTGTTTTAGAACTAGGGGGGCACAGTAGTAGTGGTTAACACTGCTGCCTCACAGTGCCAAGGACCTGGGTTCGATTCCCGGTCTGGATCACTGTCTATGTGGTGTCTGCGGCGGTTTCCTCCGGGTGCTCCGGTTTCCTACCACATTCTGAAGGATGTGCTCGTTAGGTGCATTGACCTGAACAGGCGCCCGACTGTGGTGACTAGGGGAATTTCACAGTAACTTCATTTTAGTATTAATGTAAGCCTTACTTGTGACTAATAAGTAAACTTTAACTTTAACATTTTAAAGAAATATAGTCATTTAACTTTACATATATTAATAACATTCCTCCAAAATACTTTCACAAATTTACAGGTTGTCTGAATCATAGTACTCAATATCTAATTAACATTTACTAATTATGAAATAAAAGAAGTGCTGGAGAAACTCAAGTCTGGCAGCATTTCTGGAAAGAGAAACAGATGTAATGTTTCGAGTACAATGTACTATTTCTTCAGAACTTAGTTTATTTCAGATTTTGCTTCTTTGTAAATTGAAGTGAATACCGCTGACACAAAGTAAGAATTGCTATTTATTACTATTGTTTTCAAGTTATAATCCCTGCATTATTACAGATGACTGACTGCAGTAACTTAAAAAGAATGTTAATAGCTCTGAAACTCTACATAACAACATAAGAAATAGGAGCAGGAGTAGGCCATCTAGCCTACTTAAACCATAACTTAACGAGGTAGCCTCCACTGCTTTAAATGGGCAGACAATTCCAAAGATCCACTACTCTCTGACAGCAGTCTCTCCTCAACTCTGTTCTAAATTGACTCCCCTTATTTTGAAGCTGTGCCCTCTAGTTCCTGTTTCCTTTCTAAGTGGAAATAATCTCTCTGCTTCTATCCTATCTAGCCCCTCAGCCTTCTAAATTCCAATGAGTAGAGGCCCAATCTACTTAATCTCTCCTTATAAGCTAACCCCCTCGTCTCTGTGTCAACTTGGTGAACCTTCTCTGTACTCCCTCCAAAGCCAATATATTCTTTCGCAAATAAGGGGACCAAAATTGTACACAGTACTCTAGTTGCAGCCTCACCAGAACCTTGCACAATTACAGCAAGACCTCTCTGCCTTTATACTTCAGCTCTCTCGCAATAAAGGCCAACATTCCATTTGCCTTCTTGATCACCTGCTGCAGCTGCAGACTAAGTTTTTGTCATTCATGCACAAGAACCCCCACGTCCCTCTGTACAGTAGCACGGTGTAATTTTTCACCATTGAAATAATAGTCCATTTTACTATTATTCCTTCCAAAGTGGATAACCTCATACTTGTCAATGTTATATTCCATCTGCCGATCTTCGTCCACTCACTTAGCCTATCCAAATCCCTCTGCAGACTTTCTGTGTCCTCTGTGCAATTTGCTTTCCCACTCGTCTTTGTGTCATCCACAAACTTTGTTACCCTACACTCGGTCCCCACCTCCAGATTGTCTACGTATATGGTAAACAGTTGAGGCCTCAGCACCAATCCCTGTAGCACTCCACTAGTCACCAATTGCCAACTGGAAAAGCACCCATTTATTCCAACTCTCTGCTTCCTGTTAGATAGCTAATCCTCAATCCACATTAACACTTTACCTCCAACTCTGTGTATCTTAATCTTATGCACCAAGGCACCTTATCGAATGCCTTTTCGAAATCTAAAACTGGTTATCCTTCCCCAGACCATCTCCCTGCACTGTGTTGACCACCTTCCTTCTCATGCTTGTCATCTTTTTTACTCTGCCTGGGGTTAGATTCCTGCTACCTTCTATACTCCCTGTCCTCCTACTCCCTGCTATGGAGGCATTATTAACCTCTCCCGAGCCTCGACATTCCTTTAACTAGTTGAATGTCCTCATCATTAACCTGCACTCGTACCCTCTCCTTTACCTTTGATTTTATAATTCCTCATACCACCAAATCCTACCCCCCACTATTTAATTTAAAGCCCTATCTACAGCTCTAGTTATACGATTCGCCAGGACTCTGGCCCCAGCATGATTCAGATGAAGATCATCCCATTGGAATAGGTCCCACGCCAATCTTTGAACCAGGCATTTACCTCCTTAATCTTATTGATCCTGCACCAATTTGCTCGTGGCTCAGGTAATAATCCAGAGATTACTACCTTGTTGGTTCTGCTTTTTTAACTTCTCTCCTAGCTTTTCATATTCCCTTAGAACAGGAATCTTTATTCCTGTTCTATCTATGTCATTGGCACCTACATGGACCACGACAACTGAATTTTACCCTCCCACTCCAAGTTCCTTTGAAGCCCAGATGAGATATATATAAAATAAACTTCATGTTGGAGTAAGATAAATAAAGACTTACAACTGCAAGTCCTGTTATTATCATCAAGAAGGTAATGGGATGCACATCCACATCTATACCCAGTTGGCACAGCAAGACAAAGATGAGAACAGTGACCATTGGTTTGCACACATTCATTCCAGCCATCTTGCCGTGAAGAATGAAAAACTAGGATGTCCATCACATAGTCCAAATGTCCCTGAATAAGAGTACGGTTTTGCCCATTCATCTTGTCAGCACGTTCAATACTGCGAAGATTCCAATCAGTCCAATAAATGTAATCTCGGTACTGTGTTAGTCCAAAAGGATGAGGCAGATCATCAGCTATGATTTCACGCTGTTTTCCTTAATTGATGAACGACAAAGGATTAGATTTTGCAAACAACTCAGTTCAATACATAAAAAATCCAATTACCAATATTTCATAAGTACATTAGTAATATCTCCTTTCTATGAGTCTTTTTAAAACTGAAACCAAGAAGGCAATTTGGAACTGCATTGCCATTTTGCCCTGGTATTAGTGCATTTGGAAGATGTTCCTCACTTGGTTTTGCACAAGCTTCAACTGGCTCAAAAACTATGGTTTAGTTTTATATGTTCTTTAAAGAAATTCAATTCTGACACAATGCATTGAAAATGGCTGATTATTTCATCATTTCTTAATCTAAAGAAACTGATCTTAGTTGGACACTGGAAAGCAAAACTTTGAGTTTTGCTATTTTCCATATAACGTTGATGTGAGCAATCACGGAGCCAAATTTTCTTTTTCATATTATCACTAACAGTATTGCACTTGAGCAAACAAACAATAAATCTTTGAATCTTAGAGGTTTTGAGATTTGCATCTATTCAATATTACTAAGCATGCAAACAATAACATTAGTTACCCTAAAAGAAAACATCAGCTGAAGAATGTCACAGAAACATGCTGAAAGAATTACAGATGAAGTGCGTGTTTGGAACAAAATATAGAAGTGTTTTCTTCATTGAAAATATTTGCCAAGGAATTGTCCAAGAAATATTAGATGAAGTACTTTTTGAGTAATCATACTCATCGAAGAGTTGCAACAGCAGTTCGTGGCCCTAAGTTCAGAAGCACTTTCTTTGGGAGTTGGTATAAACTCCCACACGTATTATAAGACAACATCAAACTGAAAATGACAATGCCTTGAATAGTTGGCCCCAATTGCTGATATGGTATGTAAAATGCTTTGAATTAAAAATGTACAACTGTCTTTTCAGTGGTAAATTTCAGAAACAACTCAAAAAGCATCAGCCAAATTCCACACAGAACTTTTTATAAGGCCATATGTTCCATATTTAAATAACAAATAATCATGACAGATCAAAGCACTTACTCACAAGTTATTTCAAAACCAAGTTTGGAATTTCCTCTTACCTAACATATTTGAAGATTCAATCATTGATGTGTCCAGGTCAGTCCAGTACAGCCTTTTCTCCACATAGTCAATAGTAAGTCCATTGGCACGGCCCACTCTGTCCACCAGTGCAGCACTATTGGCACCATCCATGTGGGCACGGACAATTCTTGGCTTACCACCCCATTCAGTCCAGTACATGTATCTGGTGTAGGGAAACAGTTATCAAAACACTTAGCAGGGTGCAACAAGTCACTGAACAAAAGTCCTATATTGTCCTAACAGCCTAATCTTATTTGTAAAATCAGTGACTTCGAGACTATACATTTTTCTGGTTCAAAAATTCATCAGGTTTCCTGTTAATATAACAAATGAACTTTGAGAAACCACTTTATTTCATAACTTTCACATAAGTAAATCTTTTAATTGCAGTTCACATATAAAAACATAGGAACTAGAAGCAGTCAGCTATTCAGCCCTTTCAGCCTGTTCCATCATTCATTTTGATCATTAAATTCAATATCCCGACATAAATTTTGCATGTTTAATTTAACGTTAAAATTAACGTTAATAATTTTCTTTATTTTGTCAAGAAGTAGAAAGTATTTTTGTGTCTAAAATAATAGGCGTTAGTGCTATGAATAACTAATGGGAGGCAATGGACTCAAGTTACCAACATGCTGTTTCAAATCCATTCTAAAAAAAAACACCTCCTGCTGATGCCATGGGATTGTTTCTACTTCTTTTTGGCATTGCTGAAGATAAACCAAATTTGTACAGAACTTCAGGATATCCTGATATATTTCACAATTATGACACAGGGAAACATATGCACATTTATGCACATATAAATCCCAAAACCACAAAGAGATAAATGACCAGATCTGTTTTTCATGTTTTGGTTGAGGGATAAGTGTTTGCCAGCACATTAGGAGAGATCCCTGTTCTTCTTCAAAAAGTTCACTGGGAACTTTAACCTGTACACAAGAGGAGGAATAGTGCTTTGCCTCACCAGCTCATCTGAAGAAGGCGCAAGAAAATAAGGTGTTCGCCCATATTGAGCTACAAGTCTAAATTATATACTCAAGTCTCTGTCATGAGGCTTGATCATATGACCTTACTTTAGACTTGGTTAGGAGCGGTATCACTGAATGAAACCTAGCACCTCGAGACAATGGTGATATGCTGACAGATTGCCACAAGTTTTGTACATGCTGCAAAAAGTGAAATACTCAAATAATTTCACAGAATACTTTCAAAAATATTCAGTAATCAGAATTTAACAATTGTTTAAGTACATCCTTCAAGAGACTAACTTTTGAACAGATTCTTATTTCCAGATTATACAAACACAATGGATCTTTGTTGATACGAATTGTGTTGTCCTCTTGACACGATTGCGTTTTAGAAAGATGGTTCAATAGTCCAATTGATGACACTTTCATAATAGCCATTTCCAACAGATAAAACCTTGAATTCCAAACCAAGGCTACTGTGGTCAATGGTAAATTTATTGTTTACTACATTCACTCACGCAGATTTGCCTGAGCAACTAATGTCTGCAGCACAGTGGTTAGCACTGCTGCCTCACAGCATCACAGACCTGTGCTCAATTCTGGTCTAGTCACTGTCTATGTGGAGGTTGCATGTCCTCCCTGTGTCTATGTGGGATTCCTCTGGGTACTCTGGTTTCCTTCTACAGTCCAAAGATTTGCTGGTTAGGTTGACTGGCTATAGTAAATTGACCCTAGTGTCAGCAGGATAAATATGTGGGGTTACGGGAGTAGCGCCTGGGTGGGATTGTGGTGGATGTAGACTCAATGGGCCAAGCGGTCTTCATCTGCATTTAGGATTTCTATAATTCTGTAAGTAACTGATTTGGGATTCAAAGTTACTTTTCGTGCACTGTAGGTTTAACTCAGCAGGAATTAGCAGAGCCTGAATCAAGATACAGTGGAATTCCAAATTCCGTTGGTTCCCCAGCACACTACAGCTAATTCCAAAACTGCTCACAATATGGCTGTAATTATGCTATGCTACAACTTATAACCAATCCAAGCAGCAGGTACTAACGGAACCCAGTACTTACGTTTTTATGTCTTTGATGTAAGCTAGACAAAACACCTCTACAGCTTAATTATATGTCAAAATCCTTGTGTCTAAGTGTTCTTAATAAAAGTTCTTAGTAATGTTTTACTTTCCACATTTCCATATTGCAATCTTTACTGGGACCTGATAACATTTATTCTACATGATTAAGAATCAACCAGTTACCTTGACAAGCACTGATACAAAAATGCAACATACTGATTGTAGGTTGATAGATTATGACCAAAGAGATGAGAAATTTCAATGTTTTAACTCCTCAGTGTTACTTCTGTAATGCTAGGGATATGGTTTATCTTTAAGCCTACATCCATGCTTCTGAGAAAACTTTTGAGATCTTTAGAACTTTCATGATATTTACTTTACTCGCTCTTCCCTTACCCATCGGAAGGATCAAGAGCCAAAGCACGTGGATTATCCAAATCTTTCCAAACCAAAACTTGTCGATATTGCCCATCCAGCCGTGCCACTTCAATTCGATTGGTGCCCGTATCGGCCCAGTAGAGGTTTTTTGATAACCAGTCGACCGCCATTCCTTCTGGATAATCAAGACCAAATTCAATCACGTGCTCAACAGAGCTTCCATTCATGAAAGCACGACTGATGGTCTGTGGGAAAGAAAGTACCATACAATGATGCAACATTTCAGATCTGTTAACAAGCAGTGTTAATTTCAATTTAATCTGAGTACATGGGTCGGAATTCTCCTATGTTATATGCCTTGCCATCACTACCAGCAAGAACGGAGAATTTGATGTTCAGCCAAATCTCCATTCACAGTAGTGGGACTAGAGTGTCCTAGCCATTGATGAGGTCAAAAATTCCTGGCCATAATCTTCAAACATCAAAAAGTTTAAAATCTTTATCTATATTAAGTACAAAATGAAATAAAATCAACCTAATGTTTCTTCTGAACAGAAAGTGCCACTGGAGTCTCATGGCATCAGGTCAAACATGGGTAAGGAAACCTCCTGCTCATTACCAGGTATTCTCCCCACAGCCCTCCCTACAAACAAAGATTGTTCAACCATGAGGTCTACATAGTGATTTTCTCTGCACAAGCCACGCTTTCTCATTCCACTCAGATTTCAAAGAGAAGCCTTTTTTTTCTATTCGTTTATAGGATGTGAATGTCACCGGCCAATATTTATCGCCCATTTCCAGCTGTCCTCAAGAAGCTAGTATGGAGCTGTCTTCTTGAACTGGTGTAGTCCAAAACATTACCCATGTTTGACCTGATGCCATGACACTTTATTCTTCAGCTTTTTCTGTTCAGAAGAAACATTAGGTTGATTTTATTTCATTTTCTATTAAGGGTAGGTAAAGATTTTAAACTTTTTGATGTGAATTAGCTTCATAATTAATAATGCTTATAGATACACCTACAATGCTGTTAGGGATGGAGTTCCAGGATTTTGACCTAACGATAGTGAAAGAATGGTGATATGTTTTCATGTCAGGATGTTGTGTGGCTGAAGGGCCTCTTTCTGTGCTGTAAACCTCGCCAACTTTTATGGAGGAGAATTTCCATGTTGTGGTGCTCATGTGTCTGTTGCCCTTGTTGGTGGCTATGGGTTTGGAAGGTGCTTTGACAAGTTCCTGCAGTGTATCTTTAGCAAACAAAATCTACTTACTACCCATTTTTAGAACTAGTTACTGTTCAGTACCTTCAAACTAATGTCTGTCCAATAAATTCGGTTATCAGAAACATCAAAGTCAAGAGCAGATGCTTCCTTCACCCCCGTTAATGGAATTGCCACATCATTGTTGTTGGTCTCCAAGGAAATTCTACGGATATCTGCTCTGCTGGAGAACAGCAGGAAGGCTTCAGGTACAATGCAGGTTTTCATGTCCCTTATTAATTCCAGGCCCATTGGACAGGCACAACGTGGACCCTGAGGCACATACAAACATAGGTGACTGCAGCCACCATTATTTTTCGAACAAGGGTTTGTTCCTGTAATAACAATATGCAAAAGTATCATTATTTAAAGAACTGATCATATAATAAAAAAACAAGGACACATAGCAGCATGTGACTAAATATTGCACTCTTGTTGTGGAGAGATAGTACTGCTTACAGATGTGCACTGTCTTCAGAAGCAGACATCTCCCTGTATGTGAAATCCACTCATTAACATATTGGTGATGCACTTGACAGATTGGACACTGCACAGTAAATAATTATCAAGAATAAGCTATTCTCCTGAATGTGCTTCATGCTTTCGTATACATCTTATTCAAGTGATTTTTCATGAGTAAATCTAGGCATTCATTTAGCTTTCAGTGCAACACAGTGTAATCTTGTCCTCAACGAATGTATTAGTATTGAGATGGTCGTGCAGTAGTAATGTCTGTGGTCATCTGAAGGCCCACGTTAATGCTCTGGGGATATGGGTTCAAATTCCATCATTGGTGAAATTTAAATTCAATTAATACAATCTAGAATTGAAAACTACTCATCAATAATGATTATCATGAAACTACCATCGATTGTCATAAAAAATTCATCTGGTTCACTAATGTCCTTTAGAGAAGGAAATCTGCTGACTTTACTTGTCTGGTCTACATATGAATCCAGACCCTCATTAATGATTGCCTCTTAAATGCCCTGTGAAATGGTGTGGCAAGCCACTCAGTTCAAGGGAAATTAAGGATAGGCTAAAAATGTTAGCCTTGTCAGTGATGCCTGCATTGCACAAAAGAATTTTGAAAAACTCTTCCTTGTCATTTGGAAAATGAGTCAGCAATAACAGAAGGGAATCCTGACTAATAGTTCTTTCATATCCTTCAAGATAACGTACCAAATGCTTTTGTTACTCTTGTTGCTTTCAGTCCCATAAGATCGGGTAGCTGGTCAATGATGATTTCTCTCTCTGCACGGTGCTTGTGAACACGTTCAATGCTTCGCCTTTGCCAGTCTGTCCAGTAGATGTAATCACCCAACAAAGTGAACCCAAATATGTGAGGTAGTTTATCTTCTACAAGTGTCCTACGGCCAGTTGCATCCACATTGATCACCTGTTTAAAAAAGTAAAAAAATGTCCAGGTCAGAGAAGATATGAAAAGTAATGGAAGGAAAGATCTGCCTTATGGCTAAATACCAAACAGCCATTTCCACAGTGCCAAACTATTTTATGACAGCATTTTGAGCAGAAACTTGTTTGTTATCCTCTCCAACTTGACTTGTATCTTTTAGAAAAAAGCACGTTCTTTTACTTGATCATTTTCAGTTTTGGAAACAAAACAATTAACAAAATCCAGAAATAAATAGTCTGACATCTTTAGCAACATCTGAAAGTTGACCTACAGGATAGCAGCTGTGAAGAGAGGTAATTATAACATGAAACAGTGTCCAGCCAAGGAGAAGGAGGTGAGTTTGGATCAAAACAAGTCTAACCATGATTTACATTCCATGCTACAGCTTTGATTCTTACATTGCCAACTAATGAAAAATGCTGGTCCCTTAAAGTATTCCTATTCCTTGGTAGCTTAGCCTGCTTCTTCAATTGAACTGCCAGAGCCCACCATTGATCAACTGAAGGTTAGTATACATCAAACTTGTTGTTCAATCCAATACAGTTGGGGAAGCAATTTGCTCAGGAGCCAATTCTTTTTGCATATCATTACAAAATCTTTATGGGGCAAAGGAGCATTTTACTAGGTTCATGTATAAGGCTGCTGAAAGAGAAGACAAATTTTTAATCATAAGGGAATCAAGGGTTATAAGAAGGCTAAAAAGTGGAATTGAGAACTACCACATCAATCATGACCTTATTGAATGGCGTAACAGACTCGATGGGCCAAATCTCTGACTTTTGCTCCTCCACCTTATTGTCTAAATATCAATTGCACAAGGAACTGAAATTTATTTCACTCAAACACATACATTTTCATATTCTTCAATGCTGAGAGCATAATGAACTTTGTTCATCTGAAACAAAGTTCAACACACCTCAACTTCAATGATTGATATATACCAAAATGTAGAATTTAGAAGAGCAAAATGTCAATTAAAAATGTGAAAGGTTAAATGAGCATTACCAGCTTCGGTAGGCTTGCCTTACCAGGTATACACAATTGACAGACATAATTTAAATTCTTACATAATCAAGTGCTCATCAAGTAAGTGTATCAGAAAAACCCGAGGAAGGGCAGGTCATTATTAAATGAATTCCCCAGGGTAGCTATATTTTCGGAATGTAACAAACTCTTTAAGCATTGCTTGTCAGCATTGGCAAATGCTCCATTTTACTTCTTGCTTCTTGTGCATAAAACTTAAAAGTTTATCAGTAGTATCATTCTCCCTTTATTAAAGATGCCATAACATTCTGGCATTCATGCCTGGAGTCAGAAGGCTGTGAACTCAAACCTCATGGCCAGAGGTTTTAGCACATAATGTTAGTTAACAACTTACTGCAGAATGGGGACTCACCCCCGAAAGTAGCCGGCCAATTAGAGGCCAGTAACTTTCCACTTCAGGCTGGCCAGTGGGCGCACAAGTGGATTGTGGCCTACCAGTTAGTATAAAAGAACTACAACAGTTTATTTATGAGCAGATATACGTACCGAGTACTTTCACAATGTTCACACTTACAGCTCTGGATGCAAAAGCCTGAAATGCCTGTGCTCATTCCTCATTGGGTAATCAGGTCACATGACTATCCAAGTGTAAGTTAAAAAGGTCAGCTACAAAAACCCTCTCCCTTTAAGTCTCTCATTATAAAATGCATAAATAACTTGTACAAATTCCAAAACAACAGCACTAAATGATTTTTTAAAAAAATAGATTATCAGTCACTCAGTTTGTCAGGGACACACTCTTTCTCTGGAAGCAACTTTGTCCAACTAGTTCAGGCTCAACTGTAGAGTTAGTTCCAATTGGACTTGCTTACTAGGATTCTTTTCTGGGATCCGTGTCTCACTTTTCACTTCAGTTTCACTGGGACCTTGGTCCGCCACTGGCTGATCCCTTGGAGAAACAATTTGCCCACTTGGATCAGGCAGTAGCATTTGCTCTTGCGACAGATCATTCGTGGATGCAGGAGCTATGTGTTTCTTCACTAACTTGTCCTGCACCTTCACCTCGTAAGGTAGTGGCTCAGTCTGCTTCTGAACTCTTTAGATACCCCTTTTCCCAAACATCCAATTTAGCAATTCAAAGTCCAATCCAGCTAATAGTTGCCACACAATACAGCGTAGGTGAAGAAGTCTGGAAAAATGCTCTTGCTAATTCAGCGAAGGCACAAAATTATGCCTTTTAGAAGAGAATATCTGCTATGGTTCTAAATGTCAGATAGAACAGGTCACAGTGGCTCTGATCATATACGGAACTGACTTCTCTGACTGTTGGATGGAAAACTAGCCTGATTCCCCAGTGAGATGCTATCGGTTATACTGTTCAGTCTCTGAATTCCATCCTGTGGATTTACCTGTCTACATCCCTCAAATTACTTCCTTTAGAAGCTGCATTTGTATAGCCTCACGATTCTCTGGTAGACAGTTTGTCTGATATAGCAATTTACTATATTAATGTCTTTAGCTGCCTGCTTATCTTGTTACTGGGCAAATCATTATTCATTATTCCTCTAAATGTCTGCTAATCTTGTTACTTGTCTGTTATTTTGTTATAATCTCAAAATTCCTAACGCTAATGAACTTGCGCAGGCCACCTTCTTTTATCTTAAAAATCTCCTGCCAGTTCAACTTAATCTCCTGGAACCAATCGTGTCCCATTCAACTTGGTCCTTTGCCAAAAACACCATCAGTGGTAGCTGTGAAGACTGCGGTCTGTAACTCACGAGGATTATAGCTGATCCTCCAACTTTATGGCTTTTTCAGTGTATGCAGCCAGTCTTATTGCAGTGTTCATTAACTTCAGGTGTTGAATTCTTTCTTTAAGATACTGGTAGACCTGCTTGCTCATAACAGTTGCTGATGCCCCATGTCTCTCTCCATCTGGAGTGGCTTGTCATTTACTAACAACACTACCACGCTGGGAGCTACCTTGCCCACAGCCACATTGTTTCATTCTCCTGCTGAGCAATCCTCCATACTATGGATTATTTACTCTGTTTATATAGGGCTGACCCTGCTTGCTTTTACATTTGTGCGTTGTGACTTTTTTCTCCCCTTGTTCCCAAAACACTCTGCTCCTCTAAATCTACATATTTCTGGGAATGGGCTTCGCCCACATCAAAAGCACTTGTTACTCCTTGGCTGCTTGTATCTTTGGTATTTAGTGATCCTTCCGACATCTGAATTCAACTCTCCGCTTGAACCTGATCCCACACCCTCCTTCTCATGCTGTTACCACTCTCTGTTTCCTGCCATAACTAGTGGACCTCCAAGCTTTGCTCGCATTGTAACTCCTGGATGCCCTTCTTGGCATTCTCTACTGCTGCCACCATTTCCATTGCCTTCTTAGAAGTCAAGGGCTCAGCCTACAGTCTCCTTTGCATAGCAGCATAATTTACACCGCATGCCAATCAATCTCTTAATATGTCGTTTAAAGATGACCCAAAGTCAAAATGCTCTGCAATCTTCTTTAGCCTTGCTACAAAGGCTGCAACAGTCTCTTCTGGGGCCCTCTAGGTTGAGTTAAATTTATATCTTTGCAGTATTACTGAAGATTTAGGGTGGTAATGCTCCTCTGCCAGCTCAATGAACTCTGCAAACGTCTTTATGTTGGGAACATTAGGAAGGTTAAACCTTGGATCAAGTTACATGTTTGGATTCCACATGCGGTAAGTAAAATGACTTTCTTACCCTCCCCCTCTATTGTATTGTTGATCCACATACAATATGTATTTCTGAGCGGTCATAAGGGAGGCTTCCACTTCCCAAAGAGAGATTCTTACTCCCCTCTTTTTCAGGCTTGGATTGATCTGATTCACTCTACAGTTTTGCAATGATGTTTTCTTCAATTTACTCACTGCAAACATAGTCATTCTGATCTACCTTGTTGCCAATGTAATCGTTGCAAGGATTGGTGGCCACCAATCAATACAAGAAACTATAACGGTTTATTTACACGGAGATAAATATACAAGTATTTTCAGAAGCTCTAGGATTGATTCTGCCTGCAAAAGCCCATGCTCCGCATTGACGTCCCCATGTTCATTCCCTAATGGGTGATCGGGTCACATGAAACTCCACATTAACACCCCTTAAAGAGGCCAGTTGCTACATTATATTTTTAGTCTTTCTGTTTCAATAAACATCTTAAAAAGTGAAATCTTATTGTATTACCCATTTACTATTAACTCAAAGTTTGAGTCGAAATTTCTTCTTTGAAATGTTATTGGGTCTATACACGGATCAGAACCATCTGCATTCTACCAATTCTGGCCTCTTGTACATCTACAGTTTTAATTGCCCAAGTATGACATTCATATCTTTGGCAGGTTTGCCTTTAAGTTCTGAAATTCCCTTGCTAAGCATCTCTTCTTTGCTATGGGTGGATTTAATGTCTTCCTCCAGGCGGGTTTGAAGGCGGGGTGGGGTTGGAAGGCAATTAATGCCCACTTAAGAGTTCCAACTTGCTGCAACTAGTAATCAACTTGCACTGGTGATGAGTCACCTCATGGAAAGCCAGAAAAGCAAACTATGGCATATTGTTTGTGGCTTCCAGATGGTGCCTTGTTCAAAGACACCAGAAAGAAGTTGGGACGGGCAACTGAGAGGCACCATTCCCCCCACCCCCCCCACTTGCCCCCAGCCTTGCAATTAATCTCCTCCTCACTGACCACCATCTTGCCCTGGGGTCTCTGGTGGATACGTTAATCGGCAGATATCACTTAGGTCCTGATGATGCCACTTGTAATGAAAAGCTGCCAACCTTAAAATGGCCAGCAGCTTTCAGTGGTTAGGATATTCTCTCAGTCTTTGATTCCAGTGAAAGCCCCCTGGTCACTTGAGTGCCTGACTGGCACTTAATACAGCAGGCACTCCTGAAAGGAAGCACCATAGGGCTCTTACTAGCTCTACAGCTGACAGGCAAGATCCCAATGTCTGCATTAAATAATGTTCTCTCTTTCCTTAATCCTTTAAAAAGTTTCTTAAAATCTACCTCTTTGACAAAGTTTTTGATCATCAGTCCTAATATCTCCTTACATGGTTCAGTATAATGTTCAGGTGAAGTGCCATAAATTATACATGGAATCATAGAATCCTGAAGTACAGAAGGAAACCATTCAGCCCATCAAACCTATCAATAATCCTTCCCAGGCTCTATCCGTCGTAACTCTAAGTATTTACCCTGCTAATTCCCTGACACTAAGGGGCAATTTAGCATGGCCAATCAACCTAACCCACACTTCTTTGGACTGTGACAGGAAACTGGAGCACCTGGAGGAAACTCATGTAGACACAGGGAAAATGTGCAAACTCCACGCAGACAGTGACCCCAGGCCAGAATTGAACCTGGGTCCCTGGCGCTGTGAGGTCATAGTGCTAATGACTGAGACACCATGCCACCCCTAACAAAAGGAAATATTTAACAAAGGCAAACATATACACTTACAGTGCTGCTATTCTAGACATTTGACTTACTGTGACCTAGTCAAACATTCAAATTGCTTTCTTTAGAAGCATCTTTCCCACATCTATGATGATGGCCAAATATTAAAATGCCCATCAAACATGCTCAGGTAACAACTTTACCAACTAGAGGGTCATTGCTTTTTCTTAATTGGTCGGCGCAACATCGAGGGCCGAAGGGCCTGTTCTGTGCTGTAATGTTCTATGTTTAGAATCCAAGTAAACCTCATCAGAATACCAAAACAGCAACTTGCATTTATATAGCACCTTTATTGTGGCAAAGCACCACCAGCTGCTTCACAAGAATACAGTCTGAAAAGTGCAAAGCAATATTTTCTTCCATCAGATGTGATCCAAGTGTCCTGACTTTGAAGAAATAAGATCAAAAGGTATTCTTGATGGAACACTATTGTTATCACAAGCATAAGAACAGACAGGCTTCTGTTAAACAAGCATCAAAGGAATTAAAAAATATATTGCACATCTGTGGCTGTACTTTATGTGCATCACACTAAAATTGCAATGGCCTGTGATACCTGCACCAGATTGGTTCAAATCACATTCATAAATTACATTAATAACACCAGTGACAAATCAGTTAAAAGCAAATGCTTTTCAGCAGTTAAAATTCCTCTTCATCACATCACAATAAGAAATGTTTTAGTTCCCAAACTGCACTGAAAAACTTAACGTCACAAGCAAGTTTCTGAACCTAATAAAGATACGAAGAAATTACAGTTTTATAAGAAAATAATTAACTTACTTACATAGTTGCATTTTGTGTACTTGAAATAACATTTTGTAGTGCTGAGAAGCCTAAAGCTTTAGCTCAGGCTTATTCAACCTCCCCACCTGGGGAAAGGTTGTGGGGGGGACAGCACTTCAAATTCTTTTCTTACTGCAGGGGCTGATGAGCAAATTTCACAAAGATTAAGTTTGGCGCAACATTTTGCATTAACTTTTTAAGATATGAAAAGAAAAGAAACTTACTAAGCAAAACTAAACAGCACTAAATAAAGGTGAGTATGAGTTTAATAGAGTGAGTGTATGTCTGTCGAGCTCACTCTTAGTTCCAGGGTGTGCACTCAGATATCCTCAGCCACTGTCAGGGTAGATGAGAGTGTATGACATTGTGGGCGGGATTTTCTGGCCGCGCTCACCCCAAAAACTACAAAACCCCTCCTAAGGTCAACAGACCTTTGCATGGTCCAAGGCTCGCACTGCAATTCCCTTGGCAGGTGGGATGGGAAAATTGTACCATGTCTGAGCTGAGGGTGAAGGAGAACCTTAAGTGGGATTGCGTATGGACCCACTGCCCTTGCATACAATCTCTTCTCTATCTCACCCCTCATCCTCTCTCCCGGTTTAGAATTTAAAACAGAAGGCAGCCCATCAAAAGTGGAGCAATTAAAACTGGAGACGCAAAGAGGGCAAGATTAGAGAAATGCAGCTATCTTGGGAAGTAGTTAAACAGATAGAGGGGAGCGAGTCGATGATAAGATTTGAAAGCAAGGATGAAAATTCTTAGTTGAGACATTCCTTAACTGGGAGCCACTACAGGTCAGTAAACACTGTAAAACAAGCCAAGGCATCACAAACACTCAGATAAAATACCTCTGTCAGAACTCATCAAGAATATTAAGATATCTGAACATATCTGAAGAATTTCCAAGATTCCTGCTCCAAGACAGAAACCATAAATTTAAAAGTGACAAGGCTATGAAGTTTCTATATGACTTTTTCCTTCCCCCTCAAAGTTGTTGCCATGGTATATAAGAAAAGACTATGATCCAAGTATTGTTTGCATGGTAATTAATTCAACAAAACTATGTTGAATTTTGGGTCCCAATTTAACATATCATCCATAAGACTCACCTGTCCTTTTAGATGAACCTAAAAGATCCTATCTGATGAGCAGTACAGGCCATCTGGCATCCTGGCCAATTTTTATCCCTCAATGAGCATAACAGAAACTGATTGACTTACCATCTTTCACGCCAGCAGGATTTTCCAAACCCGCCATTGTGAATGGAGATTTGGATGGCCACCAAATCCTCTGACCTTGCTGCAGCAAGGAACATGGCGTGAATGGTAGGTTGGTCACACCCTATATCTTGTTGCTTTGGTGGGACATTACCTTGTGTAAACTGGCTACCATGATTCTCTACATTACAATAGTGATGCCGCTTCAAAAATATTTAACTGGCTTTTAGATATCTTGAGATCAAAAAATGCGTTATGCAAGTCCAAGTTCTTCAACAACACAGAAACAAACCTTGGCACCAACTCTCAGTTTTCTCTTCAGGAATGTTCAATGCCCTCAGTTTGCCCATATGAAATGAATGTCAAGTATGTTCTGGGCTGATACCAAGTCGTGCTCTAAGAGGGATCAGCTGCATTTTTACGTGAAGTGTATGTGAAAATGACTCTAACTTTTAAATTTTTCAGGTTGATCTGGCATTTTTCTTTTGGCAGCAAGATTTTGCTTCGCAAGTGATCTCCATTGTTCAGATATGAGTGTGGGAATGGCACACAGATATTAATGTGTGGCATGGTGTTGTGCATGTGTGTGAGGAAGTCTATAGAGACAAATGTGTACTGGAATAAGATGACATAAGTTCTACAAGCAATCCATATATACGGTGTCATCAATTTCTCAACAGAGAACAATGGCTGGATATTAACAGGTTATGTGGGGCAGCAGGTGGGGGAGGCAGTCTGGCACAGGCTTTCAGACAGGGGTTCAGGTTTCCCTGCATGCTGTAAAGTTACAACAATTTCTCTGTCTTCAAGTCCCCCTATCAGATAGCCAAGTTCTGCACACATGAGGATGGCCTCAACTGGAATCTTGGGTTCATGTCACACTGCCTGTACCTCCCATGATTTGCTTGGGCTTGCAAAATCTTACTAACGTCCTGGCTTGAGACAATTCATGCCCCTTTAACCTGTGCTTAACCCTCTCTCCACTTGCATTGTCTGTATCTGTAAAGACTTGATTACCTGTAAAGACTCGCATTCCAACCATTATCTTGCAATTGAGTCTGTGTCAGTTGGGTCCTGTTTGTGAACCCAACTCTCCACTCGCCTGATGAAGCAGCAGTGCTTCAAAAGCTCATGATATCAAATAAACTTGTTGGGCTTTAATCCAGTGTTGTGAGACTGCTTACTGTGCCCAACCCAGTCCAAAGCCGACATCTCCACATCACCTGCCAAAAAGGTTTGACTTCCAGTCAGGTGGGGAATATATTACAGGAGCAGGAAATAGAACCAGATAAAAAATGACCCTGAGCATGTGTGTGTGGATTTGCTTCTGAACTTTCTGGCCCACAAGCAGTACTGTGAAGGCACTCACTTTTTGCCCAAAGCTATTCTCATCTCACTTCAGTTGCCTGACACCCCAGGACTTGGGTACTTGGTCACTCAGTAAAACCTCCCAGTAAAGCAGGTTACATCAATGACTGACAGCCTATGCAAAATATTTAAATTGACAACACATCTCATTGCTCTATCTTCACAGGAGTTAAGTTTCAGATTTTTAAAATTTTAACATCTGATCTGACCAAACTCACTCATTTTTGTGTGCTGAAGTTTAGCCCAATCTCTCCCAGGATATAATTACTGAAGATTTTTGTTTTATGTGGTTGCTATAATGGAGAGATAAGAATTCCTACAAAGAATGTATTGCAATATATTTGGCCAATTGATCCATGTTATTCCAAGTGCCGATTGCTTTACTAATATCTGCTTCCACCATGTAACAAATTCACATGCAAAACATATACTATAGATTAAAAAAAATCACAGATACAACATCCCCTCTGGAAATGTGAGCAATGACAGTTCCAGATAGTGTTATAGTCTTGTTAGACAGCTCCTTGAGTAAGAGGAAGAATAATTAAACTTGTTGATTACAGACACCTGTGCTCACTGGGAAGCACCAACTGAGGAAATGCATGTGCACACAATGTTCTCCCAGCCTGCAGGGGCAAAATCATGAAAAATGCTTTGACTGAAACAGTTGCAATTTCCAGTTTGCTTAAGGCCTAGCAAATCTCTAAGAATGTAATTCATGTACTACCATTTAATTTGTAAGTACCTGTTTGGACAAGCTTAATGTACCATGCTGAGACTCTGCACGGGACAGAACTAAAATCTTTGCATTGAGGCCAGCTCAGAGGGAATGGAAAATAAGTATTTTGTCACTTGCAATGACTGGCATTATACTCCTGGATTTTGGCACATGTTGTTTGATAGCGCTTGTGAAGTAATTTCAGATAGTTTACTACACTGAAGACACAGTATAAATGCAAGCTGCATTTATACTGGATTAGGTATGTATAGAATATCATTAGTTCAAATTCTTTAATATTAGAAATCATGCTATTAAAATTAAAAATGTTAAATGTGATGAACTAATGTAGAACCTTAGTTAAATGATATTCGGAACAGTGTGAACAGTTCTAGTCTCCACACTACAGAAAGAATGTAGAAGCCCTGCAGAAAGCATAAAAATGTTATCTAAGGATGATACCAGAACTGAGAGGGCACAATGGAAGAAAAAGTGCTGAACTAGAGCAAAGATTTGAAAAGCAACATGATCAAGGGTTTTAAAATCATGAAAGCTTTTGATGGGGAAGAAGTTTGATGCTGGTTTAGCAGTAAAGAATCTCAATCATACCTCATCTACATCCAGCATCCACTCTAGTGGGGAATCCAAAACTAGAGAATATAAATATTAGTCATTAAGAAATTTTTCAGAGTCGTGAGAATGTGGAACATGTTAGTATACAGAGGGTTTGAAGCAAACATGATAGATGCTTTTAAGGGCAAACTAATTAAGCACGTGAAAGAAAGGGAAGATATGCTGTTAGGTAAGTTAAGATAAAGTGGGACGGGGTTTGTGCAGAGAATATATACTATCATGATCTACAAAGCTAAATGGCTCATTTCTTGGATATAAATTTTATCTAATTGAGAACTGTTTGTATTTAATAGAATTGACTCGTTACTAATTGCTCACGTTTACAGCCAGTTAAAATTTAAAACTATTCTTTAAAAGGAACTTTAATCTAGTCAAGCTCTCTTTCTCCCATCATTTTGCTTCTCAGAGCTTCCTGCTGAGAAGTCTGAAGACCATGAACTCTGGATGCGAACAGGACTCAGTTTGTCACGATGCTCTCCATGATACTATCATAACTGATCAGCGCTAACACATGGAGGAGAGATACTAAAAACATTGGCTCACTTGAAGATTAAGCAACAGCCTCAAAAACTAAGATTAGGGTTTCCCTGATTTGCTCACCATCACTTCAATTTGCTGAGCAGACAGTTTAGGAGCATTTAAAATAAACATTTCACTTTTAAAACCTCTGAACTACGTGAGCTTGGTTGTATATTTCATTCTCCAACCTAAATAATCAAGAATCTTGGATTGGATGTTTTAGCTGTCCTGCAATGATTCATTAAAGTTAAATGAGCAATTAATTAAACTGAAAACAAACGACACAAGCAGTCAAAATCACATATTATTTAAAACCTGAAGCTGATTTGGAAGCTTTAAATCAATTACAAATATAACAACAAATACATTAGTTCCAACACAACTGGATTATAAATTAGCGATTTAAGATTCTGAAAATAGCCAATGTATCATTGCTTTCCTAAATCTCCTCAGTTTTTGTTCTCTGGAGTGGGACCAACGTTCTTTATGGTTGCATAAAGAACAGAAGTGGAATGGAATGAGCATTATTGCAAGTTAGTTTGAAATTGGCAAACATCTGCTATCTAAAATTAGCATTTTTAAGTGCTACCCTTAAGATAAATACGTATCGGGGCGCTGACCTCCTCGTGAACCTGCTCCTGGGCCTGGTGAGACGTGCCATCAATAGGTCCAGGCAGCAGGCGATCGACGGGGCCGTCCATCCCAACTGCCTGTCCTCTATCGCGGCTACGTTTGTGGCCAGATGTCCCTGAAGAGACAGCATGCGGTGTCCACGGGCGCTGTCGACGCCTTTTGTGCCCGCTGGGCATCGCAGAGGCTGGAGTGTGTTATAGACCTTTACAATCACATTTTGATTTAGTGTTTTAAGTTTCCTTTGGACTTTGGTTTCTGTTTGGGCCGTCCCCTCTTCCTTTTTGGGGGGTTGCCCCTTTTAATTTGTCCCTAAGTTAATTTGTGTTAGTTTTACTTGTCAGGTACCCTTCAGATATAGAGAAAAAAAACTACTGTCCAAACTCTGTATATATGAATCTATTCTATGCCTGCAGTGCCCAAAGGCATTGCTGTGAAGTGGTTGGCTATAGTTTATGTCCTGAGGCATTATTTGTAGCCTCAAATTTCTATACATCACCACTAGATGGCTCTACAACAATTATCATATCCTCCAAACAAAAACTTTGAATGCAATTCAATTTTAACACTGCCTGAGAGATACAATTAACATTATTTTTTCTATTATATTTCAATATTCCCCCTTTCCCTTATCAAAATATAATATCTCCACCCAGAAAGGAAAGCTGCTGTCTCCATCAGGTTCATTCCCCAGAAACAAACCTTGGTAAGCTTTGCATCATCATCATCATCACCACTCCACACAGACTGAGATGTTGGTTGGATTTCTCTGGCAGCTAGTGGATCATCCCCATGCCATGGGTTTCCCAGGCCGTGAGCATGAAGATTGGGATGCCCTTTAACAAAAGATGCCCTGATCCCTGAACAGTGGGGCTGGCCAGCTCGTATAAATGAAAGTTTATTTATTACTCACAAATAGGCTTACATTAACAATGTAATGAAGTTACTGTAAAAATCCTCCACTTGCCACACTCTGGGGCCTGTTTGAGTACATTGAGGAAGAATTTAGCATGGCCAATCAACCTATCCTGCACATTTTTTAGGGCTATGGGAGGAAACCGGAGCACCCGGGGAGAACGTGGAGACTCCACAGACAGTAACCCATGTCAGAAATCAAACCCTGGTTCCTGGCTCTGTGAAGCAGCCTTACTAACCATTGAGCCACCATACCATACATTGTAGGATGCATAAATTTGCATCCATCAGCTGGGTGAATCCCACCTGATATGTGCTGCCAACATCAGCACAAAATCTCTCCATTTTCATGCCAGCGAAGGTACTTCAGGTTTGGGGTTGAAGGTCTTTTATCATAAAGAAGTTGTAATAATCTGATGCAAGAAAGCTGGTCCAATTCAGACTAATTACATCTGGATTCCATCATGTAAGTCAAGAACATGGAGGCTAAAATGTGATCTTTATTAAAGGGATAGACACTGAGCAAAGCTAGAAGGAACTTGAGGGTAAAATTATAAAATGTTTATCAGCCATTTATGTTCAGAAAATAAAACAGCGAATAAAAAGAAAACCAAAAGGTACACCGTAGAAACAGATCCTTCAGCTTTACATGCCTGAATATTGCAATAGGATTTAACCCACCTCCAATGCATTTTGGCCCAAGAATGTGAAGACCGCCAAGCATCAATATGCAAAGTACCGAGTTCAAAGCAAGTATTTTATGTGAATTGTTGGTGCATATATTTTTGTGACTTATTTTCCTTTTTTATTTTTGTTAATAAATATTTTACTTTTCCCTACAAATACTTCTGCACAAATGAGTGATTGAGAGTAAATTACAGTTTTTAGAAGGACGGTATATCAGAGACAGTGACCCCAACTAAAACTCAGATTTGTCTTAAGGTACAGGAACACTGGGATGAGACTCCATGATTGCTGGAGGAATTAGAGAATCTGGCGGCAAGTGTTGGGACCTGGGAGAGTTGAAAATAATGACAATGCTTGGAGTCACTGAAACTAACTCAGAGATCAGAAAGTACTGAAAATGCAGTCTGTATGTTTGCGAATACCAAGAGTCATTGAAAGACCTGGAATTGGAAGTCTGGAATTCTAGGGTCCAGCAGGACTGGTGAGAAATAGGATCTGGTAGTATTGTTAAACCACCAGACTTCAGCCATCAATAACCAGCTGTCAGTTGTGTTATCTGACTCTACAGCCACTCTATTTGCATCCTCACTTAGCTCTGACTGCTTCCATTATTATTCACCATTCTATGTGTTTCTGCCTTGAAAGCATTTGTGGGCAAATTTTCGCTTATAATAAATGGGCAGAAAATCAGTGTGTTTTTCCTATTTAAAAAAAAACACTATCTTAAATTTCAATATACTCTTTGCATCACTTGATTTCTTTCCATGTTTTTAAGCACACTTTTCACATCAACATTTTGTTGTAATTCCCTATCTTTTTAATGTCTTTTGCCTACATAAGCTTGCCACACTAACTGCACAATTCTATGGGGGAACAGTCTTTTCTGCCAGCTTGGTTTGCATCTTGATTCATCACTTAAGCTTCAAGAATGAATACTACTTAATCTTGATTGAAGAGAGGAGAGAGTGGAATATAAAATGCCCCTTGCTACTTTGTCAACTCCTACTGCCCATTCAACTTTGACATTCTCTCCTTCATACTTCCCATTTCTGTCCTCCCTTTTTTGCACTCCCCTTTCTTCCCATTGCTGATGTCACTAGCAGAATGTGCAATTACAGGGCAACAGGTTTACAAAGAGATTTTCCATTATAATTATGGACATTACAGAATACACCACTATGAAAATGTAAGTTATCATTACCCAGTTAGCTCGTTAACATGCTTTCAAAAAAAAGAACAAAACCAATTTCTCTCTTACACTTGCACACTTTTCTGTCCAGACAGGACAGGATTCACACCAGCTGGAGGAAACACATCAATATCAATTAGATCACTTCCTGAATGTGAGGAAGTTTGTCCAAATTCCATTTCCTCAAGTATAAAAGTGGTTTAAAAATTACTTGTATAGTGGAAATTAAATCTGAAATAGTTGTACTATCTTGATTAAAGGAAACTGAACATACTTTGTTTACACTCAAAAACAAAAAGATGTGATTGTATTAAATATTCAAACAATGATTGAATATTGATAATTTTTGTTAAAGTACTCTGATTCTGCATGATTTAACACTGACCATTCAATTCACCTAAAATTAAACTTAATTTCACTTCTTTTGTTTGATTTAAGATGACTACTCATTTGTGAACAATGGTTGTAGATTGTATAACAGCCAAGAACGACTTGTCAGGTATAGTTAAGTTTGGGAATATCATTAGTTTTACACTATATTTCAATTTGGAAATAGAAACAGGGCATTTGAAGAGGTAAATGAGAGAAATATACAAATTTGAAATATCTTTCTTTCGAGCCAATTATGGCTGCAGAGACACTGAATACATTTGCTGTAATTTACAAAATCCTCTGGATCCTTGGAAAGGTCCCAGTGAATTAGAAAACATCAAATATGACAACACTATTTAAGAAAAGGGTGGGGGGTGCGGGAGACAGAAAACAGGAAACTATAGATCAGCTAGTTTTCTATCTATCATTTAGAAAATATGAAAATCCATTAATATGGAGGCAGCAGAGTATTTAGAAAAGTATAATACAAATTATAATAATACATGTCAACACAGGTTTGTGAAAGGGAAATTATGTTTGACAAACTTAGAATTCTTTGAGGATGTAATAAGCAGGTTGATAAAGGGGAACCAGTAGATGTAATGTCTTGATGTAGTGATGCAACTGTACAAGGCATTGTGAGACTGCACCTTGAGTACTGTGTATACTTTTGGTGTCCTTTTTTAAGGGATATGATTGTATTGGAAGCAGTTCAGAGATGGTTCACTGAGCTGATTCCTGGGATCAAAACATAGTCTTTGGATCCCAGGTTAACTAGTGTAGGCTTGTACCCTTTGGAGTTTCAAGAGTAAGTCATGATCTTTTGAAACATAAAATTCTGAGCGGGATTGACAGGGTAGACAGTGAGAGGCTATTTCCCCTTATAGAGGAATCCAAAACCAGGGGGTGTAGTTTAAAAATAAGGGGGATTCCATTTAAGGTAGAGGTGAAAAGGAATTGCTTCTCTTAGACAGTCATTAAGCTTTGGAATTCTCTCCTTCTGTGAACAGTAACATCGAATACATTCAAGGCAGAGTTAGACAGATTTTGACATGGAGAATCATAGTTATGGGGGAGCGTGAGAGGTAGAAAAGTACAGTAACACCACAGTCAGATCAGCTATGATTGTATTGAATAGCTGGACAGACTTGGAGGGCCAAGTGGCTGACTCCTATGTCTTACAATGTTACCAATTAGAAGAATAATAAGTGGAGGCAAACCGGCCACAGAAGAGAATGGAAATAGGTACTGTAACTGACTAATACGATTTATTGAAAATTGGGAACAAACTTGAAGGCTCTGACATATTCTGAATTAGGTCTCAAATATCACAACTACATTACAACCTCACTACTATTTCACTGTCACTAAAGATTTTATTCTCAGTACAAACTGGTGCAATTTATGCGTGCGTCATTCTTCATAACCTTGTTGCGTAAGCAAGATGCTAGTGTCCGACTATATGTTCGCAGCCAATGATATATCCACTGTAACACTTGAGATTGTCAATCACATCACCAGCTGTGATCTGCAGCCACACAACAGCACCTGTCACTGAACCTCGATTTCTTGCAGTGATTACCACACAAGATTTAAAAAATTGTTCATTACACAAGCTTGTACAGAACTTGTAAAAACAGCATAAAGCACATCTTGCAACAAAAATGAAGAGCTGCTGTGTGCTTAGGTTTGAAGAAAAACGAGGATCAATGCCAAAACAAGAAAAAAGAAAAATTCCCCTAGCTCTGCGAGAAGCTCTAATATGATATAGCCCTAAAACAAACTATTTGCAACTCACAATTTGATCCAAATACTATTCTTCACTGTGCCAAAAACCCTTCTGGAAAAATCTCTTTGAAATAGATTCTGCCAAAATTTCACTGCATTGTAAATTTAACTTGTCAGCACAAAAACCCGCTGTCAGTTGTTTAATTTCCTTAAGAGCTTGCCACATTCTGTACAGTACATCGGAGTTTGTAACAGTAATGTTAGCACACTTGGAGTTTATTAAATCTCATTATTATAATTTATTGTATTAGTTGCTGGTCTAGACTTTTGAATGCAGTGAAGATGTGAATTTCAGGTTCAGCACAGCAAATTTCTTCTGCAATCCAATGAAGATCTAAAAACATTTGCATCATTTTCAGAAGGCATCTGTTTATTTTCTTTCGTGCATATCTTAATTTTGTAACAAAGTTAAATTAGTTTGTGTAAACAATAAAATTTAGTCGGAGATAACAGGCCACACAATCACTAATTTCATAAAATCTGAACTTGACTATGGTGATCCAGCACTTGCTAATTCATATCATCTCTCTCACCCTTCACAACTTTCAAACAAAAATAATGTTAGTTTAGCTTAGTTGTGATAGGGGATTTTCACAGTAACTTCATTGTAGTATTAATATAAGCCTACACGTGACTATTAAAATTCATTTATCACTCCCACCTTGAGTGCATAATCTAGGTTAGTTCTTCAGTGCGGAACAGAGAACTGAATGTTTGGAGGTTTCATCTTTTGGATGCAATCTCATCTGATCCTATGACCATATTTGTAATAGAGCAAGGCACTCCACTGGTGTGCTGGCCTATTTTTATCATGCCATCAACACTGGTTAGGCCTGCTAAGTGGAAACCTACCTCACGATTCTTTGTGGGACTTTGCTGGGTGCAAATTGGCTGCTCTGGATGGCTATGGACTTGCATTACATAATTATCTAACTGTAAATTTTAGCCCAGTGATATGAAGGGCACTATCTAAATGAAATTTTTTTGTGCTGCACACTGACTTTTCACTCTTCATCAATGTTTGTTTTGCATTTGACCTGAAGCCAAAACTCTTCCTTCCTCCCACAATATTGTGCTCCTCTAGTAATTACTAGGAATGGTTTGCTCACGAGATGCTCATTCTGGCCAATAAGACCATCTATTCATTTTGGAGGAATATATTAAAATAAGCTGATCAATTAAGTGTGAGTGGAAAAAAGGACAAGGTAAGCTTAAAGTAGATAATATAAATTGTATGGCATTTGAATTGCCCCTATCTACCTAAATACCGAAAACAACTTCAAATTAAATTTATCTGAATAGCGTGCATCTGGAAAGCATAATTTCTAAATGTTGTATTACGTGATATAAGCAACTGTATAATTTTGTGCAGTTACTTGATATATGCGTGTGTATTTTGCTTGAAGACAATATAAATTCCTTACGAGACATTTCTAACCTTGTATCTCAAATGGATATTCATGAAAAATGGACTACGACTGCAATATTCTGCCACTTCAAGTAACAATCCAGACAGTCTGAAGTTCTTAACATCAATTATAGCAGAAACACACAAGATGGACCAATGCTGATATATTACATATAGTCGAGTCATTTGCTCACTTACCAAGCAGAGACCTTCTCATTAAGGCAGTAATGGAACACAGTAATAGAGAAGTTGAAGAATGGCCCCCTCCAGTTTGGAAATACTGAAGCTTGGCAGTTAGTTTTCCAGTACTTCAGCTATCCCAAGGGCAGTTATTTTTGCAATGGTCTCGTAAGAAATATGTCTCGTCTTCAAGCAAAATGCACACATATATCAAGTAACTATACAAAATTACACAGTTCCTTATATAACATAATACAACATTTTGATATTATGCTTTCCAGATGCATGCTACAAACCTCTTAAGATAAATTTAATAACCTAAACTATAAAGTTTACTTGTTACACAGGCAAAACATGTCTTGCCAAAACTCAAGTTCATTTGCCAATACTAAATTGCATTTGAACGTAGACACAGAGTTCACACGCAAATCCTTACCTCCTGCTCGGTCTCGTCTGCTATAAATGGATTTTAAGAGGGGGGAAAATGTGGAGTTATGTTTCAAAGTCCATTATTTAAATGGCTTGTACCCTGTAAATTCCAACACAATGTAGTCTCTGCACATATGGGATCTATTGTGAGCAGACAGTTCACCAGCTGCAGTGGTGACCATGGACCACAAACAAATCAAGTTGATGCCAGTTTCACAAAAATGGTGTTAATAAGCCACAAACAAAGTCAAACCCAAAAGATCACCACTGTATGTAGCACTTATGTCACACACAGAAATGACAGATGTATCATCATAAAGCAAGGAATTACAAAGCACTATACAATTACCACTGGGCTTTAGGATAACTTTTGAATCTAAGTTTTATTGTGTATGCATTTATCAGTGTACGTGGATGTATGTAATTTCCCTATATCCCAAGTAAGTGGATCATTCAGATCTGACACATACAAATGAAGAACAATCTAACTTGATCAATGGGTGGAACTAAGCCAACTAATCTCAGCAACAGCAGTGTCAAAGCATATCAAACAGCTTCAGACCTATAGCCTATGAAGCGGAGTACATTTAGCCACTGACCTCTGTTCTACTGAAAATGTGCTCTGTCGAACATTATTGGTTCAAGTTATTGCAAATAGTTTTCTAATACTCATTGTGAAGGCTTACAGGTGAAGAAGACTGGTTCTTAATAAAGTCTTAAGATGACAGCGGGCACTCTTGTAATCACAGCTCTCCAAGAATCAGTGCTTTCCGGAGAGCTGAGAGAAAATCAGTTTGTGAAGAAAGAAATACATCTACAGTCTAGTACAGGGACTCTTAACTGTTTTGATCCTAAAAAAACCCTCTCCCACGACATCTTCCCTCATTCCATAACACAGGTATTTTTTCTGCATAAAAATAAGCTGTACAATGAAATATATATTATGCACTTTACTTATTTGATGTGAAACTAAATGTGGCCCACTTTCCAGTGTTTAAAAAGACAGCACTACCTCCACAACCAGACTGAAATAAACCTGTTGGATTGGAAGTGCTTTGGAAAACAGGGAATCTTTGTGTTCATGACTGGCTGAAAAGTACTAAATCTTTTTCTGGCAACATCTGCATTATTTGAGGCATTATTACTATTTTTGTATGACAGAATATGAACAGATTGTGGGAGCTCCATGTGGCCAATGTTTAACATATCATAGCAGCCATGTGACTAAGCACTTCTCAGGCGCTTGTTCAACTGCTCCTAGCATGCCTAAGTGTCAGATCACAGAACAATTCACCTTCTGATTCAACACCATTACTGTTTATCAAAAGAGGGTCAAATCTATCAACCTCTCCAGCTTTTTTACTTAGTTGTAGAATTATTTTTTCACACCAATCATTTTTATTCAAAACTGGTTTAGCGTTATTTTAATTTTCAAAAAAAAATTCAGTCAAAATATGTTTTTGGTGATTTTTTAAAGATTTTCTCCTGTGTCAGGTACAAGAGACTGCTGTCAATGGTAGTAGATGAAATCCTGATAACAAAGCTTATGCTCCCAATTCCTAAAACAACATCCAGGGTGGGCAAGAGCAGCTGGTACTGAGGGAGGGAAAAAACAAAGCAGTCTACCACGTGCGCACTGACACACACACACACACACACACACACAGTGACAAATGTGGGTAGAAACCAAGTCTAAAGCGGTGTACCGGTGTCACAGGAGTGAACCCCTGTTCCAGGGGGATCTAGAATGCTGCACATAACAAGCCAGATGATGAAATATTTTGTAGGGATTGGAAACCCATGACTATATTCAATGTATCATTTTGGTTCAATGGAAAAGCATATCTTTACAACTATAAAGTCTAATTGTCAAGAAAATAGATGGGTAGGTCAGAATTAAATTGGTGTTTGGTGAGAGAGTTTTTACTGATTGCAGTGCATCATTAGTTTCACGTTACAACTCCTAAATAAACAGCATTTTAAGTTTGTATTGCACTTGAAGCAAAATGTGTTCATAGCGTGAAGCTTCCATGGTGTTGCTAACAGATAATCTGATTAATTGCCTTTTTTATAATAAGATTATACAACGTTTTGCACAATGTATTATTTTAAGGTAAAGCTGTACTTAAGATAATTTATCCCTTTAAAATCACAAAGTCCAATTTCTAGCATGAAGTTACTCAAAATTCAGCTGTTTGCTGAGTAAACTTTGCACTTCAAACAAAGCTTATCAGTTCAGTTTATTGCACAACTTGTTTTCCACCAATAAAGTATGGCAATTTGGCACATGACATCTGTGTGCATTAGATATACTGACCCTAAATTCCATTGGATTATTGCTCCTTGTCTGAATCCAAGTTCTGGAGTCCCTGAACCAGAGGAAATAGTTTCTTGGTATCCACCTTTTCAGACCTCTTTATCCCATTTTAAGATATTTCAATTAGACCACCTGATCACCTAAATGCAAGACAATGCAAACCAATTAATGCAACCTATCCTTATTATTTCAATCCTTTAAGCCCTGGTATAATTCTCATGAATCTGCATTATATCTCTTTCCAAGGACAAGTGAGTGTGAATCCAATTCACTTTGGCAGACACTGATCAGCAGTAATTCAGACATTACAATTATTTTGACATATTTTTGGAATTGAAAAGTGTACTTCACTACAGCACCAAACTTCAGCTTGCATTACAAACAGAATTCTATCATTGATCAGCTAGTTCTGCAGAGACAATGTTAGTCCCCACATGTGAAGGCAATGCTCTTATTCTCTTTAAAGGTGCAAAAACATCTAACTCGTTGAGAAAGGAAGGGGAGTGAGGGAAAGAAAGAATTGAAAAAACCTTTCCAATACTTTCAAGATCTGAGCTACCGGCTGACTTTTCTAACAACAGAGATGCCCAGATAAAAACAAAATAGGTGAGATGGAAAGCAAAAAAGAATAAACATGAAAAACCTGCCATATATAAAAATATACATGCATAAAATGCAGAATTTCCAGCATCACTGTGCTTATTTTTGTTCAGCCTTCCATGTATTTGAACATTTTTAAAAAATCATTAAGGTAGCAATCACCTGAATAAGCTCCTTATGAGGCCTGCACCACACAAATTCCTCTTTAAAAAGAGACAGTTTGAAACTATTTCACTAATATCCAACATTTCATGCCTCTAGTTGGCAGGGTTTTGTATTCAATGATCACCTTTCTGTGAAGCCTATTATATTCTACATTTATCGGGTTGATGCAGGCAAAATACTAATAATTAACATTATCCAGCTGGATCTTTTACCAATTAAATATTATTGCAGAAGAAAATCTGATGAAAATCAGACTGAGGGAAGAAGGTAATATTGTATAAATGTTGAAGTGTGTTAAGCTGCAAAATGCTTTTAAGGAAGATCCATCCCTAGAAATTATTTTTATAAATACTGCAGGTAGATAAAACAATCTCCCCCCTCACACCTGCCCAAAATATTCCTTCTAGGTACAGCACTGAGGAAAGGCTAGCTCTTCATTTATTCTCGTCATCCATTTTGGATCTTGTTTTGAAACAAAAGGCTAAATTGTATATAAAACTAAGGAAACAATTTAGTAATCAGCTTTCTTTCCCAGTTAGAGAACACGGCTGCTGAGAATTCTGGTCAAATAAGCATCCAGGACTTTTACTGACAGTTCTCTTACAGTATGCATGAATATTTTTTATTTTCCTGATTACTTTTGAATTTTGGACAGACTAAAATAAACGAGTTGCAACTGATATAATCATTTTCAAAACAGAAAAAATTTAATAGTGCTCCTCACTCAGTCTTTCTTCTCCGATGTATTTGTTTCCAACTCTCTTGTTAATTGTAGCTGTTGGTATACAATATTCACCAAGTTTTGTTTTATGAGTTAAGAGAGGAACTGAGGAAGGGCAGTCTCACCAAGCTGGACAAATGTCATTGAAATTTACCAAGCGTTAGATTATTCACCCACTAATAGGGAACGTGAGCTGGATTAAGACCATCGTGAGGCAGAGTAGTTTTACCCTACTGTTGGTAAAGTGTTGTTAGAATAGTAATCCTGCTCATTTGGTGTATGTGCTTGGCTGAGGACCAAATGGTGCAAAGCTACCAACAGTGGGATAATGACTGAATTTCTCTAAATCAGATCCTGCCTCAATAGGAATCTTTTATGTCAAAGTCTGCAGAGAGATTGGAAAGTGGCAAGAAAGGACAATGCACTTTGGTTAGTCACAGAGGATATAATTTGTGACCTATCAGATATTGCTTCGGTCAGTTAAATTAAAGAGGTCAAAAGCAAATATATAACAGTATTTAACAATTTCTTAAACAATTAAATTGGTGTTTCAAATACTTACCATTCCCAAACTGAACTGTTGATCTCAGCTATTCAGTTATGGTGGTGCATTAAGCAAAAAAACAGATGTTTCCCTATGGGAAGAGGGTGTGGTGGAACAGACTAAAATATCATTTACCATATGCACTTCTGAGACTTTCCAATGTTATTAATTAGACAGCTTTTAATTTTAAGCATGAAGCTTACATTTAAATCATTGTATGGAGTTAAAAATACAATGCTAAATGTATTGCAATTATACGAAAAATAATATAAGGCAGTATTGAATGAAGGTTTCATCATTGGCTGGAGAGCTGGTAAAAGCTTTATACTGCCTCTTTTAGAAAGGCCTGCTGTATTAAGTGCCATAAGCACTTAGCTGGACAGTGCTGGCCTGCCCCAAGAACAAGGAAGATTGGGGAGAATCTCACCCACTGAAAGCTGGGACCTATATCTCTAGTGAATGGCAGGGACACTGGGTGGGCTATTGGCATGACACCTACTCAAAGCCTTGTATCATCACAAAGTTGCAGGACACAGGTGAATGATGGCAGCAGGGAGTTGTGGGGTGGGGGTAATAAAAGGGGAGAGGAATGAAATGAAATGAGGTGGACGCAGGAAAAAGGGGGACGAGAAAGCGCGGGAAGAAGGGGAAAGCTCTCAACAAGTGTCCCCTTCCCTAACAAACCTGCTTGTCATGTTCTCTGCATTGTAACACTCAAACTCACCATCAGGTGGAATTCTCCCAAGGCCCCACCAGCGGTTCAATGGTAGAGGCCAAAGAGTTTTGGAGTTGGAAGGGGAGAGAATTTGGCAAGAAGCTCAAAAATCTGTTATATATTTACTGTGAATTTGTAGTGTGATCTTGTTATTCACCATGGTGGATTGGAAAACACACTGAAGGCTGGCATAAAATTCATTTGCATCCCACTAATGGGATGCAAATTGGTTTCCCAACAATCTTCAGTGGGAATCATGATCCTCTACTGTGAACAGTGTTGGAAAATCCCACTGTTATTTCCCTCCAGAATGAAGCTGCTTTTTGGATCTCCAGCTGAATTCTCCTCCTGTCAACTGCCAATCATCCTGCTGTCTTATGTAAGATCAAACCATTCAGCAAAACCCAAAAATGGAATTCGTCTGTCATCTATGTGCCTATTTCTACATATACCACACATATACTTTCCCTGTGAACTATTACTCCCACTTAACATAAGCAAATAATTTTAGTCAATGAAACCAGTTCAAATGACATTACAGAACAAGCTGAATAAAAGGTAAATAGAGATCATCCTTAAAACAATTTTAACCCAACCTGCTGAACAAAGTACAAATTGATCCCAACTAAGAGGGCAATCCAACTACACTGGATTTGGTACTGGGTAATGAACCAGACCAGGTGTTAGACTTAGAGATAGGTGAGCACTTTGGTAATAGTGACCACAATTCGGTTACATTTACCTTAGTGATGGAAAGGGTTAGACATATATCGAAGGGCATAAATTATAGCTGAGGGAAAGGTAATTATGAGGCGATAAGGCGAGATTTAGGAGTTGGGCCGAGAGGTGGCAAATGGAGTTTAATATGGAAAAGTGTGAGGTGATTCACTTTGGTAAGAGTAATAGGAGTACAGAACATAGGGCTAATGGAAGGACTCTTAGTAGTGTCGATGAGCAGAGAGATCTTGGTGTATACGTGCACAGCTCCCTGAAAGTTGGAATCCAGGTTGATAAGTTTGTTAAGAAGGCATATGGTATGTTAGCTTTTATTGGTAGAAGGATTGAATTCTGGAGCCATGAGGTCATGTTGCAACTGTACAAAACTCTGGTGCAACCACACTTGGAGTATTGCGTACAGTTCTGGTCGCTGCATTATAAGAAAGATGTGGAGGCATTGGAAAGGGTGCAGAGGAGGTTTACCAGGATGTTATCTGCTATGGTGAGAAGGTCTTTTGAAGAAAGGCTGAGGGACTTGAGGTTATTTTCACTAGAGAGAAGAAGGTTAAGAGGTAACCTAATTGAGGCATACATGATCAGAGGATTAGATAGGATGGACATTGAGAGTCTTTTCCCTCGGATGGTGATGGCTAACACGAGGGGACATAGTTTTAAATTAAGGGATGGTAGTTATAGGACAGATGTCAGAGGTAGGTTCTTTACTCAGAGGGTAGTAAGGGCGTGGAATGCCCTGCCTGTAGCAGTTGTGGACTCGCCAACTTTAAGGGCATTCAAATGGTCAGTAGATAGGCATATGGATAACATTGGAATAGTTTAGGGTAGAGGGTCATTAGATTGGTTCCACTGGTCGGCGCAACATTGAGGGCCGAAGGGTGTGTACTGCGCTGTAAATGTTCTATGACTGCTGCATAGGCTGAAAATAATTTCCCAATCCTGAATATCCCAAGTCTGCTTTCAACTGTACAACAATGTGCTGTCATCAGAAAGAGGAATGTCAACTTCTCAACACTGGAGGCAGAAACTGTAGAGGGGTATAGGCACAGATAGCAAGTTTTTGAATCTGCACATCATGCCATATGCTAGTATCAATATTTACTTGGAGCCAATGAGAGAGCACTGGTACTTACCAGTGGCTAGGAGGCCCAGTAATTCCAAAGGGCCTGCCAAAGTTATTTGCCTAGCAGCCAGCCCAAGTGAAGGATGGTTCTCAGGCACAGTGACCTTTGACTAAAGGCTGCAGCCAGGACTATTTAGGATAGTCCCAACAACTGAAAAAGCTTGGGAGTTGGTTTGGAGGGGTCTCATGGGTCAGTGCAGGAAAGCAATCTTGGGGGTGGTGTGATAGTATGAGGATTGATTTGATCATGATTTGGTCACATGTATTGGATACAGTGAAAAATATTGTTTCTTGCATGCTGTTCTGACATTACATACTATTCGTAGAGTACATAGAGGAGAAGGAAAGGAAAGGAAGCAGAATGTAGTATTACAGTCAGAGCCGGGGTGTAGAGAAAGATCAGCTTAATATATGGCAGATCCATTCAAACGTCTACGTATGATATGCTTTGTTTGTATAGCGCGTAAAAAACAATACTTTTCACTATATACTAATACATGTGACAATAATAAATCAAATCAAAGTCTGATGGAAGAGGTGGTTTGAGAGAAAGAGAGAGAGAGAGCACAATTTCAAGGGAGAGAGAGAGTGGGAAAGATCACAACAGGTTTGCTTGAGGGACCAGGGTGGAATATTCCTACTGCATCCTGCTGTCAGGTTTCCCAGCTGTTGCATTCAAATAGCTCCTGAAACTGGAGGAACTGAGCCTCACTTAAATATTACAATCACTGGCTAACTTCTCAAACTCAGCATAGTTAAACTATAAATATGTGCATTGTTGGTGGTTTGGGATTCCATTTCATATTTTACAAATATAATGCTCCTCCTGACCCTCTTTTTTCCGACAAGTGGCAGGGATGGAAGGGACCTGCAAGTTCAAATCAACTTCATCATGAGGCAATTAAAACAAAAGAACAATACGGAAACAGGTCCTTCAACCCTCAAAACCTACGTTGATCATGCTGTCCTATCTTGTCAAACCACTCATCTCCCTCTATTCCCCGTCAGTTCAAGTGTCTATTCAGATAAGTCTGTTTATTTCCACAATTTCCAGTCAACAGATATACACTATTTTGGTGTTCTGTTTTATTGCATCATTTTTAATTGGCATGTTCTAATTTGTTTCTCATCAATAGCAAAGTTCCATCCTATAAATTCGAAGTTATGCAAACATGATTTACATTGTAAGCTGTGCCAAGCCAATCCTGTCACAAATAAGAGATTTGATTTTTAAAATACATAAATTATTTTGGGGATTTTTATTGCTTTCAACAAAACATGGAAGATTGATTTTGCCATGACAAGAAACACATACTCATCTGATAAGTCAACCAATCACTTAAGTTTGTTCATTGCATGGATAAAAATTAGGTCAACCTCGTTAACAGCTCAAGGCTGGCAGAATTGATTTTACATACTTATTCAAAGCTTGATTTTGCTATGCAAGAAATGGTCTTTCTACAGTATATTCACTGTAAGTTGGCATATAAATGTATCTTTAAAGGATTTCAGATGCTCACTCCATTTAAACCCTGCAAAAAAATCAAATTTTGTTCTCCCAAATAGCTACTAAAACCTCGCAAAAAACTATATTTCAAGTATTGACAGAAGACTTCAATGTGCTTTATATAAATAATAAAAGATGGCTGGCAGGGAATTGTTACATCAAAATTGATGCAATTATATAAAAATCTGAGTGAAGCACATCTGATGTATTTGAGATAGTGAATCCTTGTTTCTGTTTGAAGGTTTTCACTACATTCTTAATTGCTACATTATATAAACGCACTCAAATATTCCCTGAATTATGAAAACACACTTGAGTGGTTGGATCACTGGCGATGCAACTTGGACTCTGATCATTGGATGACTGGCTCCATGTTGGCTGCAAATATACGTTAGAAGTGATGACAAAGAGAGTAGTATTACCAGAACCAACACATTTATGGATAGAACATCTCTCCTTCCTTTCAAGGTCACTATTTAAAATATGCACAATAATCACACCAATTTCATCAATGGATTTTCTGTATGCAATGCTCCTTAGCAACAAACTGCACTGAGAATTACTGCATGTGATTTTATCTTACAGTGAGGTTTAACTTCAATACACATGTAGGAATTTCCTTCATATTGCACAGTGGTGGTGGTAGTGAGGTGGCTCCTTAATGAAGTACTAATGGCATATACCACTCCTAGCGACTTTTCATCTTCCCATTTTAGTTCTGTCAAGATTATGACAATTGTATCATTAAAAGAGAATATTCATCTCAAAACACATTCACGCACAAAATACCCAAAAACATTGTTAGACAAGAACTGAGGGTTTTTTAAAAATAGTTAACACTTAACAAAAAAGTGGTTATTTTCTGAAATTCTTCATGAATCAAGTGCCAGCAATTTGGTCTGATTTCCAAAACACAGTGGGAAAGATAAAAAGGTACTATCTTTGGAAGCAGGCCAGAAACAAGATTCCAATGAAAAGCATGGATAGTTCTGCAGAAGCTGCTCGTATATATCTTTCTGTACATTAAATTACACAAAAATGCAACTCTGGTTCTTTCCTCACATGTGTCTATTGGCATAAGAAGTATTCTACAAACTCAGAAATAAGGAGGTGCACAGCTTGAAAAGAAATTCAAGACCACAGCCCTTTCTCAAGATTGAAAGAAAAAAAAACTGTTCCAGGAATAATTTAGTTTGCCAGGAGGAACAAAGTTCTTTTCAGAAATCAGCTTTCAGAGGCACAGGAATATCTATACAGAGAGCCTGGGAGGAGGGCTACATGACTCAAAGTCTTCCATTTATAGTCATTCGGGCAGTGAATAGGCACATTCCAAATGCCACAAGGCATATTCAGGTCCCTTCAATCAACGGATCTGATGTTTATTTTATATCTGACACAGAACACTATCTCGACATATAGCAAAAATACACATGTATGTAATTTATCAGTCATAATGTTTATCCAGGTAGTTTATTGGAAAATTTGACCAGAAAAATATTCACTTTTAGTTGTCTTTAATTGTCTGAGATTCATGTGGAAACTTGTTAAAAAAATTATCCAGGAAGACTTTGAATAAAACCAATACAATTTAATGGCTCTGCAGAGCATTTATGAAAAGGAACGGTGAAAGAACGATTGTCAAATGGAAGTTTGAGTGTGAGACACTTCTGCTAAAAGGAGTGTGTGGCAGACTGTGGGGGTTCTCATACGTCCCAATCAGGCCTCCATTATGTCTTCATTGTTAGAGTAGAAGGTGAGGGTCACCTCCCGTCAAGAAAAGGACAGCTTCCTTTCCCACAGAACTATGGCGGTCAATCAAAAACTCTGAAAGACGAGCCTCATTCTGCAGCCATGATTGAGTACTAATGTCATTTGGATTCAACAAAGCCCAGAAAAGAAAAAAAGGAATGTGCATTACTAACACCACTCTAAAAAAGACAGTTAAACAGAAAGTGTTACTTTGTGAAGGGTGGGGGTTGGGAAACACCAAAAGTAGATTTGTCACCACTTTAAAGATCTTAAAATAAATGTCCCTTAAGTTGCAAAAATTGTAATTTTAGTGTGGTATTTTCCGAATTTTAATCATGAATGTTTGAAAGTGTAATTCAACTGGCAAACCAACACTTTTCTTCAATACAAACAGCCATTCAGGAGTATTGTTTTTAAAGCTCTCAATACAGGGTGTTAAAAGTCAGATGTCTGTACAAATCCATAAGAACACAGACACTAAAATCAAAGTATTTTCCTTTTGATTAAAGTCATTCAGCTATTATAATCCCTGGAGTGCTGCATTTCCTTAGCACTGAAAAAAATGCTTCAAAATGTTTGCTATTTTCTTTCACACCACAAAGTTAAAATGTGGATTCTTGTTCGGAGCTTTTAACTAAGGAGAAGTTTGCAGAAACCAGAAGCAGACTCTCAGAAGTAAAATATCTATCATAAAAATAAAAACCAATGATGGACCACTGAATTCAGTGGAACATTTCAAACATAATGCCATTCTATGTAGAAAAGCAAGATAATAGGAAAACAACACAACAACAATTGAAGAACAAGGTTCCAAAAGCCCCCAGCACTAGTCGGAGAGGTGCTAATATGACAACATATATAAAATATTCCAACTTTATTTCAAATTAAAAATGTAATTTACTGCAAGATATAGTGGATAGAGAAGGTAACTTTATACATGCATCATCCCTTATACAAAAGGAGTTCTATCCTGGTTCACACTATTTTTTCCATACCTATTATCTTAATTTACAAGATGATCAGGGCAAACAGGATAGATACTTCAGCACATTCTTCACACAGAATAGGATCTCACATTAGTCTTGTAGAGTTCATTATGTATGGTGTTTATGTTTTGTTTTACACATCTAAGTATAAAGTTCATGACAAATGGAAACTGGGAAAAAGAGGAAAGACTATGCCATAAAAAACTCTCTTGGAAACGGACAAAAGAGATAGCTCTATTCTACAGAGGATTCAATGGCTGTTGAACCCCCCCTCTGATTGATGTCACCCCAATATTCATTGAACATTTGAAACCAACTTCCTTCTCACGACTCCCATCTAAGAAAAAGGCCAGTGCCAGGATTGTGACAGAAAGGCCCAGAAGACAAATAATGACAGACTGCTTCACAAACTTCCAGGAAAGAATAATGCTTATGTATTGTAGAGGCCAAAGGTAGATTGGCTAAGCTAAATAACAACTGACCTTGCTCTTTGAAATCAATTTTTGGACTAGCAAAAAACCATAGCAGTTTGGTTACTGTTCTGTTTAAAACTGAAATATTACTACTACTAATTACTAAAATTACTAATACTGATGTTTTTCTCCAATGTGGTTTTTCTGTCGTTCCATCCCATTATATTTTTAAGTCTTTATGTATCACAACTCAAAAGCAAGCAACTTTCTTCTCAGTTAGCAGTCAATGCTGCATTGTAACAGAATACTGGGTAATGAGCATGGCTAAGAACAGAAATCTATTGTATAGACAAAACACGTCCATCACAATGTGACACTGAGAAAGAAATAATGGGGCCTCCGGTACTCATCAGCTAACAATAATTTGGCTTAGTTCAACACTTTAATGTTGGTCTGAGGTGCCAAAGACTACCCAAATACAGTGGGAAATGGAAAAGGAGGGATTGGGACGGGGGAGATCAAAGAGTCAAGTGGTTACAGAGATGGCTTTTAAGTTTCCACCAGTCTGCTCTTCCTTGCTCACTCACAAGCAGTGCTGGAAAAGGACAGAACTGTTGGATCCAGCAGTCCTCACCTCCCTTTTATTGCCAGGTTTCACAAAATAAGGGAAACCTCACGAACCAGTAAGAAATTAAAAGTGAATGGTAAAATCTGAGGTACAAAGCCTCATTAAAATACTTAACTGAATATCTGTTTCCTTTAAGCAGTTTGGTCACCCGTTCTTGTTCTTAGAAACACAGAAGGTTTACAGCACAGAAAGAAATCACCTGGCTCATTGTGTCTGCATTATCCTTCAAGGCAAAGATAGCCACGTTCATTATTCAGGGTGGTTGACAAGTTACATAGGTGACTGCTAATTCATAGAATCGCTACAGTACAAAAGGCCGCCATTCGGCCCATCAAATCTGAACTGACCGCAATCCCACTGAGGCCTATTCTAATAACTCCACACATTTACACTTCTAATTCCCCTAACACCATGTTCAATTTAAGTATGGCCTATTAACCTAACCCTCACATCTTTGGACTTATGATCATAATTATGATCTGTTTTGCTGCAAATCGGACAGGAAACCACAGGCAATTGAATTCTGAACATGTTGCTAGCTCAGGATTACCTCGCCTTGAATTTTCACTTTGTCTTTGACGTGTGCTTGTTTTTGAAGGAGACCACAGTTTTCCATTTCATTATGTTCGATGCAGTGATTCTGGACAAGCTTCTCCCAATCCCCAGGGGTGACATCAAAACCTCTATTAAAAGCGTAATTTGGCAGGCTAAAGTCAGGTTGGATTCTAGTTTGAGATTTTTAACATGCTATAAGCCATAAATTCCATTTTTTTGTGGAGAGGGGGTGTTTACAGATCTACACAAGAACTGCCAGAGAACAATAAGAGATTCAAAAATGATACTCAATAATGTTAACCATAAATAAACGCATCACAGTTCACGCTGGAAACATGGTAATGTAGAAGATGTCATGTTGCACTTAAACCGTTAACTGTTTCTCTCCCCATAGGGGCTGCATGATCTGAATTTTTCCAGCATTTTCTGTTTAAATTTTCAACTAACTATTATCCTCAGTATTTTACTTTTATCATTGTGGTAATGTAGAACTTAGCCAGAAAATTATGGAAGGACAATTTGATTTGTGTTTAAATTTTCCCTTTTTAAAAAATTGTTCTTTGGAAACAAGCATTGCTGGCAAGGCCAGCATTTGCTGCCCTCATCAAATTGTCCTATGATAATAATGGTGAGTCGACTTCTTAAACCATTGCAATCCATCTGCTATAGGTACACTCATAGTGCAGTGCTGTAAAAAGTTCAAGGATTTCTGACTCACTGACAGCAAAGAAACAGTTCCACATTACGATGATGTACGATTTGACAGGAAATTGCAAGTTCTGTTGTTCCCATGTGCCTTTTCTAGGTGGTAGAGTTTGGAAGATACTGTCAAAGGAAGCTTGAGAAGTTACTTTAGTGTGTCTTATAGATCATAAGACAGCATAAGAAACAGGAGCAGCCATTCTGTTAGTGCTCTGTTATTGAGCAAGATCATAGATAACCTTCCACAATCCTGTAATATCCCCACATCCCTTAACAAGAACATAAAATTTTAAAAATTTTAATGAGGTTACATGAAAAATATCCTTTTAAGCTTGATCTCACAACACACACAGACTCTGTGCATTGAAGATGGTGGCTGGGTTGAAAACCAAACAATTGCTTTATGCTGGATGGTGTTGAGCTTTGAGTATTGTTGGAGCCGCACTCATCCAGCAAATGAGAGTATTCCATTATCCTCCAGACTTGTGTCTTGTATATGGTGATTTCCTTCCATCAGTTTTCTCACATACTGCATCCACCTCTCTTGAAGACCTTGACTTCAATGTGGACTTGTAAGGTCTCTCCGGTCCCCTGTCTAAATAACCACCTTCAAATGGTGCAAGCAAATGGTTTTTGTTCTACTACTCTTTATAAAGACATACCACCAGGTTCAATCCTGCCTTTATTTGAAGTTTACATTCATTGCTCAGCAGTGCTCACAGGATAACCTTTAGCAGTGGAATTCTGATTAACCACTCACTTATCGATCTTGTTTTTACCTTCATGGTCAAAATGAATTGGCTTAGCACAGGCTACAGATCTAACCGGTCATTAAAACTCAGCTACTTATTTCAATTGGAGGAAATCTTGATGTGGGTTTTCAGGTGGAAACAGAACAACAAACATACATTGTCACTGGTTAATTCCTAAATAAATACGTTTGCACTGGCTAAATCCAGCTACTGTTTTTTAACAAATCACTCTTGGCTTTGTCAGCTTTGACCTGATTACAATGAAATGTTCTGGGTGAACTGGCTTTAAACAAAGTAGTCCACACAGGAATTATTCTGGCAATGGCTAATAGCTATGCTTTTACAACACAAGATAACACATTAGGTACTTTGATAGAATTGTACTTTTTGTTCCTTTTTTTGGTTGCAGGTGATGTAGGTACAATAGGAATGTGAACATGCTCATTGTAAGATGGAAATATTATATTGTCACTTTGTCTACTCATTGCAATACTATTAAACTGCAAAGAGTTAGAAGCAAAAACGTTTGCCAGTAATTAGCTATGCAGAGTCAGTAAGGGTACAAAAAACATTTCCTTTATCCCTGCTGTAGTACTTTAATCCATGTAAAACAAATCCAAATCTGCTATAAAAGTATCCATTTTGCATACAGATTCCATTTTAATTTTTTGTCTCAACTTGTAAATCGTTCAATATATACGAACCATGCAAAATTTTAATATACTTCCATTTATAACATTTTTTTTCAGTCTCTGCCAATTCAAAGGTTTTTTTTCAGTTGCAAACAATGTTACCACAGGGTGCCAAAGCTTTAGGGAAAGCCCTATATAGTCCGGTGTCACGATAGGTTTGACAAGCTGTGCCAAATGGCTTCTTCAGAATACAAGATTTTAATGAAGTGACTGGGTTCTTTGTGCTGCAACTGAACAGCACAGATGCAAAGGTTTTCTGTCAGGAGAAAATAAGTGCTGGTTTTGCTGCATGAAATTTCACGCATTCTCATGCCTGCTACATAGCCATACACTTAATCTGTAATTCACATCACACAGTTCTTCTAACCATCAGCTTCAACACATTAAAAAGTATATTCAAACTATTTGCCGAGTTAACGTTTGAAGAAAGTGCTACCACTGCATTCAAAAAGACTGAAAACTTATACATGTCACTGCACAGCTGTCAACATTCTTCCTCCCCGCCCTAAATTAAATTACATGGATGAAATGCAAGTAGAATTTTAAGAGGTTAAGCATGCTGCACAATTCAGTTATAGAGGGCAAAAGTACCATAAGACCATAAAAATATTTTTTAATTGTGTGATGCAGTTATGCCGGCTATACAACATGCTGGTGAGTGTGAGCATGTGTGAGAGTGTGTGAGAGAGAGTGTGAGTGTGAGAGTGTGTGAGTGAGATTGTGAGAGTGTGTGTGTGTATGCACTCACACGCAGGGTGGAGAGAAATCACCAATTGCTTCTACTCTCTGCAGAAACCACCACTCTCATCAAGACACTTTCTTGATGAAGCACAAAACACAAGATAAAGATTTGCCTGCATTTCACATATGATTTCTCATGCACACTTTTCTTTCCACACAATAAAGAGCACTTTAATTATGCTTTTCTATTTCAGGTCGAGGTTATGCAGTACAAAACTTCTTTTCATCTCACAGGCCCTGTATAAGACCAGAGGCAGAAGAATGCAACAAATGCTCAGACTTGAGAAGCTGAGAAGGTAGGAAATGTTTATTCTATCTGCAATGTTTGGACCAATATGGAACACTGTACACTTTTCAAATCTAAATTCCATTTAAAATTCACTTTGTGTCTTAAAATAACAAAAGGACATTCATCATGGAAATCTGGAAAGATATCTTTCATTAAACTACAACAGTAAACGTCAAGATCCAGTAACTGCAAACTTAATTTCAGTAGTTTCTGAATGCTTGGAATTGTCCACATATGAAACACATAATAAACAGTCTTAGATAATGAGGCCAATAAGTGAAAGATATATTGTGGATATATGTAAAATAGCATTGGAATATGGAACTATAGGTATGAGCATGTGCTAGGCAGAACATGTGGAATGACTGGGAGAAAGATCTTCAAGTTAAAGCAGAAAAATCTATAAAACTGACAGTAAAGATCAACTACATGGATTTGGGCCTGTGCCTGTGGGAGTTTGCGCATTCTCCCCGTGCTTGCGTGGGTTTTCTCCGGGTGCTCCAGTTTCCTACGACATCCCAAAGATGTGCTCTTAGGCTGATTGGCAAAACATATTCTCCCTAAATTGTCTCAAATTTGTTTTCAATGAATAGATCTGTAAACATAGACAGGGATCATGAGTAGAAGTGGGAAGGAACATCGAGGTGGCGGCGCGGGCTCGTTGGGCCAAAGGGCCTGTTTCCCGTGCTGTTTTGTTCTTTGTTCTCTGTTCTTAAAGTGAGAAAAGATAAATGAAGTGCTTAAAATTGACAGGGAGACATAAATAATTAAAAAGTTAGGAAGAGGGTAATTCAAACAGAACTTTTCCACCTATTACTATGGAAGATCACTGAGCAAACAGAGTAAATTGATTCAAGTGACAATTCTGAAGAAAAGAAGGCCAAATGATACTATTAAAAAGGTGTCAGGTATCTACACAATGTCCCAATGGCATCTTTGTCTTTGTTTTTTTAATGTGAGAAATATTGCTATATTATGCATTAAACTTTACAACCATCTTCAGCCAGAAGTACCAATTGATGATTCATCTCAGCCTTCTTTTCAATCCCAATATCACGATGCCAATCTTCAGCTGATTTAATCCACTCTATGTCATATCAAAAATCAGGTAAAGACACTCACTGCAATCCTCGGCCCTGCCATGGTGAAAAACTTGACAGTGGCTGCCACAGGATCTTTTGGTCCTGCCGCTATCAGTGGGGATTTCCCATTGATTTTATATCATGCCACTGGGACATTCATAGCGGGGGTGCACTACTGGGACCAAAAATTCCACCCAGCATGAACAGCCTGTCGTAAAGCAGTGAATACTTGTATTCCAGAACTAGCTGTGCCCTTAGCCAAATGTTTCCAGTACAGATATAATACTGGCATCTACCTAATAATGTAGAATGTTGCCTAGATGTGCCCTGGCCAGTCCACTCTCAACCTTCCCCACAAAGTGATCAAGTGTGTTGTTGACAGTGCAATCAAGCAGCACTCAGAATCACTGAATTCCTATAGTGCAGAAGGAGGCCATTTGGCTCATTGAGTGTGCATCAACTCTCCAACAGCACAAGTTTCCCAGTCCCACCCCACCCCACCCCCATTTGTAACCCAACACATTTATAGCACTAATCCCCCTAACCTACACATCTTAGGACACTAAGGAGGCAATTTAACATGGCCAATCCATCTAACCTGCACTTCTCTGAACGGTGGGAGGAAACCCAACAGACACAGGGAGAACATGCAGATTTCACACAGACAGTGACCAAAGCTGGAATTGAACCCAGGTCTCTGGTGCTGTGAGGCAGCAGTGCTAACCACTGTGCCAACATGCTGCCCAGAAACCAACAGGAGCAGCTAAGTTTGATATCCACTGATATGAAAACAGTTTAAAATTCTCCCAAAGGCAGGTTAATGGCAGACCAGTTCTCCTGCTGCCTGATAGTTGAATTCCATTTCCACTCATGAATGCTCATTAAAACAGTTGCTCGCTGAAACCTTGTCAGGCCTTTACAATCTTGCATCATACCAGCAGGAAATTTCTTTGGCCTCAGACCTGTTTGGAAAAGAGTGATGTACACAAGGCAGAGTAGTTGAGATAATTCATCTGCTTTCTGCACTGTTTAGTGCTTCTGATGTAGTTACTAGTAGTGGACTGGCCAGGGCACATCTAGGCAACATTCTACATTATTAGGTAGATGCCAGTATTATATCTGTACTGGAAACATTTGGCTAAGGGCACAGCTAGTTCTGGAATACAAGTATTCACTGCTTTACGACAGGCTGTTCATGCTGGGTGGAATTTTTGGTCCCAGTAGTGCACCCCCGCTAGCCTTCTTTTCTTCAGAATTGTCACTGGGCAACAATCTCCCAGACTGGAGAGGTGAAGTTGGTGTTCTTCCTGGAGCATTCCTTTGGTAGGAACGTAGGAACAAGGAGTGAAAGGAGGCAATTCAGCCCTCTGAGCCTGCTCCACCATTCTATATAATCATAGCTGATCTCTTATCTCATCCTAGCTCCACTTCACTGCCTTTTCCCTATAGCCCTTCATTCCATTTTTGATCAAATATTTTTCTATCTTTTTCTTGAATCCATTGATTGATTCTGCATCCACTCCACTCTGGGAGAGTGAATTCCATTGATTCAGAACCCTCTGTGAGAAGTAGCTTCTTCTTATCTCTATGTTGAACCTCTTGTACTTACAACTATGATCTTTTTTTCTAGATTGTTCTAGAAGGGAGAACATTTGGTTAACATTTACTTTATCAATCCAACTGAGTTATTTTATGTATCTCAATCAAATTCCCTCTCATTTTTCTGTACTCCAGCAAGTACGAGCCCAAGCTACTCAACTGCTCCTAATATGACAGCCCCTTCAACTCAATTTAGTGAACCTCTTCTGAACCACCTTCAGTGCCACCATATCCTTCCTCAAAGGTAAGCAAAACTGAACATAGTACTCCCAGTGTGGTCTCACCAATGTTTTATATAATTTCTTTGTATTTGTTTACTTTTATACTCTTTCCTTACTTTACTTTAAAAAAGTAAATTCTTTCTTTACTTTTATACTCTAAAAGTATAATTTACTTTCTTTACTTTTATACTCTAGACCCTTTGCAATTCTTTACTTTTATACTCTAGCATAACATTTCTTTATACTTCTTTACTTTTATACTCTAGACCCTTTGCAATTCTTTACTTTTATACTCTAGTATAACATTTCTTTATACTTCTTTACTTTTATACTCTAGACCCTTTGCAATAAATGCCCAGATTCCATTTGCCTTCCTTATAACATTCTGCACCTGCATACCCATTTTCTGAGTTTCATATACAAGGACACCCAGATCCCTCTGCACAGATGCTTCTTGAATCTGTTTCCTATTTCAATAGTAAATTGCCTTTTAGATTACAAGCCAAAATGGATAATGTCTCATTTACCAACATAAAGCTCCATCTATCAGATTCTGGCCCATCCCCATAGTCTTTCAATATCCGTTTTTAAAAAGTCTTTTATCTCCTTACCCTACCTACCTTTATGTTATCAGCACATTTCGCTATGTTACACTCTGTCCCTGCTTATAGATCATTGATATAGATTGTAAATAATTGTGGTCCAAGAACTGAACAATATGGAACCCCACTAGTTACAGATCGCCAACTGGAAAAGGACCCATTTATCCCAATCTCTGCCTTCTATTCTCAATCCAAGCAGCTACGCTATCCACAACCCCTTTTTTGTGTGGCACCTTATCAAATGCCTTCTGGAAGTCCAAGTAGATCATATCCACAAGTTATCTATCTTGCTTAAAGAGTTCTAAAAGAACTCTAGCAGATTTGTCAAACAAGACTTGCCCTTCACAAAACCATGCTGATAGTGGTGAATTGAGCTTTGCTTTTCCAGATGCTCAGTCACCTCCTCCTTAATGATTGACTCCAGTGACTTTTCCACCACAGAGATCAAGCTGACTGGTCTACAGTTTCCCACTTTTTGCCTTTCTCCTTCGTTGAATAAGGGCATCACATTAGCATGTGCCAACATCTGCGCCCCTTGAGTCAAGGCTTCGAAGGCATGATGGTTGAGTTGAGAAACAAGTTTCTTGAGGCAGCTAGCCTTTTGTCATTGAATCCTGCACTAGCTTGTGTGCCACAGAGCGCAAATCAGTATAAGCCTATTGTCCAGATTGGATTCTTGCCAGAGTCACTCGACTCCTGATCTCAGTACAGCCTCAACCCAAATATGCACAGAAGAGCTCAACTCGAAGCGAAGTGAGACATCAAGTCAGTATGTGATTTGACTTCAAGTCAGCATTTCACCAAGTGTGGCATCAAGAATCCGAAGCAAAACTGGAGTCAATGGGAATCATGGGGAAATTATTTTCCACTGATTGGAGTCTTATTTAGTCCAAAGGAAGATGGTTATGGTTGTTAGAGGCCAATTATTTCAGTCACAGGACACCACTGCAAGAGTTCCTCTGCATAGTGTTCTCAGTCCAACCATCTCCAACTCTTCATCAATGATCTTCCTTCCATCATAAGGTCAGAAGGGGGATATGTACTGATATTTGTAAAATATTCAGCACCATTTGCAACTCCTCAGATACTGAAACAGTTTGTGTCCATATGCAGCAATCCCTGTCAATGACTTGGGCTGACAAGCAGCAAGTAAAATTTGCACCACACAACTGCCAAGCAATATCCATCTGTGATGAGGAAGTATCTAACCATCTCTCATTGATGTTCAGTAGTATTACCATTACCGCCACTATCAACATCACAAGGTCACCTAGGAGGAGAAACTTAGTAGGACAAACTATATAACTACTGGTTAGATGAGCAAGTCATAGGCTGATGCGACAGCATCTTCCAAAACCTTTACCATCTGAAAGTACGAGGACAGCAGTGGGGACATCAGCACCTGCATGTTCTCCTCCAAATCTCCCAGCATTCTGACTGACTTGGAATAAAGCGCCTTTCCTGCACTGTTCACAACGTCAAAATCCTGGAACTCCTTTCGTAACAGCACTTCAGGTGCTCCTACACCACATGGACTGTCAGTAGTTTAAGAGCAGTTCAAGAAGACAATTCAACATCTCAATGGCATTTAAGGTTGAGCAATTAATGCTATCCTTGCCAGCAAGGATCAAATCCCACAAATAAATTAAAAATCTGCACATGCAATCGAAATATTCATGAAGGAGTTAGATTAATCACTTAATTTAGTAAAGAACACAATGATAAGAATCAAGAATGCAAGATTAGAATCTGAACCAGGTGTGGATGAGTAAGGTAAATTAGCTGAATGATTCCTTCTCATTCCTGCAGTGTTATATTGCCAGGTTTTACAATCTAGTGAACTGTTAATACTTATACGAGTTGATGTACTCAATAACTGGAATCAAGAAACTTTGACTGAGGAAGTTATACGAAAGTAACAACATTGAAATTGGCATTCTGCCACAAACTGAAATATAACTGAAATAATACAATCACTTCACTATTTCAAATTTGAATTGTCGAGGTAGTATAATCCACAAAAACAGAACACAAGGACGGCTAATTGCCCTCAACTAAATGTTTTAAATAATAATTAATTTAGCAGTTTAAACTACATTTAGACTACCTTATGTTATTAATGTAACATGTGAATGTCATTTCCTGCATTGATATTTTGAAAATTGATTTCCATCCAGGAGGTCTTCTCTGTCTGCTGGATGGATGAAAAGTATTTCATGACATTGAACACAACATAATATATCACTATTTTACTCAAGCTCCAAATGTACTCTAATCTTCCTGTACCAATTTGCACTAACAGCTCAAGTTTCTTTTCAGAACTTACTTCAATTTTGTCGGTTTTCGCATCACCCCAGTAAAGTTTGTTTTCAACATAGTCCAAAGCCAAGCCATTGGGCCAGCCCAGAGAGGTGTTTACCAAAATCATCCGATCAGAGCCATCTAGGTTTGCACGTTCTATCTTCGGGTTTTCACCCCAATCTGTCCAGTACATATAGCTGTAAAGATATTGATAAAATTAATTCTTGCACTGCTGTAACAAAACAAATCACAGCTTTCTTTACAATTATGTTCCAGAAATTCTGATGATGACTTTTTTGTCAATAGATCAATTTCTCAACAGTTGGAACTTAAAAACAGCAAACAAACCCAGGTTCGAACAACAGATGGTGAAATTTGAATTCAATAAAAATCTGGAATTTAATTTTTAATAATGACCATGAAACCATTGTTGATTGTTGTAAAAAACCCATCTGGTACACCTTAGGGAAGGAAATCTGCCATCCTCATCCAGTCTGGCCTACATGTGACTCCATATCCTCAGCAATTGCCAGGGGTGGGCAATGAATCACATCCCATGAACGAATTAAAAAGAATTACTGCCTGTATATTTTAAAACAAGTAGTATGCAAAATTCACTATTTTTTTCAATTCTGATTTAAAATTTACATCAGCATACATACCCAGTCACTGGATTAAGGACAATTGCTCGAGGTTCATCAAGACCTTCTGCTATCAGTATTTTTCTAGATGTCCCATTAAGGCGAGTTACTTCAATGCGGTCAGTTCCAGTATCAGTCCAATAAAGATTTCGTGCAATCCAATCGACAGCTATTCCATCTGGGTGGTTAACTTCTGTAGTCACCAGTGTCTGGGCCCCTGAACCATCCAGAAATGCACGACGAATAGCTCTAACTTCATCATCAGTCCAGTAAATATATCCATCCACTGGATCATAGTCTATTGCTATTGCATGTCGAATATCGTCAAGCTGAAGAATTACATCTGTGAAATCTGGCATGTCTAAGGAGATACGTCGTAAGTCTGTTCTTCTCGCAAGCAGCAAGACCTCTTCAGCACCTATTATAGAGCAGAGAAAAAAATTAGTTCTGAACATAAACATTTAATAGGCAAAATATATTCAACAATGCATTATCATGACTTGTACAGTCAAAATCAAGTAAGGCTAACTATGTTATGTTCATCAATCCAAACACAATAGAAAAATAACTCGGGACGCTTTCATTCCAAATATAAAGAGGGGAAAGCATTTAATAACTTTTTAATAAGAGAGATTTCATATTACTCTTTAAAAACATAATTTAAAAATGACTAATTTTAATTTATATTGGTTGAATGTATATCTATGTTTAAAAGGTAAGTATGTTACTTAACTAACTTGATTAAAGGACCTGTGAGACCTGAATTAGTATAAAAAGCTGAAATGACAAATACACAGAATCATACACCATCAACTCTGTTCGAAAAAGCACTTCGTAGCCTTCTGGACACAACACTTGAGTTCAACAATTTCAGGTCATAACCTCTGGCTCCAAAGTTTCAGACAGCAGCTGCAGCTGATGATTCTGCTATTCCTATTTACACATCCTATTGATGGATCTTTGGTTTCTCTACTTGCTCCATTACTACTTTTTGTCTTGTAGCATTATCACATTAGTCATTTAGTTACTGCTTCCTTCACAGATCTTCTCTTTTGTTCTTCCCTGTAGCTGACATCTTATTCCTGCCTCAGTAGTTAGTTAAAACTGGTTACATCACTAACATTTACATGTTCAGATGAAAACTCATCAACTCATAGAAAGTGACAGAACATTTCCCGCAGTTTTGTCTTTCTCATCAGTTTTAGCCTGTCTGTCCTAATAAGTTAGCCAACATTTACTGTTGAGATAAATACTTGCAGGCAAATAAACAGAATCAAAATCCTTATTATTTTTAATCATTTAATTTTTAAAGATGTTAGCAGGTGAGATTTCCTCATTAAAATATTTAAGTTTAAAGTTATTGATTTATTATGAAGTTTATTCAACAGACAGCAATTTTATTATTTTTATATTAGTTATCTGATTTTTTTCTGAACCTCCTTTCAGAAATGAAGCTCAACTAATACAAAATTTTATTTCAATGCATCATTCCACAATAACATCTGATCAAATGTTATCATGTACAAGTCACTCAAATTTTAAAACTATACTGCTTTATGCCAAAGTATTTCATCAGCATGAACATGCTCACACCTACTGGTCTTTTATCATGACAATTATTTATCTCATTAGAAAAAGATTAAAGTGTTTTTTAATATAATTATTATCTAATTGAATGTTCTACTGGCAAGCTAGAGGCATTAAAACGATTTTGAAGAATTGCAAGATAAAAAAAATACACAAAACATTATTGCAACATAGAACACTTACCCTGCTGTGAAACAGTGATAATTTGCCCATATTCATTATCATTAAATGGTTTTAAAGCAGTCATTTCTTAATGCCAGTATACTTACAAGCGAGTATACTTTCTTGGCAAGAATGAATTTATCGAGCATGTTTCGAGATCTTGGGCTGTCTCAAAGTGTTTTATACCAAATGAAACAATTAAATTGTAGGGGAGGCCATGGCTTACTGGTATTATTGCTGGACTATTAATCCAGAAATTCAGCGAATGTTCTGGGGGTCTGGGTTTAATCCCACTACAGCAGATAGTGGAATTTAAATTCAATAAAACTATTTGGAATTGAGAATCTACTGATGACCATGAAACCATTGCCAATTGTTTGGAAAAACCCCATTTGGTTCATTAGTAGCCTTTAGGGAAGGAAATTTGCCATCCTTAACCAGTCTGGCCTATATGTGACTCCAGGGTCACAGCATTGACTTTCAACAAATCTCTGAAATGGCATAGCAAGCCATTCAGCTCAAGGGTGTCTAGAGATAGGCAATTAATGCCAGCCAGTGAAACCTATGTCCCATAAATGAATTATAAAAGTCACTATGGCAACATAGGAAAATAGAATAGCCAATCTGTGCTCAAAAATCTCACAAACAGCAATGAGATAAATGACCAGACAATTTGTTTTGAGAAAATTTTTGTGAAAAATTGTTTGCCAAGTTACCTAGGATTTTCCCAATTGAATTACTTTGCTGGCTAAAAATATTCAATAGCGTATATTTAAAAAAATGTACATGATTATCCACACAAGGATTATTTGAAAATTTATTAATCACTTTAGAACAGTGTTAAGAAATTGCACATTCCAAGCAAGGGCAGCGATACACAATTTAAAATAAAGCTGCAAAGCAATCTCGAAGTTCCGAATTGATCAAACCAGGAAATAGAAGCTCATGTTTACAATCAGAACTGGGAAATTATGTCACAGCCTTTGTGCAGTCTATCTTTATACATATTTCCATATATGGAATTTGACATGAAAATATTTATTGTTTAAAATACAGTCAAGGAAAAAGAGATGAATTTTATGTAATCTCATCTGATGCTATTACTGCCAGTTTGAATTAAAATGAACTAGCTGTGTGCAATCATAAAATTGCAGGCACTGCACAAATATTTTGTTTTAATTGGACAAGGACAAGTAAAAGGCTACCAGCCTTAATCTACAGTTGCTGAAGTTAGTTACACAGCAACTTACAATTCAAGACTAGTAACTGAAAGCTTGCCTTCTGGCCTGTCAAGATTGTGTTTATATTGCTTGGCTCCTGACTGACTGGAAATCTAATTGTTCTGCTTAGGAGAGGTATTGGTGCCAGCACCGATGCAAAATTGCACAGAACTGACTGAAATTTAAATGGAGGGGTAGAACAAAGCTCTGCTCTCTAAATATTTAAATTGAGGTCACATAGGTTCAAAAGGTACCAGACCAATTGACTACAGACATTGCTAAGAATTCAAAATCCATTTAATTCATAATACATCAAGTGTAGCTCATTTGTTAAAAAAAGAACATTCTACCATTCTCACTGTGAATTTGAAAAAGCAAAACAGAACTCAAAACTTTTCTCCTCAAGAGTAAATTCTTGATTGCTACTCAGACATACTTTCAATTCCATGTAAAAAACATAATTCCATTACTTAATAAGTGTCAGTAATAATATGTTGATGCATTTGTATGAAAGCTCTTCAATGGTATTTTAAGAAAGGTGTTATCTATTCATATTAAAAGGGCTTATGCTTTTCATGGAATACTTTGTGTGAACATGCACTTCATTAATGACACACAGCATGAACTCAAGCCACAATCTTCCATTGATATTCATTTGCTCTAGGTAATAGGACGGCTTGACAAATTGTTCCCAAGGCCCTGACAAAGCCTCTCCATAGGTGGGTACAAGAAAATGCACAAGAACAGCCTGTGAAATTAGGTTGCTAAATTCCCCCTTCCTTTTTAGGCAAGGGCTTAGCCTCTGTCCAGCAAATAACAGTGCAGTATAAATCGGAAATATTGGGAGTTTGACATGTGGGGAAATCATAGGTGTGAAATTGACAGTGTCAGTGAATTGGATTTCAGTGTGCTGTCATCAAACTGCCCCTTAAAGTGGAATTAATTAGCAGTGCAATTATTGATTTATAATGAGGCAATTACTCCTTTCATGCAGTCAACTTATCCAAATAAACTTCAGCTAGGAAATTATCAGGGGAGCATGTATCCCTGTCCAGATGTCTGCATTTATACTCTGTTCAACTGTCACCCACATGGAGAAGTATTTTCAACACAGCGGGCAGTAAAAACTGAAAAGGGAAACTGGGGGGGTGGGGAGCAGTGGGTTATGCAAGGATGGAGAATTAACAACTTTTTCTCCAAAAATGAAAATCCTTTGATTCAATCTTGAAATTACAGTAATGGGTGATATTGAAGAATAACATAGACTATTTTGCTGTCCACCTAAAGAAACGGAGTATTGTCAGCTGAAGATCTACAGGAGGCTAAATTTACAACTACTGACTAAAAAAAGTTACACAAATTGAATATAAAATCTTTGTGCTGTAGCAGAAACTCAACTTTCCAAAGTGCATTGTTCAAATGAATCCATGAAACACCAATACAAGTGATAAATTCATGCATGATACTTAGGAGTTCAGTCACAACCAACATGCTTTATACTTTGGAAAGGTAATCAAATATTCACAAGAATATAGACTGAAAGAAAAATTCAAAACCTGTCTGTGAGCCCTTCTGAACCAACTGACAGCTTTTAAAAAATATATTTTATTCTTCAATAGACCAGTAACAAGATGAATGATGTTATCAATGCATTTCCATGTAATGGCAAAATCTAAAAGTTCAGATCTCAGTCCTGCATCATGCATCAACTTCAAACTGAATTCAATTGCAAGGTTGTACCACCTTTGCAGGCAAACAGCAACTTGCATTTATTATACTGTTGATAGAAAAATAACCAAGGTGCTTCACAGGCACTGAGTGTTCTCAAACAACAACCTTTTACTTTATTTGGAATTTACAGAATTTTACAGATTCAAATTATAAGACTCACTACATGAATTTATCCACATTTAAAATTGACAAAGGGAAAAGTCTCTTATACAGCAGAAAATATTTAAAATGCGGTGAAAGATTATATTCAAGGAAACAAGAAACTCATTCAGAATATTTTGGAAGTGACACTGTTAATCGTTTTGCTGTTTTATATGATTGCTTTTAGAAGTGAATTTTACATGATAGATTGGAGCGTACAATGTAAATCAATGCAAGCTGCCAACTTTATTTTAATTAGTTTTGAAATGCAGCTTGTAAACATCATTTAAATGGTTATTGATTGAAGCTGCATTATTAATAGTCATGCTTCAGTGCTGAAATGCCAGTTAAATTACATTTGCAAAATTTCATTCAGGAGTGACAAGAAAAATGGAAGGACACCGCACAAGTTGACAAAGATTCTTTTTCATCCTCCTCTGCACCACTTCACATTTGACAGGTGACAAGACCGTTTATAATATAGTAACAAATGTGCCAATTTATCAAGCTAATGCAAACAAATGTAAAGCGCAGTCTCAGTTCCCCCAAGCCCTGCCAGAACTCCTTGCTATTCCTGCCCCATTTGTCTATCTGCTAATCAGATTAGTACAATGTGTCATTGTTTCATCCAAATTCTCAGTCAACGCCGCTGGGAACTCTTGTCCTTTCCACTCACAAACTGTGTAATGAAACAGGCCGTGAACAACGTGGCTCCAAAGCTATTCTCCCTGTCTTTTAAATGCAGGAAGGAACGTCAACATTGTAATACTTACTGCCTGAATGGAACTAATTTCCAGCATTCATATGTGCTATGCTTGGACCTGATGTGATGCGTGCGTTGAGAAGGGGTTGTTTATTTTACAATCTGCGCCTCAGTTTTAACTTCCAACTAATGTGCCAGGAAGCTGTTAAGGTTACAGAGTGAATACACAATGTTGGCACTTTTCATTAGGCAGGCTAAGTGTTTCAAGACTGTGGATGCATCAATGAGTTTGAGTCTCAACAACCACCATTCATTATAATGAATGCTTATTTTCAAAGAATGTTGATCTTTTGTTCAGATATTTAACTCACAAATAGAAAGAACATGCAACATTTTGAATTTAAAGGCACCATAAAGACACAAGAACTATTGTTATCACAAAATTTTTAATGCAGAAAGGAAGGCGAGGACAACATTTCTCAACTTTTCTTGAAGTGTATTCTTCCTTTTCTCTTATTTGGAACACTGGCAGTCTATTTTTAGATTTCCAAAGCTGGTTTACAACTAATTGCAGAAATATAGGAATGGCTTTGGGTGATTGTTCAATATTTGTTGTGGGAAGATACTTGACCTTCACTTTATATATTCCCATAACTATATAATGTGCAGATTTTTAGCATGTCATCATTCATTGGACCCAAATTATGCCCATTGTGTGGCAATTCCCTGTATTATTTAGATTATTTGGTGCCAGAATCATCAAGTCAGATTTTCATTACCAAGGCGGATACTTGAAGTTTGGAATTTCCTGACTTGGCCAGACCTGCCTTGGTGGAAAGTGTGCCATGAAGACTGAATTTTCAATCCAGGGCTGTGAGTGCAGAACAGAGTTGAGCCCGTCAACCCTGGGAGCAGACTGGAAGTGACCACAGATGTGGTCAAGTGCCAAAACAAACTGTTTAAAAGACCTGTCTCAATTCTAAGAATTTGGGCAGAACTCTCCCATAGTCTCATTAATGGGCTTAACAGCACAGAATTTTGCAGGAGTCCAAAAATTGATGTTACACTAGTATGATTTTCTCGCAGAATCTTCTGCTGGTGCCTGCCGTGCAGGATTGGGAAACATGCTGGAAACTGGTGTGAAACTGATTTGCTTCCCACTAATGGGATGCAGGTGAAGGCCCAAACAGAATCTTCCACCTACTTGTGATTCTTTGTGACACCAATCAAAAAACTCATCAGTCCAGACTTTGTCTGAAATAACATGGCATGCAGAAGTCAGGACGCACCTGAACAATGCCTGGGGCTGTCTTCAGAGTTTAGGGTGGAGGCCACCAGTGACCTTGGACCCAGAACACCATAGCACTGGGCAGGGGGAACATATGCAGGTAGATCTTACAGTTTCAGGGCCATGAGGAAATCCAACTTCCAGCCTCAATGTTTATGGCGATTGATCTTTTTCACCTTTCTTCAATGGCAGGTCAGTGATGTGGGGCACCTTATTAATATGTCTCAAAGGTAGGATGGAGGAACTTGTGTCACCATGTCCATCCCATCATGGAATACGGTGCTAAACCCCCATGTTTAATGAGGTTGAGATTGGAAGATATGGCGTTGTTTCCCACCAACCTCCACAACAGGAAACTCTCCCATTCGCACCCCTCATCCCCCCCACCACATATCCACTGCCTATTCCTAACAGCTCTTGTGTCTTCCATGCAACGCACAGTGCTTCCACACTTATTTACCCAGTATAAACTCTGCACAGAATCACTGAACCATTTTGTAGTAATGGCATGCTTGAAACAGCTTCAAAAATACCTATTAATAATTTAAAAAACATAAAACAATTGTAAATTATCAGAGCTTTAAAGAACCAATAGTAGAAGGTTTAAGAAATTAACACCTCTTCATTTTGTGCAAATAAATATTACTAAAATAGATCACAGAAAACATACTAATTATATCACAGCTGTCAATTTTCTCTGCATTTGTTCAACAAACTAACTCATAGTCCTCGTGTCTAAGATTCGGCCATTAACAAAAGAGATCACAGAAAAAAAAATGTATTTTAAATCATAAAGCTGTAAATTTTCTCCACACCAAGATTAGAGAAATTATTTTATGCATGATATATACTGTTTTCAGAATCTTCACTAAAACAAAATTGGTTGAAATGACTAGTTTTATTTAAACTATGTGCTTAACAGCTATAAATGAAAAATATCACTTTTCCCTTTTTAGAAATGAAGTCCTATGCTGTAACATTTTGGTGAGAAAGGTCTTAGAGTCATAGAGGTTTACAGCATGGAAACAGGTCCTTCGGCCCAACTTGTCCATGGCGTTCTTATTTTTTTAAATCTCTAAGATAATCCCAATTGCCTGCATTTGGCCTATATCCCTCTATACCCATTGTACCCATGTAACTATCTAAATGTTTTTTAAAAGATAAAATTGTTCCTGCCTCTACCACTACCTCTGGCAGTTTGTTCCACCACCTTCTGTGTGAAAAAATTGCCCCTCTGGATACTTTTGTATCTCTCCCCTTTCACCTTAAACCTACGCCCTCTAGTTTTAGACTCCCCTATCTTTGAGAAAAGATATTCATAGATTATAGATCAGAGAACCCTACAGTGCAGAAATAGGCCCTTTGGACCATCAAGTCTGCACTGACCACAATCCCATTCAGGTCCTAGCCCCAAATCCCTACGTATTTTACTCATTATTCCCTCTAACCTAAGCATCCTGCTACACAAAGGGGCAATTTTAACATGACCAATCAACCTAACCCGCACATCTTTGGACTGTGGGAGGAAACCGGAGCACCTGGAGGAAACCCACGCAGACACGAGGAGAATGTGTCTGCACATTCAGTGACAGTGACCCGAACCTGGAATCGAACCCAGATCCCTGGAGCTGTGAAGCTGCAGTGCTAACCACTGTGCCACCGTGCCGCCCCTGATTATCTATTTTCTATGCCCCTCATTATTTTGTAGACCTCTATAAGGTCACCCCTTAGCCACTTCGCTCCAAAGGAAAAAGTCCCAGTCTATTCAGCCTCTCTTTATAGCTCAATCCATCAAGTCTCAGTTGCATCCCATTAAGTCTTTTCTGCACTCTTTCTAGTTTTTAACAATATCCTTTCTATATAGGGTGGCCAGAATTGCACAGTGTCCCAACTGTGTTTTGTACAACTTCAACAAGATGTCCCAACTCTTGTAGTCATTGTTCTGATCAATGAAACCAAGCATGCCAAATGTCTTCTTCATCACTCTGTCCACCTGTGATTCCACTTTCAAGCAGCTATGAACACGCACCCCTAGATCTCTTTGTTCTGTAACTCTCCCCAACGCTCTACCATTAACTGAATAAGTCCTGCCCTGGTTCAATCTACCAAAATGCATCACCTCACATTTGTCTGAATTAAACTCCATCTGCTATTCATCAGCCCACTGGCCCAACTGATCAAGATCCCGCTGCAATTGGAGATAACCTTCCTTATTGTCCACAATGCCACCAATCTTGGTGTCATTTGCAAACTTACTAACCATGCCCTCTATATTCTCATCCATATCATTAATATAACTGATTAGTAACTGTGGGCCTAGCACTGACCCCTGGAGCACATTGCAAGTCACAGGCCTCCAGTCTGAAAGCAATAAAACCAAGTCTTGGATGAAGGCTGCTAAATTTCTGAAGACTTGGTCCATCCGAGCATAATTCAAACCAGTGAAAATATGCTCACTACTTTTCACCTAATCTATAAAATAAAATTGATCTTATCAATAGCATTTCTTACCTTTTTTACAAATCTTCTCATCTTTTTCTAGCTGGACACCAGTTGGGCAGGCACATCTGAAGAATGGTTCTTTTGGGGAAAGCAGGCATAAGTGAGAACATCCTCCATTATTTTCATCACATGGGATGCGAACTGTACAAGATGGATGAAAAGGGGGAAAAATAAATGTCCTCTCTAGTGATGGCATGAAATTTAACATACTAGCTTAACAATCAGGTTCAAATGAATCAAATACACATCCCCTACCCAAAATTTGACTAATTTTCTCTTTACTACCAATTTCTCACTTCCCCTCCTTTATTGAAGATGATGTCTCTTTACAGATCTATGATAGACTGAAAAATGGGTATTAGAAAAGGAAATAACCAAGCTTTTAATTCTTAATCAGTATTCAGTGACTCCTTCCCATATCACAAACAAGTGCCTTTTTTTTATGTATGCACTTTGCGAATAACTGTAAACAAATTATTAAACTGGTCAGGTCATTATCCAAAGCCCATCCTGTCCACAGACATGCACATTTTAAGTTTGTTAAAGATCAGTAACAGAAATCACGGATAACTTCTCACTCCTTTTCACCTGAAGTTTTGAACTAATATTTTCACTATCGAATTTAGAGCAGGTTCACTGTAACAAATTTGGAATGTTTTGCGCTTTTTGTTTCAGCTACTGGTTAGATAAACCGGTTCCAATTTGATAGGACCCTCTCCTTCACAGTCTGTCCAGATCATAGTCTTTTAACAATGGATTTTTTTAAATTCAAGAACCACATTCACAGTTCAAAGGCTGGACTACTGCGTAATTGACAGCAAAAAATTTCATAAAAACCTCATATAAATTCATATGCAAATTAAATAATCAATTAAAAACATGGAACCATCTGATAATCATGCAACAACAAAAAAGAACAAATGAAGAAGGATCTCAGTAAAGTGCAAACCTTCACCACGCAGTCTTAACAATTTTATTACAATTACACAGTTCTTCATTGAGGCACTGTAACTACAAAGATGACAAAAAAAATATTTTTATCAAGTGCTTTCATCTCAATCTACTGAGCAGACTTCTGGATAAAGCATATCCAACAATGTGCTCTGAAAACTCTGCTCTCATTTTGACAGCTGTGAGTACAGCAGCTGAGATAATCCATAACATAAAAAAATGTCAAATCATCCTCTCAATCTTAACAAATCCTTTAAAAAATTCCAGGTACTAGATTTGCATCTTTGACAAAATTCTAATCACGTCTTCTATGGGACATAACCTAACTGTGTTTCAAATTTCATTCAAATCCATGCGTTAGTTTCTGAGATATACTATTCGCAAACAAATAGGCTAACAAATCAACAGGACAAAAATGTAACTTTTACACACCTCCAGTGATGGAAGTAACAAACAAATATCATACTCAGATACTAATCTTCCAGAACACAAATACCATAGATATATTTATAGATACTTCTTTTCTGTAAATTACATCTTTGCCTATACATAACAGCAGTCTTTGATTTTCCACTACGTTATTCTTAACTTTGCTAATTAAGATTCAAATATCCTTGGAACAGGAAGGCTGGAAATGACTCATAAAACTGAAAATTTGCAAGGCTGGCGTGATGAAAGAGATTAACTTCATGTGGCATGACAAAGAACAATTTTATTTAATTGCCCAGTTACGAAATTAAATGTGTTCAAATAAAGCAGTGGAATTTTTTTGGATAGGTTTTCTCAATTGTGGATTTGGATTGTGTTGATAATGATTTATTCATTTTGGCATGAACGTTTTCTTTATAAAATTGAGAATCTACCCAATATATACAACACCATAACAAGGGAGATGAAAATTTCACATCACAACAAAGCCTACTTTGAAGGGAACTGAAATTAATTCACAAAAAAAAATGCCCATATAATCCATCTAGTATGAAAGATGATGTTTGTTTTCCTCCTTAATTAACAGTACATTAATGAATCATGAACATAAATAGTTCCTGAGAATTAGTTTTCATTGACAGGTCATTCATTCATTCTGTAAGAATGTTTTAAAAATGCTTTTTCATCAAAAACTTTTTTTAAACAACGCAACAAACCCTCAAGGATTGGTACAGTGCAACAAGATCATTTTCACACAAGTACATGTAGGAAGAGACAGAGAGAAAAGAAAATCGGATTAACTATTATGTCCAAAGCCTCCCATTATATAAATAACAAAAGGATATATCGATGGGGAATGTCAGGATACGGCCACAACCAAGCTTATAGGATAACAGTGACAGAGCGACAGAACATATGAAAGGCAAATCTTTCAAGTAGCTAATGCCATTGCTTATTCAACCATTAAAAAAAAGGCAGGATATGAGGATATGTAAGATGGCAAGAAAACTGCCAAGGATTTTCCTGTCATATTTGGGCATGCACCAAAAGATGCCTCCCCAGTCCCCAGCCATCTTGGAGACACCAACAATACATTATAGCATCTTTTTCCAGAATACCATAACAGGAGTTAATCAGAGATTCTATCATCCTGGAATAAAAACTATGCAAGTTCTGGGAGTTTTCCTACCCACTACCACCATATTAGCCCACTTAGAACATAGAACATTACAGTACAGTACAGGCCTTTGGCCTTCGATGTTGCGGCAACCAGTGGAATCAATTTAATGACCCACTAATCTAAACTATTCCAATATTATCCACATGCCTATCCAATGACCATTTGAACGCCCTTAAAGTTGGCGAGTCCACTATTTCTCACCTCCCTGTGATGATGCTACTTATTTTAACCATAACTGTAATAAAGTATATCAGGTGAAAAAGTGCACCACTATAAACATCAATATTATGAGACAAAAAGGTGGGGGGGGGGGAAGAAAGATCGCACAGCTCTAGTACCATACAACCTACACAACACACACTGCAGAAACGAGAAGTACATTGTGGGATGCATTCCATTAAGGATAAATGGATGCCACTAGATTCACCAGGATAACAGAATAACAAGCACAAGTTCAATATCATGCTCCCTTAAAGGGAAATGTCCCTTTCAACGTGATGAATCATGCAACATGATCAATTAAGAGATGAAATTACAGGGGACACATTCAAGGATTAAGGAGGATTAACAATGAACTGCAGAATATGACTCTAAACAGGACAATTGACAAAATTCGCCTCAGAGCTGTTACAAAGTTGATCCATCAACATGAAAAAGCACAGTACAGGATTAAGACAAAGATAAAATTACAGAAGGTATAGTTCAGGATTAATGAATACTGATTTTTGCAATGCAATAGGATAACAGGCAATAAACACTTTTGTGCTTATATATCATACACCCTTGTCAGAATAAAAGACAATGGCCAGGATTCTCCAACTTGGTCCACAGCTGGGATTCTCCTGTCTCACTGCTAAGAATGGAGAGTCAAATTCTCTGTCTCGTTGGCAGTGATGGTGTATGACATTGGAGAATTCTCGCTAACATCATAAAATCAAGAGCATGATTACAAGGAGACAAAGTTCAGGACTAATGAAGAACTGCAGGATAACATAACCATCCGCAGAGCTTGAAAAGGCCAAAGCCATGACAGGATCATCAAGCAACATCTAGGATCCATCCATAGCTTCACCAAAGCCTTTTTACCTCTACCATGTCATTGTCCTAAAGTCCCGGTAAAGAGAAACCTAGACCCGGTGGATGGCAAAAACCATTGCGTCCTGCCATCTGCAGCCCTTCTTGATGAACGCCAAGGTCAATGTAAGACTAGCAGTCAGAGTCTTCGATCAACCCTAGGCCTCGAAGATTGGATACAGTGTGGTCCATTGAATGTGAAATGCCCAGCCTCGAATCAAGATTGTGAAAGCATGGCAGCAGTTCTCAAATTGGGCTGGGAATTCTCCCCTCTCAGGAGACTGGGCACATGGATACTGCTTCACTTGCTCCATTTCCCTGAATCAACCAGAATGTTCGACATAACATCAGCGGGATTTCCAAGGACTGAAGGGTGAGCCCCTACCTCAGAAACTGCCTTCTCGATTTACAGGATTCTCTTTTCCACTTCATCCATGCTCTTTAGGATATCTCACAGTTCAACAATGTGAGCAACAGTTTTGGGGAGCTAAAACTGTCATCCATAATTCTACTCACAATGGCAGCTATTATCATGAAGTCGACATTGGCCCATTCAACAGCAAAACTGCCACACCCCAGCCACCTCAATTAATTAAGGATTTTCTTGACTCAATTCAACTCCCTGTAACCAAAGTTTAGCATTTAGCATAGGAAGAAAATGACTATTACAGAATGTGTATGTTGTATATATACTTATCTCATTCTCCTGTGGTATTGCATGGGCAGTTGTGATTGAGACCAAATGTAGACTTTAGAGAAAGCAGGTTAAATTAATTAGACCATGCAACAAATCATGTTTCCTGTGTTTTAATATTATACTTGGTTGCGTATTATTGCAGTTAAACTTGAGGTTATTCAGGGAGCAGAATAGAGATTTCTCTAGTAAAGGCTGTGTAGCTTGAAGCCAGAAGACTGACTTGTACCTTCACTGGTGGGAGAGTGCAATTATTGTGTGACAAATTTAAATAGGCAGTCTCTATTATATATCATCAGCCTAATTGGCTGGAAGGTACACTTTGTGTGCTGCAACTGATTTGATCCTAAATTTATTACATGGGACCCCAGTTTGGACATATGAAACAGGAAAGTGCTTTAACCACCTCTCTCAATCTGGCCAGCAACTTCAATGATTTGTGCTAATATACTTATAAAAATCATACCCTTTTCAAATCAGGAAAAAACTAAACAGATTGGAATCTCTTAAGATTTACGTTCGTCTTACTACAATTCAATTTGTGCACCAACCAATGTTGAAGTTATTAGGCAAACATGAGTGCTGAACATTTGCTTGCTGTAAAACCACAGGAGATTTGGACAAGGCACTTACACTGACCACATGATTTTTAGCTTTGCTGAAAACCACAAGGGGAGGCAGCGAACATTTCCTTTGCTCTATGATCACAGTTAGTAACTCTTCAGAGTTTATATACCGAGACCTGTACTCTGAACTTAGCCTGAAGTTTACTGATCTACTGTACACATAGCTTAAAAAAAAGGACAAGTTATAGTTGTATAGCTCAATCACAAAACATAATCTAATATCTCAGCAACTGGAGGGCCATTATGAATACATACACACATGGGAATCATAAACTATGAGGAGCAACGGTAACTTAGTGAATATGTTACTAGACCAGCAAACCAGGTGGTTAAAGCACTTTCCTGTTTCATATGTCCAAACTGGGGTCCCATGTCATAAATTTAGGATCAAATCAGTTGCAGCATACAAAGTGTACCTTCCAGCCAATTAGGCTGATGATATATGATAGAGACTGCCTATTTAAATTTATCACACAATAATTGCACTCTCCCACCAGTGATGGTACAATTCAGTCTTCTGGCTTCAAGCGACACAGCCTTTACTAGAGAAATCGCTATTCTGCTTCCCGAATAACCTCAAGTTTAACTGCAATAATACACAACTAAGTATAATATTAAAACACAGGAAACATAGAACATAGAACAATACAGCACAAACAGGCCCTTTGGCCCACAAGTTGCGCTGATCACATCGACCAATCCACAGACCTATCTATAACCCCCTATCCTATTCTTTTCCATATACTCATCCAGAAGTCTCTTAAAAGACCCCAGTGAGTTTGCCTCAAACATGATTTGTTGCATGGTCTAATTAATTTAACCTGCTTTCTCTAAAGTCTACATTTGGTCTCAATCACAACTGCCCATGCAATGCCACAGGAGAATGAGATAAGTATATATGCAACATACACATTCTGTAATAGTCATTTTCTTCCTATGCTAAATGCCTAACCTGGCTGCTTGGCATTGGCCCCTCTTGTCACCCTTGAAATCCTGCTGGTGTGGCAGAATTAAGCCCATAAGTGACGCCACCATAGCCACTGGTAAAATTGTGATGAGGGCAGTGATGGGGGGAGTAGGCAGTGGAAAGGCTGTCTGCAGGATTTTACTTCCTCATCATCCCACAAACATTTCCTACCACCAAGTTTAAAAGTCCAGCCAATTTGGCATCAATCTGAACCTGTGGGTGGAATCTTTTGCCTTCCCTATCACAAATTTTGTGATGTTGGGGAGGGTTGGGAGAGCAGAACATTTAACCAGGTGAGAGGCGGCAGGCCAGGTCTCCATCACCTTCATGGCTTCAACCCAATAGAACAATCGCTCAACAATCACCAGGCAAAACAGTTCCCTTCCTGTGGGCAAACACTTCAGCAGTCATGGGCATTTGGCCTCTGACCTGCGGGTAAATGTTCTTCAAGGGGGCCTTCGTGACACACGACAGCGCAGAGTTGCTGAGCAGAGACTGATAGCCAAGTTCCGCACACATGAGGACGGTCTTAACAGGGATCTTGGCTTCATGTCACACTATCTGTAACCCCGTAACTTGCCTGGATTAGCAAAAAACCTCACTTACTGTGCTGTCTGGAGAAAATACACAATTCTCTAACCAATGCTCAGGATTCCCTTCACACACATTGTTAGCCACTTTAACACTGGAATAGCAGGTTAGATGTAAGGATTCGCATTCTAATCAGCAATCTGTAACGGTCTGTGTGGATATGAGTGCCTCTGCAGATCAGAACACTGCATTTGCCTGACAAAGGCACAACATAGTGTCGAAAGCTCGCGGATTTACTATCAAATAAATTGGTTGGATTTAAAATTGGTGTTGCAAAACTTTACTGTGTTCAACCCAATAACCATAGGATGGTCTGGAGAAGGTCTTCCTGCCCCAATTTCAATTGAGGCCCTTAATTTGCCAAGTAATACATCTTTGCTAGAGGGGTCCCTCGGAGTTGGGTCAAAGACACTCAGTATCTGATCAAAGGACTTGGCATTGGGAAATAGGGGCCTGCTAAGATCAATCCCTCTGCCCTTGCTGCTGACCCTCTTACCACAACTTGTTACAACCCCCTTCCCCACCATCACTCACTTATACTTGGGTCACTACTTGACCTGAGGACTTAGTCAAGTATAATACCAGCAATAGCCAGTGGCAAAGCTCAGCATAAAAGAGGGCAGCTGCTCTCAGCAGACAGGACATCAGCCCCCATGGTTCTTGATCCTGCAGGGAAGGGAAGGCCCACCGCTGACCTATTAAATGCCTGAGGCACACAAAACGTGGCAAGCCTTCTCAAAAAGAGATGACATGAGGTCTTGCCAGCTTTCCTACATGTGGCCAACTGACAAAATGCCCTGTCTAGCTCTCGTCCCCATCAGTTTCTGCCCCTTATCTCAGTTTCTTTCTCTCCAGACTTGCTGTATATTTCCAGCATCTTGCAGTTAATTTCAGATTTCCAACATCTGCTGTATTTTTTTAGGATGTCCTGAGGTTGTGAAAGATGTTATAGAAATTTTTGAATATGTTAGATATAAACTTTTTAAGTGAAAAGTTAGAGAGTACATAAAGCTTTCCAAAACACATTCTGAATGCTTATTTAACATTTACATACAGAAGATTAGTTAATTTATTTTACCTATTAGAAATAGAGCAAACTCTATTTCATTCATTTTAGTTTTGAGGTGGATGGGAGGAACATGATTGGGGAAGAGGAAATTAGTAATGCTGTTCTCGGGAAGTGAAAGGTATTTAAGCTGCTGCTGCTGGGTCTTGTTATGTGTTTTCATTGTCACTGGAGTATAAACTGCTAGCTAGACAAGGCATTTTGTCAACTGAAAGGAACATAATCAGCACAATGCATACGCTTGAAATGCAGTACCAGTAACTGACGTATCTGACAGTCCATTCTGATTCTTTGCATCTGTTGCTGTGTATGTTGGTCACATAGTTCCCTCCATCTCTTCTTCAGAGGCTCACAAGTTTACAAACCTGACCTCTAAGGGACACACCAGCACATTCAAGGCTACTGATTAGTTACTTTGAGCCGCACCATCTTGTGTTCTGAGTCATTCTTAAATCAACAACCTAGCTTTCAGGAACGATAGGGGCTTGATGAATGAGGCCTACAGCAACTCTGCCACGCTGATCATTATGCTAGTGAGTTCTCTCATTTATGTTCTGCCAGAAGGCTGATAACCCATTGTATAATACATTATAAAAGCCAAATTACTGATTAGCAACATTAAAAGAAAATAAACAATTTTTTTGTACAAGGATTTTTTTCTTGAAATCGCGCTCAAACATTTTTGTATTGGATTACTGACAATGAAAGCCTTAAAGAAAACAATTTATACCCTTGAGCACTTCTCTTTGAAAATTCGACAAACAAACATGTACAGTCCTTGCACATTTGTGCCACAACTTGCGTTGCCTTTTTTTTCCAGCGTTGTATCTTTGAATGCACTTTACCACTCTTATGAAGGAAACAGGCTGTTTTCCACAAGAAGCTAAATGGGAACATGGGAAGAGGAGTAGGCCATTCAGCCCATTAAGCCTGTCCCACCATTCAATACAATGGTAGCTGATCAGGCATTTCAATGCCTTTTACCCACACTATCCCCATAACTTTGACCTTCTTGTTGATCAGGAATCTATCAATCTCCACCTTAAACATACACAATGTCTGATCTTCCACACCACCAGGGGTAGAAAATTCCAAAGATTCACAACCCTCTGTGTAAAGAAATTTCTCCCAATCTCAGTGCTAAGTAACATCTCCCTTATTGTGAAATCGTGCCCTCTGGTTCTAGACTCCCCAAACAAGGGGAGTCTTACCTGCATCTACCTTGTCTATTCCTTTAAGTATCTTGTGGGTTCCAATAATATCACCTCTCATTCTTCAAAATTCTCAAGAATACAAGCCCAGTTTGCCCCACCTCTCTTCATAAGACAGTCAAGCCATTTCCAGTCTGATGAACTTTCTTTGCACTCCCTCTGTGGCAATAATATCCCTTCTGATGGAAGGGGACCAAAACTGCACACAGTATTCCATGTGCAGTCTAACCAAGCTGAAACAAGACCTCATTAACTCCTGTATTTAAAACTTCTTGCAATATAGGCTAACATTCTGTTAGCCTTCCTAATAACTTGCTGCAGCTGCACGTTAGCCTTCAGTGACTTATGGACAAGGACATCCAGGTCCTTTGTACATCTACATTTCCAAAATTTCCCAACTTTTAGGAAATATACTACTCATCTGTTCCTTTTACCAAAGTGAATTACTTCACATCTTTTCTTCACATGATATTCCACTTGCCATGTTCTTATCCACTCACTGATTTGGTCCAAATCCTCCTGTAAAGATATTACAACTTCTTCATAATACAAAGCTAGGCGGGAATGTGTGTTATCCGTGAATTTGAAAATATTACTTTTGATCCTTGCATCCAAATAATTGATAAATATTGTGGACAGCTGAGACCCAAGTACTGGCCCTTGCAGCTCCCCAGTAGCCACAGTCTGCCAATGTAAGAATGACCCATTTATTCATACTCTTTTTGACATTATTCTGCATTCTTTGTAAACTGAATGCTTTGTTTTTCTTGCCTTCTGGTCCCACTATTATTTCCTATTACCAGCTTTGCTTTCTTCCAATTTGAGCCACAACTGAGGGTTGCCACCCTCCTGACAAGCTATTTTAAATCCACCCCAACAGCACTAGCACATTTCCCTGCAAGAATATCAGTCCTAGTCCTGTTCAGCTGTAACCCATCCAGCTTATACAGGTCCCGCGTCCAGTTCTGGTCGCCTTACTACCGGAAGGACGTGGAGACTCTGGAGAGAGTGCAGAGGAGGTTTACCAGGATGCTGCCTGGTATGGAAGATCTGAGTTACAAGGAGAGGTTAGGCAAATTGGGACTGTTTTCCTTAGAAAGACGTACACTTAGAGGAGATCTAATAGAGGTGTACAAGATTATGAGGGGTATAGATAGAGTAAACAGGATTAAGCTTTTTCCTAGGATGGACTCGAATAGCACGAGGGGTCATGGGCTTAGGGTGAGGGGGGGGTAAGGTATAATTTGGATGCTAGAGGGAGTTTTTTCACACAGAGGGTGGTGGGGGTATGGAATGCGCTGCCAAGTAAAGTGCTGGAGGCAGGTACTCTGGAGTTATTTAAGAAATACTTAGATGGGCACATGAACAGAATGGGAATGGAGGGGTATAGAAAACTGATTTAAAATAGGGTCATGAGACTTGGGAGTCCCTGGGAAGTGTGTAAATAGATGATGATATTGATGTACTTGTTTTTATCCTACAGGTGTTTTGGTCCACCTTGTTGTCTAACAAGGGGCATATACGTGATGGGTCGTGAGAGGGCTGCTCTTGGATTTTTTTTTGAGAGTATTCTAGTGCTTCACGTCGTTAGTGTATGCTTGACCTGGACCATTTGATGGGCAATACGACAGCTCAGTGACTATCGCTGTGCTGTGCAGATACATGGATTTGGGCCTGTGTTTGTGGGAGTTTGCGCATTCTCCCCGTGCTTGCGTGTGTTTTCTCCGGGTGCTCCAGTTTCCTCCCACATCCCAAAGATGTGCTCTTAGGCTAATTGGCAAAACAAATTCTCCCTAAATTGTCTCAAATTTGGTTTTTAATCCATAGATCTATAAACATAGACAGGGATCACAGGTAGAGGTGGGAACATCGGGGTGGTGGCACAGGCTCGTTGGGCTGAAGGGCCTGTTTCCCGTGCTGTTTTGTTCTTTGTTCGTTGTCCCACCTGCCTCAGAACCGGATCAATATTTCAGAAGTTTGATTGCACCCCACCTCCCCATAACACTATTACTCCAAAAATTCTGAAAGTTACTGCTTAAAAGAGACAGCAATATGACGCCCAGATTCAGCTATCGCTTATCTTCACCACAAAAAAAAGTGCCTTGTCATTACATTTAATCTTGATCTGTTTTTTTTTAATGCTATGTACAATTTCCTGAGATTGGAAAAAGTTAGAAAGGAAATAATGAGGTGCCAACTTACTGCCCCAGAATCAACATAGATGTTGAGCAAATGACCTTTCTTTCAACTCAATTGACAAAATAGTTTTCTCTGATTCAATCTTTTAATGCAGTTTTCTTAAGAAGGGAAAGAATGCAGAGGCTGGAATACTAGCAGTTCTAGGCTTTTTTTAAAATCTTTTCAGTATTGTGGCAAAAAAAGTATATTTTAAGGTATGATATTGTCTCAACATGTTGTATCCATTCATGTTAAATCTCATTCTTTTCAATCTTACCTGCGGTTCAGTTGAAAAATCTATAGATTCTAAATGTTTCCCTGACTCTCTCCGACAGCAAAGTGAAAATAAATAGATATCAAGTAGAGGCAGAAAGTTTACAAAATAACCTCACTATCAAGATCCTGTAGCCATGATTCCAAAACTCACAAGTGTTGCACACAATGTATTTAACCACAAAAACAAGTACTGTGAACAGACACAGCAAGTGCAGCAGATGTTCTACACAGTGTTGGTATAAGAAGTCATGCTGAGCCTATATACTTCCGAGTCATGACATGCTGACATTTCACCCCATTAGCATCAGGCTTTATGGAAACTAATGGATTCTGACATTTTGTAGTCAGTGCTTCACTGAGCACAAGGAAGAGATCTTACAAAGAAAGCAATGTTAAAACATCATTAGTATTCTCAAAATTGGGACCATTACAGCGTCAAAGGAATAATGCTGCCAAAAATAGTTTCCCTTTGAGAATTTTTCAACCATAACCAAAATGCTCTATGTTGGGGGCGATTCTCCCAAAAACAAAATCAAAGTGTCGAATTCACATAAAAACTGGAGTAAATACCGCTTTTTTTTTTCAGTAGGATTTTCGAAATGGATCTCCCACACTCTGTGCACTAGTGTAAATTGTGCTGAAAATCCGGGGATGGGGCCTATTCCTGCTGAAGAGGCCTGCAGCATGGTACTGAGCAGGCTTTTGCACGTGTGCTGATCTTCCACAGTTCTGACTCCCCTCACCACCCCAAACAACCTCTCCCTCTACCCCAATTACTGGCCTCCCTCCTTCATTCACCCAGCCCAAGTGCAGAGCAGCAGTGGGACCCTCCCATCTCCACCAATCATGCTTCCCAGAGCTCAGCGCTGCCCAATACCTGGGCCTTCATGGCCTCCCCTTCACTCCAGTGGGGTCAGGCTGCCAGCTCCCTGCAAGTGGGGAGCTCTTGTAAACCCTGCTGGAGTGAAACACTTCTGGCACAGGCGAAGACTATAGCAGACCTAGAGACTTCAATCCCAGGACGCTAACCATATGTTAAATGTATTAAAATCAGAATTTAGATCACTTATACAGCATTGCGCCAGAAATCGGCAAGATCTGACGGTGCTGAAAATCCGGAGGCTGTGGCGCCAACGGGGAGCACGCTAAATGGCCTCCACTTGAGTCTCCTGGTGCCTTCCTTGTGTTTATGTGGATCCGCAATGTGTTAAGGCCATTCATCTGTGAAGCAGAATCCAGACTGCAAGAAGCAACACAAACAACTGTGCCAGCAAAACTGTTTTTAGGTCACATTTTGGAACAAAGGGCAGAATTGGGGATATTTGCATTGGAATTCCAATCCTGTGGTCAAATGATGATGCCAGCCCTGAACTGTATCAGGAGCAGTAACCTGGCACTGATTTTTTTTTGAATTGGCCTAATAGTAGCCAGAGGGCACATTTGCTCAACAATTGAGCATGGTGCATGGACTTTTAGTGGTTGAAAGCTAATAGGAAGTCCTCCATTGCAGAAAGTCTTGGACTTGCCAGTGCCAACTCCAGAGGCACTCTCAGTGACTTTCCAAGTTTTAGAATTAAAAAATGGAGACAGTTGCAGAGCCAGCTTGACGAGAGTCTCAAAGCCTGAAGCCTTGATCCCTCCCAGGTCTGCTGCTGGAAGGCCGCCTACTGGCAGCTGGACTGTTCCTGCTGCCGGGGGACATGGAGGCCAAATTTCTGACCATTAGCTTTAATTAGCCTTTTCCTTACCTTCTGCTTTCAATCCCACCTCTGGGATAATAGTCTGAAGAGCAATTTGATATCGTCAAACTGATGTGTCATTGTTGTTGTAAAGTTACATGTCCGCCCACCTCTGTTCCTGCCTCCAAATCAGGGTAAACATGCTGCCCATTTTTACACGTGTTGCCAGAAGGGTTTTGCATTCAATGCTGCAAGGATTAACCTTCTCTTTTAGTGTCAGAGGAACAAGTACCATCTTCATGCTAGAGTTGAGATTAACTCCAGTTATGGCATTATGTATACTCCTGCCAGCAGTAGCAAAGCAATGATAAAAGATACCAACTTACCATCAAGATCTCATTCTCAGGAGCACACTTATAAAGTTAATTGAGGAACTACTGTGTTCCAATTTTAGATATTTAATTGTATATCAAAAGCTTTACGTACAATATTAAATCATTACATAATAAATAACATTCTGATTTGATAACCACCTGCAATCTAAATTAAAGCATTTCCACAGATTTGTTTGGACCAGGGTTGCATGTGACTGCACTGGGCCATGACTTCAGCTTTGGGTTGTTTAAAGAATATTACAAAAGTAATTGCAGTATGTGAAAATTGAATAGATTTGGTAATAAATTGTTCTGCTTGTTAAATCATAAATAGTGACATCGATCAAAATATTTCATTAAAATAAATATTTTAGATATTAATCTTTTAACCTTCATGACCATCCCCAAACTTACTGTGTGGCTGCCTCTCTTGACTGAAGACTTGGATATCCATGGGAGAGTAAATACTGACAAGTATCTCCCGTTTATCTGCCCCAGTCCTCTTGTTACAGGCATGGATTGAGCGGGTTTGCCAATCCGTCCAGTATAATGTTTCGCCATATAACGTCAGGGCAAATGGATGAGTCAGAGTACCTTGCACAACTTTCTGCCTGTTGAAAAAAACAAAATGAAGCAATTCAAACAAAGAGGCAATAAGAATAACACAAAATTTTTCCTGTTAAAGTACAGAAACAAATTGCATTTTTATATTACTGGTCACATAAAAAGGACACTTTTCTGAAGAAGAACCAAACAAGAGGTGAAAAAAATTCAGGGAGGCAGGAGTGAAGAGATAAGTTTTTAAGAGGGATAGCAAAGTTTAATAATTTCCAAAGAATAGTCTTGGGTGAAGTGGAAGGTTTGAATGATGAACTGAAATCTGGTACGGAAGAAGCAGAGATGTGAATTGGAATAGATGGCTGGAGAAAATTGCCCAAAATGTGAGATAAGACTATGAAGAGATGAGAAATCTAGGTTGAGAATCTTGCATCTCATATGCCAATAGCGCATGTGCAGCTTGAAAACAGGAACAATGTGAATGGGCGGCACAGTGGCACAATGGTTAGCACTGCTGCCTTACAGCATCAGGGTCCCGGGTTCAATTCTGGCTTCGAGTCACTTTCAGTGGAGTTTGCACTTTGTCCCCATGTCTATGTGGGTTTCCTCCGGTACTCCAGTTTCTTCCCACAGTCCAAAGGTGTGTGGGTTAGATTGATTGGCCATGCTAAATTGACTCTAGTGTCAGGGGAATTAACAGAGTAAATGTGTGGGATTATGGGACTGGGACCTGTGTAGGATTGTGATTGGTGCATTCTTAATGGTCTGAATGGCCTCCTTCTGCACTGTAGAGATTTTATTCTATCTAACTTTGTGCGAGAAGAAGCATGGACTACAGAGTTCACAATAATCGGTGTGTGAAACAAGTTGGGAAGCCAAAAGAGAATTGATTGTAAATACGCAATATCTTAAAGTAGTAACAAATGAATTAAATTCTGATATGGGGGAGGGGGTGGAAATAGAAAAAATACAAAAGAACATTTTTTTGTGAAGGCATAGATGGGTAAAATGCACCAAGTGTCTATGCCACCCATTAAAATCTGACGAGTTTTCTAGCTCGATGCAGTGTGCCAATCTCATTGGCCAGTAGCTTTCTTGAGGTGTGACTTATTCTCCGATAGAGACAGAAAACCCATCTCAAATCAAATAAAGGCACTACGGCTGTTAAATTACTGTGGGCTGAGCCAGCATGGGCAGGCTTGCAACTGTGAAGAACGCGTCTTCAGATAAGATTCAGCCCAATTTTCTTTTAAAAGACAGGACTTCAGATAGTCTGGTTTTACATCTGGGTATTGTATTGCCTATAATAAAAAGATAAAATGTAAGAAATACTCAACAGGTCTAACAGTATTGGTTGAGAGAGAAACAGAGTTAATGTTAACAGTCTGTATGCCTGATGTTCATGGCTGTACTGTATTGCCTATTCTTTTCCACACTCTTTGCAGCTTTCATTTACACACAAACTTGGTGAAAACATTTGTATTTTGTTCATTATGAAGTTGAATTATACAAGATGGGTTATATTTTAACATGTCCCCTTTAACTTAAGTCAAAATTGAGTATTCCAGAAATGCCCAGTTTGAAGACATGCCTGAGTGATCTGGTTGCCATGGGGAGAGACTCAACACAGGAACCTCAAGCAACAGTTTTCAGACTTTTACTTAGCATCTCACACAACTTCTTTTTGAGGCAAAAACAGCAAGAGAAAGAATCTGTTGTGGAGAAATGGAAGAACTGTTCCAAGTTAAAAGAAAGAGTTTATTTACTCTTCAAAAAGGAGAGAGAACACTGAAGGGACTTTTGGAACTTTAAATAATAAGTCATAGCTCAGTGAGCCTGGCTGGTGAAAACTGGATCTAGAAAATTCTAAGAACATTTTAGATGTACCAACATTACAAAGGTTGCTGCTGTTCAACAGCGCAGCTCATCAGAACCTTCTCAAGGGCAATTAGGTACGGGCAATAAAAAGATGCTGGTCCAGCCAGTGATGCCCACATGGTTTGAAATAATGTAAAAACCTTGGCTGAATGGAATCATTTTGAAGAATACTGGAAATTTTGATCTAATGTGGCAGGGAGAAGTGAGCTCTCTGGACAGTATGTTGCTACAGAGGAAATCTCCCTATAATTGTACAAATCTGGCAGGTCTAATACACAGCAAAAGGTGTTCTAAGATGTCTCTCAATTGTATTAGTTAGTTGATACAAACATATCTTTATTTAGTTTGGTATAATAGTTGCCTGTTACATAATATTTGGTCTATGTTGATTTTAGTTTGTTTGTTACAGTAAATGTCTTAAAATGTGAAACCATGTCCTTTGGATCTTTCCATTAGTTGTTGGAAAATTCATCTCTTCTAAGAAGTGGTCGGTCTCCACAGGAACCTTTCTATACCGAAGAATGAAGTTTGTACCCAGTGAATTTTACCTGTCTTATTTTTTCTTACAAATCTCAGCCCTGAATTTCTACATCATTTTTATACGCCTGTGATCTAATCTAGCAAAAAATGTTTCAACGGAATTGTATAGATGGATTCAATTTATTTATGACTACCAATTTAGCTGCAATAACCTACCCATAATTTGAGAAAATATCTCAAGTGTTCTCAAGTGTGGCAAATATAGCTTTTTAAATGAACAAAGTGCATACTGTGATATTTAATGAGTCATGTCTTTATGCATTAAGATTTAAGAAATGGTTGGTTAAAAATAAAAAGGCACTTACGTACTTGTTTACACACAAAACAGGAATACCTTCCATATTAATTATCAAGTGGTATCACAAGTTAACACCATCAGCACAGAGACTTACACACTGCAGCGCATTTGGCTATTTGAGTATGGAGATCAGTATTCCATAGAAACACACACATGTTCCTGACATGTGCATCTATCATGACAAGTGTTCATTTATGAAGTTGATAGTTTGGTATTAGTATCAATTATTCCATGTCACTATGCTTTACGTAATATACAAATTAACTTTTCTAGAGTTTGGCTGAATAGTATATCTCATCCTGCATTCACTCCTATATTCCTGAGATATTTCCATTTCCCATAAGAACGTGAGGGAAAAGAGAGTGAGAGTGTGCAAGTATAGAGAATGAGAGAGAGGAAGAAATAAGAAAAAGTGAAGAGAAATAAGAGAAAGGAGTACTTGATTTGTATAATGCCCATCATGACCACTGGACATCCTGAAGAGCTTTCAGCCAATTAAGTACTTATTAAGTGCAGTCACTGTTGTAATGTAGGAATTGTGGCGGCAATTTGCATTTGTGAAGCTTTCCATAAACAGCAATGTGATAATAATCAGATAATCTGCCTTTGTGATGTTGAATGAGGGACAAATATCTGCCAGGGCAGTGGGGATAACTCCGGTGCTTTTTCTTCAAAATAGTGGTACAGGGTCTTTTACGTCCATTTGAGAGTGCATATGTGGGCCTGGTTTAAACGTCTCATCTGAAAGATGGCACCACTAAGAGTGTCAATCTTCATTTTTGTGCTCAAGAGGAATTTGGAGATAAAACATTGTGACAGATGCACGAGTTCTACCAACCAAGCCATGGTTGACAAAGCCAGAAAGAAATAGTAAACCAACTTAGATTATCAGAGACCTGGAAAAGTCACCTGTCTTTTTCCTCACATATATAAGAGGTACATAATTTTGAATTTAATTTTGAAAAACAAAACAAATTTTGAAAACTCCAAAATCAAGCAACATTACCTCATTCTTCTACTTATGAACGAGTTAAAAAGTTGGCAATGCCTATTGAGTTATGAAGACTTGTATAAAAGAATTAATGTTCAATTTCATGGTATGTAAGATTATTTGAACCACTCAAATTTCTTTAACTCTTTCCTCTAATGGGTAAGTTCTAACATTTCAGATTGTGTTTTTCTATATGTTATATGCACCTTGGGTAGAAGCTGAAAATCTTCAGTTTCCAATACACAGCACTTACTCCTGGCATTAACAATTGCTATGTGGCAAGGGCATCATCCTTAAGTATAGCAATAGGACTTAGCAGTCAACAAGAAAAAGAAATATATTGTGCAGAGAAAAAATTCAAAGCTTATGCTTCCATTGAAATTCGGAAGTCAAACTTTTTAACGATAGGTCTCTTATGGAGCATAGCAAATGCACTTGATGGTTAATTAACACCTGAACCCAAGATTAAAATTAAATTGAGAGCTGATCTAAAACTCAGTTTGTCAGGATAATCTGTTTAGCAAAATAAAAATCATTTGGGCAGCATCCTCCATGTCTGCAGATCATTTCCAAAACACGTCTCAGCCAATGGCTAAAATTCTCCAGGCGTTCATGTCCCACTGCCAGGGAGGATGGAGAATTTGGTGCTCAACCAAATCTCCATTCATTACAGCAGAATGGGAAAATCCCACTGGCATGAACAGTTGGAGAATCATGCCCACTGACTTATTTTATTTTACTGTAGCTGCCGTTGTCGGGAAATGCCGGTCAGACACTGGGAGAGCTCTCCTGCCTCTCCACAATGGTATAATGGAATCTTTTACATCTAATAAGTGAATAGAGCATCTGGAAGCCTGCGACACCTCCAACGATGCAGCATCTCCTCAGTAACACATTGAAGCGTCAAGTCATGATTACGTGCTCAAGTGCTGGAGAGAGGTGTTGAACTATGACCTTCCAAATCAAAGGTACGGTGTCACCACTGAAGCAAAGTATAACATGTATTTTTTTCAACATCTGCTGGGAAAAGAACAATCACCAAAAGTTGCAATTTTTTTTACAAAAAAAATCAGAAATACATCATCTGCAACTTATTGTTTTGATGGCACTCTCAAATATTGTGGATGTGAGGTGCATTCCATGGAATATCTTTGAAGGTTTTGAAAGTGGCTTGTGCCAATAAAAAGTTCATTACAGCTGCAAAAATTAAACAATTGCTGTTGAAATTATCTGTTCTCCAAATACAAGTCTAAATTTTAATTTACATTATGGAGGCACTAACTTTAAGCCAAAGATTGTAGAGCAAACAAACGTAGAGGAAATATACACATTCAAACATGAATAAAACCCACAAAACATATTGTATATAAAACCTCAACTTTTCTGTCCAGTAAGGTAGGGGCAGCACTTATATGCTAAAAATTAAGCCATGCATGTTACAATCAAGTTTCTGCCAATTTTTCTTTGAAAATAGTTCTATATTCTTTCTCCTCCATATTGAACTACGCAAAAGGACATACAATTCTTTTTAAAAGCTTGCAAAAAGACTAATATAAATTACATTTCAAATTCACATAGCCTTTTATGTCCTCTTATCAGCAGCTTCTTCAAAATGCTTATTGATTCCTAATGTTAAGAAACGAACATTATTGCCCATCAATCCCAGCCCAAGACATCTGAAGTTGTCAATGCCAGTATATAGCTAAAGTGACTGTTCCACAAGTGTGAGCCAAATAGTGAACGCCAACTGGCATATTGGACATCACAAGTTAAATCCTGTTCACGAGCAACATTTAACTATGCAACCAGCAACAGGAGTCTCCCACATCACAAAGATGGCAGTGTTAATATTAGCACTCCAGCAGCTTCCTCTGCTAACACATTTCTGGGTTGAAAGAATTAAAGTCTCAGAGTTCAGCAGGATACTGAGCCCAGCAAGGTTTTGATGATGACACAAATGAAATTACTCAAAATGATTACTATGAAGTAATACAGTGATTTAAACTAAAGATTGTGAAGTTTCCTTTGAAATGTGTTTCCACTCAGGCTGTTGCCTACAAACCAGAATACCCTTATTTTCAGCCTTGCTTCACGATGCATAGACACAGGCAGAATAGGTTGACAATAATAGTTAAAGTCATGCAGCATATAAATCCATTTTAGCCACAACCATTAGTATTTGGACTTTTCTGGCTATTCACCTCACTTAAAGGCACAGATGAAAACACATCTGGGCCATTGTTAAAGGCAGGGATGATGTAGCTCAAGTCACAGCCTCATTTTTTTCTTCAAGTTTTGGTAAAATCAAGTAGAAAGATAGAGAAAAGTCTAGCCTTTAACTAAATTACCACGTAGCATATTGTCTGATGTGTAAAACATGCAAGATAGTTAATTTTGCTCCCCATTAGCTTTGTGGATTAGTATATTTCTGCAAGGAAAATTACCCAGCCAACAAACAAAATTTGACACAATTCATTTTGGAGTACAGGTAGTGGGATGAAGAGGAATGGAATGTACTGAAATTGTGGTTGTCTATGAACAATTTCATGTGTCGCTCATGACCTCATATATATTGAATGTTCAACTATCATTATCTTAATATAAAATAAAGGCAAATTATTGCTCTGACAAAGAATCACCCAGACTAAACATGAGTTTGATTCTTTCTCCACATATGCTGTTATCATTTATCTTAAACTCATTTCAAAATTATATTTACTGCACTAACTGGAAAGCCTAGAAATGCTCTTTAGTTAAAAATATAATTGCTGGAAGTATTGCAGATTCGCCAGGGCATACAAATAGAATGGGTATATAGCCAATACTGTTATATAGATTCATATTTTCATTAAAGAAAAGTTTATTTATTATTGTCACAGGTGGGCTTACATTAACACTGCAATGAAGTTACTGTGAAAATCCCCTAGTCGCCACACTTCAGCTCCTGTTAAGATAGGCTGAGGGAGAATTTAGCATGGCCAGTCCACCTAACCAGCATATCTTTCAGACTGTGGGAGGAAACTGGAGCACCTGGAGGAGACTCACGCAGACATGGGGAGAACGTGCAGACTCCACACAGACAGACAGTGATGCAAGCCAAAATCGAACCCAGGTCTCTGGCGCTGTGTGGCAGCAGTACTAGCCATTGTGCCACTGTGCTGCCCTAGGCTATGAAAAAGTAATTTTAATTAGGCACAGTAAAAGGGCTTTTAAAAATGGCTCATACTAACTATAATTAAATAAGCTGACTGGTTGTCTGGGGAGACTCCCTAGTCGCTTGCTGATATCCAATAGTGAGCTGAATTTTATTTCACTCCACCCAAGTCAACAACATCAGCTGATTTATTACTGCATTCTGCAAATTACTGAATTCCCTCCCTCAAAATACTTTAACACCAAATTTTCTTTGTTCAAATCACATCACTCCCACATTTCCAAAATGAGCTTATGTATTTTATTCAGTACTACTTGTTTCATAATGATGAAATGCAAAATTTATAATTTAGTCAGGCTTCTACAGAAAATAGATAAACGGTAGCCTATAGCGTTAATTATTGGAGTCTCCCTATCCTCAGATTTTGAGTGCTATTTAATTTAGATCGCACTGCAATGAAAGTGTACAGCATCTGGACGACAACAGTGATATATTTTCTAATTGGACCTCCATTAGTAAATGGTGCATTATTAAATTCTATCTCATGTTTACTTGCTGACCTCAGATCTCAATCTCTATCTGGTCTGACGTTGGGGGAATCATCAAGGATGAAACAGAGGTTGGAAAATGGAAAATTGTATGCAAGGTGGGAATAATAAGTTTTTGTAATTCATTCATAGGATATGAAAATCCCTAGAAAGATCGCATTTAATGCCCATTCTTCATTTCCCTTGGGCAACTGGTGGAAAGTCATCTCCTTGGAGTGCTGTATTCCATGTGGAATGTTCTCAATGCCATTTTTGAGTTCCAGGAGTTTGACCCAACAATGCTAATGTCGACACACTTCCAAGTCATAATAATATACAGCTTGGACAGGAACATGCAGATGGTTCATTACCACCTGTAATTTATCCTTGGTATACATTGCAGCCACTCTGCATCAGTAGTGGGGGAAGTGAATGTTTAAGATAGTGTATGGGATACTAATCAAGCTGGCTGCTTTATCCTGGATGATGTTGAACTTTGAGTACTGTTGAAGTTGCATTCATCTAGACAAGGGGAGAGTATTGCATCACACTCCTAATTTGGACTTTGTCGATAGTGGAAAGTCTTTGGGGAGTCACAAGGTGAGTTTCTTGCTACATGACTCCCAGCAACTAACAATATGTAGTTAAAGTATTTATATGTCAGGTCCAACTAAATTTCTGGCCAATGGTGATCTACAGGATATTGGCGATATGAGCTCAATTAAAAGGCACGTAACCCTAATTTAAAGGGATATATTTATTTGAAAGTATCTTCCTGTCAATGGGGACAAAAATATTGGTAGCTGTACAAAACTTACCAATATTTTTAATGTATTCAAATATCAGTCTTTACATAGACTGATAATGTTTGGCAAAAACAAGTCCAATAAATACTGGAAAAGCAAACAGAGGTTGAAGAGTTAGGATGGGATATCTAGTTAATGGTGTTTTAAAATACCAGCAAGGAGGCAAATTAAGATACTGTAAAGACATAAGTGATCAATATTACCACAGGCTGTTCCAATTTATGACACTGGTTCGTTGAAAGTGACAATGCAGATGATACATCAGTTGACCCAAAAAATTGCACTGAATTTGCAGAGTTAAATACAAGTGCAACTCAATTTCTTCTTCGCTGTGTTATCTGAAAGCTTTAAATGAAGTGGAAATTCCATAGGTCAATCCACTATCCTCACTTTACGAGCACCTCAAAATAAATGATAGTGCAAGAACTGACGTTCCCTGTGAGTTCTACAACCCTGCAGCAAGCTGAAAGTCCTCACTCAAGCTGCGCATAGGGTAGCCCCACACAAAAAAAAATTAGGGGCCTGGTGCTTCAGTATATCACCATGACACACCAAAAGGAAATTAGAGGGAATGTTGGAAAGAACACTCGCCACAATTTCAACTCAGTGAAACCAATAAGGAAACAAATAAAAGTAATAGGATAGCCTTAAAATCCTGCTACAAATCTTCCATTAAATTCTCTTTAAATAGACTTACATAAACGGCACACTTTAGTAGCCATTTTACATGTGAAAGCAGCAAATTCCATGGATAGGACTGAGGTTTAATAAACTGCAAACTAGCTGGGCTCTTTGGAACCCAGATCCACTAACCAATTCTCTATAGGAGATAGTCTAATCAGGCTTTGGAGCCAGAGTGATCTGCAATACTCCAGGGCATTGCTGATAACTGGCAGGTCTGTGTTGTTTATTTGTGAAATCCTCAGAGGCAGGGTGGGGATACGGCTGGTTGAGATTCTTTCCACTGGGCTGCAGAGAACCCAACAAGATAATTTTTTTTACGGGTAGAGTGATCCTTGCTGGCCGAGCAATGGAAAGCTCAACATTGCTTTGAACTGGTGCGCTGCATGGCTTTAGCAAAGTTAACTTCAACAATACCTATGAATATAGTTGGGGGGGGTCTTTCGGACCTGCCAACACATGGTTAAAAACTCAGCGTTTAGAGAAGGATGTTACCCTATGTGGAGAGAAAAATATTCAACATCCATCGTGCTAAAAAGTAGATTTCTCAGTAGTCTGATTCAGGGATTCAGACATTATGATGTGTTATATGTGCGTGTCAGATACTTCATTGACTTTTTTAAAAAAATCTTGTGTTCATGATATGGTCTGTAAAGCTCAAATGCAAAACAATTTTACTAATGCTTTTTAATGTCGAGATAAACCTCTTAGTTCTTTTAACATATGGCAGCAATTTGTGTAAGTGCACCAATATGTTGTTACAACTAATAGTTTTAATTGCACAGTTTTCATGCTGTTTGCAGTCTGCTGCCTGACGTACTTGCCTGAAGGAAACTCTCTTGTGTAGCTTTAGCACAGTCAGCATCCAATTTGAGGGGTCACATGAAAACAGAAATTGACGCATATCCATTTTACTGAATTTTATATTTTTATTTTAAGCAGGATATACAGATCAGGACATTGGTCTGAGGGCACTTCATCTATCGAATGACTTCAAGTAAGGCTATCCCACTTGCTTACTCTGCACTGAGTTCACCTTTTCATTGTGAAAAAAAACAAATATTTACACAGAACTTGAAAAAAAAAGCTCCCAAAAATCCATTTTACAGTCTTTATTCGAAAGCCACTATAATGCAACAAAATATAGCCTTTGAAGAGGCTTTCAAAGGCACTGGTTGTATAGCAGAGCTGATCAAAACCTTAGACCACTCCCGTCCTGACCCCAGCGGCAGTCATAAAACATGCTGATCAGAAGATTCGTATACGTCAGCATTTACAACAGGCCTACCCGTTTGGGGGAAAAGAAACAACTTCCATTGTCTTCCGCAAGCCAGTACTCACAAAAGGGCAAAGCAGACATAGCCTTCCTGCTCACTTCAGACTCTAGCCACAGTAAGCCAGCTAAACGCTGCGTGAAGCAATTCGACTAATGTCTGGAATAATTAGGGAAAATATTACTTGCCTCAAATGTAAATACTGCAATGAATACATGGAACTTGTGAAGCACAAATAGGATGTTACAGCCGCCAAATTACTTTTAAGAGAATTTACTTGGTGCGTGTTTATAACAAATAACAGATTCCGGAATATTATCATGGCATACTTAAAGAAAAATCAAGTGCTATCAGGACACTGTGATCAATGTAGGGTAATTAATTTATAATGTAATCTGAAAGAAAATATGGCTGAGGGGAGGAAGTAAGCATCCATACCTCAATCTCACCAGGAGATCTAGCACTCATTGGTCTGTATGTATGTTTCCTTGACTACAAAGATATCAAATATTCCAACGAAGTAATTTAATGATTTTTCAGACTCACATATCATTAACTTTTCCATGATTTTGGGATTGGTCTTAGATATTAATGATTTTACATTTCGTCCTCAAACAGTAGTCAGTAAAAATTAACTCGTTATGCATAAAACTGGTACTTGATTTTTAAAAAAACTAATGAGCAATATTTAATTTTCTCCACAAGTTACAAGACAGCATCAGACAAGTGGCTAGGTGGGTGGAGCAGGAAGGGAAGTGCCTGATTCAGGTCTTAACTAATATATTTAATATTAAAAATCAGGATCTAACGTTCCATGCTACTAAGGAAGTCTGCACTTTCCCTTCCTGTGATTATAACACCTGGTCTTTGCTTGAAGCCTTGGCAAGGTCTAGTCGAGAGTTATGGCTGGAAACACAGGTGCACACCGACAGTTTACCAGCTAAATTTCACAGAATCCTGAAATTATTTTTACCATCCACAGATGTTGAAGATTATTGGTCCATGCATAACAGAATTGACAGGACAGACCACCATACAGTTCTTGCAGAGTTAAAGTCCCATACTCACGCCGAGATGTTGTGTGATGTTATCACCATTATAAATGAGATTGATTCAGAACAGCAACATAATCAGAAAATGTTGGAAAAACCCAGCAGGTCTGGCAACATCTGGGGGTGAGAGCAAAAAAGCCAGCGTTGAGTCTGATATGACTTGTTCTGTTCCGAAGAAGAGTCACATTGGATTCAGTTTTTCTCTTCACAGATGCTGCCAGAAATGCTGAGTTTGTCTAGCAATTTCTGTTTTTATTTCATTTCAGATCTCCTACATCCACAATAGTTTGCTTTTATTTTAGATCCAGAGAAGATCTAGCAATTTAAAACTGGGCACTATGAGATGCTGCAGGCCATCAATAGCAGAAATATATTCAACTACAATTAGGAAACTCATGGCCCGGCATATTGCTCACTCTTCTGTGAGTAGATTTGGAGTTGTTAGATTTTAGTTCAAGTTGACTATTTTTATACAAAATTCACCATAATAACCCACAAAGTCAAGGAGGCCATTTTGTAATCTGTATTTATAAATTGTATAAATCAAAGTGTAGTATTGAACAGTGACCTGACATGAAGTAGATGATTCTTGATTAAGTTCTAATCAATGAATCAATGTAATTGATAATCAGAAAGATTAATTATTAATGCATAATCAATGTATAAGTTTTATTACTTTTTCATGAAAGATAACCTTCAGTTGAAATTGTGAAGGTCTGTGAGACATCATACAATAGCCTTGCAAGACTCCAGCATAATGAATGTTCAAAATCAGATTAAGAAGCAGTGATAATTAATACTACTGTACTTCTGTTAGAATTACAGAGGCCAGATAGTCTTAGGTACCAAATTTACTTCAGAACAGCTACAGCCAATCATTAAATCAACAATAGCCTGTCTCTACCATGGTACGATGGCTGTACGGAGTTAAGTACAGTGATTCTCTAACATTTTATTGCCAGCTAGAGTTTGAAAACTCCGGTGTATAAACCACATGCCAGTTGCAGCAACAGGATGCAAGATTGAGATCAGAGACCTTAGATGGTGAACATGACCTACACTTCAATGGATTGCACAACTAGCTGAAGCTGTAAAATTATTCTCCTGAATTGAAATATGCCTTTTCTTCAATAAGCTTTCTACAATTTACTAGTCTGCAAGTCCTGTTTGGCCTTAATTGGTTAAGTCTTGTTTGAACAAAAATAGATTTATTAAACCATCACAATTGCTGGTATTTGGATTGACTGAAATTAAATCAGTATTTACAATTAAACTATCTAAAATTGGTAAACACAGCAGGACCAGACTAGAAGTCGGACCATTGATTAATAAAAAGTTAATTACTGTGTTTTGGAAGGGTATGTGCACCAATTCACAGTGACTTAGACCAAGGTCAAAATGTATTCAACTCCACTCAATACAAAGAGAAATTGGACAAAATGTCTGACCATGGCAGATATTTTTGTGCCTCAAGAGTAGAGATGAAGAGATGGGATAATGAAATTTTATTCAAAAGCAAGCTGCAGCAATGCTCAAGAACAGATCCGACAGTTGAGGTGTTGTAAGTCATAAGCAAAACTGTACACAACCACAATGTTACATTATGGCATTGTATTTCTCTAACATCATCATAAAGTCAGCAGATTAACCTTATTTCAATGAGAAAAATAAAAGAGCATGCTGAAAAGCAGCAATTCATTTTTAGGTATGCCTAGTGAACCTATACAGGACTACATGCTTGCCTAACAAGTAGCCATTCTCAATTTAGCTCTGGAATCAGTTTTTTATCCATTATTGGACTATGGATTTCATGAGGTCTGTAGCCAGGTTGTCTTGGCAGAAGCCAAGCTGAGCATTCTCAATGATGGCAGATCTCCATACAAAAAAAGGCTGAAATTTGCATAATCACTTCCAGCCAGGAGCACTGAGTGGATGGTACAACTGAGTGGATGATCCTCATCATGGTAATCTTCAGCCAATTTGATTCACACGATGTGATATCAAGAAATGGCTGCACGCCCTTGATACAGCAATACCCCTGACAACATTCCAGTTTTAATGTTGAAAACATGCGCTCCAGAGCTGGCTGTATCAATTACAAAGCTAGTCCAGTGTTTTACACCACCTGCATCTACTTGAAAAACAGGAAAATTGCTTAGGGATGTCCTGGTCAAAAAAAGGGAGAATCTAATCTGGCCAATTATAGTCCCATCAGTCTATTTTTGATAAGCAGCAAGTGATGCAAAATGCTACTGATAGTGCTTCCGAGTAGCACTTACTCAGTTTACCGGATTCTGACTTAAAGATTGGAATTCTACCATCCCGCCCGACACGGGGATCAGAGCGCGTAAGGGGAGGACAATGTGAAGGTCAATTGACCTCGCTTAGCATTTTCCATTTTCGGAATGAGAGAGGCTGTAAAATCCTACCTAACGTGTTAACTTGGTTTCCTGCTCCATAGATTCTGAGAATTTTATTTTAATTCAGATTTCCAGCATCTGGAGTACTTTATTCTTAAATGCATTTTTCACCTGCTCATTTTGATGCTCAATTTGGGTTCTGTCAAGGCATTTCACCTCCAGATCTAATAACTGCTTTGATCCAAACATGGTCAGAAAGAAACAGCTAAATTCCAGAGGTGGAGTGTAGTGATTGTCCCTTTAAAAGCAACACAGCACAGTAAGAGTCACTTGGTTTGGGAGACCGATGGGACTTAGAGTAGGAAATTGTCCTGTGGGGTAGAGCTCTCTTGGGCAAGAAAATATAGGGAGCAAGTTGTAGCCATATGGCTGTGGAACAATTCTTATTAATAACTCTTTTTTATGTTCATTAACCGAATGTCTGATACAATATCTTTACATGAGTGAGAGTGATTGCCTTTGAGCATGGAATTAAGTCGCTCTAGTAAAACAGATTTCAATGGCAGTTGGTGGGGGGGCACACCTTCCACAAGTTGGAGCCATACCTAGCACAATGGAAGATGACTGTAATTGTTAGGGCCAATAAGTTCTGCCTCAGACATTGCTGCAGGAACTCCTTAGGGTAATGTCCCAATCTCAATTATTATCAACATCTTCATCAATGACTCCATTATAATAAGATCAGATGGTGAGAACTTGTGCTGAAGACTGCAGAGTGTTCAGCATGATTCAAATTCCTTGGATACTGAAACAGTCTGTCCTGCTTACCGCAAGTGCTGGATATCATTTAGTCTTAGGCTAAAAAGTGGCAAGTAGTATTGGAACACAAAATGTATTGGAAAACAACTCCATTCAGAGACAGACAATTTTCCCCTTGACAATCAATTGCATTACAATTGTCTAATCCTCCCATTAGATGGGAGTCTTTACCAACTAAAACCTAACTGGACCAGTATTAAGCGTATTTCATCAAATTTAATGATTCATTTTAGGGAAAAAATTATTATTTTGGAGATTTTGATGAATTAAGACACTTGGTTTCAAAAACTTGAAAATAGACCTGAAGAAATTTAAATCAAAGGGTAGGCTATATTTATTTTAAATCGTCATTCTGGGCTATATTACAAACTAAACTATAGGCTATCTGTCAGTGCTACTCGGTGGAGACGGAATGTCTACAGCTTTCTGAATGGGGATTTAAATTATTCATATTGTTTCCCAGATATCTCAGCCATGCCACACTGTGGGGTGCATGGACTGCAATGCTTTAGCGTTTTCTGTGAGATTTCTCACAGAAACAGACAATGTCATGATCTGGAATGGTTTAGAAAAGGTGGAAAAGAGGACTTCCCAAAGATACTGGAACCAGTAGCAATAAGGGTGGTTCTGATGTGAAATCATGAAACAAGCACACAGTGAGACCATGCTTAAGCTGGAGAATCCACAATTGTGAGGTGATGAAAGAGAATTGGCTAGCTGGAGCTGATAGAAGGATCCCATGAAATTTCACATAGCAAGAGTACTGAGGAGAATCAAAGTGAATTCCTGAGAACATCAGTACACTTAGTTTGGCCCAAGGAGAAGTGAACTGAAGGAGCTCTTAAGTTCCTCTATATTTTACAAGATCTTAAAGGGAAATAAAAGTAGAATGGAGAGTGTTCTGTTGCAATTTTCAGGTTTAAAGTACAAATACTTGTAGAATATAATGTTATGGTGCGAATATAGTGTTATAGTGAATATAGAATAGTATTTGCATTGTTTTACTATTGAATAGTAATTTTTCTTGTTAAAATATGGAATTTTGTAGTGTGATCCTTTCAGTTAATAACTTAGAATTTGAGATTCTTTTTAAAATTACTAGTCTCGTTGAAGATCATTATACCATTAATACTGGCCACAAGAGTAGATCAGAAGCTGGTATTCTAGAATAGCTCACCTCCTGACTCCTCAAAGCCTTTCCGCACCTACAACTAACAAATCAGGAATCTGATGAAATACTTTCCAATATGTCTGGATGGTACAACACTTAGAAGCCTAACACAATCCAGGGCAGCGCAGCCCACTTGACTGACACACCACCCAACCCTTTTTATATTCATTCCCTCCACCACCAGCACATTGTTGGCTGCAGCATATAGAAGCTACAAAATGCACTGCGGCTACTCACCATGGCTCCTTCAACAAGATCTCCCAAACCTGTGACCTCTATTGCCTAGAAGATGAAGGGTAACAGACACAGTGCAAACATCATCAATAGTACCTCACTGTTAATTCAACTCAACAGTTAGAGATTACGATCGTCATTCAGAGTAAAGCAATAAACCCACAATGAGCTATTCCGATAAATTAATTGCACTTATTTTCCATGAAACAATTGCTCTGTAATCTTAAGTGATGAAAGGAAGTCAAATATTTCAATAACATTACCTGAAAGAGCCATCCAAGTTGGATCTATGAATAAAACTCAACTTTGCATCTGCCCAGTAAAGTTTCTGTTCCTCAATATCAATTGTCAGTCCATTTGGCCAGTAAATATCAGAATCTACAATGACAGAGCGACTGCTGCCATCCATGCCGGCTCGTTCAATTCTTGGTATTTCACCCCAGTCTGTCCAATACATGTACCTGTAAAAATATGCAGAACAATAGAAATAAAAACTTGCTGACAGATGTTTGCTAAACTTTGCTTTCTAGTGTTAAATATTCTCAGTCTATGTACAGTGCACAAGTTGTGAAAACCATCGTAACAAAAGAATTGTAATGTTTGAAAATTATTGTAGAATCATAGTCATAAAAAAAATCTCATTCATCATTTAACCTTCTTTATCCACACTTAAATTAACAAGATATCTCTCCACAAAGTCAAAAGACTACCCTGCTTATACAGAAGACAAAGTAATACATATTCCACCATCTGCATGATTGGCTTTTCTAAACAGATGTGTTTAGTCCTATCAATGCAAACAAATGTCTAAACTTTACTGTCAAAATAATAATGGGTTTAGAATGAAATTTACAATAGAGCAACCAATATTTCTTTGAAAAAAAAGGGAGATCGCCAGCTGGGGATGTGAGAAGTCGTTCACATTTGGAAATGTCATAAGTGGCCTCAGTCTTTTCAGAAACAAAACTGCAGTCAGTTTCTTCATACTTTTGGTTTCCTCAATGGACAGTATAGTCTAGTACTAAGATTGGGTCACTGCACAATGTTGTATCAGCTGGGGCAACTCTCAAGCAATTTACAATTATATAATGAGCTTAACGTTATTATCATTCTAAGGTGATTCACAAGAAACAGATGCCAACCACATGAACAGTCACAGGATTGTGTGCAACCTCTTGTGCATTCTGGCCTTGAGCTAACTTCAAATGGCATAATTGCATCAGTAAATTATGTCATTTATTCCTGCAGCCCTAGTGACATTCTGCAGAGGGGCTGAGGGATCTGAGTGCCCAAATGCATAAATCACAAAGGTTAGTACACAGGTACAGCAAGTAATTAGGAAAGCTAATAAAATGTTATCATTTATTGCCAGGGGAATTGAATACAGAGATAGAAAGGTTATGCTTCAGTTGCACAGGAAAATTAGCAAGACAACTTCTGGAATGTTGTGTACAGTACTTGTCTCGATATTTAAGATAAGATCCAAATGTATTAGAAGCAATTCAGAGAAGGTATACAAGAGTAATATCATGAATTGGCCAGTTGTCTTCAGAGAAAAGGTTGCAGATGTTAGATTTGTATCCATTAGAGTTGAGAAGAGTAAAAGGTAACTTGAGATCCTGAGAAATACTGACAGGCTGAATATGGAGAGAATGTTTTTACTTGTCAGAGAATCTAAAACTAAGGGATCACTCATTCAAGGTAATGATGAGGATAATTTTTTCTCTCAGAGGGAATATGTAGATGAGGAAGAGAGAAGTTAAAGAATCATACTTTTTAGTACTCTGGAGACAACTTTGAGGGGATGGTATCAGTAAGGCTGATGCCACACTGACAAGAAAGTAGGAAATGACGTAATATTTGGAGCTGAGGAGAGCATGAAAGCATTAAACATGCAGGGTTCAGTGAAATAAGAAAACAGGAAATAACAATCCTTGTTCCAAATTTTAATTGTCATCAAATGAATCTTGCTAGAAAAGAGAGATAGCCAGGGGACCAGCATGGCAGCTGATCAGGCTATATTTATGTTCCATCTCCCTCTGATCCCAGTCCCAGTGAGAGACGAAAAATCAAACTCATAAAGGAAGAGTGAGAGACACATACAAATGAACAGAGATGGAGAGAGACTGGCACATATTAAAAAAAACAGTGAATGTGTAACATTTTGACTTTGATGTCTGCATGGCTGAATTACTTATTGATGATACTGCTTACGTTAGTCAAGGTTGCAGAGAACTGCCAGTGCTTGTGGAATGAAACAGAGCTATTTTCATGACATTAGGCATAAAAATTGAAAGTAAATCAAAATAAATATTACTTTTGTTGGTTATTTCTATTGCCATACTTTATAAACAGTCACTGGCTGATTTGGATGAGCAGGCAGAAGTTTCGTAAGCCATGCTTACATAATTTTTTTACATAATGGCCAAGAAATTGGGCCTGCATGTTCAGGTTACTTGTTTTCTAACTTTCTGCCTCTCCCACTGGGAAAACACCTTTCTTCAAATCAGTATCTCCACACCCACCTGCTCAGATGTAGCTTGCCCAAGGTCAGAGCTTATGGGAAAATTTCCAATAAATCATGTTCCAATACTCCATGTCATGGCATGCTGAAAATCTGTCTGCTTTTTTTGATTTATTGTATGGACGATTTTGTTTATTTAAAAAAAACAAACATTGTCACCATTAAACAATTGATCAGTACAGCACAGTGACATTATAACCGACTAACAGTAAACATGTTAATGAAAACACCGTTTCCAACATATAACTATAATGCCACAGGCAATCCCCCAAAAGTATGAGACCATCTTTGTACTTTTAACCTGTTCATTCATACATTCATGTGTGCTCTGGCTGAAGATTGGTCTTGAGCTCATGTCTGATGCTTCACTTTGTATTGTTTTCCTAGCACTCTCTTTGTCAGTGCTGTTTTGCTACTGTCTTTTCCTCACAGCAGTAATGTGAGGAGGCAAGTTCCAAGTACACCTCAGCCAGCATAGGAAGCAAACACATGCATTTGGTATTATTCTGAACAATATGATAGCCAACTGAGCTTACAGGCTCTCTTTTATAATCCACATCACATGGAAAAAACAAGTAATTCTATCTGGACCTTTGTATAAGGGAGCAATGAAACCAGCCTGGTCATATATTGTCATTCATTAGGATGAAAATGTATAAGATGAACAAAGTACACTAAAATCTGAAAGGAATGGTTACATATATACACACACATTACATAATTTCCAGGCTATAGCTCATTTTTTGAAAATAAATGGGAACATCTGCAAAGTGGATGAGAATGTCTCAAATAGCTGTCATTGGCTACAAACGAAGTTCTCTATCAACCCCACGAAAACAAGCTAGCACGGTGAGCTAATAACTTAGAGGCCTGGACTAATGTTCAGGAGATCAGAATTTAAATACCACCATGGAGAATTTAAATTGATTTAAAACATCTAATCAAATGAACACGATCATTCTGGCAGCTAACCTCTACCTGCTCAACTGCAATTAGGCATGGCAAAGCCATAGCCAAGGAAGCTCCCATTTCAAGAACAAACCAAAAGATGAACGTGTATTCAGCTGTTGTTGCACATCTCTCAACAGCCAGATCAAACTCAGATTGCAAACTGTGCTCTTGGCCGTAGAATGGTGAAGGAATTAGTATGAAGATTACTGCAACATTACCTCAGATAAGATGTTAAACTGAGGTCCAATCTATCCTCTCAAATAGACGAAAAGATCCCGTAGCACTATCAAATGCTTATTCTTCAACACAACTAGAATCAACATAATTGAAACAGATTTTCTGATCATGGTGCACTTTAGCACAATGGTTAGCACTGCAGCTTCACAGCATCAGAGACCTGGATCCTACTGCAGCCTTGTGTGGCTTTTGCACATTCTCTTCGTGTCCACATGGTTTTCTCCAGGTGCTCTGGTTGTCTCTCACACTCCAAAGATGTGTGAGCTGCATGGATGATCCATGGTAAATATATGGAGTTACAGGGAGAGGGTAGAAAGGATGGTATGGGTAGGATACTCTTTCAGAGAGCCAAAACAGACTTGATGGGCCAGATGACTCCGTCTGCCCTGTAGAGATTCTATGGTTATCTCATTACTGTTTATGAGACCTTGCTGCCCACAAATTGACTGTCACATTTCCCTATGTGACCACAGGGAATTTACTTCACGAGTATTCATTGGCTGTGGCACAGTTTGGGAAGTACTGGAGACATTAAAAAAATGTTGTAAAAAGGCCAGTTCTTTCTAACATCAAATTGTGCCTTTATCTTAAAAATACCCCAACCAAAAAAAAAATTCCCAGTTTTACCATTTGTTTTCCACTCCATCTTTAAACAATGGCTACATTCCTAAAAGGTTACTAATACAGTTTACAAAACCCATGACATCTACTGCTCAGAAGAACAAGGGTAGCAGGCTAATGGGAACATTGCCACGTGCAAGTTCTCTAGAGGTTGCATGCATACTGCCCAAGTTGGAAGCATACCACTGTTCCTTCACTGTTACTGAATCAAAATCCCAGAACTCCTTTCCCAACAGCATGGACTGCAGTTCTTTAAGGAGGTGACTCATCACCCTCTCAAGGGCAATTGTGGATGGGAAATAAATAATTGTATTTCCAGCCAGACACACATCTCATGAGCAAATTAAAAAAAAACACTAAATTCTGCAAACATGCTGTAAGACAATTCTGCCTCTAACTGTCCTTTTCTTGCCAAGAAAAGGTCTTACTTTTGTTCTGTGCCACTTTCTGATAAGACAGCAGAATAAACAAAAAGGTGGGAAATTGTAGGAAAATTACAGTCTGCAACACTTTGAGCAGAAAGTGATGGAAAAGGACGTTTTTTAGAATAGTCCTTTTTCTCTTACCTGATGTAACAACTTCTGCCAATGGCTTTCTTTTAATTTAATCACATTCCTACTATAACTAGCATACAGTTGGCTTTTAAATATTCATGTACTGCATCATATTGACAAAATTAAAGACATAAAAAGAAAACCGAGAAAGAAAGAGAGAGATAGCTTATAATTTTTCCTCAGTTTTTGAAATTAAATTCAATCAGTGAACACACCTGGAAATCATTATTCAGCTATTGATTTAGTCTTTTATTCAGTTTGTGATACAAAACCTGGACTCAGAAATGATGCTATTGGAAACTACTTTAAAAATGCCTAACATACTCATTGAAAATGTTTCACCATTTTAATGGAGACATTAACCCATTTTGATAAATAGATCAGTGCTAAACAGGTAACACATTCAAATGCTAGTATCCCACAGGGTAAATTTCCAGCGCTCCCTGCCTGTACACCATCTCTGATATATAACTGTAAAAGATTATTTTGTGGTTGAGCCTGTAGAGACTAGACAAGAGCAAACAGTTAACATTAAAAAGCTAAAAGGAGGAAATGCAAGGGCGATGAATGAAAGATGACGAGAATAAGAGACAGACAAAAAAAAGAGGCAGCAAGAGCTCAAGAAGAGTGGTAAAGAATAATAAAAATAATATAAAAGGGTAAAAAGGCAGTGTATAACAAGGAAAATAACTGTAGATGCAACGATGGAAACAAAAGCTTTAAGAAGATAACTAAATGGAAACGAAGACCAACAATTGCTGTTATATTAAAACCATCTTCCTGCTGGCATGCCAGAGACGAGTTTAATTTTCTTTGCTACGTTTATATTTGCATGTAATGCAGGAAATCTGATCATAATGTTGGAGAAACAGACAGTTAATAAAAATTGCCACATCTTTTCTCAAATCTAAACGCACTGACAATGATATCAAATTACTCCGAACCACACTCACATCTTTTCTTCCATAATTATTATTAAATTGAAAATTTAAGATGGGGGGAACAAAAGGTGCAACGATGTTGCCACTATTTTCGATCACGATAACATATCTATTGTAATTTAAGTTAATTTGGTGCATTTTAAATCTCTTTTAAAAGAAGTACAAGATGGATTTTAAATGACCAATTTCCGCTTGAAACCAAATTCAATTTCTCTACAAAGGCAAATGCAGCAGCGCTAGCTATTCATCGAATCCTTTTGAACTAGATTTCTTGTACAAACACGCACGGATGCATTTCATTTTGAAGTTTAAAACCAGTCCTTCCTATAATATTAACATGAATTAGCTTCTATCTCAGATGTGTGCAGCATGGGTAAGTAACAAACCGCTTTATATTAATGAACCTCTAAGAGCCTGAAATCCTTCCACTGCTACCAATCACAGTTTGGAGCAATCCTTCAGGATTTTCTTTATTGTACTGTACTTGGAAGTCAGCAGCGTTCAGGGAAAACTGTAAAATATCCTTTTTTCTATTTAGTTGAACACGGATATTGGACAGAATTATCCCACAGTTGCTCTAACTGCAGCAGTAGGTGTGAAAAAATGTCTTCCCCGCCAGCCGCAATGACTTGCTTTAGTGCTGTAATATCTGTCACCCACCTTATTAATAATGCTGCCACAGAAATGCGCCATTTCATTGCCATGCCATTTGTTACCTGATTGTTTCCTCACCCCAGGCTCCATTTCTAAACTGCAGCTGTGCTCACAGTTCAACGTGTGCAGCCCAGGACTGCTCCAGTGAGAACACCGCAATGAAAGCCAAGAGAAATTCAGTTACCCATCACCAAAACGTCTTCTGCCATGATGTCCTCTACCTTCACTGAGGCCATAGGAGGTCCAGCAATCTCACCACTCTGCTTGGGAGATGGTGGCAGTCTCGTCAATGCCAATGCATCACAGAAGACGCCGACTGTCCAATGCAGAAAGAGGGTGAATGATCTCATCCATGCTGCTAGGGCAAGTCATGTCCTCTGAAGACTGCCACCCCCACCTTCAGCACCTTGAGACCACTTACACAGATCAACTGGAGCTCCCATAGACACTCAAGGATACTCCATAACAGCCTTCATCCCTGCAGCCTCTTCTCCCCCTTCCTCAAACAAGCCGTAGGCCTGCTGCTGCTGAAAGGTCACCCCCAATGTACCACTGGTCTGGTGGGTGGATTGTTAACCATGAGCCAACCCCATTAAAAGTAATCTGATGCCACTGGTAAAGCCTGCTGCTGAGGATAGCAAGTGCTGCTCAAAGCAAAGTAGGCAAGCTAACTTCAAAGTCCCGAGTGAAATGGGGGTTTCCATGTGTACACCACTTATATACAGTCATGAAACACGTTGGCATGATGAGATCATGCTCCATGGTGGAGGGGGAGGGGAGTTTTCTTGAGATTCTAATACATTGAAATTAGTTTCCCAAGGTACAATGAGCAGAAAAAGTGGCTTACTATTGATGAGTGGAGCAGACGATAGCAAACTGGGTTCATGAGGATATAAAACTAACTTTTGGTCTTATCACCATATTTTCCACAAATGCCACCAAACATGCTCATCACAAATGGGAGTGAAAAATTCTGCTCATTATCTTGAAAGAATGTAAAATGATTTTGCCCATTGCAAGTGCTCATATTGCAGAATAAATTGCTATAATGATCCAATATTACTTCATTTACTTTGGCCCACACAGGGTCACGCATGGACGTAGAGGAGAAAGGAGGAAAGTAATTCAAGTGATATTTCTAAGACTTGTTACTTATAATACATCAGGTTAATTGTAACACTGTTTAGCAATCACATTGCATAGCCAGCTGGAATCTACTTATTATAAATTATTGGATATATATCTAAATTTTACATCACAGAATCTCAAGGAGGCCATTGAATATGCACTGACTCACCAAAAGAACATCCCATCCAGGCCCACTCCAGCTCTATCCTGTAGTGCCCATATATTTTCCCCTAATCCCTCTACCCTATGCATCTTGGGACATCAAGGGGCAATTTAGTCTGGCCAATCCGCCTAACCTGTATTTCTTTGGACTGTGGAAGGAAACCAGACCACTCAGAAGAAAGTCACACAGACAAGGGAGAAAATGCAAACTCCACGCAGGTAGTTATCCAAGACTGGAATTGAACCTGGGTTTGTGGCACTGAGGTAGCAGCGTTAACCATTGTATCACCCTGAAAACTTCTGATAACTTTTCTATCTTAAAACATTTTTAAACAAAAAATGTAAGTAAGTTACATGTCATTAGCTGAAACATAATTTCAGAGATCCACACAACTTTCTCACAATTTTCTTTAAGTTTTATCATAATGTCAAAATTTCTTACAGCAAAACTAAAATACCAACTTATAATTATCGTTTACAGAAAAGGTTTTCATTGAGATGGCCACGGACTGTGGATACAAAATGTAGTTAGAAAAAAAAAACTATCCTCACTTTCACATATGTCAATTACTTTGGAATTCTCCATCACAAAACATTGCTAAAGAAAAATTCAGAAATGATTGCAAGAGAAAAAAGTTAAATGGTACAGACAGCGAGCATGGAAGGAAGATTAGACTTTCTACCTTTTTTATAAATTAATTTGTGGGACACGGATGTTGCTGGTTGGCCAGCATTTATTACCTTTCCCGAGTTGAGAAGATGGTGATGAGCTGCCTTCTTGAAATTGCTGCAGTCCATGTTCTGTGGATTGATCCACAATGCCGTTAGGGAGGGAATTTGATCCAACAATGCAAAGGAATGGTGAGTCAAGATAGTGAGAGGCTTGGAGGGAAACTTGCAGATGGTAGTGTACCTGTTTATTTGCTGCTCTTGTCTTTCTAGATAAAAGTGGTCAGGGATTTGGAAGGTGCTGTCTAAGGATCTTGGTGAATTGCTGTAGTGCATCTTGTAGATAGTTGCACACTGCTGCTACTCAATGTCAGTGGTGGAAGGATTGAATGTTTGTACATATGGTGCCAATCAAGTGGTTGCTTTATCCTGGATGATGTCAAGCTTCTTGAGTGTTGTTGGACCTGCACTCATCCAGGCAAGTGGGGAGTATTCCATGACACTTGTGCCTTGTAGATGGTAAAAAGGCTTTGGGGAGTCAGAAGGTGAAGTATTCACCGCAGTATTGCTAACTTCTGACCTGCTTTTGTAGCCACTGTGTTTATGTGGTGAGTCCAGTTGAGTTTCTGGTCAATGGTAACCCCAAGGATATTGACAGTGGGGGATTCAGTGATGATTACATCATTGAATGTCATGGGGTAGTGATTAGAGTGTCTCTTATTGGTAATGGTCATTGCCTGGCATTTGTGTGGCATGAATATTATTTGCCACTTGTTAACCCAAGCCTGGATATTGTCCAGATTTTGCTGTATTTGAACATGGACTGCTTCAGTATCTGAGGCGTTGCAAGTGTGCAATCATTGGTAAACATCCCCACTCCTGACCTTATGATGAAGGAAAGGTTATTGACAAAGCAGCTGAAGATTGTTGGGTCTAGGACATTCCCCTGATGTACTCCTGCAGAGATGTCATGGAGCTGAGATGACTGACCCTCCACAACCACAAACACAACCATTTTCCTATTTACCAGGTATAACCTCAAACTTGTAGAAAAACACTAATGCATACTAGCTGAACAAATGTCTTATAATAGCTATAATTACATGAAAAAATCTTTTTCAGAATTGCTTAAAGTAGGATACCTGTAACAATTCCTCTGAACGCTCCTCCAGGAACATCTCATTTTCTAAAAGTTTTTAAAAATAATTTTCCAGTTTTAATTTATAAATAGGCAAATCAAAAAATGAACAAGAAATGAATTTGCATCAATTGCCTGATTATGTGATAGTGATAATCTTCTATTCAGGTTCTATTCAGGAGACCTCCAAAAGGAACAGTAAGGTTTAAAAGTGGAGCATTTAAAATGTTTTCTAAAGCAGTAATTATGACATAACTTTAGTGATTTTAGAAGATCTGATTTCTATCCTGTATTGCCTCCTAGGCAGATCGCCTTTAGATGTACGTTGTTGCTTTGCATTAGGGACTTTCCAATATTAAGCCATCCTTATGGTGCCTTAGCCAACTTAATTATAATTATGACTATCCTTCAACCTTCGTGACAAAAAAAAGATACACTGGAAAAAATTTTAGCAAGGAGAAAAAAAGAACTGACACTTGCATAGTGTCTTGCATGACTGCAAGTAGTCCCAATACACTTCACAGCCAATAAAATACTTCTGAAGTGTAGCCAGTATTGCAATGTAGGAAAATGCAGCTGCCAATTTGCGTACAACGAGGTTCCTTAAACAGCAATGAGATAATGATCAGATAATTTGCTTTAGTGATGTGGGTTGAGGGACAAACATTGGCCAGGCTACTGAGAGAACCATCTTCTCTGGATAAATACTAGTAATAGTGAGCAATGACCTATGTATCTTTGTCATGCATGGTATAATATTGTTACTTTTCTAAAGGAGGCAGATTGAATATTGTGGTCAAATTGAAGCTGGTTATGAGTGACTCGCACCTCAATGCCAGGCAGGTTGGTTTAGGAGAAGACACTGCTATTGGACAACCTTACTTGCCACTAAATTTGGAATATCTTGTGGAGGCTTTATTGGTGGCACTTCCCCGGGGCTTTGAGGTGTTTGTTGTAGGCAGTCCAAGTTTCTGAAGCATACAGGAGTACAGAAATCACTGGTAAATTGTCATGGGTTTGAGATCCTGGTCCTCAAATACTCTTTTTGAATGGCCTACTACTCCACCTATGTAAGTATGCCAATGGAAGGTCCAACGGTCAAGAAGGCGGTCTTTGCAAGGGGTGTGGAATGCGAAGAGCAGCACAAGACACAGAAGACGTCCTGTTCATTCACTGCGTCTAGTCTCATCTCCAGCCATCTTGACTCTTGTCTTGCTACTGGATCCAGATGGGAATTGGGACAAGAGAATGAGGCTGACACTGTGCAACTCTCCCTCACTTTAATCCAAATCAAGCACTAGTCTCGACACAATCATTATCATGATCATGCTGTTCAACTTTTGAAGTCCTGCAGCAATGGGCGAGTGACGAAGCAGTAGGTGCGGATACATTGGGAGCTATAGTCATGGACCTGCACAAAGGCAGCTCAGAGTAATGGTCGTTTTTCCGCTGACTAAAGAGCAGTGAAACTTGATGTCCACCTGGGCGACTGAACAGTCCTTTTCAGGAACCTCCATAGAATAAGAAAGGGGCTAGAAAAGGTGCCCTAAATATTATCTGCTTCACCACACTCTGGCCAGTTTACCATTGCTGCAGGGATCCCATCTTGCGGTCAAACAAACAAAATAAAACACAAAGTGACACCGTTCGCCATTGGCACTTGGAATGTGCGCATGCTTTTGGACAACCCTACAGCAGATAGACCAGAGAGAAGAACAGTGTTAGTTGCCAGAGAGCTTGCAAGATACAACATTGACATTGCAGCTCTGAGTGAAACTTGTCTTGCCAACGTAAGTCAATACGCAACAACCACCGAGAATCTTGCTGCTCTCTATCACAGGAAAAACCTTTGCAAGAATTCTGCTAAATCGTCTGGTCACTCATCTGGAGCTGGGCCTACTTCCAGACTCACAATGTGCCTTCTGCAAAGGTTGTGGGACTATTGACATGATTTTTGCTACGTGCCAACTTCAGGAGAAGTGTCAGGAGCAGAATCGTGAGCTCTATACAATCTTTGTTGACCTCGCAAAAGCCTTCATCACTGTCAGCTGACAAGACCTGAGGAGGATCATATCAAAGTTCAGCTGTCCCCCCAAATTCATTCAGATGGTATGCCAGTTCCATAATGGCATGATGGCCAGAGTATTGGATGATGGAGAATCCTCTGAGGCATTCCCAGTCACCAAAGTCATCAAACAGGGCTGTGTGCTTGCACCCACAGTGTTCAGCATGATGTTTATTACTATGCTGAATGATGTCTTCCAGGACAGTGTTGATGGAATCAGCCTCAAGTACAGAGTGGATGGGAAGCTCTTCAACCTGAGGAGACTTCAAGCTATTATCAAAGTGAAGGAGACTGTTCTGAGAAACTTCCTCATTGCCAACGACTACGCCCTGTATACTAGCTCATAGCCAGAGATGCAAGTCAATATGGACAAATTTTCCAAGGCTTGTGACAACTTTGGACTATCAACATTAAAAAGACCGAAGTCATGCACTAGCCTGCTCCTCATGCACCGTACACAGAATCCATAATCACAATCAACGGACAGAAACTACAGGCAGTAGACCAGTTCACTTATCTTGGCAGCACCCTCTCCCAAGCAGTGACTATTGATACAGAAGTTAACTATAGAATAGCAAAGGCAAGTTCTGCTTTCAGTAGACTGTGCTCCACTGTATGTGAATGTCGAGGAATCAGCCCAGCAACAAAACTGAAGGTCTACAGCGCCACGGTACTCACTACCCTCCTGTATGCCTGTGAAACATGGACTGTTATTGAAGGCATGCAAGATAGCTCAATCATTTCCACATGACTTGTCTTAGCAGAATATTATGTATCAGATGGCAAGACAAAGTACCAGACACTGAAGTTCTCTCTAGAGCAAGGCTACCAGTCCACACACTGCTAATGAGAGTGCAGACCTGGTGGGCAGGTCATGTCATCTGTATGCCAGATGAGCGCAAACCCAAGCAGCTCCTTTTTGGCGAAATCTCTGCTGGAAGAAGCTTGCATAGACGGCAGAAGAAATGTTACAAAAGATGCACTCAAAGTTTCCCTGAAGTCGCTTGACATAGACATGATCACCTGGAAAATGCTGGCACAAAACTGTCCTTCCTGGCACTGCCTCATCTACAAGGGCTTATGAAGCAAGGCGCATTGCTGAAGCACAGCTTAAGTGTGAGCTACACAAGTCCAGAACCACCAGTGCGACAACTACAGTGTCTACACAAGTCTGTCCAATATGTGCCAGGATATTCCGTATCCGAACTGGCCTGATCACACTGCAACCAGCCTCAAAATGAATAATGGTGTCAAGATCCTCATAGATGACAATGGACAAATAAGTAAGCTAGTGTTCATCTTCCACATGAGCTTCCTCCCACTCACCCCACCCTACCGCCATATCCATTTATTTCCTTCTCCCTCAAGTATACATCAAGGCTCCCATTAAATGTGTCAATGCTATCTGCTTCCATATGATAGTAAATTCTATTTTGGCACCACTCTGCATGAATAAATTCCTCTGAAAATTTTAGGTCATCCTGTGATAATGTTTACATTCTCTGTTTTTCTGGATTCGCAAATAATTGAAAACAGTTTCTGCATGTTTACCTATCAAAACCCTTCATAATTTTACATGTCTCATTAAGCGTCCTTTACATATTCTCTTTTCTATTTTCATCATTACCCATCATATTTGTCATTCATAACTATCATATGAAAAAACTTGACCCCTTTTCTAAAACCTTCCAGCTTTAATCACAGAATGCTTAAGTACAGGAAAAGGCCATTCAGCCTACCGAACCCATGACTGCTCTCCACAAGAGCCAACACTCCATTCAGCCTTTTCCTGCAGTCCAACTAAGTATTTCTTTTCTGGTGCTTATCCAATTCCTGTTGAAAACCATAGTTGAATCAGTCCTTGCCATGCTCTCAGTCAGTGCACTTTACAAGTTGTACTGCCAGAATGTTTAAAAATTGGTAAAAACAGTGCATGTTCCAGATACTTGATGAGTTAATATGAAACAAAATGGGGGAAATGTTATTGTACACAGACAAGAATGAAGTAAGTTGTTCAGTTTAGTTCAATACAACAGCTGGCCCTTAGCTGAAAGGCTTAAGAAATTGGAACTGGTCGCAGAGAAAAGCAACTGCTGTTAACATTTGGAATTCAAAGCAAAGAACTCCTTCAAGTTCATTCCCTCTAAATTGCTTTCTCACTAACTTAAAACTGTGTTCAACTTCTTTGTCAACTATAGTTGTAGGAGATGAGCTCATATGTAATGTTGATTTTAGTGCCAAGGGTTAAATATTCAAGTTCTACTTATTTTTGGATACACAAAAAAGCAAGTTACCTTAAAAACAGATTGCACGAGTGTTTTAATATTTAATAAATTTACTTGGTGCATATAAATGCAGGGTGAAGCTTTCCACAGGAGTGCTAACGTGGCCTGCAAAAGGTCAGTCTTGCTGCCAAATAGAAAAGCCAAATTCTGCAAGCAATAGTAGCCTCCAACTTGGTGAAACTCTTTAGGTGAGATTGTTGGCTCAGCACTCCCCAGGAACTTCAGCCTGAGGAAACTCAAATAGAGACAAAACATATAACATCTTTTCTGTCGCAAGTTGTCAGGACATATCGAATACTGTTGTGCAATTAAATCTCTATTGTGGTGATTATGCTTCAAAAGTACTTCTTTGGCTGTAAAGCACATGGGCACATTCAGGAGGTCGTGAACTTGTAAATTCAAGTTCTTCCTTTTACATCTCTGTTTTGTCAAAAATAAAACTTAGTTACTGCAGTAAATCATCAGCTGAACAGGGAATGCAAAAGAACAGTTGAAAAGATTTTCCAAACAACATTTGTCAATTTGAATGGTGGTTGTTGCTAATTGCCCCCTTTTTATTTATAGTTCTTTTGGACTTCATAATGGTCAGTTTTCATTTTATGAATTTCCTACTAGTGTTCCATTACAGCTTCATGAATTTCCTACCCACGTTCCATTACAGCTTCCATCTTCCATTACAGCATTTTTTATAAATTTGCTACCCATGTTCCATTACAGCTTTATGAATTTCCTATCCATGTTCCATTACAGTTTCATGAATTTCCTACCCACATTCGATTACAGCTTCCATGTTCCATTACAGTTTTTTAATAAATTTTCTACCCATGTTCCATTACAGCCTTTTTATAAATTTCCTACCTGCGTTCAATTACAGCTTTTTTCATAAATTTGCTACCTGTGTTCCAGTACACTTTAATGAATTTCCTATCAGTGTTCCATTATAAGTTTATGAATTTTCAAATTAGTATTATGAATATCTTATCCATGTTTAACTACAGTGTTATGAATTTCCTACCAGTGTTCCATTACAGTTCTATGAATATAAGTCATCAGAAATCAATGCAACATGCATTCAAGCAAGATACCAAGTTATAATGGATGGGCTGGGAACAGCTTTTATCCACAGATGTTAAAAATCATTTTGTAGCATTGCACAAGTCTTTGTTACCCCTCCCAAACGTTATGAGTGGATTTTAGGGAAAAAGGACTATCCCTTGAACAGATGAGCATAGAAACTAGGAGCAGGAGCTGTTCAAATTCTTTCATGGGATTATGGGCATCACTGGCTAAACCAGTATTTATTGCTCATCTCTAAATGCCCTTGAGAAGATGGCTGATGGCTGCATTCTTGAACTGCTGCAGTCCATGTGATATAGGCACACCGCTGGTCCGTTAGGGAAATTGTTCCAGGATTTTGATCCAGCAACAGTGAATTAATTGTGACCAATCGTGCCAATAAATATCCTCTTGTACATAAAGGAACTAGCCTTCCATGTTTAATACATTAGTGAGCAAATACCACATCTTTATGGTTTTACATATGTCCATAATTTCAAAGTTGCTGAGCCATTTACTGCATAGTAACAGCAAGCACTGTTAATCATCATGCAAAGCCTAGACTAATATGTTATCATTCTAATACAGTACATATTCCCATGTTTTTTCCTTGAGCAATGACAATTTTCTTTCCAAGTCTAGTGTCCAACTGACTGGAATTTGACCTTTGGACATCTAATTATATTACAAGAATGTGACATTTCCTGTCAAATCTCCACCTCAAACCAAGCTCTCTTGAACCTGGTTAACTCCTCTACAGTTTCTTGAATCTCTGGACAAACTTGTTCAAAGCAAACAAAAGAAAGTAAAAACGTTAATGCTTCAACTGAACTTGTATATAGTCCATTCTGTAAATTAATTGTTAAAGACATAATTTTCCTAAATTTCTCTGACAGTTTCCCTTCAGAATCCAAAAGTTAGGATAACACAAGGGATAAGGCTATTGGTATGATAACTCACATTCAATATTATTATCATGTTTTTCTACAAAATCACTGCATTATGTCATGCAATTCTTCCAAAATATTTTGCAGAATGTTTAAGAGATTGACATGATTAAAGTACTTCCCAGTTCCGAATGCCAAGGTTACATCTTGGGTTTAAATAGATCTTCATTCAGGTTATATCAGATTAAATTTGCTCCCCTACTTCATCCACTTAAAATATTTTAAATGATTCTGCTTTTCACACAAAGCAACAAGTTTGTGCACTAACCATCTCTTGAGTTTTAATTCATCAAATGCAGCCCATAGCATAAAGTGCAGAGATTGCTGAAATTCTTGATCTACAAAAGAATTAGTTTTCTTAATGTATGCTTATTCCACTTTAAAAAAATTGGAAATCATTGTGATTCTGTAACAAATGCCAGATGAGACAGTGAACAAGGTTCAAATCCAAAATAGAAGGTCTGGCACACGCACTGACACTTACATTGGATATCATTAATCAGGTTCAGCTGTGATGTCCCTTCCAATCCTCAAGATCAAATAGACTTTTCAATACTCTGGAAACTAGGTCAACCAGAGTTCATATAGAAAATCCTGAATGGCAATGAGACTAGAAGATCCATCATCATCGTTAAAGTTTCAACCTGCCTCTGGCCTCAATTAAAGCTGGAAAAGAGTGGGTTGGAGTGGGGTTTGCATTGGGAAGTAGATGAGACTTTATCTTCCTCATCTGATCCAAATCAGCCTGTTTTTTTAAGCTATAGTTCAGCCCAATAGCCTGGACTTCCTAGGCCTAGCATCAAACCTTTCCTTAACTTTGCTTCATTGTGATACCACTAATGGAAAATCCACTACTTTGTCAGATTACCCCATTCCTTTTTAAATGGAATTCTTTAATTGCATCACTATATCCATACCGAGGGAGGAAGTGTTAGGGCTTCTAGGTAGGATTAAAACTGATAAATCTCCGGGGCCTGATGGTATTTATCCCAGGCTGCTTAGGGAGGTGTGAGGTGAAATTGCTGGGCCTCTGACGCAAATCTTTGTCTCTTCCTTGGACGCAGGTGAGGTCCCAGAGGACTGGAGAATAGCTAATGTTGTACCGTTGTTTAAAAAGGGTGGTAGGGATAACCCTGGAAATTATAGGCTGGTGAGTTTGACGTCAGTAGTAGGGAAGCTGTTGGAGGGGATTTTTAGGGATAGGATGTATAGGCACTTAGAGCGTTGCGATCTGATTAGGGATACGCAGCATGGATTTGTTAAGGGGAGGTCGTGCCTTACAAATCTGGTAGAATTTTTTGAGGAGGTGACGAAAACGGTGGATGAAGGGCGAGCCATTGATGTCGTCTATATGGATTTTAGTAAGGCGTTTGACAAAGTCCCTCATGGGAGGTTAGTTGAGAAGGTCAAGGCTAATGGGATACAAGGACAGGTAGCTAGATGGATAAGTAACTGGCTTGGTAATAGGAGACAGAGAGTAATAGTGGAAGGGTATTTCTCTAGCTGGAGGTCGGTCACTAGTGGTGTGCCGCAGGGCTCGGTACTGGGACCTCTTCTATTTGTAATATATATAAATGACTTGGAAGAGGGAGTAAGTGGAGTGATCAGCAAGTTTGCAGACGATACAAAGATGGCTGGACTTGCGGATAGTGAGGAGCATTGTCAGGCGATGCAGCAGGACATAGATAGACTGGTAGCTTGGGCAGACAGATGGCAGATGGAATTCAATCCTGATAAATGTGAAGTGATGCATTTCGGGAGAAAGAATGTAGGGGGGAGCTATATGATAAAGGGTAGACCTATTAAGAGTATAGAAATGCAGAGCGACCTGGGGGTCAGGTGAACAAGTCTCTGAAGGTGGCAGAGCAAGTGGAGAAGGTTGTGAAGAAAGCATATAGTATGCTAGCCTTTATAGGAAGGGGTATAGGGTACAAGACCTGGCTGTTAATGTTGCAGTTGTATAAAATGCTGGTTAGACCTCATTTGGAATACTGCGTCTAGTTCTGGTCGCCTTACTACCGGAAGGATGTGTGACTGTGGAGAGAGTGCAGAGGAGGTTTACCAGGATGCTGCCTGGTATGGAAGGTCAGAGTTACGAGGAGAGATTAGGCAAATTGGGACTGTTTTCCTTAGAAAGATGTAGACTTAGAGGAGATCTGATAGAGGTGTACAAGATTTTGAAGGGGATAGATAGAGTAAACAGGGTTAAGCTTTTTCCAAGGATGGACTCAAATAGTACGGGTCTACTACTATAGGGCTTAGGGTGAGGAGGGTAGGGTATAATTTGGATGCTAGAGGGAGTTTTTTCACACAGAGAGTGGTGAGGGTATGGAATGCGCTGCCAAGTAAAGTGGTGGAGGCAGGCACTTTGGAGTTATTTAAGAAATACTTACATGGCCACATGAACAGAATGGGAATGGAGGAGTATAGAAAACTGATTTAAAATAGGGATCATGAGCTGTGGGAGTCCCTGGGAAGTGTGTAAATAGATGATGATATTGATGTACTTGTTTTTATCCTACAGGTGCTTTGGTCCACCTTGTTGTCTAACAGAGGGGCATACACGCGATGGGTCGTGAGAGGACTGCTGTTGGACTTTTTCGAGAGTATCCTACGCTTCACATCGTTAGTGTACGCTTGACCTGGACCATTTGATGGGCAACACGACAGCTCAGTGACTATTGCTGTGCTGTGCAGATACATGGATTTGGGCCTGTGTCTGTGGGAGTTTGCACATTCTCCCTGTGCTTCCGCGGGTTTTCTCTGGGCGCTCCGGTTTCCTCCCACATCCCAAAGATGTGCTCTTAGGCTAACTGGCAAAACAAATTCTCCCTAAATTGTCTCAAATTTGGTTTTTAATCCACAGATCTATAAACATGGACAGGGATCGCGGGTAGAGGTGGGAACATCGGGGTGGCGGCGCGGGCTCGTTGGGCCGAAGGGCCTGTTTCCCGTTCTGTTTTGTTCTTTGTACTGCTGCCATTCTAAACATAGGGATACATACATTGGATAAAGCACAGTGACAGACTTTAAGCTCAAGTAAGCCATGTGAACTTCAATCGTGCATCTGCTGCCTTTCCTCATCTAAATCTATCAGAGTAACAAGTTGTATTGCAGCAGTGCATTGAGCCTCCTTCAACCCTCAATTTCTACCATTTAGAAGAAGAGCAGCAGATGCAAGTTCCAACCACACACAGTCTTAATCAGAACCATATCACTGTTCTTTTATGGTCACTGGGTTTTAAATCTGCACCCCCCCCTTCCTAAATGCACTGAGGATGTATCCAACACAACATGTCTGCCATGGCTCAAGGAAGTAGCTCACCACTACCTTTGTAAGGGAAGTTAAAAATGGAGAAACCGATGCAGATTCAGCCAGCTACCCCACGAAGGAAAGAAATCCTTTATTCCCTTCCCCTTCATGCTTCTCTAAAATCTATCCATACTACTTGCTTCAAGTGCTCCTGTGGTGATGAATTCCACATTCCCACAACTCTTTGAATAAAGCAATTTCTTCTGAATTTCCTATTAGGCTTCAAAATGATCATATATTGATAGTCTTTAGTTATGCTCTTCCCTACAAGAAGAAACATGCTCTGTGTATCAAGTCTATCAAAATCTTTCATAATATTGAAGACTGTTTACTAGGCCACCCTTGGCCTTTTGTTTAAGGAAAAAAGAGATCCAGTTTGTCCATCTTTGCCTGATATGTATACCCATACATTTGTAAACCTTCTTTGCATCCTCACCAGTGCCCCTATATTTATTGTGGTGACCAGAATTTGAAGCAGTGGTTAAGATTTAATAAAAAATTAGCATAACTTACTTGTTTTTCAATTTTATCCTTTGGAGAAATAAACCTAAGGGATTGGTTTGCTTTTTGTATAACCTTGCTACCCTGTGGCACAACTTTCAGCGAATGTCGTATTTTCATTCCAAGATCCTTTTTCCCCAACCTCATCAAGACCTGTGTACCTAACAAGTAATAAATGTCCTCCCTACTCTTCTTATACATAATTGCATTGAACTTCATTTACCATTAATTTATTGATTCTGAAAGATTATTAATGCCCTACTGTAATTTGTCGTTGTCTTTCTTGGTATTGATTACTACCCATAGTTTAGTGTCATTTGCAAATTTATAAATTATGGTGTTGATTTCCAAGTTCAAATTGTTAATGTAAACAGTGAACAGAAATGGCCCCAGCTATGATCCTTGCAGAACACCTCTTCCCATCTTTCCTCACTCTGAATAACTACCCCTGTACTTCCACTGTCTGCTTTCTGTCTTGAAGCAAGTTAGCAATCCACTCTGCAACTTGTCCTCAGACTCCTCATTCTCTGATGTTATTCATTTGTCTGTAATGGGGGACTTTATTGAAGCCCTTCTGAAAGTCCTGATAACTTACATCAACTGCATTACCACTTTCCATTCAATCCATTGTCTCTGCAAATAAAATTAATAAGGTTGATTGAGCAAAATTTTTCCTTTTGAAATATATGCTGATTAGTCATTATGAATGCTTTTGTTTCTATAGTATTCTTTTATTCTTCCTTTTGTAAGGATCCCATTATTATCAATTACTTAAATCACCTGGTTCTTGAACTTCACATTATAAAAAAGGCAAGGACTAGAAAGAGCAACAATCAAAAAACATCAAAATATTTTTGCAATGTTTTCTTTTCATAATGAACTATGGTTCAATGGGGACTGACTGCCTTCCCAAATTCTACCGTGTTAACAGACTGACAAGCAAATGCATCCTGCTTCCTCTAATCACAAGTTGCTAAGAAGTTGCCACAAGTCAGTTGATAATATTGCCAAAGCATAGTTCATTTACTTACATTAAAAAAATGTACATTATCCTGATAAACAGCAAATGGAGGCTGTCGAATTTGTGACATCCCACGTTAATATTTTTTAACTTTTCTTACAAAAAATATAGAAAAAATAAATTGAAATTAAATCTCAGATGGCTGCAATGGAATCGTATTGAAAATAAGGATATTCCTGATGGGCTATTCCAGTGGTGTGTAGAGATTATCGAGAGAGAAACAGACTTTTAAACAGGAAGGTGAAATAACAATACTGTCCTTTATTCCCACATTAACTTAAATTTAGCTTTTATTGGAGGTTGGCCTTTTCTGAGTGCATGCCATGGCATTTTTGGTTAAATCTAAACATCTGTTCAGTTGAATAGCAAGGAAATAATACCTTTGAAAAGATTGCAGTACAGGGGCAATATGTGTCACATTTCTATTTTCATGCCAAAATTCAAAAATCACAAACTTAAATTTTCAAAATTAAAAAGCAAGACAAAAATGAAATTCTTACCCATGTTGTGGATCAAGCGCAATAGCTCTTGGCTGATCAAGATCCTGCCAGAAAAGGACCTTTCGAGTAATTCCATCGAGATTGGCAACCTCTATCCGATTCGTTTCGGAGTCTGTCCAATAAAGCTTCTTGCCTAACCAGTCACAAGCCAATCCATCCGGTGAAACAAGACCGGAAATGATCACTTTCTGTACATTCCCTGTTAGGTTCACATTTGTTTGTTTAATAGCTTCTTCACTCACATCAGTCCAATAAATTGCGCCTTCAGAGTACAAAAAGTCAACTGCAGCTGCATCCTCCAGACCACTGACCACGACAGTAGATTCAGGTCTCACTGTTTCTGCATCTACCAATCTGACATCCCGCCTATTTGCAAAAAGCAGCAGTGGTGATGCTATAGAAAAACAAGGAAAGTAGTTAGTTACAGCCTTTCATATTTTTACTTTTACCACCATATCTTGGCAGTTTTTCCCCCTCTATTTCTTTAAGGCCAAGCATAAAATAGCAATCATTTTCTACCCAGAAGCAAGGAAAAAAAAAACAATGTACAGTAACTCAGTCTCTATCTTTTTTTCTTAGCTACTGTTGCAACTTGTCTGAATTCAGTACTCACTCACCACCCACCCCACCTCCAACACAATCTTCAAGTGACATCAAAACATGCTCACATCCTAAAACGTAAGGAGTTGCTATATCTTTATACATCCCAAATCAACTACAAGACATCTAAAGATAGGAAGTTGGAGCAGAAATAGACCATACAGCCTTTGAACCTGCTCCACCATTCAATATAATCATGGCTAATCTTTCTGATCTTTTGCCTCAACTTCACTTTTTTGTCAGCTCACCATGTCCCTTGTTTCCCTGAGAGACCAAAAAATCCCAGGTTTAAATATATTCAAAGCATCCACAGCCAGCTGAGGTACAGAATTCCACAGATTTGCAATTTCAGTGAAGAAATTTCTTCTCAACACCATCCTAAAGGTGCCAAGTATGAGACTACACCCTGGTGCTTTGGATTCCCAGGCAGAGGAAACAAACTCGCAGTGTCAATCCCATCAAACTTCATTCAGGATCTTGTACCTTTCAATGAGATCACCATTCAGTCTTCTAAATTCCAGAGTGTACAAACCCAATTACTTTGCCTCTGATTCCAGCAACCAACTTAGTAAAGAAGGCTACACATTGTGTATCTTCATGTCTTTATTTTGAACCTTGCTCATTACCACATTTGAGTAATACTTGAGCAAAACTTTGGACATGCACAAGAATTTGGTAATGAAATCAAACCCAATGATTTGTAAAAGCCCAGCAATTAGTTTACTGGTATATTACTCATCATTCATCTCCACATCACAGCTCAAATCAGCATTTCCTAATACATAAAATATTAGTTAAATTATTGACCAAATAAAGTGATATCATATATAACATCCACGTATTTCCATATTTAACTTCTTGGATTATTTATTGTGTCGTCCGGTAGTTGCCAAGTTTTCCTTATAGACTTACCTCAAAATGTAATTAAGAGTTTATCATAAGCCTTTTCTATCATCTACAACTATCTGCTGGTGCTAAAGGTTCCTTCAAGAGATCTCAATGGGTGAGGGAATATAGAAAATAAACAATCACACTAGCTTGATGAGTAATTTGGTGCACAGTCATCTAAATTTGACATGCATTTGGCAGGAGAATTCTTACTTATCTTGTACAAAAGGTGGTGCTCACAAGTAGCAAAGAAATTAAGCACATATATATTATATATATATATAAATATATACATAAGAAAGAAAGATCTGGGGTAAGGAATGTCTCAAAACAGAATTGGGGGAAAAAAGCCAAAGACAAAGAAGAATTTCACATTTTCAGGGCATTGCGAAGTACTAGACAACAATGTATGGGTACTTCCTGAAATTGTAGAAAAAGGTAATGGTCAACCAAACAAGATCATTCAGGCATCAGAAAGTATTGGAAAGTGGCACACTGGTTATGTCACTAGGGCCTCGATTTCAAATTACATCTAGGTGGTTGGGAAATTCAATTAATTAAATCAGGAAAGAAGTATAGTCTCAATAATGATGACTATTAAACTATCAGAAAATCTCATCTGATTCTCTAATGTCTTTTAAGAGAAGGAAATCCTCCACTTACCCAGTCTGGCCAACATGCAATTTCAGAACTGCAGCAACTTAGTTGATTCCAAAATGGGCCAATCAGCCAGATTTGCATCAAACTGTTACACAAAACCTGAGTAAGCCCCAATGGCACTATGAGTGGACCTATACAGGCACTATAGCAGAATTAAGCAGAAATGTCAGAGCTGGTAGGCAGGAACAAAAATTGTTTTGGGAGGCCAAGGGTGGCAGAGATTAATGTGAAGAAATGGTCCCCAGCGTAAAGCAAGTAAAGGGAGAAGGGGACTGGCAGTTGATATAGGAGGAGGGCCAGGCAAGGCCAGAGTTTGGGAAACCAAGGGCTTTGTGTGGGCATCATGCAGAATAGCTGCATTTCTTGGGATTCCAGGGTTCCATAGAAAAATTACATTTATAAACTTTGGCCTCTACTGGCTATTCTCTGATGCTGGTATTTTTCAATTGTTGAGTTGCCCTAACATGGGTCTCTTGAATCCAGAAATTAAAATATTGTTGTGGTATTGAAGTACAAGATGTAAATGGCCAATAGGTTCACACCTGCCTGGATGGGTCTATCCCCCGTGTCTGTTTGCAGCTGAGTTATTAAGTTAAGATGGTGGGGTGGTGGTGAAGAGAGGATGTTAATACATGAAGGTTCCTGTCCAATACCCCCATTATTTTAACTTCCACTGAAACCTTTTTTGATGGGCAGGAAAGTGGGCACTAAAATCTATCTCAAATACTCTAACTCAGAATTCAAGATGCGGCTGCAGCTATGCAAGTGGGTAATGCAGTGGACAGCAAGCCATTGACCATTCAGGTTGTGTGAACAGGGTTAAAATTGGGCCTTTTAATTCCGAGATTTATACAGGATAAACTTGCTTTGACATTGGTGTAATAAAGGCCCACTAGAATGATTCCTGGAATGAGAAGGTTGTCCTATGATGACAGATAGAGTGGAATAGACCTATACTGTCTGGAGTTTAGAAGAATGAGAAGCAATGTCAGTGAAATATAAAAAATTCTGAAAGGGCTTTGCAAGGCAGATGCTGAGACCCTGGCTGGAGAGCTTAGAACTAAGCTCACAGTCTGAGGATAAGGGGGTTAGCCATTTAGGACTAAGATGTGGAGAAATTTCTTTGCTCAATGTGTTACGAATATAAATTTCTGTACCCTAACGAATCATGGATGCTTAGTCATAGTATATTCAAGCTAAGATCAATAGATTTCAAACTTTAAAGGAAACTATGGGATATGGGAATCTGAAGGGAAAGTAGGACAGAAATTGAAGGTCAGTAACGATCTTGCCAAATGCAGAACAGGCTCTTGGGATCTACTCCTGCTCATTTTCTTATGCCCTCATGAGCCAGGTAGAGCAGAAAGGATCATGGTTTGATCCCTGATCTGAAGTGGAACACTGTCACTTTAACAAGTAGCTCCCCTCTGCTGGGGAAGGGCAAAACTGGTCTGGGCTCAGACATGGATTACATTTCAATGTTGGTATTACGCATTGGTCCAGGGAACAACAGGATTGGACACAATCGAGTAGCTCACCAATACTTGCAATCAAGACCCATGTGAACAATGATCATTTAGATGAAGCATGAGAGAGCAGCCTCATTGTGTGGTGTTGAAGTTCCAGGAAAAAAGAGGGGAAGAAAACAAATTGTAGCATCCTGTCCATTTGAAGAGAAATAGAAGCTAAATGATCAGTCTGTGTATTTTTGAAATAACTTTCTTATTTCACATAGGTGGACCTGTACTTCAGTTTCACAAATTCTGGGCCATTTCACTCACTGTAATCAACAATGTGGGCAATAAGTTATTGGATGCTTTACATAATTTTCCAGTCAATCTGTGGTAAACACTGACCAGAAAATTCTGATACAAAGCCCGGGTAAGGGCTGGTCTTATATTCTAGCAAAGTTCTTGCAAATAGCAACATTAAAGAAATTTTTGACTCAGCTATCTCCAGAATTCTAATTGCACATTCCTTGTCTACAACTGTATTACAAGCCACAGAATGAACTTTTATCAGGAGATCATCATAGAATCCCAACAGTACAGAAAGAGGTTATTTAACCCATCGAGCCTGCACGACAACAATCCCATCCTATCCCCGCAACCCCACATATTTATTCTGCTAATCCATCCAAAACTAGGGTCAATTTAGCATGGCCAATCAAGCTAACCTGCACATTTTTGGACTGTGGGAGAAAATCAGAGCACCAAGAGGAAACCCATACAGACATGGGAAGAATGCGCAAACTCCACAAAGGCCATCACCCAAGCCAGGAATTAAACCTGGATTCCTGGTGCTGTGAGGCAGCAGTGCTAACCACTGTAATACAGTGTTACAAACCTATCTTTGAACAAAGATCTGCGAACATATAGGGATTAGAAACAAATCTGAATTAAGATGGCAATTTTTAATTGGCTACATCAGGTCTTAGTAGCTCTTTAATCATCTGCATTGAACTGAAAAAAGAAAATTGGCAGAAAGATGGGGAATATCGTAGTTAAAAGAGAAACATTTCCTCAGAGCAAATCTAGTACTGTAAAACTGAATGGGATAGATGGGGATGGGGGAGAGAGAAAGAGAAAACAGAGACAGGGTCCAGGTAAGGAGATAAAATGTATTCAAAGAGAACATTAATACAGGATAAGTACCCACAAGTAGACTACAATTTTAAAGTTATTCCTCACTTCAAGAGTTCCTCCTTACAGTATGGGAGTTTTTTTTTAGAAAAACAGCTTCAACAAAGGTATCTGTCTCTCAATGAGACTGGGCATGGAAAGTTCTTAATCTTACTGTTTTATTGTTCATACGTACCAGATTAGGAGCTCTTACAATTGGCCAGCATTTGAGATTTTGTTTGTAAAGTTTGCCTTAAAATAGATGAGTTCTATTGTATATTTAAGAATGGCAACCTTGTCCAGTTTAATTCACAAAGCTGAAAATTAGTTTATCATATAAAATAAGCATTTTTAACAGAGTTTAGACCACTCCATGTGAATAACCTGATTTTAAATAACTGGAAGTGACTTCAACAATCTATACAGAATCATTTAAAGTTTAATTGTTTTACAATAGTCAGCTTGAAAAAGTAAATATTTTTAATATCTAATAGTTTTTGAAAAGGTGCCTAATAGTGACAGTGCCAAAAAAAAGGTAATTTTATGAAGCTTTTCAAAG